>JAFBMS010000123.1:0-667971 GCA_019788955.1 Albula glossodonta
GGCTCTGGACACACCGATCAATGGTGGGGATGCCCGCACCAGTCGCACCACAGAAAGGACCATGCCAGCTCCCCCCCAACCAAGGATCCACCTCAGGGGCAGACCAGGGCGCAGCTCCAAAAGGGCCCCTTCTGTCCATCAACGTGGCCGTGGGCAAGGCCCCCCCAGCTGCCAAGCAGAGGAGGTCCCCAAGGAGGTCTGGGGGATAGGCCTTCACAACTTCCCAGGTCATTCTCCAGTTGTCCCAGGGTGCCCAGGCTGTTGGGGCTGCCAGACTACGGGATGCCACCTTAGGCCTGGCCTTGGCCTTTTTGCGTCCTCTGGGTGGCATTGTGCTTATTTTTTTCCCCTCTTTTTTGTTGAAAAAAAAAAAACAAAACTAACTTCCACTCAGGCACTGGGGCCTGTTGCCCACATTCTCCACCAATGTGACACAGCGGCAGGTGTGGCCACTGTACCAGGTGGTGAGTGGAAGGAAAAACACAACTAAAAGTTCAACAAAAAGGGACAAAGGCCACTTATTAACCCCTTTTGGGGAAAAAAAGGAAATGAAATACAAAGGAATTTACACAAAACAGGATCAAAATGCAAAAACAGCACAGCCATCCAGTACACCAAAACACAAACCCCAAAAAAGGACCCTTTCAGCCTCTTAGGCTGTGCTTAAATAAATGGCCTAATTGAAGGTAAGTGCTCACAGCCGAGTTGATTAGGAATCACTCTCAGGTGAGCCTGCCTGTTAGTGAGGCCTCCAGTGAGCTCCAGTTACTTCTCCAGGCTGAGGGAGGAAACCAGGAGACTGACAGCAGTACAATGGGAGGCGCTGAGGAGCTTGCTCCCCAGCACCACAGTACATAGGCTATTGCGGGCCATTGGCTGCACAAACAAAACAGGCTACTGAGGGCTGTAGCTTACACCAAAACAACAATACCTGAATTACTTTGCAAAAGCCTTTGCTAATTTGTCATCTCATGGGCTCTTCCTAAAGCTGTAGGAGGTATATAGGACAAGGGACAAGGCTCTTGATAATTTGCATCTCTAACATTCTAAACCCTCTCATGGGTGACAGAACAGTTATGGACCCTTTTTTCAATGCATGGAACAAGCTAGCTACACAAATCACAGCACAAAATTAGTCAAATTTTAAATTTACGAGCAGAAGAACGGATAAAATTAAACTGAGCTAATGCTACAAACACAAACAGACAATTCATTATTTTATGATAGGAGATGCTACAGTATACACGAATAGGACCATTATTTCAAAATGCCAAATCTGGTTGTGTATGGTTAAAGATGTTCTTGTTTGTTGGTATATGTGGTTAACAAAGCTCTGGCTCAATTACCACTAATCAGGTGGATTCATTTAATGATTCCTCACTTCACAAGTCATTCTGGATAAGATCATCTCCTAAATTACTGCGATGTAATGTAATGTAATGTAAATACAGGTACGTTAGTTACCATAACAGCCTATTAACTATGAAGGTTGCTAACAAGGCTAGTGTCATGGCCTCCCTGGGCAGAGATACTGCAAGCTCTGTCTCATCGAGGTTTCTTCCTATACAGTAAGCGTTAGCTTTATCATTGTCTAGGGTAGTACATTTCCTGTATCTCCACGAACTTCCCAGGATGGCGTGCAGCTAATACACTCGGTTTGCTTGCTTACAATATAAAGAAAGGTTGACGTTACCTGGTTCCAGCCCAAGCTTCTCCTTCAGCGGCCAGCTCAACCAGGTCACCCGGCGACGGTCAGTCCGGTCTTTGGGTCGATGCGGGGTGCAATCACTGCCCTCCAGCACTCGGTTTGTTTAATTTTTTTTTTTTTCTAAAAGATCCTCTTTTTCGTTAGTCGCTGTCCAAGGTCGGGTTTTGGTTTCATATTCCCGCAAGGGCAAACGTGGATCACAGTGTCTGTGGTCTCCAGGGATTTTCGAGTCCCGTTTCAGTGGCGTACAGGCAGCCAGAAACACTCACGTGCCCCCAAAACTGCCGCGCTAACCACACCGGATATTCCGTCATCCCAGCTGCGTCATTCGGTCACTGGATCAAATCCTTCTCATTAAGCAACGTCAACCCTAATTGTACGCAAGCAAACCGAAGTGTTCTAGGGGATGCACCAAATATAAAATTTATTTATTATTTGTAATTTCACAACAGGCTATCTAGTCCACCATCCTGGCACTCTTACAGGGTTATCATGTGATTGCACTGAGAAATGGCCTGTCTGTAACGCTAGCTCGTACTAAGTAGGTAGTGGTGTCTTCAGTGGTCATGCCTGTTTCCCATGACCGCTTAGGAGGGTGGGGCTGGAGCAAGATATATCATGTGACTACTGTACTGACAAAGTTATTGTCTTTCATCTCCAGGTGCGATAAAGTGCACGAGTCCGTCCGCCTGCTGCAACACAAAGATGAAATTCAAATAGCTGCGGTAGATGGTGCAGTCCGTTTGTGCTTGGATCTGCAGAGTGCCAGTCACCAAGAGAGCAGCAGCTGCACCCATAGTGATGAGAACAATTACAGAAAAATTCTGTAATGGGAAAATATAGCTATTATCTGTCGATAATGTTCATTCCATAGCTATATGATACGACATTTTTTTTATTTTGAAGATAAAGTTCTTCAATTATATTGTCTTCACAGTGATTTTAGTCAATTGTTTTAAGCCTACAGGTATCCAAGTCACAGAACTATGACTACCAGAGGTGGAATGATGTGACCTTCATGAGTGTTTTAAATCCAGTTTGCTTTACATGAACTTTACATATAACTTGACTACTGCACCAAATGTATTCCGTTTATTCGTCAGGTATTTTATATTGTGTTACACTGTGCAAAAATGTATCTGTTGCATTGTTAAGTTCGGTTTTTCTGTAACCTAAAATAGGCTTTTGTGATATGTAGCCTATTCGCACTGAAATGTGTATGCTCACTTGCAATATGGAGGAACGTATTGCTAATTTGAAAATCTATGTGATCTTGTGTAATATTAAGAAATGTGATGCCAGGTTGAAAATGGAGTATCTGTACAATAATGTGAAATAAGAGAAGTATATTGTGAATTTGAAAATCTATATGACCATATGGAATTGGCCAATTTAATCTCTCAGCTGTGTTTCACCCATTAGCAGCGGAGCTGGAGCAATGTATTTTTACTACTTTTCTAACAAAGTGACGACTATACTGAAAAAGTTACTGTTTTAAATCCCAGGTGCAGTAAAGATGGACTCAATGAACCCATAACAGTGTGACGACAATTTTCCTGCTGCACAGAATTTTAAAGGGCGGCATTTACATAGTGCATTTGTCTAGATTGCGGTCAATTTTTGGATTGTTCTCTGACTTATTGCATTGCGTATTTTCATCATGTACGTTTTAGTGTTGCATCATTGCTGTGCAAAATTAAGCAGGTGACACTGTAAAGGGTCAGTCCTCTTTATTGCAGTCCGCTCCACTCCTGCTATAGCGTCACAGGCCTTCTCATCCGGTTTCTCTTACCTTCCTCAAGAGCATAGGTGGCACCAGGGAGGGGATTGGGGGTGCTGTAGCTACCCCTAGGATAGTCATAGCACCCCCTGGAAATCTTTGGTTTATTTATGGTGTTTATTTATCATTTTTTTTTATAATTGTAACTGGGTACTGCGTTTGTGGGTGTAATTGTAACTGGGCACTGCGTTTGTGTGCGTGCGTGTGTACGTGTGTTGGGGGTGTTATAGTAGAAAAAACAGTGGCGACCGGCACGTTAATGGGATACCCTAAATTTCAGAGTGCCCTCACTGAAAAGTCGAGCAACCCCATAGCACCAGCAAAAGAAAATCTCTGGTGTCGTCACTGCACTAGAGCTTGAGCCCCCAACCTCCTCACAGTGGTTACACTACAGTCACCTCTTACACCTGTTTTGTTATTCGTATTTCAGTACGAAAATAAAAATAATAAAAATTGCAATTAACATAAAACTTACAAATAATGCTGTCTCAAATAGATACCAGACTCTTGTAAAGGCCAGGAAAAAGCAGGAAAAAAAAGTTTGAAGTCTCCAATATAATTATGTTTTTGCTGCCCTAGACATAACACCCAAAGCTATCGCAATAATGTAGACTAAAAGAATGAAATTTACTGAGATGCCTTTGAAATGTAGCAATGGGCAAGTAAACTACAGGTATAAATACGTTTTGTCCTTTTGATGTGATTTTATTGTACTTAACATCAGCAAGAGTATAATTTGTTGTTTGGACCTGACAACATACACATAGCCCGCTCAATGCTATTTTGAGACAAACTGAGCTCCGCTGTGATTTTGAAAATACTTCCAGTCTATCTCACTAGCACTTACGCTGCCCGGTTCTAACAGGCTGGTCGAGAAAGTAAACCTGGTCAACCTGCAAACAGGCGGGTAGGTCCTATGTCATTTGTTTTGTGATAAAACGTTGGGCCTATCTTCCCTATTTGAGCTACTATGTTTGATCGACACTGCGCCGGTGCGGTAACGCACATTATAATGTAGCAGGCTAAACATTCAGCTTTGTTATTGTGATAACATTGTATGAAAGTTTCAGAACTGTCTCTCGAGCCATTGCTTCAAAACACACACTTCCCTAGGCCACAATCACCTCCAAGATTAAATGAAAAGTGTCCACCATCAAATACGCTCTGAGTTGTTTGGTGCGGCTTTCATCCGTGTGGTCATGGCAGGGCCTGTCTGAGCTCTGAAACCTGCCATCTGGTTTTGATTCATTTAAAATCTGCCTGCTCTAACCCAGCTATGCCTCCTACGGCCGAGCTGACTGTTCTCGTGCGCATAAAACAGCCTGGTCTGGCATCTGATTCTTTCGCAAAAGAACCCAACAGTACAGCAGGTATACACCAGTGTGCTAATGGAGCACCCCCACACAATAATAGGTCTATAAATAAATATGAAATATACACAATACAATTTAAAAAAGTAATCAAATATAAATACCGTTAATCCAAACAGGATTACCACTGACAGCTTGAGTATTTCACATTGGGCTTCAGAAGAACTGATAAGCAGAATCTCTTTACCTCTTAATGCTTTTCTCCT
Organism: Albula glossodonta; assembly: GCA_019788955.1. Taxonomy (NCBI): domain Eukaryota; kingdom Metazoa; phylum Chordata; class Actinopteri; order Albuliformes; family Albulidae; genus Albula; species Albula glossodonta. The sequence continues at coordinate 5,065 of JAFBMS010000123.1, forward strand.
CAGTTAACCAAACTGATATCTTAACAAACAATGTGTTTTCAAACACCTCATGCTCAGTAAATCTCAGAGAGGCAGCGAGTCAAATCTAAGGCTGCCATTCTAATGATGTCTTTATCAGCTCTGTGCAGTACCACTAGGTGTCGCTGTCTAATTTGTATACATGCTTTTGCTCCTGCAGAGGAACATACAGTATTTGCTTTTTGTTAGTTGCTTTGAATTAAAGGCGTCTGCTAAATGATCGAAGTGTTAATGTAATAGGTGTTCAGTACATTTGCTCACAAACAGTGTTACATGTTAATACCCGACACCATTTAAATAAATTAAATTAAATTTAAAATCTTGATTTTAGTGCCCTTGGTCTAAATACGTTTAAAATCCAACTAAATTGTAAGGTTAGCAAAATCCTAAAAATTAGCAAAATTTTTTTAAGCATTTGGCCTAGAAGAGATCCTTCCCAAAAGACTGGTCACATTTACTGAGGAGAGAAGACATGCAAATGGGAATATACATGAAGGACTCCCAAATAAATCATTTCAGAGAGAGTGGAAGACCAGACAATTAAATGCAAACAGAATGTGCTATGCAACATTAGGCTAAACTCAGACAAGCCCCGATCCCACATTCTCACACACTCAGAGAAAGTTGTCCTTGCCTTTAACTATCCTTTTATTCTACCCTTCGGATGACTCTTGCATGATATTCCATCCTACACAAAAGTGTCTCTTTTATTCACATATCATATGCAGAACAGAATTACAGTGGAGTCAACACAGATTCAGTTCACAAACCTGCAGACACTCATCCTGCTGCCAGGCAGCGACGAGACCAATGACTGTCTTACCATCCATTTTTCGGTAAAGTCTCTGCTTTACTTTCCGTGCGGTAAGAGCTTGATGTTGGCACATTATTCTCGTGTTGCGGTATATAAGGGTCTATTGCACCCAAATCTAACAGATCGCTATCCTCATTCTGTCACCCTCTCATGCTGTCACTGTCTCCCGCTGTACTTGCGCATGTCTTTATATCTGTCATCGGTCTGGTTTCTGGTTGTGTGGTCTTTGTGAAGTGGAATGGGGTAAAGGGAGTTTAAGGTGAGTTTGGGGAGGAACGCTGCGATGAGGCCTGACAAACGCTGCTCCTCCGCCAGCCGAGGCAGAGGCCCCCTGCCGCCTCACAAGCGCACTCTATTAATAGCGCAGCCATGGCGCGGTACGTCTGAATCGGAGATGGGCTCGCTCAGGCTTCAGAGTGGGTCACCAAATGCCTTCATTAGCCACAGTTATTTTTACACTTCACTTTACTGCTCTTTGCTATTCAAAAATAAAGCGCTACTACGAAAACTTAATTGAAATACAGGCACACTGTATACTCTGTGACCTTGTGTACATTTCTGAAATAACTGTATCCGTACATCTCCAGAATAATTGGTACCCTTGCTAAAAATGAGCTAATTGGATGTGCAAGATTAATACAAAATGGATAATGTGTTATATTCTATGCCCTCAACAATTTGAAAATCACAACTTGAAGCATTTATTTAGGAAAAAAGAGAAAGAAGAAGGACATGTCTGTTAGAAGTTTATGACAAAACGCAAAGGAAGGGAACAGGAAAGGTTTAAAAGCATAATAATTATAAAATAAAGAAAAAGACTGAACTAAAAAAAGACAATGCTGCGAAAGACTGTTTTTCCTTAAAAGCAAATTTAATGAAATCACAATTTATACTAATCTGCATAAAATACATTAAGAAAATAAATATATGAAGGATCATACAGAAGTAAATATTTAATGTATTGTCACATGCATGCTCTTTATTTCGTTAAAATCTTCAGCAGGTCAGATTTATACAAACAGGATTTTATTATGTGTCTAGACATTTCTGATATTAAAAATCAATGTACACTATACAGTGATATGAGAACGAATAATTCATATGTAAAAATTGCCATATGGAAATGTGCTTTTAGACACTTCTCTCTCATACACACAAACACACACATACACACATTATGAGTCAAACAAATACTCCAGTCTAATGAACAGATATTTGTCCTTCTTAGCATGGATTGCTAATTTCTATGTATATCTACATACTACATCTACTCTTTTTCCATAAAATTAAATTGGTATTGCCACTCGTATGGTAAACATGAAACACACTGTTTTCAGTATAAACAGCTGATGCTCTGTACATTATTGCAATAGAGGGCCATGACACAAGCAGCACCATTGTAGCTGCTCCATTTTACACAGAAAAAATCTCATTATTGTCCTGCCAGAAAACAGGCAAGATAAATCAGTAATACGCATTTCTCATTTTTTTCTTGGAAAAAAAACCAACAAAAACATATTAAAAAAAAACAAAAATGACAGTCAATAACTTTAACAGTGACTAACCAAATCTACTTGAAACATCATGAGAACGCAGAAAAATTGTTGTTGATTATTATGGTTGTATGGCTATGTATCATATTGCTGTCTTTGGAAAAAATAATGTGAAAATACAATGTCATGTAATGTCCACTGAAGTAATCGTTCTGACTGCAAAAAAATATACCTTAATATATATTAAAGTATTAAATTCAGAGTGGAACAGCTGGAATGAGCTTCACAATATGCACCTTCACTGATTCCTGATGACATCAAGACGAGATTCAAACTCAATACTTTCAGTACGTTGCTCGACATTTTAAGTATGTTGCTGGATATTCTCAGTATGTTTGGGATTGAAGACACTCTGCAGTGCATAGGGAGCAGAGTTCATAGGTTGTGTTTCATAGGCTGGGAAGACCGTTGGAATTCAAGTCATTCAGGATGCAATCCGATGCTTTTCATTGCTCATCTGTCTGCGGCACGAGCCCGCTGATGGATCAATCTTCGGCGACGAAGTAGACCGCCGAGGGTAAATGGGTTTTAATAAATACAATGTTTGTTCGAGCGTCGCAGTCGTGCTGAAGGTGGGACAGGTCAGATAAGGGCAGTGCAGGGGGGTGGGGGGGGGGAGGGGGTGGAGAAATGCCCTCTCCGCCCTCATGTGACTCCAGTTCTCTGCTCCTCCGTGAGGGGTCAGTACGGTGTGAAGAGGATGGAGCCCGCTCCCGAGCGGATTGGCCCCGCTGCGGCGCGCAGGAAGGAGGGCGGCAGCGCGGAAGTCTGAAAGATGGACGGGCTCGGGCGCGGGTGCAAGGAGAGGGACGGCACCGTGGACGGGGAGAACGGGCTCGAAATGAAATGGGGTGATAACGGTTTCACCAGGTCCTTCTGGAATGCAAGTTTAGCCTGAAAGAAAAATACACAGTTACAGCACTCTTAAGATTATACCAATGAAGTCATAACTTCCACAAGTCATTATTTTCTGTAAAAAATATATTCATGAGGAGTCATGAGTCCAGCGTGAAAACTTTCAACTTCACAGCTCCGCAGTGCGAAATGTTCAGAGCTGAAGAAAATGACTGGCCCCTGTCACATGTTCTTCAGCCTGATTTAGTCAGGCTGTTACAAAACAATGAGTCATCTTACAGTCAGGTCGACACATCTTAAAAACACAGGATGCCTTCAAACTGACTTTCAACAATATCGAGTACATAGACTGAACTCATTCTAACTTTACGTATACTACCAGTACATATTCTATCTGAAGACGATGTTTCTGTAACAGTGCGTCAGAAAGGTGCCGAAATGGGTGAGTGTTGCTGCTCTCAGTCAGATTTTGAAGGGAGCCTTACTGCCACGGCAGGGTTACGCTGATGCTTGTTATAAGGGCTGTATTTGGGCTTCATGGGTTTTCCGGCCACTCTGTCCTTGTGCCTCCTGCTGGATATATGCTGTGAACGACAAAACGGCCGATCGTCAACGAGCATCTCATCTATGACACTGTCACGACTGCAAATTTTTCAAAAATGTGAGATATTTTTGTAACTTTAAAAATGCTTAGAAACCATTCTCTTCTGGCACATGGCCAAAATATGTTTCACAGTAAGGACTGTACCTGTTTAAGCTGGATTTCTGAATTGACATGGACGTCACATATCTCACAATGGAAAGTTTTGTTCTGTAGACCCGAGCCTTTGACTGTAGTGTCCTGTACTTTCAGCTTGGATCCCGGCCTGGGGTAGGCCTTAATCGGACCTGCTCCATTTCGGGCCTCAAGCATAGTTTTGTGCTTTGAACCTTCGGAAAAAAAGACATGAACACTCATGAATTCCTTGACAGCCTTATCATTTATAAGTTCTGTATACTCTGACTATATGTATAGTCAGTGCACAGTACTAATGGTTGAAATGGGGTTTCATGAATCCTGTCAATAATTGACTTCCTTAAACAAATAAAAATGTTTATCTCTCCACTATTGCGGTCATTTGATCAAATTGTGAGGCCCTAGTACTATATGGCAGCTCCTCCCATTTTTGGGACAATGAAACCTAATTCCCCAAAAACCACTGTGAACAGGAACTTGGAAAGTGTGTAGGGACCGCAGCATTATGGGTAATCACTGTCAGTGCACCTGTGTTATGGGCCTCCAGCTGTGACAGCGAGTTAACAGCCACTTTGCATAGGGAACAGTACAGCAGCTTCTTGGCTTTCTCCTCCTCTGACTCATTGTCAGGTGCAGGCTTCGACCCGTTCTGCATGGGCTCGGCGGACGGGCTGGGGGCCGCGGGCTCCGCCACGGCTCTGCAGGGGCTGGCGACAGCGGCTACACCTCCAGCACAGGTGGGGATGAACGGGGCGGCGCAGGCTTTGGGAAGTGCTGTGTTCCTGTCTGAGAGAGGAAAGACACGACCTTACTGTCTCTATGGGACCGGGAGCTATGAACTGCAAACAATCAGAACAGACTTTGGCAGAATTTTGGGCACAAATCCACATGACACTGTCTGTTCTGGACAGCTTCCACCAAGCCTCCATCCCCTGTCCATGAACAGAATCTCCACAGTTCCACTGCCTCACTGAGGGGGGAACACTGACCACATACTGCCCCAATCCCATGGTCCCATTAATAGGTAAACACCGAGATGAACTTCCCCTGAACCGCTGCCTCACTGAAGACGGAACACTGAGTAAACCTCCCCCGCCCCACTGCCTCATGGGAAACTGCTACGTTTTATCAGTGTCATCTGCAGGTCATGACCCTTTGCCAGGGGGGAAGTTCAGCTTTTCCCTTACCCTTCTACCTCCCTACCCTCTACTGAACCCTACACACCACCACTGCTGTTTCCTCGACTTACCCCTACACAACTAACACTGCTGTTCCCTCACACTGAACCCTAGATAGTCACACTGCTGTTCACTAAACTGAACCCTAGACAGTCACACTGCTGTTCACTCTACTGAACCCTAGACAGTCACACTGCTGTTCCCTCTACTGAACCCTAGACAGTCACACTGCTGTTCACTCTACTGAACCCTAGACAGTCACACTGCTGTTCACTCTACTGAACCCTAGACAGTCACACTGCTGTTCACTCTACTGAACCCTAGACAGTCACACTGCTGTTCACTCTACTGAACCCTAGACAGTCACACTGCTGTTCACTCTACTGAACCCTAGACAGTCACACTGCTGTTCGCTCTACTGAACCCTAGACAGTCACACTGCTGTTCACTCTACTGAACCCTAGACACTCACACTGCTGTTCCCTCTACTGAACCCTAGACAGTCACACTGCTGTTCACTCTACTGAACCCTACTCACTCACACTGCTGTTCCCTCTACTGAACCCTAGACAGTCACACTGCTGTTCCCTCTACTGAACCCTAGACAGTCACACTGCTGTTCACTCTACTGAACCCTAGACAGTCACACTGCTGTTCACTCTACTGAACCCTAGACAGTCACACTGCTGTTCACTCTACTGAACCCTAGACAGTCACACTGCTGTTCCCTCTACTGAACCCTAGACAGTCACACTGCTGTTCCCTCTACTGAACCCTAGACAGTCACACTGCTGTTCACTCTACTGAACCCTAGACAGTCACACTGCTGTTCACTCTACTGAACCCTAGACAGTCACACTGCTGTTCACTCTACTGAACCCTAGACAGTCACACTGCTGTTCACTCTACTGAACCCTACACACTAATCCCTCAGCAGCTTCCCCTATAAGTCATGCCAAAGGTGGCCAAGGGAAATTACATTTTCCCTCACCTGGTCTATTACTAGAACACTTAGCTACATAGCACAGACCTCACCAGTTCACATCACCTTAAACACTAGCACTTCTTATCTAGCCCACTTACAGCCACAAAAAGCCCACAAAGGTGAGATATGCATATAGATCCCAAAAGGTTTGATATGAAGCGATGAAACATAGTATTTACATTGGCAACAGCATCAAGAGTCCAGCCTTAAAACATTAACCTATTCAAAACACATGGTGGTGCAGTAGTGATCCCAATATCAAACAATATGAAGATAATTTAAAAATCACTTCTTCTTGTCAGAGATGTCAAACTTTGTGTAGTGACCAAAGCTCCATTAAGAACATTTATTGTGTGTGTGAGTGTGTGCATGTGTGTGTTTGTGTTTGTATGCAGGCATTCATTTCCAATCCTGCTGCAGTGCAACGAGAACAACTGCTTGCACCAGCCATCACAATCAAAAATCCACCACCACTGTGAATAAAACATTATCCCAAAGTCGAGTCAAACAACCACATGCACACACACCCACACACACAAGCACACACACACACAAACACACACACATGAGCACACACACACGAGCACACACACACACACACTCATGCAGACATGCACAAGCTGGTGCCCAAGCAGTGAGCTAAAGAAGCATAGAGCATGCAGCGGCAGCCAGACAGCCAGCAGGTGGGAGAGTGCTGTGGAGTAACAGAAGGAGCTGTAGTAACCTGGAAGGTCAGAGCTGCTGGCAGTGACTGCGGTACAGGTGGGGTCTGTCTGCGTGCGATCCTCGGAAGGAGATGACGAGGGGATTGTCTTTGCGCTGTTTTCAGTAGGAGCGCATTTCTGCCTATGTTTCGGGAACTCCTGTGCTTTCAGCTTCCTGGCGTGTTTACTGCCTTTGTAGTGTGCCTCAGCCTGGCTCTACAAAGGAGAACAAATGAACCATGAATCATGCAATCAGGCCCATTTCTCACAGTACACAACACACAGCGTTCAACGGCGGGCACTTTCCCAGCTGAATAAAAGAATTACCGTTCTTCAAGATCTTTATTCAACACGTTTGATTTTGCTGAGGGGGTGAGCATCAGGGCATGCATAATAAACCAAGCAGAAAAATTATATCTGAGCTTTGAACTAAATATGATGAAATTAGAGAGAAAATAGATTTGTGTGTGTGTATGTGTGTTTTTGTGTGTGGGTGTGTAAATTGAAACTATTACTGTGGCAGTTTGGTAAGTATTTTAGCTGTCTGTATTATGCTATGGCCGTTTGTACGTGGTTTAGCTGTCTGCATTATGCTATGGCTGTTTGGTAAGTGGTATAGCTGTTTTTATTATGCTATGGCTGTTTAGTAAGTAGTTTAGCTGTCTGTATTATGCTATGGCTGGTAACTGGTTTTGCTGTTTGTATAATGCTATGGCAGTTTGGTGGTTTAGCTGTCTGTATTATGCTGCGGCAGTTTGGTAAGTGGTTTAGCTGTCTGTATAGTGCTATGGCAGTTTGGTAAGTGGTTTAGCTGTCTGTATAGTGCTATGGCAGTTTGGTAAGTGGTTTAGCTGTCTGTATTAATTAAATGGCTGCAGTATACATTTTAAGTGTACTGATGTTAGACGTAAAATGTTTTAATAAGACCAAAGCAAGTAGGTCCAAGAGCAGCAGGGAATACATTTTCCTTTCAACCTTAGCTTCAGGCTACGTTTCTCACTTCCCCATACATACCATAGACTGGTCAGTCATATAACATATAAAAAGCTGAACTGCTAGATTACAGCTGAGGATATGCCAAATTAATTTAATTCACGATCCATTTTTATCAATCTTTCAGTCTGATCACCATATGAATTTTCATATAGTGATTTTCATACAGTGATCACACTACATGATTCATTATTTTTTTATAGGCCTACATTATTATTATTATTTACTTTACTACAACGTGAGCAGTTTCCTTCAGGTAACTTGAATGAAATTTTTTAAGACTAAAGTCAGTGTTAAATGAATGAATAAACACAAAAAGTACTTACCTGTCAGTACACCGGCATCTTAGCTGGTTTTGTTTTGTGGTTTCTTTTTTACTTCAGTGTTTCCCCTTATTCATTGTCATGTGCTTGTGTTTACGTTTCCCTCATGTGGTTGTTCCGCCCTCTATTTCCCTGACTGATTATTGTACTGTTTGATTGTTTGTTGCCTGATTACCTGTTCTGTTTCACCTGTTAGTTTGCTTACCTATTCCTAGTTACCCTTGTTATTCCTGTTTTTATAACCCTCATGTTTCTTTGTCCATTGCCAGTTTGTCTCAGTGTTTCATTTCCTGTTTTGCAAACTGCCTGGTTTTCTGCCTGATAGTTTTCCTGTGTGTGACCTTGCTTGTTTGTTTTCCTTAGATTGCTGTGATTTGTGATTTTTGCCTGACTGCTGTGTTTTCCTGGTTTTTGATTTTGTCTGTTTATCTCTGACTTTGCTCGTGGATTGTGATTTTGTACTTTTGCCGTGCCTCCCTGGGTTTGACCTTTGCGTGACAATTTTGGATTTTGGATCTCTGCTTGGTTGAAAATAAACCTTCATTTATTTTTATCCTGTGTCTGCCCTTGAGTCCCTGCCTGAATCCTGACACTTGCCCATGAACCAAACCGATAACCTTTTTTAATACAAAGCTTATGTGTAATTTCAAACATTACCATCTGTAAAAGTGCCTTGATTGAAAGACATATCTTGTATTAACCCATAGAGTTAATATAATAGTTTATGTCAAAGAGGAAAGCCATAACCACAGCATGCAGCCTACGTTATGGCTCAAGGTGCAGACAGGAGAGCACTACAGCACTACAAATATCGAAGACTATTCTAAACAGCCATTTGTTTTCCTGGACCCAGTGCATTGTTCTGCATGTGTGCATGTGTCTGAGGTTTCCAGCTGTTCCTATGCACAAGTGAAGCAAACCATGAATATATGGCAGCTACACAGAAAGACAAACTACAAGCAGAAAACACAAAGTTGGAGTATGATTCTACACCTAAGCAGAAAACAACTAAGCAGAAAACACGAAGTCAGGGTATGATTATATACCAATCTAAAAGCAGAAAACACAAAGCTGGAGTGTGATTCTATACCAAACTAAGAGCAGAAAACACAAAATCAGGGTATGATTATATACCAAACTATGAACAGAAAACACAAAGTCAGGGTATGATTTCATACCAAACCAAGAGCAGAAAACACAAAGCTGAAGTGTGATTCTATACCAAACTAAGAGCAGAAAACACAAAGCTGGAGTGTGATTCTATACCAAACTAAGAGCAGAAAACACAAAGCTGGAGTGTGATTCTATACCAAACTATCAGCAGAAAACACAAAGCTGGAGTGTGATTCTATACAAACCTAAGAGCAGAAAACACAAAGCTGGCTTCTATACCAAACTACAAACAGAAAACACAACATTGTGGTGTCTATATCTAAACCCCAAACTATCAGCATAAAACGCAAAGCTGGAGTGAGATTCTATACCAAACTACGAGCAGAAAACAAAAAGCTGGAGTGTGATTCTATACCAAACTATGAGCAGAAAACAAAAAAGCTGGAGAGTGATTCTATACCAAACCATGAGCAGAAAACACAAAGCCAGGGTTGCACCCAGGGTGTCCCGTGTACCCTCAGTCACTGTCAGACTACTCATTCATTTGACACAGATACGGACACACAGATATGGAGCTTGTTATATGAATGTGCAGAACCACAAAAAGCACTTATATCACATCAATGCTCTTGAATGGATATTTAAATAGACGTTTGGATTTCTAAACATGGCTGCATATCCCAAGTCATTTTAACTTACAGTCTAAAAGTATGTTTCAAATAAATGTGCACTTCGATAACACAATTTTCTTTGATAGTTGCTGCGGTTAAAATGGTAGGGTTGCCATCGCTGGATAATTACTAAACACTGCAAATACTTTTGTGTTTGTGGAATTAGGCCATGTGGGCAAAAGGGATGGACTAGACACATACTTTATTACTGAATCAACTAAGAGATGATTTTTCTACTACATGCATGTACGTGCACTCATGAGAATTGCGTTCACAGGGGCTGGGAGTTCACAATCATCTTTGCTGCTGACAGAGCAACTGCCTGCAGTATTGGCTTTACTTTTTGCTCTTACCTCTTCCTTTCAATGCTGATCTGCTGCAGGAGAGACCTATCAAAAAACAGACCCGCACACTATCACAGCTTCTCCAATGCTAAAGCAGTCCCACAGCATTCTCATGTTTTCTCAAAAACATATTTTAGAATTACTTCAGACCTGCATTTAATAACCAGAACAGTTCTTATATCAGAAATGCAGAACTACACAGCACTGAATTTAAGAGTTCCATGCTAATTCTGAAGCATTGGCATGACCTCTCTGTCCCTTTCCCGTCCCATTCTGTCACTAATAAGTAATTGTGACACTGGGGCTGCTTTTGGTTGTACGGGGGACGTATGAGTCCCTGCTGAATCGCCCGGCTGCAGTGATTGGTCGTATGAGTCCCTGCTTGGTCACACTAGTGCAGTGATTGGTCGTCTGTGTCCCTGCTTGGTCACACTCACCGGTGGAATGGCTGGTTCCTCTGTCAGAATTGCTATATCACCTCCCTATATTTTACCACAGACTGAAAACCCACCTTTTCGGTCTGTGCCTTGGTGCTTTTCCAAAGAAATACTGTTCCTCTCCCATTTATCCCTCTTGTAAAAATCCAAACTATGTATAAAAATGTTGGCACTTACTAAAAACACTTATTGATGGATGTGTGCACTCGTTGATGGATGCGTGCACTTGTTGTAAGTCTGTTGAAAGTGTCTGCTGAATGACTGAAATGTACATGCTAATTTGGATGGACGTGCGACGTTCTGCTTAAACATTTGTTGCACAGATGTTTTAGCCAGAGGGTGACTTTACCGCTGATCTGTGCATGCATGCAATCGTCACAATGATTACACTTTCCTTCACTTCAGTTTTTTATCATTTAACCCAACTTCCCCTTTCTTATCCAACCCAAGCCACGACCAAACTGGTTGAGCTCGTGCACCAGCCGTGCTTTTGCTTCTGCTGCTCTGATTCAAGAGATGGCAAGCCCTGGGTTCTTTACATGCTACTGACACACCGCCAGTCGAGACCAACAGAGCTAGCCAGCTTACCCTCACCACGCCCCAGTGAACCTAGGCCAATCGCTCGCCAATGGCGCTGCCGCCACTCAAACTTCCAATCGAGGCCTATCAGAACAAACGTCCTTACAGCTTGCCCCATCTGGAGGCCTCCAGTTTTTAACAGTTTTGACTTCCCCAATGGACTCACAAAAAAAATCCCTCCAGCATAATTTCATTAAGGATTCTGAGACACTGATAGGAGACGTTTGTTAAATGTAAATTCCACATAGAGGACTGGTAGTCTCCCACATACTTTGAGAACACAAAGCGATCATTTCACACACCTTTCTAAGGATGAGATGACACAAATCCAACTGTTGAATTATGGATGTGCTGTGTCTTCTGCACTGCGACAATGTTACACACCAAACCAGAGCTGTGTGTCTTAAGTGCTTCCCGGAAGACTTGTATTTTTTATGAGATGATCTTTGAGCCTATTCAGAAACAGCTCTCAGTGACAGTCCCTTTATCCAGTCATCGTCTACCGTAGCTTCCACCTTCCTCAAACACAGCCTCCACAGATCGTCAGAGACAACTGTTCGCTCTCTTATTCAGAAGTAAATGGAATCTTCTAAATGACCCTGGTATAATTGTAACTAATTGCTTCCTGGAAACCGGAACACAAAAACAAGACACCATCTCTTCCCAGCCAATCAGATCACAGACGTCACATTTCAGTGCTCTAAATCCTCCCTGACAATCAAGTCATAATGTTTTTAAAAGATAAATTACCTTGTCAAGCATGCCTGCAAAGCAATGCAATGTGCAATATGATTCTAAATAGCAAATCGAACTCATCTTAATAAAGCCATCATTCTGGTGTTTTAATTATACCTTGCACACAGGAAGAACATCAAGTTTTAATGAAGTCAGCAGATTGTATGTGTTCCTCCATATCTGCCATCAGGACTGAATTTCACCTGAAGGTTTAGAGGCTTTTAGCTGAATTGGATAGAAGCCATATCCTCAGCTCCTTTTATTTCAGACAGGACGGCTACTTTGAGATCAAGTAACAGCCTACATCAGACAACATGGTTGCCAGGAGGAGAGCTGTGTTACCTGCCTTTGATCCAATTTTTTTTTAAGTTCCATGTCTTTCCATTAGTTGGAAAAGCTCATTTCAGCAAGTAGAAACTGTAGAAAAGCACTGACCACTGTACATGTTAAATTACTGCCGTTTTCACAGTTCTCATTTTACTCACAGCCTTAGTTTATTTTTAAACCAAGAATGAATCATTACTTTGCAGGGAAGCTTGGTGCAGCTCAATGTGTGCAAATTTGTTCTCCCTGTACATACTCTGTGATGTAATGCCTAAATGTGACATTTCGCATGGCATTGGTCACACACACAAACACACCCAATACACACACACACAAACAAACACACCCCATACACATACACACACATGCAAACACACCCGCTACACACACACGCACATACGTACACACACACACACATCCCATACACATACACACACACAAAAACACAAACACACCCCATACACACACACACAAACACACCCCATACACACACACACACATACACTTACACACACTCATACTTACATACACACACCCCATACACATACACACATAAACACAAACACACCCGATACACACACACGCGCATACACAAATGCGCTCAAACACACCCCATACACACGCACACACAAACACACACACACACACAAACAAACCCCACATACATGCACACACACAAATATACACACACACCCCACATGCATATACACATGCACATACACACTCAAGTGTGCACCCCCCCAGCACACACATGCATATGCGCCTACATCCCGAATGCCTATATAATCAACAGAAATTTTGTTCAGGAAAAATGGGGCAGTCTTTATCATTTCTAGACATCAATATGTGGGGAAAAACAGAAGTTGAAAAGAAGCTGCAAAAGTAAATGAGAACAACCCTGTCCGTAAAAATAAGGAACTTTGACAATGCTCAAATCTGACATATTCCAACAGTATATAAGGTGATTTCAAAATACTAAAAAGCCCCCTTACCTGAAATGATACACTCCGTATGCTGTTGGAATATGTGAGTTTTCAATTAAAGCACCTAATTGCACCCAGCAAGTTACACTCTCCAGTCAGAGAGAACCAGGGGTTTGGAATCAGGCTTAAAAACTGTAGTGCAGTAACTGCACCAGCACAGCTAGTCAGTCTGTAAACAGCAAATTGCTTTAAGATTTCAGCAAAGACACAAGGACGCATGTGTTCAGTCAAGAGCAACCACCATGCCTCTCTTCCATAAAAAAGGCCTATCAATCCAATGAAACATTTTTTCTCATGTGCCTTTTATACTCAAAAATTCATAAGATGTGGAATTTATGATCTTTAAAAGACATGGAGGGTCTTTGAAGAAGACGATTCTACCAGTTTACTTTACTGCCAGTGCACTGGGCATCAACCCACATTTCAGTTTTGTTGTTATAGACTAAGCATGAGTGTTCTTCTTAACAGGGATACTCAGTGAACACATATACATGCAACTTTAAGACAAAAAATAGAGAAAAACATATTTTGTCATCGTAATGACTAGGGAGACTGGATGTAGCTGGAACATGAGTTTCAGATTAGATTTTTCTTTCTTAAATTCACATTCTTGCCTTGCTAATGTATTTGATTTACTGATTTCTTGTTTCAAAAACATCAACATATATTAATAAATTCAGTTTATAATAACTAATCATCTTTAAAATGAAAAAAAGGTCACATAAAATGCCTGAATTCTATTTTTTCACAAATGGCACAAACTTATGGTATACTGGCCCAGGTGTTCTGGTTATCGACCACTTCAAACGCAAACATATTCACTTGAAATTTATCCACAAAAAAGAAATTTTGGTAGCAGTGAAAGGTATGTCCTATAACAATACAAAAAATAAACTATCTACATGAGGAAAATAAACTTCATACATATATACTTTGATGCTTTAATACAGGCTCCTTTAAAATGTTATCTTTTAGACTTGGTGCACACTGGTGAATTCTTCAGTAGTGTCAGTTAAGTGTAACTGAACGATTTTTACTCTATACAAATGGTCAATGCACAGGTCCCTAGTAGCTAACACTACTAATGTTACAACAGGAGGACTTCTGGCTTGTTTTTGTTAGCAGGACATGTTACTAAACAAAACTAGGTATTTTGTGTAACCAATACTTCACCCATTTTTATTTACTATTGCAGACATTTTAATTTTCAGTTTCATCATATAGGTGTTTGTATGCTAATAGTGCTCTGGCCCAAGGGGACATGGGTAATGGTGGTCTGACCTAGAGGCACATGGGTAATGGTGGTCTGGCCTGCCCTGAACCTGCTATATAATGATATTTGCATGCTGATGGCTTTCTGGTTGCTCTCCATGTCAACACCAGTATGTTCTGGGACTGGTCATATTTAAGTGGAGTGCTGTACTTTTGAGAAATTATGTAAATTTGCAGAGCAAAAAGAAAGAAAAAGAAAATCATAAAGAAAAAAGTACTTTATGAAGCTGTTATTCTCTGCCAAAAGTCTAATTAGTCAATTAAACAGATTCATGTGACTTAAAATAGGGGCAATGTTTTTTTTTATGGAGCACATAAAATATTGCTTGGAACATTAATAGCGAATCGTTGATGGGAAGCTAATGAATTTGAGGTTGTAAAATGTGCTACTACAGTCACACTGGGCTGGGCCATTCCGGGGCTGCTGTAAACTAAAAAAAACCGTCCTTACATTAGTTCCACAGTGCATACGATATATACGTAATTAAAAGGCAGACACTATTTTATCTGCAGTGGGTTCCCATTCGAACGGAATTCTCACTGACTAAAACAGTGTGCTGGCATTCTCCTGCTGGTGCATGTCAATAACACATTGAACTAAATTCCAGTTTCATGCCCAATAGTTATAGAACAGGAGTTGATTCCCACTGTTACCCACAATCTGGAGGTCTATTATTATTTCAGTCTATTAATAAATAAGCTATGCACTCTCAGGTATTATGGTCAATTGGTCCAGCTAAGCTCACCATTTACTCTAGAGTGTACCCAGTATCGATTCATGTCTAGACTTGAACACAGCAAAGAACTCAGCTACATTTGCCAACAGGATGAAATTATACATAGTGGAGCATTTTCTTCTAAATTTTAACTGTTGCATCATTTTTATTTGAATGCCTGAATCTATGACCAGACTGAGCACAGTTGGGTAGGGCAGAAGGGAGGAAAAACACAAATATAAACACATATAAAATTAGTACACATGTTTACTTGTTATTGTCATGGGATGAATTTCATCCGTTGTGTTGTTTCATCAGCTGGCTTCGGATAGTATATACAACAGCTGTCAACAACAGCATATGAAACACGTTGTCCAGGGGGATGGAGGAGAAGCAGTACGAAATTGGAGGACACTTTAAACGTAAAGAGTCTCATTTAGGACGTGCAAAGGCCTCGGGCGTGTGGCGCATCCTTTGTCTCTCTCAGACCAACAACATATGACACATCGCCGTCACTCTGTGATGGAGCGGACTGGGATTGCATTACATCATTACATTTGCTCTTCTCCATAAATTAGAAACAGGAGCCAGTTGTGCTTTAAAGGCAGAAAAACAGGTGGAGCCAACAGGTCTAAATATACTAACAGTAACACAGTAACACCTGAAAATATCACACTGGTAATGGTTTACCAACAGCAAACACAGACTTGTTACAATTGATATTGATTTCTGAGTTGCTAGCTCGTTGTATTTGGCTAACACTGAACTAGACCGTGGGTCATTTTAAGCACGACATCAGAGCACACATTAGCTGTGAATGGTGATTCATCCTGACAACCCAAGAGCTTCAACTCCACTTTGTCATGCAGTGGAGCTGGAGAGTAGGAAAGAGCAGCCACCCAGGACTCCAGTGGGAAACGTAGTCCTTCATCTGAGGCTAACTTCAAGTGAAGTCCTCATCCTCTGGGTTAACATCAAACATGGCAGCTGGTTTACAGAAAACCCTTTGATAAATTCCGCCACAAAACTTCAGACAAGAGGTCGAGGTTCCCTTGAAGCGCTGCTCCACAGTTCCTAGCACGACACGTCTTTAATCAGCAGAGGAAGAAGCGCTTGTTCCTTTTGTCTTATTTCTGTGTTTTCGCCATGACTTTAACATTCTGCTTAGAAGCGATTTCTCTGTAATAAAAATGTGAAACAAACGACCGACTGCTAATCATACAAAGTTGTGGGAAACAGCAGGTGCCGGACCTACAGCACCCATTACAATGAATGAACATTTGATGCGCTCGGATCAGCTGAGAGGGAGCTTTCTCTGGCAATGGGACTGAGACTGGCAGAAAATGATTGTAGTGCCTAAGATGGAGTAAGGAAAAGGAATCGCAACAGGCACCTCTAACCCTGAACGCTATGAAACCTTCTTCTTAATTACTGTACTCAGCGGGTGACTTCCTCCAATCTGGGTCCCTGCCATGGCCTGCATCCATCTTAAACCAAACCGCTTAATCAAAGCCCAAGCAGAGTGGAACAACAAACAAATACTGTACTTAATTTACCTCCCTGACCCTTAATCCATCATTGCTAACAGCTAATTTCCCTGGCATCTGGTCAGTTCACGCTTTGTACAGCCAACAGCACAGAAACCAAAGCAAACAGAAAACAGCACCTGAATCTGGCTATGGATGCTACAGAGCTGGCAGTTTAATCCAAACCTCAGATTAAATTTTGTAAGTCGTATATAAATAAATATTCAGTTGTACAAAAAGGAAATGTATCCACTCAAACAAAACAGCCTCCACATGAAGGAAAATCTGAAGTAAACTACGTTCCTTTGAATCCATGAGTGACTTTGTGCTGCTATGGATACATGGAGATATTTCTTCGCTCTCCAAAAACGAGGACACCAGTATGCTATTAAGGTCCTTTTTGATGGTTCATGTTGGTTTTATTTCACCTAAAAGACCCAGCAAAGTCATAACAATACAGAACCATCTTTCTTGGGACTTGTATCTTTGTGCAGATGAGCTCATAAATGGACTTGGGATTGCAAACATGACAACACAAAATCATTTGTCAACACTGCTTAGCACGGAGAGACACAACAGCAAAAAAGGGAACTCAGCTACAAAATACTCACACACTTCGAGCAACAAGATTATCTCTTGTAAGAAGCTCATAGCATTGATTTTAATTATGACTGCTCCACTGCACAAACACTGTTTAGTACGACTGGTATGAAGAACTGCCACACACAGAGTCGCTGCTTTCTATTTTACATTAGCCTGTCACTTTGGAGCAGAGCTCACCACCTCTAGCTGGAGGCTTCCCCTGGCTGGGTTTCACACATCGCTGCCTTACAAGAGCCTAAAATCACATGTCATTTTAAAATGTGGTCAGTTTGGCCCTTAGAAAGACAAGATAGTCGCTTCATACAGATCTTCAACTCTCACAGAGGAACACAAACACTCACCCATATACATGTAAATACACAGTCACGGGCATGAATGCATACGTGCTCACGTACTCACGCAAAAGACGACGGCCTGTACTCACATCCGAATTGAAGCGGAGCTGGCAGACATTGCAGGAGATGACTTGCTTTTTCTTCGGAGGGATGGAAACTCCAAACGTGTGGTTAATGACAGCCTTCTGCACAGGGTCCATCTGTAAGATAAGGGCCATAGAAGTGCACTGAGTCCCAGGTGGACAGTGCCGAGTTCAGCCTGACACAATCCCCCCCCCCCCCCCCCCCCCCACGAGCACCACCAAGTCCACCGTATGCCTGGAGGCATCCTAGGATCCACTCACACAACGCACAATCCACAGCTACGCCAGGGGATGGAGGCAGGCACTTCCATTGTTAAATAAAATAATAACACCAAAAAAAGAGACCAAAAAATACTGATACGAAAAAGTGAAAAAAATACCATTGTATACCACTGGCAAAAAGGACCAAAGGTCATGAACCAAACTAGGAATAACTCCACTCAAACCCACCAAGTGGTTTTAGTGACAGGATGCAAATATAAGCACCACATTAAATGCAGGGGATGAACATCGAGGGTGCTGCATTTTGATGAAGAATGAGGAGGCATTCATGTTGGAGATATGTGGGAGGTTTTAATGACCCTAAAACCCTCTAAACTACGCCACAGCATCCAGGTACCTTTTCAGCACAGTGGGGCTTTCACGGCACCCCAGGATCATGTAAAAAAACATCACAATGTTACTGTCAGCATCCTTCTGAAAATGCAAAATGTTCTACAAATTCACTGCCCTTTACATACAGTGTGTTCTCTAGGAAGCTAGTTTGCGCATGCATTACAATCATTGTGAAACTGCTGGAAAATCCATAGACAAACAGCAGCTTGTAAATTAGGTTATAAGCAGTACTTGTGCAGTGAGAAAGGAGGCAGAGACGGAGCAGAGTACCTGGAGCGCATGCAGGTTCTCCATAACAGCTTGGAGGATCTGGAGGATGTCTCATGGACACAGAGCCCAGTGGAGTGAGGCTGGTGTGTGTGCTTTTGTGAGGCGATGGAGATCTGAGCTGCTCTACAGCGTGAGGGCACTTATTTCATTACCTCTCTCCTTCTCCTTTTCTCTCTCTCCCTCACACACGCACGCACGTACACACACACACACACAATCGGCCTGTCTGCTTGCATACTAATCTCTTAGGGCCACTAGCTCATGATTAGCCTAGAATGGCTGATGAGCTTTCCTAAACAGGGGAGTAGGGTAGGTGTTTGGTCGCAGCAAGAATCAAGAACCCAAATTCATTAAGAATTTATACCTTATCACTCTCAAACCAGATGAAATTCTGTGAGTCTAGGATAGTACTTTGTCTTTTGGTGAATTTATAAACAGATCTTCAACTATGAACTGTGGCTACACCAAACACACTTAATTTAATTATGTGCCAGCAAAGACAATGCTAACAAACACATGCTAACACACAAAGTGGATTTTTGAGCAAACTCATGCTGAACTCCATTTTACTGTGTAATAAAGCAAAAATAAAACATAAAATGTCTTATAAATAGCTCTGTTACCAAGCTGGCAACAGAATCATGAGAAAAAAGTTGAACATACTCAATGTGTACCGATGCTATTTTATAAACTACATATCCCATGATTCTTTCTGAGACAAATTTTACAAGTGCTGGTATTTTTTTTTAAAAGTTGTGGTCAGCTTTTCATCAAATGCTACCTCCAGAGAAAATCTACCACCATTTCTCTAGAGATGGAATTCTTGTGATGGCAACAGTGTGGCATAAAACAAAGTTTGATGTATGACACGTGTCCAAGCCATTTTTTGTGTGACACAGGGTATGCAAAATGCAGGCAAAACTACATGTCTGCTCAGAGCTGTTCAGGATCCATTTTGATGTCGTTTATGTCCATGTGGACCCCGTGGACGTCTGTCTGCATACTTTTTCAGGTCATTATGAATTAGCCTTAATGCAGAAATCATCTGACTTGAAGAAAGTGCACTGCCTACCAACAAAAAAATGTATCAGGCTGTAAATGAATAATTTCCAATCATTTAATAATGTCTCACACCCTGAGGTCCAGAGAGCTGTACAGTTCATTTAATGATTTTAAAAATGTTGAGACATATTTCACAGATACTTCCTTCACTGACCTTGAGAGTCAGTAATTAGCAGTGATATTTTAACCCGGCTGGCTTAAAGTTTGCTGACCACGCAGGGCTTAGCATTTGATACATTTGATGTTTACATTTTTATACGCTATGAAATATTGTAGAACCTGTTTATCCCTCAAGTGCTAATAAAAGATTGCCAAGATAGGGTTACACATAGCTAAGCTGAAAGGTGGTTGTCCTCGATGGCTGAAAATCCCAAGCAGCACATTCTATAAATAAGATGGAATTGTGATAAAGGAGCTGATGTGTTACAAGGACCGTGTGACTCTGTGCTGGGATAAGACCAGATCATGAGCCTCTTGACCAAAGTATGGAATTAGGCATTGGCACAAAACTACACAGCTGAAACTGAGGAAAGCAATATCCATACAGCAAACTGGCCACGGTACAGGAAGAGATGTGACTCCAAGCATAATAACAGCAGTCACAATAAACCAATGAATATACTGAAGGTCTATAGGAATTTGTCAAATGATAATGCTTAGTTAATACCAAGGAGGCCTAATGTCCATAGGCCTGCCCTTCTCTGCTGGGGACTCATTCAGGATTACTCCATCAGGTTTTATCCGTTGATTCATATCTGCCTGTCAATTACAGAGGTAATTATACTCGAGCTCTCAGCCAGTCAGGGAGTTTATTCCTACAGTTGTCTTACACCTTGTGATGTAAGTTCATGTTGTGATTACTCAAATCAGAAACAGGTTACTACTGTGTTTCATTGTGTATCCTCATTATTAGGCATGGACATCAGTTGGATAGATAGAGTTGTGAGAGAACACATATCCTGATACAGGAGTTGTGAGAGAACACATATCCTGATACAGGAGCTGTGATAGGACACATATCCTGATACAGGAGTTGTGATAGGACATATATCCTGATACAGGAGTTGTGATATGACATATATCCTGATACAGGAGCTGTAATTGGAAACATATCCTGATACAGCAGCTGTGATAGGACACGTATCCTGATACAGGAGTTGTGACAGGACACATGTCCTGAAACAGGAGTTGTGATAGGACATATATCCTGAAACAGGAGCTGTGATAGGACACATATCCTGATACAGGAGCTGTGATAGGCCATATATCCCGATACAGGAGTTGTGATAGGACATATATCCTGATACAGGAGCTGTGATAGGACATACATCTTGATACAGGAGTTGTGATAGGACATATATCCTGATACAGAAGCTGGGATAAGACATATATCCTGATACAGGAATAGTGATACGACACATCCTTGACAAACTGAAAAAGTAATAGCTCTTCATTTGCTTGGTGACTTTACAAAAAGGATAGCAATATCACATATGTTGTACATGCAGAAAAACCCATGACATGGAGTCGTTCCAATCAAACAAATCAAACAAGCAATATGATAAACTGCAATTTTATGTGACACTAATGGTGTGAGTACTGCTAGTAATTATAGTTCAGATCATTTCAGTCCTCATACAATTCCAGTTCTTCAATAATGCATGAAATGAAAAGGCAGCCCTGAGCCAGCTCAAGAATGTGGAACTGTCTCTCCATGTAAAATCATGCAATATTTGTTTGTAAAATAAAACTTTCCAAATGCTGTTTTGAAACTCAGTGCACCATCATTATTTTCTCTATTATCAACAGATTGTGAAAATATGTTTCATTTTTTGGGTAAGAAAAAAAAGTTAATGCATCTTTGCCCAGTTATGATACACTTATGATTTTAACTTTATATAATGGTATATTTCAGTTTAGCTAGCTAATCAATATAGGAAGCCTACTTGTTATCATGAGGATTTTTATAATGCATTTTGATTTCAAAACTGTATTATTTCTATGTATGAGAATAGAAAGTATCTTAGATGTCAGTGAAGACTAAACTGAGAAGACAATGACTAGTTTAATTTGTGGATTTCTGCTAAATTGAATTTACTGAAGAATGCAAATGTGCTTCAGAGTAACACTTAAGTGATCGAATGCAGGAATAAAACCAGTATAAAGGGGTTTATTTTTCTTTTGTTCTGAGAGAGAACAGGCGCATGGCACAATAAGCTGGGAAAAACTGAGACAAGACGATGCTGACAGGCTGCCACGTTGTGAGGCCAGGTTTCCACTGTTTGCTCTGAAAAGCGCTGGCATACTGGTTCCCCAGGCCTGGCGTGGCCGGTGGCCAGGCCGGCCCCGAGGCCTCCGCTTCTGCCTGCGTTCAGTGGACAGCACTGGCATGACGAGAGTTAAAACAGCATTGCTCCTAGATCTCCCTCTACTTCACATATACCAACTCCCACCAAAAATCTGCTTTTGGGAAGATCAAAGGAATGAAATGTAGTTTCGCTGAGATGGTGCTGAGGGATACTGAGAGCAGCGTTCAGCGTGCAAACAGAATTTGTGTGACTCACACCCCGCTCCGCCCCACATGCACTAAATCACTGTAAGCTTGAGCTGAGTTACTCTATCCATGTAACTTTGGCATGAGCCAGGTGAAAGAGATAGATTACAAGATGAAAGCAGACGCGTGGACTTCCCGAGGCAGGACCTACACTCCACTTACTGAACTGAAATTGGGAAAGAGTCCCACAGGGGAACTTGTGTCCACTGGGAAAGACATGAACGGCTTCACGTCCAGCGCGGATTGCATCACCAGAGGCGGAGTCTGCACGGCAGTAGGAGGCGGGCTTCGATGGCATGAACTTCCTGCAGAACATAGGGGGAAAAAGAGAGAGACAAGAACGAATCAGTTTGGAAATAAAGGTATCGGATGAGGAGATGGCACAGCACAGATTGTGGAAAGCGTGTCCTCGTTCCCATGCGGAGCACGGCTTTCCCCACGCAAGGCCGCAAAACACTGCACTGAATAACAGGCGACAGGTGAGAGCAGGCGCTGACTGTGTCTTTAGGTGGAAGTGAGAAACCCAGGACTTCAACGACAACCACAATTAGACACAAAAAATAAAAGAGAAAAAATATAGCATGGTCTATGTAATAAAATATGTACAACTATCAAAAATTGCTACAATGAGTTGAGAATAAACCCCATAGATCCCGCACTGGTGGAAAACGGTTTGACGTGCATGGCAACATGCAAGATAGATTCTCCCCCTCTCTCCCCGCTGGCATACTCTGTTAGCATGCGTTGCAGACAATGACTGAATGATCTAATGGATTGTGAAGGGGTGAGAGCACCACTAATTCTCTGAAGGCCACATGCTGCTCTCTGGAAGGATCTAAGCCATCATATAGTCTTCTTAGAATTATGAACTCTTTTATTCCAATGCTTTCATTTCACTCTGTTGTGTCAGATACAAAGCCTATCAAATTAATTTAATACAAACTGTATCATCAACAGAGACTTTTTAACTGATGGCGGTGTCTAATACGGCTACAGCAGCAGGTCAGTATGGTTGTCTCATTGTCTCATTGCATGTGCATCTGCTCTATTCATTCTAATTATTGCTGTCGGTTTTCCCCAATTATCCCATTCAAAGGCTACCTAACCGAAATAAACTTATATTTGAGCTTGATGTTTGTAATAAACAAAAATGTGTGCAGGTCTTTTAGAATGAACCGGTTTGCAATGAAAGAGCGTGATGTTATATCGCCAAGAGGGAAATTCACTGACCGAAAACAGCTGGTAGGCATGACTGTTGGTAATCGGTTTTATTCGTCACTTGAACAAGATGAATGAATGGAATGGAGAACATGGTGCATCATTCATTTAAAACGGGTTTTTGCAAATGCACCACAATCGCGCATAAATATAATTTAAAACGGAGAAAAAAAATTCTAACGTAGAACCCAGATGCAAAATTAGAAACAGAAAAAGATCTGGGAGGTTAAACTGTGTTCTTCACATGAAGAATATTTTCTTCACATGTTCAGTGGTAGTAATCTTGTAGGTCATATGTCATGTTACTAGAATCAAATGTAACACCTGAATTCACACAGTCAAAAGGCTGCTTCCTGTTCATTATTTATTTGTTTTTGGTTTTTTTTTTTTTTTTTTTTACAAATTTTACTCTGATTTGATGTTTGAATTTGTTCTGAAAATCCTAAATTCAGTGCTCACTGCACCAAAGCTGAACAAATCAATTACTGCCTGTCATAAAATGGCACAAAACAAGACTTGAGTAACAACAAGTAACAACAAACATATGAAAAGCTATAAAATGGCATTTTAAAAGGGTGTTTGCATATACAGTAAAGTTTGGTTTAATTATTTAAAGAATTCACACTCTAAATATTAAATATTTACTTTTTATGTAAACCACATGTCTTAGATAAATAGAGAACCTCAACAGCCACCAACAGTATCATGTTACATTTCAGATAATATAATAAATTTATAAATATCAAAATTCTCCAGTTCAATTATCATACTGTGTATACAGAGAATATACTTTGTATTTAACAATTTGGTTGATCACAAACACACATTCATCACTCACTAGATTATTTATTTGATAAATATTCATATATTCAAATGAGGTACATATCCCCTAAATAATCACTACATCCTCAAACTCCCTCTAGTGTTAACTATGGCACAGAATGCTATAAGTTTGTGTGATGACATGTACTATCATCCCTGGTACTGATAAGTTGGCATCGCCACTGCCCATTGCTGAAATTTTCACAACCACTTGATACCCCATTAGTATGGATAAGACTGTGTGCTAAAAGACTCAACATACCAACTTAGCAGGGATAGCCAGTCATTCAGTCACAGCCATTGGTAGATCAGATTCATCATCAAAAGCGAAACGACTTCAGGTCCAAAGGTCATAGACTTTGAATTGTTTAAAATTTCCCCCTTCTTGATATGGATCCTGAAGTTTGCCATAATGCTCCCTTTCAGCCTGCGGTCAGTCCTTTGACAATGGGCCAGTGTGTTTGACAATGTGAGACAGAGTCTGCTCTTGATATGTTCATTGAAATAGCTCCAAAGAAGCTATCGTATGTTCAGGAAAATACAACCACTGCCTCTTACAGCTGAGTGACTCTGAAGTATAATTTCACATCACTATGTAATATTCAGTACGGACTGAAATTCAGAATTCAACAGATGAACTGCACCTACTCCAGCATCTCGAGGGTGGAGTATTCTTTGACCATCCAGTACATTAAAGACAGAAGCACCACCAAGACTAAGTACAAACACAAATTCCTGAGACATTAGAGCAAGGCTTTGAGTTCTGCACTAGAGGAACTGCATAAAGGTGGATTCCAGTCCATGAGTGTGAAGCTGCAGCCATAGGGACAGCCTGTTGATACAGTCGCCCCGCTCCATGCCTGTGTCACCTGACTCTTCACTCTGTGACCTCCATTATGGGGTCACCCTGCCCTGGCAGGCGGTACGAGCGTTGAGTTGAGCAGAGCCGAGAACACGGTGACAACTCCGCCCGCAATTCTGCTTTCATGTATGTTTCATCACCCGGCCTAGGCCTCGGATGCCTAATGATTATGTACGGACCAGTGGCTCAGATGTACGCCCACACGAGCGCACACAGACGCACGATCTCACCCACGCATGCACACAAACACACACACACACACACACACACACATAAAGACACACACACGGACACACAATCTCACCACCTCCCCCTCTCTCCGTTTCTACTCTACCGCTGACAGACCGGGTAGTTTAACAAGGGTGAAGCGGTACTTCCAAGGAGCTGTATGTGCTTGTCACTGCTGTAAGCACTGACAGGACCCAAACCTCCTTTGAGCCTTGTATCCCGGTCAACTGTGCTCTCCCTTCTCTGATTCCAGTTGACATGGTCAAATCAAAGCAAGTACAGCACGAATGATTCTTTCCCCGAAAGGTTAAAAAGCCCTGCATCCATTCAAGAAGTCTTATCTGTATGCAAATGCCCTTTGAACGCAGAGCGAGGAACGGGAGGAAGAGCTGGCCACTGGGGTCACATCTCCAAACTGTTTCACGACTGTTTGCAGGCCTCGGCCGCTTCATCCAAATTTCACAGACACAGAAATTTTGCTGTTTGATGTTCATCCACAAAGCTGAGCAGACCACACAATTTTCAGAGGGGAACGGAGAACCGATAAAGCACACGAACCAGCCGCAAAAAAAAGGGATGATGTCACATGGCTGTAACGGATCGTGTCTGTTATCATCGTCGGCTTAGGCTCCAAACAGAACCATCTTTCGAAATCTTTCCTGAAGAATTGCTGGTTTTTTTTCCATTTCTGATCGCTAATTCGACTCATCGGTAACCAATAGCTCGATCCTCCAGCATAAATGAAATCCATTCACTGTAAATACAGAGACATGATGGTGCTGATGCTGGTTGTCACTTAGTCTGGATTTTGAGTGCAGTGGCCACAGTGCACAGACAAAAAGCTGTAGGCCAAGACACAGCATTACATATATGAGAACAATGAACAAAAGTACTTTACCACACAGGTAAATGCAAGTTGTCTGTACAGTATTTTGGACCTTTCTTTTTAGCTGTTAAATTGGCTAAAGTTAAGTTTGGCTAAAACCAACTTCTTTACACAGATTTGTGATAAAGGAGACAGATTTACACAAACAATTAATGGAAGTATAATCCAAGTTTAACGTTAAGCCGTGCCAGTGACCACAGGTGTATAATGTAGGCTAATTGATACACCTTTCTGGGTCTTATAGCCTTTGGTTTGAAACATTATCCATTCTTTAGGCTATTTTACACATCCAGGACCTTAGCTGCAAGCTGTTGCCTCTCCTTCTACAGGCCAGTCATTGGTAAGTCTATCTCACAGGGAAGCGAAAGTAGAGTAGGCTACATAACAAAACTGTTCACATAACAAAAGTATAAACCCTGTTAGTTAAAACATCACCTTCGTAACAGATATAGCGGGTTTGTTTTCTAACAATCTGTTAGACGTTTATTTTTTGAGTATTGGTTTCAGAAGAATTAAATGAATGTTATACAATATTGTTTTATATACAGTGTAAATAAAACAACAAGTTACGCAACTAGAGGAACACGAAAACAATCCCAACCCAAACAAATGGCACTTAGAATGGAAGGGACATGGAGCTGCAGAATCTTCATAGTGCGCTGGATTAACGTGGATGAAGTGAGTTTTCAATGAACCGCACAGGTCCATAATGTGTGCATTTGATTGGGTCCCGGGTCGTGACTATTTACAGGCCTAAAACCAGCTATGTCTCGCGAAGCAGGCTCCACACATGAGACAGCCCTAGGCAGGCGAGTGATAGCGGCGTGTCAGTCTTGTTTGTTTGGGGCTGCAGGGAGCACCGCTCACGAAGGGCAGACAAGGATGGAAAAAGCAACCTCGGGAGGGAACTAATCAACATGATGCTTCCTCCTGGAAGCGGTGTGTCAGTGGGGCCGCTTCTCCCAGCCGGGCCTTGTGGGAGATGGGCCTAGTGCTCCTCTGCAGCAGGTGCAGGTGTGCTTGTGGGATCACCTCCATTATCAGACACCCTGCGCTAAGGAAACTGCTAACTAACACCTGCTGGGCGTGGGTCTGTGGAAATTCATTAAACCATATTTCCGATTTCTTACTTCATACAAAACATAAACTAGTCAACATAGCATGTGTATACGTTTATAAATACATACACATTTGACCCTCCCACATTGCGGCTTCCGATTTTTCGCGGATCGGTAACAAACAAATTAATAGGAATTTTTTTGGGAGCTTTGTGGCCTTGCGCGGGAAACTGCGTAGCACTGCAGATGACGCACGTAGCAGATGGAAAATAAAGAAAACATAAAAACGTAAGTCATAACTGCATAAAATATTAGTTTATTTTATGTATAATATTAATGTATGTTATTGTTTAATGTCATAAATATACACACATTTTTAATGCACTTTTTCCATATCATGTAGGTTAGGGTTTCAGATGAGGGTCAACTGTATGCATAAATATATGCAAGTTTCATTTGCAAATCTATCAATATCTATGTGTGCTGTATATGACACCTGCATGCACGCATATATATATATATATATATATATATACAGCCTCTGACCCCACAAAATCAAAAACCCACATCTTCTAAACGAGAATATGAAAAATGGTGATATATGTTTTTTAAAATTCTGACATTTTTTAGTTCGCGAGTGTGATCTTCCATTAAAGGCTATTCTATTTTACCCTGCAGAGGGCATGCTTGCTTGCCTCCAATAAAATATGAATACTTTACATGTATTACACTTAATTGTAATTAACTATACTCAGAGAAAAGGGATCAGATTACTCAGGTCCCAAATAACAGGTTATTTTGCATGCACATTCAAAGTATTTACCCTTTTTATCTTTTCACTTTTGCAGGTGATCACCAAAGAGTCATTATGTAAATAATTCCAGGCACAAATAGCCATTTTTGTTTATACTGAATTAGTTGATCAGGGTTGCTCAGAGATTATTTTGCACACGCTCAGTGCCATTGTCGGTGCAAACACCAACAAAAAAAGCTGAGTCAATTTCATCAATTCTTCTGCATCATTATACCATTAATCAGCTGGTCACCATTGACTGCTAGCGGACAGCATCGCTGGTGTGTCTGTTTTAACGCAGCTCTGGGCGAACTCCCATCCAGCCTCTGTAAACCCCCACAGTTACCAGCTCAACCATTCATTTTTTCTCAGGACACATTCGTATTTATATCTGACCTCACTGTGGATCAAGGGTGTGGAATAAGCAGAAACAGCTCAAAAGCAGATACCTGCATATCCATGAGTGATATAAATACACGGTGTAAAACAATGAGCAAAGCCATGTAACGGTTTTAAATCTACATTCCATGCTCTTAAGAGCTTCCATAGTGTTTTGTGTACTGTGCTGATTATTACAGATTAAATAATCTGTAAAGTACTGAACAGGGTGTCATACTATGTGTCGCACTGCAGGAAACAAAAAGGACTATCAAATTTCCACACTAATCTTCATTCCCACATTCTGCTACGTTAAAATTAGCCTTAGACTCTCAAACTTCAAACAGCTGTGGGTTTTAATACTTCTAACAGTCTCTCTTGTGAATATGTGGGTCTTTATGCAGGCAGAGCTAACAGACATTAAACACACAGCCCTAAAAAATTTCCTCCAGTCTAAGAAAATGGAAAATTAAACAGAACGATGCTGCAGCTTTCATGCTAACTGAACAGAGCGAGAACCCACAGGAGCTACAGGGTTCAGCAGGTGTTCAAACTCACCGGACCACAAACATTCTGCCCAGTATCATTAACACGCATTCCATACTGTTGAAATCACACGAGAAACATATTGTCCCTCAGTGTTCTCATAAAGACTACAGAGGTGTTCCACCTTTGGTACAGTGACCCCACAGTCAGTGAAACAAACATAAACATCCCGATCTTAGAGGACAGGCTGGTTACATTCGCACACGCCCAGTCCTGCTGAGTCTGCATCAGGTCACATGTGCACTTCAGGCTCATCCAATGTTCTTTCCCTCTCTCTGTTAAAAACTGACTTAATACCCCCATACATGTCAACGGATTCTGAAAGTAGCAAAGCCATTATTTTCTCTGAAAAATAAAACAAACAGTTTGTGGGGAATACTGTTATTATACTGTAATATGAATAAAAAACAATTTTTCTTTAAAATTAATAACAATCTCAATGCCATGGGTCCTCTTCACAGTAACATATAAGATGCATGCATTGTTTGAAAGTATTACAGGAAGAATCTGATAATGCAAGTCTGAATTGTAAGTTAGAACAAGGCTTACTTGGACAAATCTGTTCGGAACACAGGGCAACCAGAAACAAATGATTCTGCCAAGTCCATGAAGACTCATCAGACACAGGGAAACTAAAGAGCTTAAGGTCTAACAAAGTGTGATTCCCCACTAAGTGTATCCTCCTTTTAAAAATCTGGTTTTTGAGAGTCTTTATTATCCCCTTCCTTATTACCAACACAGTTACTCAGCCAAATAGTGACAATAAATGTGTGTTCATAAACTGATTATTACCAGGAACAGGTATTCATTTGTTCCTGGTTAATACTTTAGTGACATACTGAAACAATGTAACCTGTTACCTCCACAGTATTGCCTGAACTTTGCTGAACATCGCATTGCTGCTGCTGTATGCAGAGGAATTTGGCTTGTTACTGCTCTGTGAATGGGTTGGATTGCTTTGATTCCTGTTGCAAAAGATGCTGAAATGGTGTTTTGGGCTGTGCACCTAATCTTGCAAACTCACGAGGATATGGTTATACTTCCAAAATCATGTCAGATTTTCCTTGGTCTCTTTGAAAGTAAGCATTTCATTCCATCTCTGTGTGTGTGAGTGAGGCTTCGTTTAGGACTGAGAACCTGAATCAAAACTCTCCAGGTCTTTTAATTTGGCATCCGTTGCTGCTAGATCCATCCATTCAGTTTTGGTCTGCAGCTGGGCCTTTTCCAGTGCATTCCTAGCGCATGCTTGTCCTCAACAGCTGCTGTGAGGGCTAATAGAGCTGTTCTCTTAGCTGCAATGGCTCCTGAGTGCCTGGATTTACAACATCTCCTTGTTGAATTAGAACATTATTGAAGGCTCTTATTTTGGTACATACCAGTCAATCCTTTCACTTTCTTTTTACCTCATCAGTTAGCAGCATATGCACACATGCACAAAATTCATTCAGCACGATGTGAAATGTCTTTACACTCATATTCACATTGCCAACGTCTCCATCATAAACAATCAAGGCTCTTATTTCATTCTTTTTCTGTGTACATACACACCAAGTTTATGTCTGCGGGTTGCACTGAGTGATCTTATTTTCTCCTCCACAATCGCAGCGGGTTTCCTAATGCTGCGCTGTGGCCTACCGGCCTGAGGTGTTCACCTGTGGTGGTTTGTTACACTTCTGGTTCACAAGAGTATGGGACTGCTTTAGTCTGTCTGCTTCCCTATCTGTGTACTGCTACGTGATAAGAGGATATCATGAAGGAAGTGAGGTCAGGAGAGTCAGTCCCAGATAGATATATATCCTGTTTGTTGTAATTCTAACAGATCTCCTTGCCTACATTTTGCCATGGAAACACTGAATGTAGAATGTGTGGAGTGGAGTAAGAAAACCCTTCCTCCCCTGGATGGCTACAGGCCAGGAAATTATGGAAAAGAAGCCCCTACAAGACAAACGCATCAAATTCAGAATACTTATTTTCCAATAGAAATTAATCAGCACACTGACCAATGAGTCTCATGGCAGACTGTAGCTCTTTCACCTCCTTCCTGTTTAAAGCTCCCCACTGGTTTGTCTAAGAGAGACAAATGCTTTTCCCTGATTGATTCAAAAACCCCAGGGCCCATTCTCACACATGGCGTAAAATTGCTTCTGCTCTAGGTTTTACAAGATACAGTTCAACTGCTGAACCGCTCAATTACTGGAAGTCTATGGCCTCCCAGTGTGTGGCTATGATGAGTTAAGTGACTCCCATCACTAATCCACTGACTGCTATTATTTTATTTTATTGAGAAAATGTGAATATAAATTCCATTGGGCAAACTATGTATTAAAGACACATGGGAGGCCCGATTGCAATTTCATTAAAATGCCCTAAGTGTGGGGCTAACATATGGACATTAGCATAATTTTAATGGGCTGAAGAATGTCTCAGGAGAGTGGAAAAACATAGCTATGTCAATATTTTTTACAAATTACTTTTGTAGAATAACATACGTTTAATCTATGCACGTTCATATTTTCTGTAAACTGAATTTATGTAACCTGTTTATGTATATTGCCCCTTTGAAACCCAGTAGCTGCATTAATAACAAAGTACGGAATCTTAAATAAAACTGTAACATGCAAATGTGTGCATGTAGAAGAGAGGTAACAGGCTAACATTTAAAATTTGTATCTGACCCTATGAGTTTTCTTTTGAATATAATGAGAACACACACACACACACACACAAACACGCACACACACACACACACACACATTTCTCCAAACTCACTGACTTTTACATTTTTATTTATATAAAGATCTAGTTAACAGGATTTTATCAATAAGATCCTGTTAACTAGATCTGAGATTTTCACCCAAGGATCTTAATTGATACCCAACCACAAACTTAAAAAAAACATAACCTGCATCTGCCAGATTCTTTGAAATTCAGAATTAATCAATATATCCGAAAAAGCAGCTCACATTCATATGTGGAAATTATCTTATAAATCTCACATGTGATTCATGAAATGTTCTTTGCTTCAAGTAGGCCAACTGTCAACAATGGGGAACATGAAGCTGCAGAAACCATGACAATTTTTTACAGAATAAAACCATCAAAGTTCTCCATGGTTACTGCTGTCTAAATTAAGTTAATTGGATCTATTTTCATGTCTTTCACAGACCTGTGATGAAAGATACTGTTAACCACACATACCAGAGATCCCACTGCTCTGCTGAGACACCACGGCACGGCCAGCACAGCTAAAATCACTCTCACTGCTGGCACTGAGTCCAAATCAGACACTCAGTTTTGCTTCCATATATTCCATTGTAGTAAGCCTACTCATTTAATGTTTGATATCAGATATGCAGGTTTATCTCTAGTCCTTGGTCTTCCTGTGACGTAGTGCTGAATTAGCACATGCTAATATGAATGTTCGTAATGGTTTATGCTTGTGGTTCAATGTATTTTAATCTGAACTCTAACGTTAAAAAATGTTGACAGATATGTTGGCCTTGAACATGTGGTAGGATTAAGTAGGTTATCAGCTAAGATTCCAAATGTCAGGAATACGTTCTTACGCATTTTGAAATGGTACTTTTGATAGACAACACATTCCAGGGCTGGTAACCTTGGTAACAGATCTCACAGTATAGCCATGATATCTTGACCCTGGAGATCAGGCTACATCAGGCTTTTTACCTAAGCACTGCTCTACACCTTATCTATTCAACAATAATACATTCAAAGATGGTATCGCATTTAGGAATTCAGAGATACCACCTGAGACGAAGAAACAGAACTGCTTACACAAAGTCAACTTGACTCCTCGATTTGAATCGGGGTGAAACTGTCAAAACAATTCAAACCCCTCATTATGACCCTAAAATATTCAAAGCGTGTCACTGGCCTGATAGACCAAACCTAGGTTGAAATTTGCTTTATGACCTTTGAACTAAGCGTGACAAAACTGACATTGAACTTAACTAGATAGCACTGAGTTTTGAGTTTTTGAGTGAATCAGTAGTGCGTATTCATATCATTAACAGATAAGGCTGGTATAAGCACAACATGACATCCTTGACAAAATCATTGCGACGAAATGAACACAAATTCCCTCTCTTATATATCTTATTGTTTAAAATATTGCCGCACTCTTCAGACAAAGATTCCATCATAAATAATGTACAGATGATTCAGTAGACCTATTCGGGCTTGCTGGAGCTCACTATTTTATTGGCAATCATAGTTAAAAAAACAATATAAAATAAACTAAAGCCTTTTCCACTGACATCATTGCCCATGGGCTCAAGATGTTCAAAGGTCACAGCCAATTTTTTTTTTTTTGCAGAATAGACTCATATACCAACAAACACAGAGCACACAAACCAAACACAGAATATCTCGGGCATTGTAACACACAGCTGGTAGACTGACTACCATATGGAATGAGAGGTATAAAATTCAGTTCTGTCATTCATATCATCGCTCATCAATCATATATGAGCCGAGAGGCTTCAGCTGGGCCGCAGACGGACGTAAGCGTCTCAGACATACCGAGCCAGACTTGAGCAGCTGTGTTCTCCTTGTACGGTGAAGCACACTGGAAAACTTGAAAAGCTCCTTTTTTTCCGAGTTTGGAATCAGGAGGGAATTGGTGTTCTTATGGAAAAGCTCTCTGAGACAATGGAGGAGCTGTGACACTGCAAACTAGGCCATTCCGCACATGCTCAGATGTGGCGTGATGCAATATCAATCAACTTCTATATCAGGAGAGAGCTGCCATCTGGCAACATTTGTTTTACATGTACCAGCCCTTAGATTCAGCTTGCACAGTGATCCTGTCACAGCTAAAATCCCATCAGCCTCTGTGATCAGGTCACAGCTAAGAGCCCAACACAGCGTCTGCGACCCTGTCACAGCTAAGAGCCCAGCACAGCCTCTGTGATCAGGTCACAGCTAAGAGCCCGGCACAGCGTCTGTGATCAGGTCACAGCTAAGAGCCCGGCACAGCCTCTGCGACCCTGTCACAGCTAAGAGCCCAGCACAGCCTCTGTGATCAGGTCACAGCTAAGAGCCCAGCACAGCCTCTGTGATCAGGTCACAGCTAAGAGCCCAGCACAGCGTCTGCGACCCTGTCACAGCTAAGAGCCCAGCACAGCCTCTGTGATCAGGTCACAGCTAAGAGCCCGGCACAGCCTCTGCGACCCTGTCACAGCTAAGAGCCCAGCACAGCCTCTGTGATCAGGTCACAGCTAAGAGCCCAGCACAGCCTCTGCGACCCTGTCACAGCTAAGAGCCCAGCACAGCGTCTGTGATCAGGTCACAGCTAAGAGCCCGGCACAGCGTCTGTGATCAGGTCACAGCTAAGAGCCCGGCACAGCCTCTGTGATCAGGTCACAGCTAAGACCCCAGCACAGCCTCTGTGATCAGGTCACAGCTAAGAGCATAGCACAGTGTCTGTGATCAGGTCACAGCTAAGAGTCCAGCACAGCCTCAGCGACCCTGTCACAGCTAAGAGCCCAGCACAGCCTCTGTGATCAGGTCACAGCTAAGAGCCCGGCACAGCCTCTGCAACCCTGTCACAGCTAAGAGCCCGGCACAGCCTCTGTGACCCTGTCACAGCTAAGAGCCCAGCACAGCCTCTGTGATCAGGTCACAGCTAAGAGCCCGGCACAGCGTCTGTGATCAGGTCACAGCTAAGAGCCCGGCACAGCCTCAGCGACCCTGTCACAGCTAAGAGCCCAGCACAGCCTCTGTGATCAGGTCACAGCTAAGAGCCCAGCACAGCGTCTGTGATCAGGTCACAGCTAAGAGCGCAGCACAGCCTCTGTGATCAGGTCACAGCTAAGAGCCCAGCACAGCCTCTGTGATCAGGTCACAGCTAAGAGCCCAGCACAGCCTCTGTGATCAGGTCACAGCAGAAACAGACAGAGGCACACAGAGCAGGCCAAAGCAGTCTTCGGTAGCAGTGATGAGGGAAATTCTTTTTCAGAAAGTGTACCGTACACTCCGCACACTAAGACACCGCCACGTTATATCATGTTACTCATCATTTCAGCAGTGTGCAGTCCAGCTGCGGTGGCAGCTGACCTAGAATAACCTCATCATGTGCTGTTCTGTGGACTTCTGAATGTGCAGCTCTCAGAGGGTATGCAGCCAATCAGCTGTTGCTTCATTACAGGAGGGCTTACTGTAAACATACAAAATGTGTGTTTGCACATGCTCACTAGGGAGGAGAGGGATGAGTAGGTTTATACACACTCATTAGGGAGGAGAGGGAGGAGTAGCTTTGCACACACTCACTACGGAGGAGAGGGATGAGTAGGTTTATACACACTCATTAGGGAGGAGAGGGATGAGTAGGTTTATACACACTCATTAGGGAGGAGAGGGAGGAGTAGCTTTGCACACACTCACTACGGAGGAGAGGGATGAGTAGGTTTATACACACTCATTAGGGAGAGGCAGGTGAGTAGCTTTGCACACACTCATTAGGGAGAGGTAGGTGAGTAGCTTTGCACACACTTTTAGGGAGAGCCAGTTGCGTAGCTTTGCACACGCTCACTAGTGAGAGGTATGTGAGCAGCTTTGCACATGCTTACTAGGAAGAGGTGAGTCACACTTCTGTACTCTGTGTGCTCTGGTTATGGCATTGTATTTTTTGCAGAGTGTTTGAACAGAAATGAGATCCAACACATTCAGGTTGTGTTACCTGATGAAATATAATTGGATTATCTCTACTCCTAGTAACCTGAAAATTGTAAGTTCCCCTCACTGAAGACCCAATTTTAGTCTTTTTAGTTTTAATTAGTCTTTGAAAACATCATTTGGGTTTTTCTCCCCCTGCTTTGCACCATTTTGTAGTAAGCATACTGCCAAGACATAAAATCTTAAATCCATATTTTACACTGATAAAGGGGATAATGAACAGTAGGCTGGAGTCCATTATCCTAATTATAACATGGCCACTTCTCAGAGATAAAAACATTTGTTTCATATTGTCATAGCAGTAGAAACATTTTATAATCTGTTCTCCGAATAACAATGTTTGTATTCTCAGATTTAATGCTACCAGCTAAAAGGATATTTTATAATCCCAATATAGTCTAGTCTTTATGACAGCATATTGCTTATGTAGTTAAACTACATCCAATATAAAAGTTTATATTTTCAAATAAATACTGTATCACTACCTCAAATTACAAAACCTCCAAGTTAAATAATATTATAATATTCTACTAATATACTACTAAATGCTGATATTATACTACTGATATGCTATTGTATCCTATGGCAACTATTATGCTAATATAATGCTAAACCCTATTACATTTACACTGTGCTGTACTATCATAGTAATACAATATTAAATGTATGTACAGCATCTAAACAGGGCTTTCTGTCTCTGCATGTAGCAGACTGTGAGGTCCTGTCCCATTCAAACTGCGCATTATAAAAGGGTTCATTTTTAGTTCACACTGCATTCATTAGTTGGCCACTTAAAGCATAGAACACAGAAACTGTTATTTTTAACACAAGTGAAAACCCTCTCCCATTATTATACATTACAACTATCTATCAAGACCGCAAGACTTACGTTCTACTATTATAAACTTGAAAACTATCCATTACAACCGCAAGACTTATGTTCTACTATTACAAACATGAAAACTATCTATTACCACAGCAAGACTGATTGTGGTGACGATCTGCCGCGTCTCCGACCCAGACATTGCGTTCAGGGAAAAGCGATTCACAGTACACGGCTCCGGTCTGCCCTCCAAATAGAATGCACATCAATCGCTGCTCAGCTGATTGAAGAGATCATTTCGGTTCCCTCTCCTCTCTCTGCCCCGCT
The DNA here is from genome assembly GCA_019788955.1 of Albula glossodonta. NCBI lineage: Eukaryota > Metazoa > Chordata > Actinopteri > Albuliformes > Albulidae > Albula > Albula glossodonta. The sequence goes on from JAFBMS010000123.1 coordinate 42,083, forward strand.
GATATGATTTATGTCAGAGGAATGCCGCTGCCGTTCGGCTGCGTTTCAGCGACGGCGCTCTGCCCCCCTCTCCGGTTACGGATCGTAGAACACGATCACACCCTCCACGGCTCGCTGAGCAGATTCGCCCACGTTACCAATGTAATATCACCCTAACCTTTCTCTACTTACAACAAGGCGCAAACTAAGGAATAACTAAAAATACACCATGCATATCAAGAATTCTTTCCATTGACAATAAACAGCACTAGGGGGGGCAAATGTACCCTCCATTCCAACCCTATACAGCACATATTGAGTTACATTTTGGATGAGAGCGATAAGCTGGCCATTATACAGACACACTGTGCATACACATGAACTAGCGTCTTTTCTTGTTCCCGCGGTTCAGTTACATTGGTTGTATTGAATTAAAAATTAAACTGAACATCATTTAGCTTGTTTCACAAAACTTCCCCAGCACAGCACACAAGGATAATATACTACGTGTGAACACCTAAGAATTACAATTAACTGCTCCCAGTATAAGCAGCTCCAAAGTCCATGAGAGGAGTCATAAATATCTTTCTTTATTCTGTGTGTTTGGAAGGTAGCCACAGACTTTAGCGCAGCCAGACGGTGGGACCCTTTTAAAGAACCGCACTACCCACGTGTCAGCTGGACAGATGAAGTCAAAATGAAACACATGCCTTGGATCCACGCCTCAATATCCATTGCATATTTCAGGTGTGACAGCCAGGGAGATATATTACTGTGTTTTTAAAAAATAACATTCGAAATGTATCGCCACAAAACAAAACTCAAGAGCGCCAACACCGGACACCAAACAAAAATCATTACGAAATTAACTAGTCCCAAAAGAACAGACAGTCTTGTACACCTTCGTTTGATGCATTGAAATTATGATCTGTACCAGCAAGATCCTGATATTGTATCGACAGGAAAAAAACTTCTCCAAACTCACAGCCTCCATGACAATTACATACATTAAACATGAAAGCATTACGGTTTTCAGCAGATTTTAGCTTTCCACATGTGCTAGCATGTTTGTTTTGTGAAGAGTGTCAGAGACAATGACTGCTTCCCTACTGTCATGTACTTTTTCAGTTACTTAACAAAGTGACCTCAGCACACCCAGATCCAAAGCAAGATTTTTAAAGTTTCAGCACTGAACAACCATTTGCCAAAACATGTACACCTGCATTTTAAAAGCCTTTAGTGAATGTCACACATCCATCTCTGCACCACTATATTTCATGCACACATTCAATTTTTATAAGTGTAATTAATTTAGAATGCATTCAATATTTACTTACTGTGATGTTAATTCCTCTTTGGGATGTATTCTGAATGATGAAAGATTCAGTAGCAAAACTAGAGTTACGGAAACATGCAGCGCAGCAGGGCGATAGAACCATGCAGAGCAGCAGAGAGATATGGCGACATGCGGCGTAGCACAGACATGCAGTCACATGCAGCGCAGCACAGACATGCGGTTACATGCAGCGCAGTACGTACACTGCAGAACCCTTGCAGAGTCATCCTTACAGCTGTCATAAGCACTGTTCAGCGCAAACAATATGAGACAAAACCTCATATTAAAAACATAATCCATAAAAATACAAACCAACTAGAGGGCAGGCAGATTTAAAGTAATTTGTTTACTATATAAAACATATAATGTTATAATGAGAACCTTAGGTTAATTGCACTGATTGCAAAAACTCTTAAGACCTACTAGGTAATGTCATTTTTAGTAGACCCAGTCATTGCTGTTTCACTGTCAGAAATGCATCAAAATGTATGTCTGAACCTCTAATGTTTAAAGGCCCTTCAATTAAGCAGCACTAAATCAAAGCTTTTAATCTTTACTTACAAAGTGCATGCTGTTCTAAACAGACCGTGATAAATCCATTAGCTCGACTAAATGGATCCAAATGTAGGATGTTAGACAGCCCTACAATTTGCTAAAAGATCCCCAGCGTGGAGTCACCGTACCTCTGGGGAGAGGTTAAAACCTCAAGTCTTTCAACATCGTTCCTGACAGGTTTCGTTCACACCGCTCAGATTAAACACACCCGAGAGAGGAGACAGCTTGTCTTGTCTCAAGTCGTGTTCGATTTAAACTCTCCTCCTCTCTTGCTCTTTGGCTCCCTTTATATTTCTCTCTAACGATCACTCTCTCTCTCTCTTTCGCCTTCTCTCATAAACTATCAGTCAGTTAAATTCAAAATGCTTTATTGGCATGAAATACAATCCAGTAAATATTGCCAAAGATTAATGGATTCTCTCTCTCACAATCTCTCTCTCGCACGCACTCTCACTCTCTTTCTCGCTCTCTCTCACTGACTCTCTCTCTCTCATGCACACACACAGTCACACACATATTCTTTCACTCATCTCAGTCATTTTCTCTATCTGTCGTCAGAACTCAGAGTATGTGGTTGAAACACACAGACTGCATAGGCTCTGTACCATAGGGGACACATGGCTTCCATGCTGGAGTACCACAGGTCAGATCACCAGCTGTTGCTGATGATCTGCTGATGATCACTGAGTCAGGTGAACTGTTGCTGTGTACTGAGCAGAATGATCACTGTGTCAGATTAACTGTTGCTGTGTACTGAGCAGAATGATCACTGTGTCAGATTAACTGTTGCTGTGTACTGAACAGAATGATCACTGTGTCAGATTAACTGTTGCTTTGTACTGAACAGAATGATCACTGTGTCAGATTAACTGTTGCTTTGTACTGAGCAGAATGATCACTGTGTCAGATTAACTGTTGCTGTGTACTGAGCAGAATGATCACTGTGTCAGATTAACTGTTGCTGTGTACTGAGCAGAATGATCACTGTGTCAGATTAACTGTTGCTGTGTACTGAGCAGAATGATCACTGTGTCAGATTAACTGTTGCTTTGTACTGAGCAGAATGATCACTGTGTCAGATTAACTGTTGCTGTGTACTGAGCGGAATGATCACTGTGTCAGATTAACTGTTGCTTTGTACTGAGCGGAATGATCACTGTGTCAGATTAACTGTTGCTGTGTACTGAGCGGAATGATCACTGTGTCAGATTAACTGTTGCTGTGTACTGAGCGGAATGATCACTGTGTCAGATTAACTGTTGCTTTGTACTGAACGGAATGATCAGTGTGTCAGATTAACTGTTGCTTTGTACTGAGCAGAATGATCACTGTGTCAGATTAACTGTTGCTTTGTACTGAGCAGAATGATCACTGTGTCAGATTAACTGTTGCTTTGTACTGAGCAGAATGATCACTGTGTCAGATTAACTGTTGCTGTGTACTGAGCAGAATGATCACTGTGTCAGATTAACTGTTGCTTTGTACTGAGCAGAATGATCACTGTGTCAGATTAACTGTTGCTTTGTACTGAGCAGAATGATCACTGTGTCAGATTAACTGTTGCTTTGTACTGAGCAGAATGATCACTGTGTCAGATTAACTGTTGCTTTGTACTGAGCGGAATGATCACTGTGTCAGATTATCTGTTGCTGTGTACTGAGCAGAATGATCACTGTGTCAGATTAACTGTTGCTGTGTACTGAGCAGAATGATCACTGTGTCAGATTATCTGTTGCTGTATAATGAGCAGAATGATCACTGTGTCAGATTAACTGTTGCTGTGTACTGAGCAGAATGATCACTGTGTCAGATTAACTGTTGCTGTGTACTGAGCAGAATGATCACTGTGTCAGATAAACTGTTGCTGTGTACTGAGAAGAATGATCACTGTGTCAGATTAACTGTTGCTGTGTACTGAGCAGAATGATCAGTGTGTCAGATGAACTGTTGCTGTGTACTGAGTGGAATGATCACCGTGTCAGATTAACTGTTGCTTTGTACTGAGCGGAATTACCAGTGTGTCAGATGAACTGTTGCTGTGTACTGAGTGGAATGATCACACACCAGGGCTGCGCCCTCTCTATGCCCGTCACACACCTGGGCTGTGACCAGGGTTTATGTTAGCCGGCATATGCCGGCTTTTAGCTGGTATGACCAGTATGACCAGACTGGTAATTGTACGGCAGATGAAAATATGAAAGGCAAAAATGTCTGGTGGGAAATATGCCAAATAAATAAATTCATTAAAAGCATATTAAATAGCCTAATATTTTGTGACCTATAAAATATATTAACTAAAATATAAACTTCTATTATGCAAAAGTTTGGTTTTCGTTTCCCACTGTTACGACAATGAGAGATTCACTGAGTTTTTGGTCATGTGACTAAGCGTTGTGCGAGATCAAAAGCCTATAGTGCGCCATACGCAACAGCCCTGCGCTTTGGCTTGACTCTGCACACATCCAGTTTTTTAAAAAACCAAGTTATGGTGCAAGTACTGCATCCAAGGCCAGCAAGACTACAGAAAAGCATCAAGCTCCTAAAGAAATGGAAGCTGCAACAGCAAAAAAAAAGCAAAAAAAAACAAATGGCAGGGAAAGGTCAAATGGTTGAGACATAAAAAGGTGGACGGAACAGACAAAATGTTCTGTACCACTTGTGAGAGGACAGGTAGAACAAATGGCTTTGTAATGGGTCTGATGGCTTATACTTTGCAGAAGCAGTGTAGTACTTCTATTCAATGACGTTGCACCACAAATAAGCAGGAATTTGACAAAAATGGTCTCAGAATTCGGACCAACCAGCCGATTATTTTATTTAAGACATAATTGCTTCTTCATTCAGCCTATTTTCAAGTTATTTAATTTGACGGGCTTGGAATGCAAACAGACATACATTTAATGTAAGCTAACGTCTTTATTTAATTAGCAATAGCAATGCTATTCTTTTATTGCTGTAGCCTATATGTTCAGTTCGCAACGTTTGCCAAGAGTGGCAAAGAGTCCATTCATGCTGACTACTTTTAATAAAGTACATTTGTTGGATCATAGTGTTTGTGCTTTATTGCTATTTAAATGTAGGCTATTATATGGCTATTTACAACATGTCCGGTAGTTGTCCTGTATGACCGGAATTCTGGAATATTAACGGCCATATTAGCCGTCAAAAAAAAAAAAAAAAAATCCTGGCTGTGACCTCACTATGCCCGTCACACACCTGGGCTGTGCCTTCACTATGCCCGTCACACACCTGGGCTGTGCCCTCACTATGCCCGTCACACACCTGGGCTGTGCCCTCACTATGCCCGTCACAAACCTGGGCTGTGCCTTCACTATGCCCGTCACACACCTGGGCTGTGCCCTCACTATACCCGTCACACACCTGGGCTGTGCCCTCATTATGCCCATCACACACCTGGGCTGTGCCCTCACGATGCCCGTCACACACCTGGGCTGTGCCCTCACTATGCCCGTCACACACCTGGGCTGTGCCCTCACTATGCCCGTCACACACCTGGGCTGTGCCTTCACTATGCCCGTCACACACCTGGGCTGTGCCTTCACTATGCCCGTCACACACCTGGGCTGTGCCCTCACTATGCCCGTCACACACCTGGGCTGTGCCCTCACTATGCCCGTCACACACCTGGGCTGTGCCTTCACTATGCCTGTCACACACCTGGGCTGTGCCCTCACTATGCCCGTCACACACCTGGGCTGTGCCTTCACTATGCCCGTCACACACCTGGGCTGTGCCTTCACTATGCCCGTCACACACCTGGGCTGTGCCTTCACTATGCCCGTCACACACCTGGGCTGTGCCTTCACTATGCCCGTCACACACCTGGGCTGTGCCTTCACTATGCCTGTCACACACCTGGGCTGTGCCTTCACTATGCGCATCACACACCTGGGCTGTGCCTTCACTATGCCTGTCACACACCTGGGCTGTGCCTTCACTATGCCCGTCACACACCTGGGCTGTGCCCTCACTATGCGCATCACACACCCGGGCTGTGCCCTCACTATGCCCGTCACACACCTGGGCTGTGCCCTCACTATGCACGTCACACACCTGGGCTGTGCCCTCACTATGCCCGTCACACACCTGGGCTGTGCCCTCACTATGCCCATCACACACCTGGGCTGTGCCTTCATTATGCCCGTCACACACCTGGGCTGTGCCTTCATTATGCCCGTCACACACCTGGGCTGTGCCTTCACTATGCCCGTCACACACCTGGGCTGTGCCCTCACTATGCCCGTCACACACCTGGGCTGTGCCCTCACTATGCACGTCACACACCTGGGCTGTGCCCTCACTATGCCCGTCACACACCTGGGCTGTGCCCTCACTATGCCCGTCACACACCTGGGCTGTGCCCTCACTATGCCCGTCACACACCTGGGCTGTGCCTTCATTATGCCCGTCACACACCTGGGCTGTCCCCTCACTATGCCCGTCACACACCTGGGCTGTGCCCTCACTATGCACGTCACACACCTGGGCTGTGCCTTCACTATGCCCGTCACACACCTGGGCTGTGCCTTCACTATGCCCGTCTCACACACCTGGGCTGTGCCCTCACTATGCCAGTCACACACCTGGGCTGTGCCCTCACTATGCCCGTCACACACCTGGGCTGTGCCTTCACTATGCCCGTCACACACCTTGGCTGTGCCTTCACTATGCCCGTCATACACCTGGGCTGTGCCCTCACTATGCCAGTCACACACCTTGGGTGTGCCTTCACTATGCCCGTCACACACCTGGGCTGTGCCTTCACTATGCCCGTCACACACCTGGGCTGTGCCCTCACTATGCCCGTCACACACCTGGGCTGTGCTTTCACTATGCCCGTCACACACCTGGGCTGTGCCTTCACTATGCCCGTCACACACCTGGGCTGTGCCTTCACTATGCCCATCACACACCTGGGCTGTGCCTTCACTATGCCTGTCACACACCTGGGCTGTGCCCTCACTATGCCCGTCACACACCTGGGCTGTACTGCTGACTAATCCTCTGAATCCTTCACATTAGAAACAAAATACAGTGCAATATTTTTTCAAAATGGGTCAATTGCCTAAAAACATGTAATTCAGACAACACTTATGGGTCTCGGTTTAGGGAAAGGATTTGCTACCACAATTATAAGATTTTGGGTAAATTCACATAAATGCTATAAAATACAACTAATAGTGGGAACATTTCCATTGCACCCCTTCTTTGAGACCTTATTTTTCATTTAATCATGTTGAGGACATGCATATCCCTGCGGGAAGCTTCACTCGGATATACAGTACTTCTGAAAGGCAATGAGAGTGAGTCCTTGTGACACTGTATGACAGGTGGTCAGGCCTCATCACGTATTTACAGTGTATATTGAGGAAGAAGGGCAGAGTGGAGAAAAAGTTCAAGTGCAGGCTGTCTTGCTTTTTAAACTGCATTTTCTCAACAGATAAAATGTTGCTGACACCAGGTGACAGGTAAATATGCCAACCACTATCATCTTTTTTGAGCATATGTCCTTGAACAAAGATAGAATAAGAAACACAGTCCTTGCCAGGATTCACTGTCTGATTTCAAAATTACTGCCAAAATTACAATCTGTCTATACAAGAAAAAAAGAAAAAACATTGACCATGCAAAGCCAAAAATCAAAGGACTGATTTATAAACAATGAAGAATAAACAATAAAGGCTTTGGTAAAAACAAAAGCAAAATAACAAACTTACAACTGGCCTTTTACACACACCAAGGAAATCTATTTCTGTCTAAGAGGGAGTTCAATTCAACTCAGAGAACAAGCTTTTAATATTTTAACTTGGAAATATTTTATCATAAGCCAGCAGGAAAACGGTGACAATTAAATCAATTTGGCAGGAAATATCCCTATCAAATGAGGTTTTTTGGAGACGGCCAAGGTGAGACTTGTACCTTGCCACTTTCTGCAGATCATGGCCATTCAAGGTGTTGAGCCTCAGGTAAGACTGGTGCAGTCTACTGACAGATACATCACCTCACAATGGAAGATTTGGGATTACCTAATGGGGTCACCTTGGATAAATATTAATCTCACAAATGATCAAATGCACAATCCAACATCTACGTTGAGTTTGAATGCACCGTGTCCAGTGGCAATGTAAGTTAAAACATTGGACTATCAACATATACACTCATAAAAGAATAATGCAATTTGGTCCCTTCAAGAAGTATTATGGGGGTTCCAGACAGAACCATTTTGGCTGAAGTTCTTGTTAAAAGCACATTTTGGTTACATGTGGCAGCATGAAGTAAGTTGTTCATGAAAAATGGCTCAATTACCGAAATGGCCTATTCCAGAACCTGCTTTTGGTCTGAGTAATTTAATTGAAAAGGTCTTATACAGATCACTCGTCAGTTTAACTGAAAGTTATTGGTTCTTTATAGACCTCTCACGGGTTCAGCTTTGCATAAGTGCAACTAAATTGTTCAACTTTGCACTCTCTTGGGTTCTTCAGCTTGTTCTTGTAGAAAAACATCTATAGGACAATTATTAAAAATGCTCTATGGAAAAATCACTAATAATTCTTCCAAGAACAACTGATGCATAAAGGATAAATGAATAACAATAATATTGTCATCACTTCAGTGTATTCAGATATATATATGACACATGTTGGCTGATTTTCATTGAATTTTGATTCTTCTTTCCTCAATTCAATCTGACCTTGAGTCAGGAAAATTCAAAACTCTCGACTGAGCATCTCCTATTTCTCTCACTCTTTGTCTTGTGATTACTTAAGCACTGCCATGATACCAGAGCTGGCAAAGAAACAGTCAGGTTTCTTCTTCTTTGATGTATCACACCCCTGCCAAGCTTATATTGGTCAATAACCACCTTATGCAAGTGCATTTCTCTAAGGTGTTTATCAGGGTACAGTCTACCGAGGGAAACCCCATAGCTTAATCACTTCCAGCCTATGGCCAAATACAACTAGAACAAAGCAATCCTCGCTCCACAGTCTGTCCTCAGATAAGTTACACAGAGACAAACCCTACCAAACTAATTCTCGCCCATCTTGGCACTTTAATTTATTACACAGTACCTGGGGAATGCTTTGTGTAGACTTTGGAGAGAGTTCCCATTGGATCCATCCATCAGAGCCTAATAGTGTCCATTGACTGCCAGCATCCATTGCGCTCCAGCTAGTAACTAACAACTGAAACTGGTATAGGCTGACGAGCAGGCTAACCAGACTGGTATGCGGTTGTAGACTTAATGAAATCACAATTTCCGTTTTTGCATAGTGTCTCTGCTTTTATACTCTACTCTGTACTCAACACTCCGGCTCTAATCATAAGCCAAGCAATTTTACACCCACATAGCAATACCAGTGATTTATCAAAACAATACAAATAAATAAATGAATAAATCCCTATGACTACAAATGGCGTAATTAGGGCTCAGAAAAAGTACTGACCGTGTGACTCGGGAGACAGATGGCTGGTTTTTCATCCGTATCCTCACAGACGCTTCGTTTCAAACTACAATCGTTACATAAATGGTGCAGATGGGCGTCTGATTACATCATCAGGTATTAATCAGAAAAAGCTTTTAAAATGTGGTGCTTAATGAGGAGAGAGACATGGATACCCCAGTGGCAGTGCCAGAGACAATATTATAGCAAAATTCCCTGGTTCGCTGCACACCGCTGGCTAAGATTAGCTGTGCACAATGTAATCAATATCTAACACGCCCATGAGACAAATCTCAATAACATCAAAAGCGAAAAACTGGAGTTTTCAAAAGTTTACTGGCATCCTCACAAAAACAGGGAGGAAGTAACAGCTGACCGAGAGTAGCTGGGTGGTGTAGTGGGTAAGGGCCTGGCTCCCTAAATCTGGGGTTCCCAAACTTTTCAGCCCACAAATTAACGCATACACGCACTAATAGGCCTATTCGTACAGTGCACAGTACTTTGAGGACACAAAAGAACACAATAGCCTAACGACCATAAGTGCATTCTATTTTATGCCACACCCTTACTTAAATTCAGTAAAAGGTATAGCTGTATAAATGGCTAATGTGTACAAATTAAAACTGTGTAAGTTTCAGGCCAAATGCCTAAATTAAAAAAAGGATATAATTTCACAGTGGCATTATGAAGTTTTTAAAAGCTCTACTAATTTGAATTATACTCACATTATATACTTAATATATAATCAGAAATGAACTTTAAAAAGGGCATTGTCGTTTATGTTTGGTAGACTTAGTCATTGCTATACTTTCCATGATACTGTGTTTCTGTTTTGGAGACAAGGCATGATAGGCTACTTATGCTACTTGGGGTGCTTAAGCAGCTGCTATGGCACAAGACTTACATAGTTGGGTATTATTCAAGGACATACTGCATAAGAACATGCTGAGTAATATGAAATAGCCCTGTCAGACCCTATCCTCTAGGTCACCAAATCAGGACCTCTGACTGTGTTTTCCATCGGACCTGACACCAGGTGAGTGTAACCCAATCAGATACATTCATCAATGAATTCTCTGGATAAAACAAGAAAACCAGAGGTACTGCTGACATCAAAGGCCAGATTTGAGTATCTTTGAATTACGTCGAACTCTGAAATAAAAGACACAAAACATACAAATACAACGTAACTCTCCTGCGGACTGCAATGAGAGCAGTCGTATGCATACGACTTCGCAAACCGTACAGGTTACCAGTATTTTGTTTAAAGAGCCGTCGAACAGCCTTTTGAAGTTAAACTTTCCACTGGGAAATCTGTCTTACTCTTTCTCCCTGTCAGCTAGCGAGGTGTGTTTATGCTTTTGTGCGCATTCATGGGTTCATGTCATAATAATAAATAGCATTACTGCGCCATTAAAACATTAATCATTTCAAATTATTCACACAAGTTAACATATTAATTTTGACAATACCTCCCCCGAACTGCAATACACTATGTGTATGATATAAAATACACACATACACACACAAATCAATGACATTACCACAATGGATGGTAATGGAAAACACCATCATGGGAAAGTAGACAAGAATAAATCGATTGAGAGTCACTCCGACTACCGACAGATGTTTAGGGGCAGTGAATGAAATGATGCCCTTGGCCATTCAGGTCATTGGTTATCTCTCCCCCAAGGGAGTAATTACGATTCTACCCATTTACAAAGGGGCACCTTGGATCACGTGACCCAATATCAACATAAGCTGCTGTGACAGAAAAACTCCACCGTTGGCAGTGAGCCGTAAATTGACTGTTACCATAATAAGCTGAAGTAAATGAGGAAACATGTGCAGGGGTGCAAACCTAATTTCATGCCTTTAAAGCAGCACCTGGCTGGGGGGTGGGATGGGGGAGGGGGGGTCAAACAGACAAAGACATTTGAGACAAAGACTCCCAAACCATTTGGCAAAACAACAGGAACTTAATCCTCCTCCATATGGTATAGCTTTCGGTATATATTTGGTTTCCCACAATGCACACCCAGGTTTGAATAACGCTTGTTTGATTTTTGAAGATGCGCTGTTCTATTAGACTGTAATACAGTGTGGGTACAGGGTGTGCCTATTAGACTTTAATACAACTTACAAAAACGCACACCTGCACCCGCAATCTCACTTTGATTTTCAGTCAGGACAAACTAAATCTTTCAGGCACAGGACACAGAGACGAGCTTAAACAGTCCACACTATAATGACTATCCGGCATATGCTACAGCTTAACGGAAAAATCTGCGAGCAAGACGGGGCTAAAACTGCTTAGAGCAGATGCAAGACACCAATTTACAGCTACAGCAAATATTTAGTTGACGTCAGTGCTACTCAAGGACGTACCAGCAGTTACTCCAGCAGATTCACATACTTCATCACACATGGATATCTGATATTGGCCCAATAATCAATGTTTTTATTAATAAGATTAATACGATAATTAATAACCCTTCCAAAAGGCTTTCACAAGTATCACTGAAGATGCAGTACAACATGCAGATGTTACTTTTCCCTCGGGACAGTCACTTTTAAACAGTGGGTCCATACTTCCCCACAACCTCAAGCAGCACCAGTATTGCCTGAGAAACCACAGGCAGAGGACTCATCTCTCTGCTTACAGAGACGCTTACAGGCAGCACACAGACCAAGATTCTCTGCCATGAGGACACATGGCATAAACAGCAATGTTTTCCATCTTCTACAAACATTTCGAACGGAGAATGCTGGCATTTAAAAATAGACCACATATTGTTGCTGTAAATGACAAAACAAATTCTGATCTTTGAATGCTCAGCGCAGTACATTTGTTTGAACTGTACTGAACATACGGTCTCGCAAAGAACAGGGAGAAGGTGTGCGATATACCCACACTATAGTGCAGCTAACACTACATCAGTATGACAGCATACAGATTAAACCCAAGCAGAAACAACGAACAGAGATTCTCACCCCTGCTGAGGAGACTGCTCCACATCCTCGCAAACAGGAACCCACTCGCACTGCCCTGTTCTGATTTCTGCGTCTTTTTGGTGGGAAAGAGGAGGAATCCTGGACTCGGAGGCAGAGGGACTCAGACCCCAGCCTTATCGTCTCTGTGACAGCGCAACCCACCCGCGGCTCCCCGAGCAGAGCAGCTTCATCTCCTCTCTCAGCGGAGAGCCCCGCCACTTTAGTGCCGGTCTAGCGGGACGGGCACGTGCAGGAGCCTGTCTGTGTGTGTGTGTGTGTGTGTGTGTTGGGGGGGGGGGGGGGGGGGAAACACAGGGGTGGGCAGGACAGTGATTTCACAAATACTGTCTGACACTTCTGGAAATAAACAGAGTGTAGATTTGGCCAGGAAAAAGATTACACAGAGAGAAAACATGTGAACGACTAACACTCCCACACCCACACACACACACACACACACACACATACATTCGGTAAACTGCCAGGGTGTACCATTGTAAATGGTTCTGTGTGCTTACTCTCACGTTCATGAATGGGTATTGTCTCACTGCTAAAAATAATGGCCCCACATTCAGTTTACAAGTCACTGGCACAGGGGACAGATGGAGGGGTGATGTATATGAAAGAGCATGATGGGAAAAACGGCAACGATGAATTTAAGGGCCCGACAAACAGACAGACGGTCAGGACCTGCTAATAAAGACCACAGATTCACCCAAAAAAGGTGCTTGTGAGCTAACCTGCCAAATGGGAGCGGGGGGTGTTGGGCGGGGGGGGTGGGGGTGGTACATGCTGTTACCCTAAGGCCACTCAAAGCCACAATCTCCTGCCAGACAGAATACTTACAGTGTGTAACTGAATATTTATGGCCGGCGGGTCTCTGCTCGCGGCGAATGTCAAACGAGGATATCACTGTTACATCAAGTCATCGTTTTGTGGGTGTGGTGACACCTGTTCACTCTATCTTTGCTTTACTGGGCACGTGACACCAAGACATTTGGAAACACTTGAAAAGTAAACACACTTGCCTTTATATGTACTTAACCCAGCTTTGATGTTTGGGTCAAAATTTACCCCTTTGACATTTATCATCACAGGAATGCCATTTAAATTCTTTTTTTACCTAAAACTTCACAACATCCTCAACATAGGTTCTTGAGCAAATATTAATAATGTAAATATTAATTATGAACAAATTAATTTAGTCAATTGTATGTTTTATAGCATCTCTACACCATCAGGATATAGAGATATTGTTCAAGTCAGAAAATGCAGAAGTACCTTTGACTCTGCAAAATGTATTCTGACTGACTAGTGTTTGCTGCCTTCCTATTCAATATGACATAAAACAGCTTTATATATCATGCGACTGATATATTTGACTCAGTAACTAAACATGCCTATTTGACTTGGCAGCTGACAGAAAACAAAACCACTTCATCATCAAACATTTGCTTTTGTATTGTATGTTAAAAAGCTTACCACATAGTAGACAAAACTCAATAAATACCAAATAGTTATAACTGAGCTGGAATTCAAATACTAAGCAGTCTGTTACCAAAAAAATAATTCAAACTCAAACAGATAAAAAGTTTGATGATGATGATGTGAGTGTGCAGGTTTGTTTTAATGAGCACACAAGAGAACAGCAGATCCGCATCTAAAACACCCAATTTTCTAGAACCTCTGCAAACTGAGTATGATTATAACTACAATAATGACACTATTGAGACAAGCACTTACTGTTTGTGACAGCCTTACTGTGGGGCACATTATCAGTGAAAATTATAAATCAGTCTGCTCTACATCTACTTCATCTCCAGCCTAAGTACCACAGTTTCCAAGTCACTTTTTCATGTTTCCTGCATTTCAAGTTGTAATGACCAAGGCTGGTTTGCCTGAAACCTACTTCTTTATCATTGATGGGATATGGCTGTAAAGAGAAAAGTTCTTGATTGAATCCCAGCCAATAACTAAAGTTCTGGAATGGACCGAAATTAAGAGGATCAGACACAAATTGTAATTAACAGTGAGATGAAGTTCAAAGAGAGCTGGTTAAAGGGGTTATCATATGTAATAAACTGGGCTGTGTGTGTGTGTATGCCACTCTGCTTGCACAGAAAAAAAAGCTAACACACTTCATTTAATCTTGACTTAAAAGTACACCTGTTCAGCCCATTGTTTTACCGTAAGCATTCCTCTCCCTAGCTTTCTCTGGTCTCTGTCTTTGGATGCTACAATACACAGCGAGGGTATCTATGTTAAAAGTCTACAAGACTGCTTAGTCCAAATGCATACTTTCCTATTTAGGGCATGGATGGCGCTCCAGGTAGCCAGATGGAAACGCAGGGGGGAAAAAGACCGTTATTTGCCTGAAACATCCAGTGTGCATTCATGTGAGATCGATTTGGAATTTGCTTATTTATTTTCCCCCTCACAAATTCAACTTCCAAATATCCTGTTGAAAGAAAATAACAAGCAAATAGGCACATGCAAGTAAAATGAACTCATGTATTTATGAACAAACAAATACGCATGAGCACACACACATACTCAGAAATCCTTCATCCAGAAACACCAGAGATGGTGTATAAATACATATTATAATTAATTATGATTTATTCATTTCAAATATTGATGTGAAAGATCAAGTGTTGCATATTGCATAAGCTGACAGATACTCAAGCAGCTGGTGTTGGTGGCTGCAAAACAGGAGAACCTGATGTAAAACTATGTCAATTAAGAAATGATTTTAATAAAATGATTGCAATTTTCAAACAACATTTTGATGATAATTACACTAACCCAGGACTTTCAGTAATCTGAACTACCTCTGGAATGCAGACTACTGAAGTGGTATGGTATGGTATGTGATTTCGCCATTTCAGATTACAGTTTGCTGCTTCTAATATTCTATGTTACAGTTGTTGTTCCTAATAAACCAGCTCTCCGTTTTCTGCATCTAATACTCTGTTACAGTTTGTTGTTTCTAACACACCAGCTCTCAGTTTTCTGCATCCAATACTCTATGTCACAATTTGTTATTTCTAATACACGAGTGAACGGTCTGTCTAGTGACTGTCCTGGGTTGGGATACAAAAGCAGGGCTGGGGCAGAGAGAACCGCCAGTTGATGAAGGTTGACGTGCTGACCAGGGAGTGCTTGAAGGCAGCCGCCCGCAAGATGAACCCCCTTAATGAGCGAAGGACGGAGAGAGTTTAAGCGCCTTCACTCACAATGTATTTGATGGGGAACAAAACACTGCAAACAAAACCCCCACCCCACCCCATCTTATGAGGAAATGAGCAACTTAAGAAGCAAACAGATGAATGTGCAAACGCAAACAAAGAAAATGAAGACCGTTAAAGGCGTGCGCATGAATCAGCAGTCATTGTTTACTCCAGCAGGGAAAGCACAAACTTTCATTTTTCTTCACCCTCAAAAGAACAGAAGAGTGACTCATAACATAAATAACGAATTCCGGTCTATGGTCTGAAAAACATCAAAACAGCAACCCGATGGAACATTTTTCATCATATAATAAGACTCAGTCAAATATTGATAAGAAGTTGGCTGCATTTTATGATTCGGTTTTCCCCCAAGCTGTTAGCTGAATGAAAACAAACAGACGGGACTAGGACTCTGCATACGTACAAAAGACTAGCCGGGAGACGAGTGAAACTACTGGACACATATTTACACTACAGAAATGGATCTGAGCGCCTCACTTTCTGTGTTTAGTCCATCACAGATCCAATCAGAGACTTGGCCTTCCCCTGTGTCCCTCTGCAATGTGAGAGTGAAGAAAGACCTATCTCAGTTCTGGAGCATCAACGCACTTTAAAGAAATGGCTGCGTTTCTGCATATTTAGTCAAGAGAAGGCACTTTTAAAAGCGTCTTCACGCCCCAAATAGCCTGCGCAGTGTGACGCTCATACGAACTCCTCGCATTTGCATAACGTCCATTACTCAACCGTTTGTTCTAAATGAAATGTACATAAATAAATCCTAGCACATTATGGAGTGATTTGTGGTACCATCTGTGTGTTCTGATGCACATTTCCACGGAAAGCCAGGCAGGACAAAATGCACTGGATGCAATGTTAATGATGAACTGGATGTCTGAAGCATTCCACTGTTAACATGTTTATGTTTGGAAAAAAGTCTGCAAACTGGGTAAATCTTCAATGCCAATATGATATTGAAGAGTTCTTACATAAGTACACCACCAAGACTTAATCCTGAGCAGGAAGGGGATGGAACAAGAATATGCTGGTTGTGTTTTCTCTTTTATTGCCTACCCTTCCAACTTTCTTTATCATAGTTCAGATTACTGAGTTCACCCACAGCCAATGCGGCCTCTTATTCATAATAACTGTAATAAAAGGTAGAGTTCCCCTTAAAAATGTTAACACTGCCCTCTAGTGAAAACTTTGCTTTACTTCTGAAACTCAAACCATGGATGTAGAGTCAAATAAAGAACACAGAGCAACAGGTTTGCATACATAATTTAAAATGGCTAAATTATTCTCCTATGGAGACATCTACTGATAAAGAGACAAGGCCATTGACCAGGAAATGGGAGTTCAATGAAAAAACCTATAAGGGGGCTTTGGAAATGGGTATGGGTCCAGCTGTGCAGCTAGTTAATGGATCAGTTCGAGGAGCTTTCCAGAAACTCTGTCCCTGTCTCGGTGCAGACACCACCTTCAGCAGCTGTAATTACATATGTCTGGCTTCCAATGCACAGGATAAAGGGAGAGGTGCTTTAAAATTTAAATGCCACACACACCCTGCTGTGTCTATCTACAGCAGGGGTCAGCAACCTTCAACATCAGAAGAACCATTTTAGCCCCTCCTACCAAACAACAGGAGAAAAAGAGCCGTGCGGTGTGGGTATAAGGAAAGAAGGGTATAAGAGGGGGGGGCAATATTCTTAATACATGTATAATAATAATACGAGTGTACAAAACGCATAGGCTATATAGGCTACCTGTATTGCACCGCATCGTGGGGAGCGGGGGGACGCTTAGTGAGGTAAATAAGTGCTCATAAAGAATCAGCGGAGCCTGGCTCTTAAAATAAAGATAGCGCGGCATGTGGAGTTTTATATACTTTTACTACAATGACATTGGCAAAATAAGACGGTTACAGAAGAAGGCTATTATAGAAGAACTTTGTTTAAGAACAGTTTGTAGAGATCTTCATGCAGGACTGCAGGCTGTCATCAGTGAGGCGAGAGTGGTGTTTGGACTTTATGTAGTTCATCTTAGAGAAAACCTGCTCACATAAGTATGTGGATCCAAAGATGGACAGGACTCCAAAAGCATACTTTTTCATGTTCACATACGTGTCAGGAATGGCATTCCACGTGTCAAATAAAAGTTTGTCGGCTTTGGGGAGGCTCTCAATCTCACTCCATTTGTGCTCCTGAGCGAGAATAGCCAGATCAGCGGTCATTCTTTTGAATCTGGCCATCCATAAGTCTTTACCAGCTATGTCGGCAAGTTCAATTTCAAGATCGGCATGATTTACTGCTGTGAACGATGACATGTTCAGTTCTGATGGGTCAATGTCCAGCAGCGTCACGGGGAAGGTTAGTGTGTTTCCTTTCTGAATTCACTGAATCTTTCCCCAAATGCGGTTTGCATTGTGGTGATTGCTCGCTGCAAATATTCACAATTAAACACTCGATTTTTCTCCAAGACTTTTTTTTTTGGGTTGATCCATAGTTAGCTTATCGGGGATCTGGAATTGAAGATAAGCCACCTGCAGGAAAAGCGTGCGGGAGGATGAGAGGTTTCGGTGGTGGATGCAGGCTGTGATGCATATTTCAGTGGACATATTAATATTTGCTAAATAAAATTTGAGTTTTATTAATACTCAATTTAATCATTCAGAGTATAGAGTAAATACATACAAAATTGCCGATTTAATTTATAAAAATTCTTTTGTACTTCTTTGCGGCTCTTTGGTCACAGCAGGGGGGCCAAAGAGCCGCATGCGGCTCGCGTACCGCAGGTTGCCGACCCCTGATCTACAGTTTCAACAGGGTCCAGTGTTCTTAAACTTATGTGTGCTAAACTGCCTCATTTAGTCAAAAACCTTTGATTGTCACTGGTAGGATTTTCTGAGCAGTCATTCTGCCACTCCATCAATGCTGGTGTGCATTAAAAATATATCAGTATTAATATTTATATTTCCTTTGTGGCTCAGGCTCTGAAAAAGCTCCTTCGTTCCTCCCCTTGGACTGCTGTCAGTTCCTGTTTCCTCCGTCAGCCTGGAGAGAATGCATGAGCTTGCACAGCAACAGCCGCACTAACAGACAGGCTCAGCTGGAGGTGATTTCCAACCAGCTCAGGTGTCAGCCCTTGCCTTCAATTAGGCCACTTATTTAAACACAGCCTCGAAGGCTGAGAGGCAGACTTTTGGGCTTTCGGTTGTGTTTTTTTCCATTTTTGACTGGGCCGGTTTTCCGTTTGTGCCATTCTTTCCCCACAGTTTTCTGTTTTGTTTTTGGTTCCCAAAAAAGGGGTTAATGAAAGGCCGTTGACCAGTTTTATTGTGTTTTTCCTCAACTCACCACCTGGCTCAGTGGCCACACCTGCCACTGCGCCACACCGTGTACTCAGACAATATTTTTCTCTATGACAATGATTACGTTGTTAAACATCACAGCATCTGCAAACACAGGAGTTCTATATCCATTCCATAGGGCCCACTACAGCACTGAGAACAAGAATCACATCTGTACAGCAGAAAAAGAAGGCAAATCTATACACAGTAAATTTAAACTTCTTACTAAGCAGGATTTTGAATAAAATTTTGTTCAGTCACGTAGGAAATCAGCTGACTCCATGCTTGGAGGAGAAAACAGCTGACTTTGTCAGGCACAAACTTGAGAGCAGAGATGTCCCTGTGAGGGAGGTAGTTTGCTTGGTTTGGTCGCTAAGGGAGGTGGGGGGGTGGGGTACGGGAGGTGGGGGTGGTCTTACCTACCTGAGCAGCTGCTG
Organism: Albula glossodonta; assembly: GCA_019788955.1. Lineage (NCBI taxonomy): Eukaryota > Metazoa > Chordata > Actinopteri > Albuliformes > Albulidae > Albula > Albula glossodonta. The sequence goes on from JAFBMS010000123.1 coordinate 61,423, forward strand.
CTTAAGGGGGAACAGGACCCTGCAGCGGAGGGGGGCTCTCCATGCTTCAGCTGCTTCACCCTCCTCAGGTGAGACCTGCCATTATAGTGCACCTGAGCCTGGGAAGCTGAGTTAAGCTGGATGTTGCAGACCTCGCACAGCGAAAACAGCAGTCTCTTCCTCTCTCTGTGCGGGTCTGGGTCTGCTTGGCTGTTCGGGAGCTCCTTCAGATCCATGCAGGGGCTGATGGGAAAGCGCTTTGAGCCGCTTTCCAGGAGGTGGTTCGGGCTCAGCGGTCTCTTCATACCTTTGAAACCACAAAGACGATCAGAATCACCCCCCTGCCTGAGAACAGAGATCACACTCTCGAGAGTATGCAGATATGAACAAGCTGTTTCATAGGGCCATGCTCAGTGCCAAGTGAGAAAAAGATTATCAGCGGTGAATGGTGCAGGATGGTGTCTGGGTGTTCTGAAATCTGTACAGAAAGAGAAAACAGTCAGTCCCTCCCTGCCACAAATGGACTGCAAATTACAGGACCTTTATGGGAAATGGAAAATGCTAAAAGGCACCGAGGAGAATAGGCCACCCACTGGGCAGGAGCTGTTCCCTGCCATGCCTGCACTCTGCGAATCTCACTGACAGGGGAAACATTCTGAATTCCTACTGGGACTTGCAGTGCTGGGCGTGGGCACTAGGGGGAGTGTTTCCATTGCAGCACTGGGGAGGGACACTGCTGACTGCCCTTCTATGCCCATCTGTTGCCCTCACGAACAGAGTCATACAATACTGAAGGGCAGCACAGAGGACCAGACGGCTCATTGGCAGCTTTCTCACAGCCTCGTGTGTAACAGTAACATATACTAGGACTGACTGTCTTCTTTAATGCATGAAAGAAAATATCATAAATCACATGGAATTTTGACATGCAGCAAAGGTTTTTGAAGAAGGGATGTGAGGAGGCATCTCTGCGGCGGTTTGGAGATCAGCCACACACAGGGGATCAGCCACACACAAGGACGTGAGGGCTTGTCTCTGTGCTGGTTTGGAGATCAGCCACACACAGGGGATCAGCCACACACAAGGACGTGAGGGCTTGTCTCTGTGGCGGTTTGGAGATCAAACACACACAGGAGATCAGCCACACACAGCGTTGTGAGGAGCATCTATACTGCTGTAGTAGTAGGGAAAATATTCAGAATGTTAAATAAGTACAGTTACTTTGATAAAGACTTTCTCATCTCAAGTGTCACTTGAGTTGAAATCTGAAAGAATCAACTTTCAAGCATGAAAGTAAAAACCAGTAATTTCTCATATCTCCAGGTGCCTGTAAAGCCACTTGTTTGGAAAACAAAGTGTAATCCCTGGCACTGGAGGTTGTAAAATCTAAAATAAATCACATTACCATGGACTCAATTATGGACTTCTCTACCATGCACACAGTATAGTAAACAAATTTGGACATGAGGCCATAAACTTTTGGAAGGTGTGAGCTCACTGCCGATAAGCATTGTGGGATCTTAATGACAATGGTCACTGCCACCATGACTAGACGAATGCAAGAATCACTGACTATACAGTATAATGACAATGGTAAGGATTCAGTCTCACAGAATGAATCAATCAAGGTCAGCAAGCGTAACATATTACTCTATATTTGAATTAATATATATCCTTCCATCAATCCGGCACAAAATATCGGGGCTGTATATCTGATGAGCCTGCCAATAAACAATTCTGTAAGTTAAAGGTTATCTACAGATATTTGTACCAGTATTTTACCAAGTGCAAGCATTCACAAGCCTCTGCAAAAATCTACATAGATAGTTTTATATGTGCAATAGGTTTTATATTTTTTATTTGACAGTTATTGTTAGCTTATCTTTATACAGGTATTGCATGTTAGCTAGCCTAGATTTCCTTGTGTAATTTGGTGGCTGGCTAAAGAAAAAATGTTGATTGCCAGCTAAGGTTAGTAAGCTAACTTATCAAACACTAGACAGCTAGCAGGCAATTGATAGCTAGCTAACATCACATGAGTAGCTATCTAGTAACAGTCCCCCAAAAATCCTTTACACACTCAAGGTAAATGCTTACACCACACATAATTAGAGATATGGATCAAAACCCGGTTCTACAATGGAACCAGTTATAAATTTCGCGTATTCCTGAAACCGATAAATACCAATTTTTTTGGCGCTGGCATTGTTATGTTGTTCATTCATTCATTCCTGATGTTTAATTCATATAAACAAAGCTCAAATATTTTTATATACATGGATATTAAAGCACAGCTACAGCATATGAACTAAGTACATTTTCCAAATAGTTGCATTTCTTTGATTATAATGATTCAACTGACTGAAGAATTAGTCTATCCAAATAATGATGTGCCAATTTATTCTCTGCTTTACTTCATTCAGCCATCACTCATTAGTTGACAATTGAGAGACTGTCAAGCTATACATCAAAAAAATTAAAACATAAAGAGGAAGCAAAATGCAATATATGTAGTTGGTTATTTGCTTGCAAAGAGGTAAAAAAAAACCCTCCATTCAAAAGCTCCATTATCTGAAGCATAAATGCAAAACCATGAGGAACAATACCCCGACTGCTGCACCTCCATGCCAGATATGGTCCGTTTTGTACCAAGCCCCGCTCATTGATTATGACAAAGTAGCTAATAATTCATGCTCCCAGCCCTGGCTGGTATGAGATCTGAGCAGGAAGTGGTGTGCTGGCACCTGTAGGGCAGAAACTGAAGAAAGTGTGAGACGACTCTGGGAATTTAACTTGTTAAACTTCCAACAGACATCTTTAATGGGAGGCCCAGTGCTTTGCCAAAGGGTAGGAGGAGGTTTTGCTGCAGTAAACAAACAGCAGCGATCCAGCTGCGCGCTGCAAGGCAGATGTGCGCACAGACACAACCTCATAAACACTCCTGCTTCTGGTCTCTAACAGAGTCATTTTATCAGAATTTACGCCACTTTCTTTCACAGCAGGGGGAACCGTAACGTAACATACATTTTGGAATAACCATGGCACACAGTTATGTGACCGGGTGATAACAGGTCGCATCCAGTTTATGAACCGTGGTAATAAGAATTTAGAGAGGACTCCAATTTGGGAACACACAGTCTGGAGAAACACCCCCCGTGAGAGGCCAGTAGGAGACAACATCCCTACAGCGGTTAGCAGGAGCACCCAATGTTTTTTGTGCGCGCAGATGTGTGAAAGAAAGAACCCCGTCAGCTAATGTGACAGCATCTGCTTCAGCAGAGCGGGGGCCCACCACACCGCCTGAAAAGCAGAAAAACAGCTGGTTGGCAGAGCCCGCTGTGGGTGTCCTGCAGAAACACTCCCACAGGATTCTCACAGGGCCCAAGCAACACTGCTCGGCAGCATGTTCTCTCGGCCGAGTCAGGAGTCTCAGTGACCTGCTAACAAAATGGGGTCCGGGCCACTTAAGGTCACACTCCGGATTCCGTGTCGGAGATTTCAAGCTATGCAGAAACCAATAGGGCCTGCAGGCTACCAATGTGCCTGGCTGAGGCCAAAACAGGCTACAGGAAAACAGCACCTCCATGTTTTTAGATTCTAGTGGGCTATAACTACCTCCTGCTCCCACAGCGGAGCGGAGAGGAGAGGCTGCTGAAAGCAGGACGCAAGAGGCTTGATGCCATCAGACCCAAGGTGACCTGCCACAGGTTTCAGTGACATAAGCCTTCAGTTAGACTTGGATAAACTAAGGATGTGAGACTCAGGAGGAGTTCAATATGAAATGCCCACTGTGGGGCTGGGAGAGTTCATCATCAGCCCAAAGGGAAAATCCTGGCACATCCCTCCCATCCACCTTTCCCAGAGCCCCTCTCTCCCCTTGGGTCAGAGACTACAAAACCCACAAGTGACAATGAAAAGAGGTCAGAGACTACAAATCCCACAAGTGACAATAAGAAGAGGTCAGAGACTACAAATCCCAGTGACAACGAGAAGAGCACTTTTGTCATACATTTGAAAGAGTACACAGCTTATGAACAAGAGACTAACCAGCTCTTGACACTTAGGATTTACAACTATAATTATTACTATTTATTTACATTGCAAACAAACATGTCTTAGCAAATATCATGTCTAAAGTCTTGACTTGTGCTCACTATATGATTGTGTGTAAGCCTGTATTTTAGCTCAGAATTAAAATGCATATATGACAAAAGTCCTACTCTTTGTTGTTCTTTGCCCTTCTGTAATTAAGTCCTAAATCTGGGTTGTTCACTGAGATAGTTGCAGTTCCTAGGCTCCAAGGGGGTAGAAAAATACATGCTAATGCTATTGCTTAACTTTTATTTTTAGCTATGACCAAAGAATAGGCATAGCTGTGCTTACCTTGGCAAGCGTCTGAGAGAAATAACATTTCTGGGTGATTTTGAGAGCCTGTGTGGGCAGTCGCATTAGGAAAAAATGACACATCAAAATCACATCAGAATAACACTAACTTACGCTGTCCGTGATCCCTCCACAGTTACATTCCCATCACTAAATTCCTGGAAAGCGCATAAAATTGGCCTTCATACTCTGAAAGTCAAGTATTACCATGTAGAACTTTGTTTGGCGGCTGCATGTCACACAAAACAGCGTTACATAAGCAATGTCCTGAAACTGTAAAGAGTATTGAGAGGGTATCCCAGAATATGTATTTCAAATGAAATAATACATATTATTTTATCAAACATAACAGCCCAAAAGCATCTCCAGATTAGTATATCTGCAGGTTTTGGGTGGTAGTGTTCTGAATATCATAAACGAGGAGAAGGTAGATCTACTCATAAATGCACTACTCAAAATGGTTGTACGTCTGAGTCATGTGATATTCATCAAAATGCATAAAGCAAGGATTTCAGTCGCAGTTAATTATACCTAGCCTTCCGTCAGCTTTGATCCTTTCTGAAGGGCGGTCATATTTGAGCTACTTCTAGGGAATTACTGGAAGGAAGGTCCCCAGTTCTCAATGAGATGAAGTATGTGGGAATGCAGTTCAGTCATGTTTAGATCTAATCATTAGGGAGGCCATTGACGACATCTGACTTCATCACGGTGTTCATGAAACTACTCTCGTATCAATTTAGCAGAGCGAATGGGGGCACAGTGTCACCTTGGAATATAGGAATATATGAACACACTGATATTCCTGAGATTTTGTATGTGAATACTACAGAATTCCTATTTAGAAATAAATGAATTTCATCAGTTTTTTTAATCATCTGAGAGTCACAGTGTTTGCTATATTATATACTAGGTTTTTATGGCAGTAGAAATGTTGGCTTGGGTTCTCTGTGAGAATGGAGGTAAATGAAAGGAATAAACAGAAAAAGGAGAAGAGAAAAACCTTGGGACCCGCAGAGCTCTGTCTTACACCTTGCACTATTAGGCAGGACCTCAGTCTCCCTTGGAAACACATTCTTGAAATACCAAACGAACCTGCCATGGGCACATTGATCTTAAGATAAGGTATGGTCCGAGACATTTCTGGCATATTGCTATTTTGACTTTTCGGTTTGGCTATTCAGGCCAACCAAACTCAGGTCTAAAGTAAAATGACAGTTATTTTAAAGGCACTATAAAGAATGTGTGGCTCCACAGGAAAGGACATGACAGGTTAATGTTCTCTGTTACATACAGGCTCCCACAAACCTCATACACGCCATTCCTTAAGGATTATCAACTGTTTTTCCTGCTGGGGTCAGGTATATTAGGAGACATAAGAACTACTACATTACAATTCCATGTGAAAATCCACTGGTGTCATATAGAACTGGCACAGGCAGGGAGCAGAAGTGCTGCAGTTGGAACTACCTTGCTGACAGAATTGTAGTGTATGCAATATTTGTATTTTATTTTTACTTTCACATTGAAGAGAAATAAGAAATGAGAATGTAGAAGAACATCAATTGCAAACTCAACACAATACATGCAGGGGAAGGTAAGAGAAAACCCCAAACGGTGGTGAAATAAACCTTCCCTGAGAGACAGAGATCGCTGGCGACAGTGAAAATAGTACATGCCATCTGTGATTAAACGGATATCAAAACAAAGAAATCATTCATTGATTGGAATCATTTACCATTTCATTATTTTCAAAATATACAACTTCTGTTGAGTGAAAGTACTCTCTTAGAAGCACGACTTAGCGACTTGGGACATTGTGGACATGTATTAATTTATGAGGACATAACTGTGTCATACTCTAGCTCAAACCCACATTTGGAGCTTTATGACTGTCAAAGCAATAATATAATCTATGGGTATTACATAAAGCTGTCACTATGCAAGCCATTTTGCCAAGGCATTTAAAAATAAACATGTTTAATGCATACATTTTCTTGGTAGTTTCCAAGGGCTGGGGAATTCAGAATTAAAATGATGCTAAACTACAATATGCATCACCCTTACAAAATTATGCCATGTTTTAAGTTTTTTTCACACACATTTCACAATGGAGACAGACCAATAATTTACTGGCATGTACCGAGGTACAAACGCAGGTGGTTGTTAAAGGCAATAAAGAATGACACTCTGATCGATGCACTGCATGTATACTCAGGGCAAAAATGAAAATGACCTTAGGCCGATGTTCAGGTTGCCACAACATGCAGTGATCTTTACGCAGAATATTAGCTGTTGAAAGAACCACTGGGCAGAAGAGTTTAGTATTTAGTATTTAGTTTGGCACCCGGTACAGCATGGGTGGAGGGCCTGGTGGGAGTGACAGTGTACTGGTCACATTAATGTCTGATTTCATTAGGTTACAGTGAAATATGACAACACCACTGCCAAAAGACAAAGAGAGGGAACAGGTCATGGGAGAAAAAAAAAAAAAAAACTCTGGCACAGGGCTCATCATCCAATCATTACAGCGCTCTCTGCCTCAGAGTCATCCCCAAGCCGACGCCCTTTCTCACAATCCTTTCTCGCTTTGCTTGCCTTGCCCAGAGATTTTGGGAAAACTCAAAACAAGAAACCCTGCAAACGAGGGGCAGCGCTGTGCATAGAGACGATGTCATAACATGAGTCCTGCTGTGTGCACAGACAGCGACGCAGCACGCCTGACAGGGACAGATCTTTTACTTTGGCGGGAGGTGGAAATGGGCTCGGCGGTGCTCTCTGGACAAAAAAAAAAAAACACAGGGACAGAAGACGTCTCAGCTGGTGAAAGCACCAGCCAAGAAAACCGGTCCCCAGGTAACAGAATCAGAAAGCCACAGAGCGCAGGCCATGATGAAAACAACCATGAGTTTGGCAAGTCCTGCTGAGGTTTGTTTGACCTCGTTGTGGAATAGCTTAATTAATCTGGTCTGGTGCCATGAACAATATGTGGGTTAAAGAATCAACAAATGACAATTCATGACAAATATGTTGCTTGCTTATTTCAAGATGTCACATCTTGTTTTCTGACAGGGGGGATATAATCAAATCAAATGTTCAGTCAGTCTACTTCACAAAAAAAAGTTAAAATAAATATCTTACAAAGAGGCCTGTTGTAATAAGATCAGTATCACACTGTTTGTGTGGAGACACTGGTACTACCTGGCCTTATTTAACCGGGCACACATCCAATGAGATCGTCTCATAAGCACACACTAGCAAGTCTTTCTAGCATCACGCTAAATATAGAAGCTTCCCAGAATGGATTACACATGCTGGAGGTAAGTACCGGCAGCACCGTCAAAACACAGCTATTTTCATCCAACAAGGTCACCTGAGGTCAACATGGGGACGATCATTCGCCGTTGTGTGGAGCAATGAAATACCATCGATGTTTATGCATGAAAAAGCAACACCTATTAGGTGAGTTTTCATAATGCGACACTGGATGACAGATCCAAGAACAGTAATGATGAAAACTATTTTTGATATTTTAACAATGCTCCGGGGAAGACTGTTTATCTGTACATCTAATACGCATCAGGGATTAGGATGTGACCTCATAATTGTCTCTGAGTGAGTAATCCATCAAGAACCAATCATTTCACCGACGACACTCTCAAAGACTTTTAACCCACTCGCGGGGCCCTATTGCTATAATCTGTACCCCTGTGCAATCAGATTACTCTTAATCTATACGACTCACCTCAGCAACAAGATAATCTCAAAGCACCAGTTTTCTAAAGAGCAGTAAGAGCAGTCTAAGGACCATGTTGTGGATGAGTGCATTTACAACTGAAGACACAACTACAGCAGGTTTCTATGGTGAGATAAAGACATTTGAGACATTTGAGTTTGGAAGTACAATGTACATACTGGGAACTCCACTGATAGCTATAGTAATTTCACAGCATCCCTAAAATGTCCGCCGCCCGAAACATGATAAGTGTAAGGTTTGTGAACCGTATTGCGTGACAGCGGTTCTGTTTTAGGCAGGGTCGATCATGAAACATTAACATGGATGCTCTTCTACTAATGGAACTTTACAGCCTGTAATGCTACGCCAGTCAGTAGCACCTACCAGAAAGAGAGATACCTCGATAGGGCGTAAGACTCGCAATGAAAGGGTTCTTCACAACAACAGCATCTGATCTTTATCCAGAAATATCTGGAATGCATGTCAAATTTTAATGTTTGAGAAAATTTATATTTGAAATGGTCCTTTTTCTTCAAGTACTTGCATTTCATGGGGTCTTGCAAGATAGTCTCAGTGTGTGTATTTAGTGGAGGCTATCTTCATTAATGGTTTTGACTGGGTTTAACCCCAGCCATGATAATCAGACATTCAGCTCTAACTAATCTCACTGAGATCGATCGATGAGACAGGACATAGATTTGGGGTATCGCAGAGAACAGTGTATCACACAATGTAATGTAAAGAAATCTGAAAGAGTTTGAAAGATGTACCTCGGCATTGATTGGTTTATTATTTTACACACGATTGGCTGAGTATAAAATACCAAGTATAGTATAATTATGTGGGGAGAAGGCAATTTAATGACAATTTCACAGCTTTTGGAGATATTTTCACTTTTACCAAATTCAGGGGGATTTTCAGTGGTGAAGCCACTAAATATGTTTCGAAAATATATATACTTGTCAGTAACACAGAAGCATTGTTCACTGCCACATTCACTACACATGCTATGCCGTATGGCCAAATGAGTCTGAGGTGCCTTGGTTGAGGTAATCCTTGTCAGGGTTTAAAAACAGTATTTCCTTCCTGTTTATCCTGGCATTTGGGGGTGATAGGGTGACTGATGGGGTAAAAGTAGAATCATACTGCCATGTGTCCCATAGCTGGGTTTCAAAGTCCCGGCTGTGTCACCATCACCCACAGGTGATGACCGGATGGTTCAGACTAGGGAAAAGTCATGGTTCAGCCAGTTAAAATCCTGAGCCCCGTCACTCTCTCCTGGTCGCCCCTGGCTGGCCAGGCACTTGCGGGTTCATGAACTGATCATCTTTTGACTCATCCTCTGACCTGCAGTGGTGCTCCAGCGTTGCTGATCACGTACACATAGTTTAAATGAGATTATGCCAATTCCCGAAAACCATCGCCCTTTCACACGATCCTTTCTCGCTTTGCTTGCCATGCCTGGAGATTTGGGAAAGCTCAAAATATAAAGCTCTGCAAATGAGGGGCAGTGCTGTGCCTAGAGAGGTGACGATGTCATAACATGAGTCCCGCTGTGTGCACAGACAGCGACGCAGCACGCCTGACAGGGACAGACCTTTTACTTTGGCGGGAGGTGGAAATGGGCTCAGCGGTGCTCTCTGTGATCTCTTAAATGAGATTATGGCAATTTCCTCAACAAAATACATTTTTGGTAAAATTAACATGGTTTCACCTGAAAACTAGGTGTCCCTGCATACTATATATACATAATTGATAATCTGAGTAAACTTAAAAGTGCCAATTTAGTTATTTCAATTTCAATGCCTAATTTCCCCTGGGCACCTACAAATTTAATGGGCTGAAATTAAGTTTTTTTTATACTGAAAAATAAACACATATTTAATCATGTATTTCTCCCCTTTGGAATGTCCAGTCTGTTTGAGTGGGCGTTCCTATTAAAGAACCACAGCCCTGATTGGCTGACAAGACTGGTACTGCCCAACCCCAATCCGCCCCTCAAAAAGCAGACCGTAAAAGAGGCAGAATGGAGCATCCCCACGTCACACAAACGCACACTTAATTTCCCTTTTTCTTAATGAACAAGAACACATTCTAATATTAAAATAAATGCTAAACATAATGTATTAATTAACACACATGAAAGTGGTCAAGCTCAAACTGGACAACCATTATCAGAAAAAAAAACTGGAAGTAAAAAATTGGTGCATGCCACTATTCAGAGCAAAACTATTGTAAGTAACATAAATGGTCTTTTTCAATGACAACAGCAATAATTTCCCTAAACCACTACAACAGCTTCCTGAATCGGAATACAAGCTTATTAATCAAAGAGTAAAGAGTCAAATGCATGCCAGAGAGAAGAATCACTGAATCAGAATCACTGAATCAAATTCCCTGAGTCAAGCTTGACTGAGAAAAATGCTATTCCAGGCCACTGGCTCTCTAGCATCCGACCTACAGCAGGCTGCGGAGGACTCACAGACAGATGTGGGTAGCTGATGAAATATTTAAAAGGTACGTTCTCTCTGATGTAGAGACCACATGACCAGATGAGTTTCACAGCCTCCACATCACCCAGAAATAGGGCCTTGTCCCGTCACGCGCAGGCACCCTCGGGTGAATCACTGCCCGACCGCGCTTCTCTCTCCCTGCCTTCCAAGCCTCTGCCCCGGGGATAATCGCTGCCGGCTGACCTTCCCAAAGTCCTGTGCCTTGCAGCGGTGGCTATCATTTGTGACAGTCCACAGGGACAAGACGGACACAGTCCCTCAGCTTCTGCCCTGCTTCAAGACAGACCTGCCCCTGTATGCACCAGCTCTACCCTCTGTTCTAATGGACCACCAGGAAAGCCCAACGCTATACTAAGGAACATATACAACAGATTTCATTTTAAGTAATTATTTACATTTGAAAAGGAGGATCCAATCTCATTTCCTCATATGATGGTGCATGAGCAACTGGGCAGTGTGGAAAGAAAGGAGGACTTGCTGTCACATGACTCTGTGACAGCAAGTTTATTCAATATCAATGTTTAATCACAATTTCATAATAATACCCCCCTTACAAAAACTACTTCTGAGAGTTTATAAAGTGACAGGTCGATAACTGTACAGTATGTACCGCAGCTAAATTAACAAAAACAAGTGTTATTTCACATTATCACAGTTTTTGTGCAACTTTACAGAATACAATTACGAAGCAAGGTTAGCTTGCTGACAAAAAAAAAAAAAAAAAACATGGTAACTTTAACACTGTTCGATTCTCAATTACAAAATGTGATAAATATTGCCATGGCAGCCTACACTATGGTAGCCTTTAATGATCTGTACTCTAATTTTACACCTTGGTTTAGTCAACAGATGATTACAGTGTAGTGAGGCTACTGTAAGTTAGGGAATGCCATTTAATACCACTCCCAACACTGAATGTGAGCCCGCTCAGAAACATGCAGACCACATTATTGCTGAGTATTATATAATTTTAATTATAATGTCCATGGATTTGAGCCTTACATATCGATAAAACCTGAAACCCAGGTCTGGCATACATACATAGCCCAGCTGCTTCATCCCTGCCCCGCCTACCCCCATATTCGGAAAATGGACAGGTGTTTAAGTGGTAAATCTCAAAATTGCAATACAATTAATTCCGCATACTTTCGTACGCTTATCATATGCCATGAATTCTTGAAATACCACAGTAACAAGCCAATCACAGACCGGTTATACAGAAGCAGATCACAAAGCCGGTTATATAAAGTGCATGAACTCTGCAGCGGTTTCACCTCGGGGTGCTCTTCACCCCCGGGGCGTTCATTAAATTGGTGTGACCGTATACAGTCAAGCCCAAAATTATTCATACCCCTGGCAAATTTTGACTTAAAGTTTCTTTTACTCAACCAGCAAGTTTTTTCTTGATTGGAAATGACACAGGCTTCTCCCAGAAGATAATAAGACAATGTACAAGAGGCATCATTGTGGAAAAAATATTTCTCAGCTTTTATTTACATTTGAACAAAAATTGGCATGTCAAAATTTGCCAGGGGTATGAATAATTTCGGGCTTGACTGTATATCTCAGCACGCAATATCCCTTACGTAAACCAAGGGTTCCCACGGTGATCGGGAGAATCTTCACCTTCTGCTGGTGTGCCGGATTCAGTAGATCAGATGTAATGCCGTCATCTATGTCACCCCGGCTCATCGGGGGCAATTTAATTCTGCCCATCCTCAAAAAGGGTGCAGGCAACTGAGCCTCAACACTGCACCGACCCATACATCACTTTCACAAGGTGTCCATGAATCAAAGCAGGGAGAATGAGCCTAATTAAAGTTATTCACTCATGCAGACAGCTTACTGCTACAGGACAATAACTCGGTATGTAATTCATTCTAAAACATCAGATCACAGCAACGTTTATATTTAAGCTTGACAACAAATTTTATAACAATTCAAAGACAAAAAAAAAAATAACACTAACAGTCTATTTTAACATCAGATGGCCACGGATGTTAAATAAACACATGGATATTTTACTCCATAATGGAAAAGGAACACACAGTCCTGAGTTTTCACTCACAAGCGTGAGTCAATATCATCATCAACATCATCACCATCAACATAAATTAGAAGGTCATATCGCAATTTCTTTGGCTTGAAGACAGACGGTCGACAATTTCAGCCTAGTTTTATTTGGCTGCAGATGCACTTGCAATTACTAATATAAGAGGAGATCTGCAAAAACACAACATTGACATGAATAGTTCACAATGTCAAATAAACAGCCACAAAAAGATCGATGCAATGCTGTCCCAATGATGTCAGAATGTCTTGTCGGCAAAAACATAACTGTAATCTTGTGACAATATTAACAAGGTAGTGCTGGTACCATCCATATTGATACATTGTCACAACGATTTACATTGTACCTGTAAATTGCTTTACATTATATCATATGTCATTTCAGACCACTCAAGCCGGAGACTGCAAGACCAAGCAGACAACCAGGACCCCTGACTGCTACTTCTAATAGTCCCAAACTGAAGAAAATGACAAGTTTAGCTGATGCTAAAGCAAAAACAGAGTTGGATGGAGCACAGGGGACAGAATTACGTTCTTCTCCTTGAAGCTGCTTTTGCCTGCTGGACAGAAGTATGAGTAGCTGAAAGCACTGAGGTCCCACATGCAGCTAGCCTTTGTTCTACTGATGAACTATTTAGTTAACAACGAAAGAGTGCAGTTAATTCTAAAACTATTACATAAATCTATTATGATTGTTCAACATGAGACTCCATTCTCCTTATGATAATGGCCCATTAGTTTACCTGCACAGACGGTCTGATGTCCAACTAATAAACGATATGCTGTTTTATATTAATAATGCCATTTTGCTTTTGAACTTTGGCCCAACACCAACTGCCCAACATCAGATCCCAGTGATCTTATGATGTCAACCAAACCATGACATTTATAAAATTTAAAATCAAACGTTATTTATTGGGATGAAGCTCGTGGTTCTTTTCCTCCCATCGGTTGTTGTGTTTTTCAAACCACTGTCAAATTCTGCGTTAGTGCAGATGTTAGCATCTGTGACATCCTTTACGCTTGCATGCACTGCACCCGAGAGACAGAAATTGCATTTAGGGTTCGTAAACACTTACTTTAAGACTGCTGTAGGCCAATCCCACTATCTGCTTTTAACCCCAAAACAGACACAATGTTGAAAAAATGTGAAAAATAGTTCACAGCAAAGCAAAGCTGTAGCCAAAAACGACACCATTCACTTAACTAGGTTACTCCAGATCTGGGCCGACCGTAACCTAAATAAACATAGCTAATGTCAGCAGTTTAGTGGTAGTAGTGCCTTGTTGAATAGCAACAGCTAATGTACTTCATCTTAGGGTAGCAGTACCATAGATGTCATGTAAATTAATTACACAAGACGGAATACTGTCTTTGAATATTTTTGACCTTGCGTATCTGGATGAGCAGGAATGTGCACATGTTTCATTTCTCAAAAGAACATCACATGTGCACATACATGTACATCCCCAGTCATAATATGCAGTCTGTACGATTGGATATTATGAAGATACACAAATCCCAAAGTGGTAAAATGAACCATTTTCATTTTGTGATAAAGACAAGCACAAAAAAAGTTCAGAGCTTTACTGTATGTCTATGTGAGGCAGAGGTTGGCCAGTTCATGATTATATATTTTTGTGAAATACTGAAGTCACTATACACCGCAATTTGTAAATAGTCATTTTTCAGACCATATTTCAAACTGAGCTCCTTTCTGACACCAATGGCAAAGTTATGCCCTGGCAACGGCAAAAGATCTTTGAGGGGATATCTTTATAAATGATCTATTGCTCTCTTCCTTTTGAAAGACAGGGCTAAGTTTGAGGAAAATGTAAGACCTTAGATTAGTAACAGTACTATCTACAATGCCAAAGCATTGTTGTGGCCTGTTATAACGGCCATATCCTCTCGTTGCATAGCACAACAGGGCCTGACATGCGCTGTTTGTATGCCAAGTGAAATCAAATGGACATACGCAGTAGTAATCACCACATTTGCTTTAGTGCTTGTGAAACGAATCCAAACGCCAAATCATCACGCAGTAACCTGCCAAATTTCCACCTGCTAAGAGCCTCGGCCCAAGGCATAGCGAGCCGCCATATGGTGATGGGGCCCACAGTAACGCTGAATGTGAGCGTATATAACGCTGCCTCATCACTACCACTGTTCTATTAACATGCCTCTGGTTCAGTGCTTGAATGAAGAGCTCCAGTAAAAGGCAAAGCAAGCAGGGGCTCAGAGAAAAGTGGTTCCTTACGATCACAGTGACAAAAGCGGCTCTGATTAGAGTGCGGCCCGGGCCACATATTTCTGTCCGAACCCGACCCGAGTCCGAGAGAGCAGTAACCGAGCCCGACCTGAACCCGACAGGCATTCTGTTTTTTACGTCCAAACCCGACCCAGTTAATGTAAGCTGAAGCACTGAGTGTGTGACTTCCCAGTCTTCTTCCTGTCATATCTGATCAGAACCCCACGTTTTACATAACCGACTCTTTCACTATTATCTGCATCGACGACTAAATCGAAATGCCTCCATTTCCCCGCGCGGTTTTTTTTAAGCTTCCCCGATGTATAACAACAAATGAAATGTTTCATTTCAGGATTTACTCTCAGATGATTCACGTTTTGAAAAGATGCCCGTGACATTCATACAAATAAATAATTATAAACAGCATCAACGGCGCGACACATTGGGGGAAAACCCCACTTCATTCGTAGTCCCTCCAAATGTCAATCCATGACACTGTTACAGTACTGCTGATTTTGTTGGGTTTGCAATAAAAAGTTTAACACTGACACATCATGCTGTTTTCCATATATAATAGTAGTTGGAAACATGATCAAAGGTAGGTACATCACTTAGTCACTGAATAAAAGTATTCTTATACATTTCTTGGATACTCCTGTTTCTTTATAAAAATGGAGATTGCCCATGCATTCATGTTGTCTAAGAATTAGAAATGGTCAGGACTGCTATAATTGCACATATAGTTACTAGCACTATTCATGCTGGAGGTATCTACTAAAATCACATTCCCCTTCTTTGATGGCTTTTATGTTGATAAAATTTTTATTTGCTTTCCTTTTCACTTGTTATAATAAATCTTCTATGTCTTGTTCACTCTGTATACTCTTGCATAACAAAGTTTGTTGTCATTATACATAATGCAATTATTCTGAATGTTCTTGACATATTGATACATAAAATTTGTTTCTGTGTATGCTGAGCTTTGACTAGAACTAGCCGTCTTATTTAGTCCTAAATGTATAATTCAGAATGTTCTGTCACATGTGTTCAAAACACAAAAGTGTGTGTTCACTCACCAGTGGAAGGAGTACAACAGACACATTGTTGTGAACATACGCATCAAAAAGCTAAATAGCCTACATCTAACAGGTAAGATCTATTCTACATCTAATCTGTGAGAAGAACTGGAAGAAGTTATGAACCTGCAAAATGAGCAACATGAGATCTTTAAAAGCTTCAGCATAAGTAATATGGAGACGCCGCCACATTCTGGCTGGCAGGAACAGGGCAGTGAGACATGATCAGCGAGTGTTTATTTCATCAGGAAACGGGAGGAGCTTTGAAACTGAGGTCTGCAAATGTACACAACACCTGGAACAAAGCATAATATTCGTGACTGGTTTATCCAGTCAAAGGCAATGCAGAGATACATTTTTCAAGCTCAGTTCTACAAGTGGGGGTCAATATTTTCCACCTCGAGTGTCATGTATAGGTCTGGTGTATACAGAATAAAACAAAGTCCAAAAAACCACATTACACAAGTTTTTTCAATGGATTGGATAACTTTGACAAACAACTGAGTATGTGATAGATGAATCTGCATTTCTACTGATTTGGTGAGGAAAACAACCATTTCAATTGAAAACTAAAGATACTGTACTTTGTTAGTTGATGAACGGCCAAAAAATCGTCATACTATGAATATGCTATATCCAAGTTCTGCAGCGTAACATCAAAAGCAACACCATCACCTTGAGAATTGTACTATACTTCAATCTCTGCTCCACACAAGGTCATCAACAGGTTCAACTGTCATAACACTAATATTTAAGCATTGCTCTAACAACGTTAACTCAACTAATCATAATAATAATAATAATAATAAATATATGATATATATATGAGTCTGCAGGGACACAACATACTGTTAAACCCCAATGAAAGGGCTAATACTTTGAACCAATTCAGCTGAAACTCAATAAGAGTCTGCCCTCGGGTTAACTACCTATTAATTTCCATACTAATTACCTTTATGTTTCGGTTATCAAATGTGTTTTGCAGTGGGTTTCCAAACGACATATTTGAACAGTATCTTTCAGATGTGTAAACGTTTACGTAAAATAAAAAACAGTCACAGCACAAAACCTAGCACCTGCACAAACCCTAAGCATATTGAATGAATACATGCTTTCCTCTCAAACGAGACATTCTGTTACAAAACCTGTCACACACCTGAGATTCTATAAACTTGCTATGCAGACATAAAACTACACTGAAACCTACAAGAAAGCGTGCTATATTTAGTCTGATATGACACAAACATCGCATTGCAGGTTTGCCTTGGTGCGAAAGCTGGCTCGTCCAAAACTTGAAACAAAATAATAATTATCAACTTTCTTCAGAAATGGGCTTACTAAACAAAGACATACATATATTGTTAAAGAACCCATTTAGAGAACACAGACGTTTAAGATACGCAAAAGAAGCATACGGCAGAAATAAAAAACGACCGTTTAGAGAGAAGTTAATACCGAAAGGAACTCATACGCTGGCCAGAAAGCATCATCCACCGTGCAGCGCTTCGTTCCGATGCTTCTTTCTCACATGCAATCAATATTCTACAACTCCGATAGGAGAAGCGACTGTTAAGCATCAGTTTCATGAATGACATGATTTCAGCTTCATTCTTAACGTCAGCTACAGTTTCTTACCTCCAGAAAATGATTCTGTGTTCGGGTTGTTGAGAAGTAAAACGTAACGCGCTCCTCAAGTCGCAGGTTCTCAAGTCTTTCAGTCTAGCGCACGGAATAATTGACCCTGCCGAGCTGCGATCTGCTTAACCATCTCCACGCATGCTCATCACGAGGCCTTAAGGGGCAGCGCTACCTGAACAGCCAAATGTCCTACTTTTCATCACGGCATTGAGACAGAACTCACAACAGTGTGGATGAGGAACGAATATAACATTTTCTAATTCTTCGGTCTTAGTTAAAAATATATGTTTTTTTCCGTCTTATTCCCACTTTGTCCTACAATATATGTATATACAAAAGTAGTGACGATAATCTATTTTTAAAACATCAAAATATCCCCGGTTTCCTGTTAAAATTGTGTGCTTGACATGAAGATATCGAGGTTCCACTGCAACTAGCCAGTTTATTCACTCCTAATGCTTCAAAATTGAGACGAATGAAGACGTTCGCTGTAATAGGTAATTCAAGTCACTGCTTAATCCTAAATCTGTTATTCTGACATGAAATACAGTTTCAGAAAAGATGTATAAAGAGCTGTGCATGTTTTTTTAAATAAAAAAGAAAAAGTGTTATTATCATGGATACATATTCCACTTAAAAACACTTTTTCAAGGAGTATTGCCTCTCAACAATATGCATTGGTCTGAGAGGCAATACTCCTTGAAAAAGTGTTTTTAAGTGGAATATGTATCCATGATAATAACACTTTTTCTTTTTTATTTAAAAAAACATGCACAGCTCTGTGTTTAATTCAGTTTTCAGGAGAATAACCCTTCAGGCAACATGAATGTGTTTGGAAGGAGTTTATTATGATGTAGCGAGTTGAATATTGGTATAGACATTGATGTTGGGCTTGGAGTCCAGGGGGGCAGTTTCATGCCTCACTATTTTTTAGGACGAAGTGAACCCCTCCTTTTTGACTGTTAAAAGAGGGTGGGAAAAAAAACAGCAGAAAGGTAAGTAGACTTGAAGATGGAGATGGGGAGGGGGAGGGATACTGGAAACAGAAAGCGTGATAGGAGAGAAGGTACATGGCAAATTAATACATGCGTATACAACCGGATTGGACGGATACTGGTGTTTGAGTGAAGGGTTGTCCGAAGGTTGCCTCTCCCGAAATTTGTTATTAACAAACTCCAATAATTTTATTTGCATTGGCCCTTTTTACATAAGTTGTTACAAAGCACCTTAACTATGATCCCAGGCCTGAGACCCCCTCAGAGCAAGCCAAGGGCACCAGCAGCATGGAAAAACACCCTAATAATAGGAAGAAACCTTGAGCAGAACCCGGCTCAAAGGGGGAGCACATCTGCTTTAGGCTGGCACTGGGGAGATAAAGACTTAAACCAGAGAGTGGATGTGTTAATTTATAAAACATAACATACAAGATATAAAGAATAATAATTACACATACATTAATAGTAATTAAACAACTGAAATATATAAATAGGGTCCAGCCCTTGGCAAAAGGAGACAAGGACAGATAGGATGGCAAGATCTGAGCCAGAACATTGCTTGTGGTCCTTGAGGTACAGCTCCAGGCAGGAGCCCGGAGCAGGGAAATGAAAACAAAGCAAAATGTTGATTAGTGGATTGCAAAATTTGCAGTGATGAAAAAAAAGAAACAGGAGAATAAAGATTTGCTATGTGGGTATGTTTTGAACCTACTGTCTATAGTAGTTTTATCCACTCTCTGAAAGATGAGAAGTCCTGGATTTTTGGAATGAACAGATATAGGGGTTTACAAGTATTTTAGGTAGTTAGAAATCAATTAGCTGTCTTAAATATTAATGATTGATGCCTGTTACTCTGAAAACTGGTGCAATAACAATAATTTTTATGATTACAGAATTTCTACCCAGAGCAAAGTCCTCCTGCTGACTCAGGAGGAGGCTTCTGTAACTCCTCCAGTTTACAGGACAGTAAGCCCTCCCCTCCCTCCATGCTATGATGCACTAATTGCAAATACATACTTCCTATGTCATCGGAGGATGACAAAGTCAGCATATATTCATCTTGTACAATGACAGGCTCCTCGCTCACCAGCAGGGGCCACTAAAGATTAGGTAAAAACCCTTAACCCCAATCATTCCTCTGCAAGGTTGAGCTAACTGCTGGCTCTGTAATTGTGACCTCCGGTCACATCCACTAATAGCATGGCTGGGACTGGAACACCTGAACATGTGTCTTATTTCCTGAGCATTCCAGAGTCACAAAATCCCCAGAACAACATCCAGGTATTTGCAGGCCTGTTTCACCTCAACTGAGGTGATTGTTACTAACTCCACCATCAGAAAGACACTGATAAAAATGGGATTCCTGGCAGAGTACCAAGACAGGAACTACTTCATAATAAAACCATGAATTCTCATCTGAAGTTTACCAATAAGTGAAACTCTGATTTTTGGAACAATATTGTATACACAAATGAGTCAAAGATGGAACTGTTTTGATAACTGTTACGTCTGGTGAAAAATAAACACTGAATTCCACAGTAAGAACCTAATACCAGTGACCAAGCATGGTGCTGGCAGTGTCATGATTCCAGGATGCTTTGCTGCATCAGGACCTAGAAAATTTGCTGCCATTCAGATAAACAAGAGTTCCGCTCTCTACTAATAATTCAACAAGGTACTGTAAGGCCATCCCACTGTGAGCTGAGCTGAAGGAGACTTTTGTGTGGGGGTGGGTCAGACCAGTGTGACCAAGATAAAGGCAGCGTTCTGTGGGGAGCGGGTCAGACCAGTGTGACTGAGTTAAAGTAGCTCTCTGTGGGGAGTGGGTCAGACCAGTGTGACTGAGTTGAAGCAGCTCTCTGTGGGGGAGTGGGTCAGACCAGTGTGACTGAGTTGAAGTAGCTCTCTGTGGGGGAGTGGGTCAGGCCAGTTTGACTGAGATGAACAGCGCTCTGTGGCGGAGTGGGTCAGGCCAGTTTGACTGAGATGAACAGTGCTCTGTGGGGGAGTGGGTCAGGCCAGTTTGACTGAGATGAAGTAGCTCTCTGTGGGGGAGTGGGTCAGGCCAGTTTGACTGAGATGAACAGCGTTCTGTGGGGGAGTGGGTCAGGCCAGTTTGACTGAGATGAAGCGCTCTGTGGGGGAGTGGGTCAGGCCAGTTTGACTGAGATGAACAGCGCTCTGTGGGGGAGTGGGTCAGGCCAGTTTGACTGAGATGAAGTAGCTCTGTGGGGGAGTGGGTCAGGCCAGTTTGACTGAGATGAACAGCGCTCTGTGGGGGAGTGGGTCAGGCCAGTTTGACTGAGATGAACAGCGCTCTGTGGGGGAGTGGGTCAGGCCAGTTTGACTGAGATGAACAGCGCTCTGTGGGGGAGTGGGTCAGGCCAGTTTGACTGAGATGAACAGCGCTCTGTGGGGGAGTGGGTCAGGCCAGTTTGACTGAGATGAACAGCGCTCTGAGGGGGAGTGGGTCAGGCCAGTTTGACTGAGATGAACAGCGCTCTGTGGGGGAGTGGGTCAGGCCAGTTTGACTGAGATGAACAGCGCTCTGTGGGGGAGTGGGTCAGGCCAGTTTGACTGAGATGAACAGCGCTCTGTTGGGGAGTGGGTCAGGCCAGTTTGACTGAGATGAACAGTGCTCTGTGGGGTAGTGGGCACCAAAACAAGTCTCTCACCCTGAACACACACCAAAACCAGTCTCTCACCCTGAAGATACACCAAAACCAGTCTCTCACCCTGAACACACACCAAAACCAGTCTCTCACCCTGAACATACACCAAAACCAGTCTCTCACCCTGAACACACACCACAAACGGTCTTTTAAAGCCATAAAGCTCTTCTGAGCTGGCCAATAGAACAGCTCGTTAACTGCACTCTCAGTTTTTGCAAATGAGAGTGTGGCCTTCTCTGAGATTGGAAACATGTATAGTAATGATACAGCCATGTTCTCCTCCAGTACCCTGTTCATTTCACTTCAGCAGACCTTAGCTGTGTCACGAAACAAACACGATCCAATCAGAGCTGCCAGAATCAGACAAAGATCAATGGTGATCTGAGAGGGGGTGGATGGGAGGATCAGCTGGAAGCCATGGTGACCAGCATACAAGCAGTGACAGCATACAGTCTGCTCTGGGGGAGGGTTTGAGGTTGTAGCTCAGACAGAGTGAAGGAGCGTAAGGCAAAACACAGGTACTGGCCCTGCATCACTAAAAAGCCCCAAAAAGTAACTTTACTTCACCTGTCCTCACCAGATTAGCAACCTGTACCCCCTCCCCTTCCTTTGCCTGTACCCACAGACCGACCAGAAATCCATTTACTGATTCTGGAGGGAGAACCTTCCCATCGAAGTTGTCACACAGAAAATGTGTTTTCCATTAACTGTAAAAGAGTGAGTCAATGGCTCCAAAATCCAAAATAAATATTGCATGTTGTCTCCTTTTTGCCCTTGGTTGAGATGGGGACTCTGAGGAGCTCCACATGAAAACGCTGATTGAATTCCAAGAGAGCAAAATTCCTTTAACTTTAAACTAGGCCATATCACAAGCTGCATTCAAAGCACAGAAGCATTTGAAGAGCGCCAGCCACTCAACCAAATGGCGCTGTAAATAAAGAGCGACCTGCAAAAACATTCTTTGATGGTATCTATAGAAACAAGTGGTAACCCTTTACCTTCAAGGTCCCCCAATCACTAGGAGATTTAAAGCAAATATATGCAATATCAATATCTACAATTATCAGTTATTTAAAATATGCAAGTAAGTGCAGCGTAATCACAAGGGGAAAATATGACACTTTTCTTGTGACTTCCAGAATGAAGGAAGTTTTATCAGTGGTCACAGTCACCCATGATTATAAAAGCAGTTGCTGTGAAAACACCAGGTCTGGGTCAAAATCCCTCAGTGCTGTGTAGGTGCTATCTTGACTGCAATGAACCAAACTCCGTCATTTGTGACCCATCTTTGTGTGTATACTTGCATGACCTCAAATGTACCTAAAACCATGTAAACTTTTATTTGTGTAAATAACAGGTAACTGGTCATTTTTGTCCAAACCTTTTCCAGACACCACGCTATTTACTACTTACATAATCTTTGTAAATACTTAAAAATAATAGTTTAGGGACTATAAACAACAGGGTTACCATACAGCCTAAGGCCCTTATCAATTTGAAAAGGTAATCCTTATGACATTTACTGCAGTGAAAATAATAAAATCAAAAATTTACGTACTGAAATTTTGCTGGCAAGCTGCATGAAGTAGACGTTTTCATCGGATTGCTCAGAGCTGGCAGTAACAGAGAGAGGAGAGAGAGGATCGGCAGTGAGACAGCAAGAAATTCCCAGGTATCTGACTCAGAGACGAGTGAGACAGAGGATGGGGGGTGGGGGGTGGAAAGTGGAAAGGTTCGGGAACAGGACTTGTGGACGTTCTCTAACCTCTTGCCCTCTTTTTTTCTCTTACACTCTTAGAAGTGCAATTGAGCACAGACTTCTCAAAAGAATAAATTTCATTAAATACCAGTTTTGTCACCAGTTTTGCGTATGTTGATAGAGCAGCCCACGCCATCTGCGTTTTATCTGACAAAACAGATGGTTGATGAGAATACTTCAAGTGGATGCCAAAGTAATTAACATTCAAAACCAAAGGTCTTAGCTGCACACTTCTCAAATCGGATTTACAAGAAACTTTTCAAACATCTGGAACAGCATATTTGAGATTCCTTTTCCACGAGGACAGAAGAAAAAGCATCGTTGCTTAATGTTGTTAGAGGTCAAGGCACAACCAAGCACAATCAAGAACAAAATAACAGGCTGGCACTCCTCTCCATAACTGGATAAAAAATGTTCAGTATGCATAGTATGCACAGACAAGGCAACAGTTAGGTTAGGTAAACTGCAGTAGAAGCAGGCGAACGTGTAGCAGAGGCAGCCAAACCCTTACCTTCAAACCCAGCATGACATTCAACCCCTTCCCATCTGCTTTTCTCCATTAACAATAAAGCAATCAACACCTGAAGAACAATTACCCAATAGACCAACACAGAATAAATGATTACCAATTTCATTTTTTGACTGGATAACTGTTCTTTACAAACTTTTTTTTAATCAACAGATTATTGTTAATTGTGAACAATTGCACACTTCGCTCTCTGCTCCAGTTTGAAAATGTGTACAACTCTGCAGTTTAAATGCTCAAGAATGAGCAGTTTTCTGGAGTTTGTGTCGTTCTGCAAAAATTACATTTTTTTTTTTATTTGCAAGAATGGCAATTATTGTTATATTCGAGGGAAAAGTAAAAACCAAAACTTTCTCTGAACTGTGGTTCATGATGTACCTTGCTTGCATTAAAGACATTAATGCATTAAAAACATAAAGGCATTAAAAACATTCAAAATGGTTTGGAAGCATGCATTTTGAGGGAACATCACAATGATCCACAAAGTAAAATGTTCTCCGGATAAAACAAATACTGCACAAGTTTGTAAAGAACAATAATGCTGACACAAAATGCAAATGATTACGTATGTATATTTATGTAGACTATTTTGTGAATAAACAGTTTTATTGTTTATTGAGGAGGGCATAAAGGAACAGGTTGAAAGTAGTTTTGCCTGCTGTTTCCAGCCCACCGGCCACTTTTGACAAAATTGGCGAGCCGACAAGTTTTTCTGAAGTCTGGCAAAATGCTGTGACAGCCGCCCCAAAGGAAAACCGGACATTTCATAAAAAAAGCATCATTTGATCAGTGCAATAATTTAGGGAAACACCCAGCTTTCAAATGGGGTTGGTTGGCTCATGCAATGCAATTTTTTTCCTGAGTTTCAACAAAAAACCAGGACATTAAAATGACAAATGCTTCCCGTGCGAATACAAAGAATTTAATCACCTCCAACACTAAACAAATATTTAGAGCTTGCAATGATAATATAAACAGGCCTTGGGCAAGACTGGAGCTAGTCTGATAGACAATGTTAACTTCTAACACACGCTAACATAGATAGGCTAGATTCAGCTGGTCAGTTTTGAAGTTAATGTTTCTATTTGGCTGTAAGGGAAATCTATCTTTATTATCTTGTCAGCACATTCCTCTAAATCCAGTCAGTTTACATGAAAAGATGATTATTCCATTATGTTACCTTTTTTTCAAAAAAAAAAATTGTTTTGTACAGTCAGACAAGGCTAAGTACTTCCTTCAAATAATAATGTAGCCCAAACATAAAAATATAAAAAATTACCCTAAAATAATGAATCTGCATGACCATTTCAAAGCAAATTTAATGACACTCCTCACCAGTATGTTTAAAAAGGCCCATATCTTAAAATCATACTGTACCGTGCCTGAAAAAATCACCAAGTATTGAGTGTTGCTAAGATAAATGTAACACAGCATAAATAATATACCGTGAGAATTTTCTCTGAGAGCGTAGTTTCTGTACACAGTTTGCAAACACTGTTATCAGTACCACAGTGAAACACTCCATGAAAATGATCAGAGAAAAAAACTAACAAAAATAAGCCAAGACGTGCCCAGCATGCAGAACTTGCAGAAAGTGACATGCTTAACCAAAGGAAAGTAAAATGATGTCTGAAGCAGATATGGCTATCAAATTCTGCACCCCACACTTCTCATTGGGCAGTCTCAGCTGAACATTTATGACCAATGAGCTCAAAGCAAAATGGGACTGCTTATAGAAAAGGCTGAATGCTTGAATGTTTTGCTCCGTGTCATGTTCATTCAGGTGACAAGTACACTTGCCCAATATGTTATGACCCAGTTAGCCATATGTCAAGGGCTTCCACTGTACTCCGGGATAACATCTATATCACAGGTGTAACAGGGCATCTCTGAAAGCAGAACATACTAACTGTAACAAAAAAAGTGTTTGTGGAGCCTAGGTTTGTGTGTCTGTTTTTTATGTAGCCTGGGTTTGTGTGTTTCTAATTGTGTAACCTGGGGTTGTGTGTCTGTGTTTGTGTAGCCTGGGTTTGTTAGCCTGGGTGTGTGTGTGTGTGTGTGTGTGTGTGTGTGTTTGTAAACTAATGAGTAGTAGACATAGTAAAAGTAAGAACAACTGATTCAATGTCATATGAGCCTGTATTGTTGGAAGTTACCAATCAGTTCAATTGAAACACAGCACTGAAACTCATATCAGAGACCACTTTGAACTGATGGCAAAATACACAGTGTGGAGAAACACAACCGGTTCATTTTTTATTGCACTTTGTGGAATATTTCCTGAGTTCTGAAAGCATGCAGATGCGAGTACTCAACCGTGCCCATGTTTTTGTCACCTCTCTATTTCGGAAAAAAAAAAATATTTCGGAAACACCAACCAAGTGTGTTTATAACGTCCAGCTTGACAGCCCTGCTCAAATACTCCGGCAAATTCAGCCAAAAAGTGCTCCAATCCCTGATACACTTGGTATGCAGTGTATTTCCTCTGTGGTTTTGTAGCCCCGGGGCCCCGATTTCAGACTGATAATTTATCCAGGACAAGTGTCAAGCCAGGACATGGATACTATACCCACATTCTGTTTCACAACAGAACTAGGGAATCCAAACCCTGCCAACACTGGGTACTGAGAATGAGGGGGAATTTCAACAGGCAAGGAAAATAAGAGAAGTGAATGTTCCAACCTGTGTGGGTTGCCAGATTGGGTGAGTTTATTGGGTGTATGGTGAGTAATGTATGAAACATCTGACTCATATTACATAGTCCAACCAGACAACACCAGGTCTAGCACAAATGCATACATGGCTAGATTTAGCCTGTTATTTTTCAAACTGATTTCATTTCTTTATTTTTTTAAATATGGAAGTTAAATATGGAATGACCAAAACTGTGGGAGCCAGAAGAAAGCAAGATGGAAACCCAGAAAAAACATAGCATTGGCAAGTAAGATTATATCTTTACAGATAAAAAGACTTTGTGTGTGTGTGTGTGTGCTTGTGCGTGCGTGCGTATGTGTGTGTGTGTGTGTGTGTGTGAGTGAGCATCTGTACAGTTGGACAATACTTTCTCATGAATATATTTCCTTTTCACTCTCCATGCAAACAAAATGTCACCAGATGCTTTTAATTTTAAATTTAATCCAACATTAATGACATCAGTGACCTCTCCATAATTTCCTCTATAACTCACCCTCATTGTTTGTCCTCAAAAGGCCTGCATTTGGTGTGAATCTGCCATTCTGATGCTGGACTGAAAGATAAGTCAATCCTTGCAGACCCTGCAGATATTCTGACATTTTTATGCTAGGCTTTATCAAACCTTGTGCTAAACCTTGGTTCAAAATGCAGATCATTTGGCAACTTCTATATGGTAAAACTATATTCTGTCACGTATTTTTATAACAATGAACTCAATTCATTAAATCTGTTTACATTTACTTAAAATGTGGTGCAGACAAAGACAATGCTACCACGTTTAAAATGGAAAATCTCTGTGAGGCTGATCTGTTGGTTTAGAGGTCCACATGCACTGCTACCCCCAAGCCATTAACCCCTAACCTGCCATGGAAACACTGCAAGGAGCACCGGCCCAGACTGACTAATGTCAACAGAGCAGGGAGAGATGGAGCGCACCATTTTCTATACAAGAATGAATATCAAGAAAGTACCGTAACATACTGGAATACACACACACACACACACACAGACACACACACCATTTGGCTTAGGTGTTCATGTTTCCCAGCACTCGCACAACTGTATAGAAATGTACCATGCTCCCACACAGCGCTTTCACATGCCGTAATTTGTTCTGTCACCAGCATCCCCCTCTTCCTCATCCTGCACCAGCATCCTCCTATGCCTCATCCAGCACCAGCATCTCCACTTCTGCTGGCCCAGTCAAGAATCTCTTCACAATAAATCAAATTAATAGCCCACAGATAATTATTCTCTATACAATACACATACTAGAGAAACATCAAATGTACAGTCATTCACCATATGTTTTTTTTAATAATTCCTCTTTTTTTTTTTATAACACACAACAATAATACTATAGTGCCCTTTCTGGAGTTACACTGTGCGGTAATTGTGTTTGGTAAATTGTTTTGACATTAATAAAAATGGCTTGATGAAGCACAAAAGTACAATCGTGAAACTAACAGACATGCTGACCAGAATTGCTACCTTCCAACGCTTCAAGGTCTAGTCAACAAGGAAAACAAATGTTGATGAGATTTTGGGCCTGACAGATTGTAATAGATTTGCGAAGTCAGCATCCATCTTAGAGACATCTGCAAAAGTAGAGATTGGAGTGATTAAACCAGCACAATTTTTCACTGCACTGCAATTAAGTAGATGCAAATGAGATATAATCAGAGGCAATTCTCTGTAAAAAAAAAAGCATTCATTATATATCTGTATGGCATTATTCACATATCGCTTAATGTGATAATGGAGTCACACACCCTGAAGCCGCTGTGTGGCTATTCAACGACAGCAGTGGGTCTCAGCGAGCTGTGAGCTGAATAAACAGAAATGAATCTGACGGAGGGTGGATGATAGCACCGCGCGGCTGGCCCTCTACGCTCTAAACGCAGAGCTGGGCCTTGCTTTCGCTCACAGAGGCTCACGTATGAGTGGTAGCGAGAAAGGACATGGTGTCCCGTGCCTCTGTATCCAAGTCATCATTTGCTAATTATGAAGTTACAGAGGGGAACAGGAGAGCACCTCAGGGTCAACAGAAGAAAGCGTTGGAAGAAATTTTACACCAGATATCACCATATAAATCCAGTCCGCTCAACGGAATGTAAATCCAGTGCAGTTACTCTCACAACATGGCTGTCCATAGCATGACAGATTGTTTAACAAGCAATGTGGGCTCTCCGAACATTAACCTGTTCAGATACTGGAATTACAGTTAAAGCTGATTCATCACACCATATTAATCTCTAACACTGCTCAGAACATTTTGCGACACTCACAAAGCACAGTTTTAGTTTTTATTCCGTTCTTGAGTGCCTGTATGAGAACCTTGTGCATCGTTGCAGCCACCGTCGCTTTTCCTTGGTATGTATTTTCCTTGTGTAGCGCACACACCAACATCATTGCAGCTCTTGATGCATTCAGTGTTATTTCTGTGTCTGTTGCTGATGCACCTGTGATTAAAAATCTTCAATATCTAATAAATCTGTTTTAAAAAATCACACATTAAGGTATAGACTTTAAACTATATTTTATAATAAAACCACACCAGTAATTAATATTGACATTAATATGAAACACATGTGTGGACTTACTTTCAAATACAATTTATTTACTTCAAAATATTGACAATTTTCCACTATATTTCAACCCCCAGCAGCTGCAGACAATATAAAAAGATAATAATAATATAGCATCATTGTGCTGTAGAAATGAATGGATCACATACGTTTCAGTAGGACTCATACAGAGGCACAGACAAATGGAAGTGAAAGTATTCTACTTCAAAAACTTGGCTGACCTTCAGGGAGACAAAAGGACGAGCTGAAGCCCAAAAACAGGCTATTTGGATCCGTGCGAAGCGACACAAAGCCTTCGTGAAAAAATGATGAGGAGCCGTTCGGCGCGAGCCGAGAGAGATTCAGCTCAAGCTGGGTGTCTCCACCTGTCATGTTCGTCCTCCTTATCAGGTCTGCTCAGTCCGGAGCCTCCCCTAGCCGTTTCCCCTGACCCAAAATGCTACGCCCCTGGCTAGCTCATTGTATCGGTTTCTGCATTCAGTGAATGAGTTTCCTCACAGCTTTCATGCTATCCTGGGTTCCTCTCCGTGAGGCTCCTTACACTTCACCGGTAACAGAAGGTGCGTGAGACCTTCCGCAGGGCACCGAGCGCACAGCAGCGTGCCACAGTCTGCTCACTAAAAAATACATCTGATACCCCACACTGATGGGTCCAGATCTAAAATATTTATCCGAATTAACTCATTATTCATCACCAGAAGTTTCCTAATGACCGCTGAGCTGTTTTAATTGGTTGTTGTTGTAGCTGGACGAAGTAGCAAGGATGATTTTAATCGGCCTTGGCTGTGATAGTAATTTCAGCCATCACTATGACAATATAACAGCTCTTTAAATTGACCTTTCCAATTGTAGTCATTCCAGTCATCATCATCATTATCTCAGACACTTCGAAAGCACCTTTCATGGATCTCAAAGTACTTTATACTGAAGAAGCAGTAATGTCAACCATCACCAACATGCAAGACCAACCTTCGGGGATCACCAGAGCAACACTGTATCAGAAAGCTGAGAACACTTCCACTGCCATTGTACTGGAAGGGATTAAATGAGAGTTTAAATAAGCACGAGAGTGAAGGGTGACAACAGAGCCGGAAAAAGAGTCTGACTAAGCAAAGCGCAACGGGTCTGTTGTCAAATGAGGATAAGAATGGGTTGTAAAGCACTGCAAGTAACTGGCTTGCTTGGACTATTAAACTTGCAAAAATAAATGAACCCATTTGGTCTCTGGTTTTAATTTGTTTTTGTTTTTTTTATCTGATCATTAAAATAAAAGAAATGGCTGTTGTAGCCAGGAGTCCAGACTAGGAGGGTGAATGATGGAGTCTTTAGGCCCAAAACAGCTCTGTAAATATATCTGCTGATGCCTCTGGACGAACCTTTAGAGATGTTTCTGGAATCCTCAGATGTTTTCGATTTTCAACATCATGCACTTCCCTCCAGGCGACCCAGCTGAGGCTGGTCGGACCCACCCTTGCTATATCACAAGCAGGACAGACAAGGGTTCGATGTGCACAGGAAAAGTTATCAGTCTCAACGATGGTGCCTCGTATGTGTTTATACCAAAATTCAAATGACAGATTCCTCCTGCTTTCTTCTATTCGCTACGGTCAACTAGACTTTTCTTCGTTTTGCAATATTGTCACCGTTACCTCAGGGATCAGTGCAGAAGGAGCTAATGAACTTCAATAGGAGGAAACGCAGCTCAAACAGTAAACCTGCCAACATGCAAAACATAGAGGCACTTCATAAATTACCAGGGGGCACAGACGCTATATTAGCCATAGGAAAATGTAAGTCCACTTCAACCTGGGATGAACAAAGCTAGGTCTACATCCTGGTCATAATCTACTATTGATATACTCTGGACTCCATAATGGATCCCCTTGTGGAGCCAGATTGATAATAAAAATAAGTCAATTATTTGGAACATTGTATTTATTTCATTTTGAGAATGTAAAAGTAATTAAAAGTCATAAATGTTAACTTATGAATTATATGAATTTAAATATAATGGTAGTATCTTTCATTGAATGTAATTTTTTGGAAAGTTTTATGTTTTCAACCTTGAATGCACTTACATTCATTTTAAGTAGCGTAGCTACTTACTTATAGATCAAGGCAATAGGCAAATGCATTTAGAAGCATCGGAAAATGGCAGTTTCCAATGTCTTCCTGCATATAGAGTAGTGTGCTCTTTGACTATACATACTTGTGTATACATAAGCATTATTTACCCATAATTAGCCATAAGCTAATGGTTAATTGCCCTTATTGTACAATTGAAACAATCTATAATACTTAATGTTAGCTGGCTAGCTAGCAGTTAAAACTAATTAAATTGCTTAAGAGTCATTATTTTCTGAGAACAAAGAGCCATCTACACACATGACTTTTGAAGTGAGATTAATTTAAGTATACCGTACTGCTTTCCTCTGACTGACATAAATATACGCTAAATGTTAGAATAAAATACATGTTACATTAGAAGATTGTTTTATAACTACATGATAGACATCAATCAAAGACAACAGTATTGGCAAACAATGCCCTTATCACTGGGAAAAGATTCAATAAAAAGCATGAAAAACAGACTTTTGACAGGACAGTGCCATGATTGCTCATGATTCTTAATAAAGTTCAAATATATAAAATTAATAATGAAGGAAAAGGATTCACAGCATGTAAAATATCAGCCTCCAGACTATGTGCCTGAAGAGAAGCTATGGGGAAAGTACAAGCTACAGGTAATTTCTGATATTTCTTTTAGGACATTGTGACCTAATTGCATTTTGAGCTGTATGCAGTAAAA
This sequence comes from Albula glossodonta, assembly GCA_019788955.1. Taxonomy (NCBI): domain Eukaryota; kingdom Metazoa; phylum Chordata; class Actinopteri; order Albuliformes; family Albulidae; genus Albula; species Albula glossodonta. The sequence continues at coordinate 93,109 of JAFBMS010000123.1, forward strand.
CAGATGGAAAACAGCAAAAGGTACATTTATAAATACCTGCTTGCTTCAACAAGGTACGACGTAACCTACATCCACGGTCTGTAAGCACATATAATTTGTCATCTGGAAATGAATTACATTGTCTGAAAGGAGACTTGTTAGTGCAGTACAGTCCGGTTGTCCCCATTCTATAGCCCCCTCTTAGGGTGCTGCCCAAAGCTATGGCTTCACTGGGGTTGGCCTGGACACATGGAACACGACAGCATTATGCCACTCAAACTATAGTGAAGGTTTGACATTTTAACCGCATTTTGCTGCTTGTATTGTTTCACACGTCATACATCGGATGCACGATTAAATAACTGTTGCAGTGACGATGAGCATGCTCCCTGAAGAAATGGTGGTGATGTAGAGAATTAAGATATTGTTTATGTGCCATCAGTTCAAAGAAAGAGTGAGAGAACTGATTAAACAAGAGCAGGCAGCTGAAAGAGGGAGGAAAGTGAAGTTTTCTGCTTTGGGATACAGGACTGTATCAAACTGTGTGTGTGTGTGTGTGTGTGCTTTGGTCTGAATCAGGGATGTTGCTAGACTTTCAGCACTACTGAGGCACAGTCTCCCAGTGCCCACATCCTCACACTCGCAATTTATGATACATTTTTAAAAACTAGTTATTTTTCATGATCATTTACTAGGGCACAACAAATTATTACTGGGTGCACGTGCCCCATTAAATAGGGTCTGGTGACGCCCCTGGCCCAAATCTAGCCATCTACAGTCTGCTGCCTCATTCTAAAACATTTCCTCTCATTTCTGGTGTGCTGCAGGATTCAAGGTTACACCATTATACCTCTACAGTCTGTATATGGATGCTGGATAGATAGGAAATAAATGGCATTTCAAATGAAGCTCGAGGTTTGCTGTCCTCGGCACAAATAAAACTCCCCCGGGGGATGACCCTCAGCTCAGCGCCTCCTTTTTCACTCCGGAATGTTCCATGGGCTCATATTAAGGCTCCTGTGACATCAGCATATCTACAAGCTGGCAGAGATTTGGAGGAACACACATTAAATACATACTGTTTGCATGCCATCACCTCACACCGGCTACACCTCCACCTGAAGAGATTAGCACAAATTTAGTAGAATGAATTTTAAGCCAACATTGAATATGCTTAGAAGTGTTTCTTGTGATGTGGTAAGTAGTAGATCAGTACAGATATTTGATCTTGGGCTTGGTGTCCAAGGGGGCAGTGTCATACCTCACAGTTTGGGGTGAGGTGAACCCCCCACCAGAACACTAGAAAAGATAGAGAAGTGCAGTAGGAAGGAAGTAGACATGAAGGTGGAGGTGGGGAGGAGGAGGGATGCCAGAAGCAGTGAGCATGATGGGAGAAAAGGTACGTGGCAATACCTGCGCAGAAAACCGGATTGGACGGATAGAGGTATTAGAGTGAGGGGTTGTCTGAAACTACTTCTACCAAACTTTTGTTTGAACAAACTCCATTTAACTTAAATTTATTTGGGATGAGGTTATGCATAGACTGTTGCTGTCAGCATTCGTGTTTTGCTAAATTGAGCCAGTTTATTGGTTGAAAAGTCAGGTTCCTGGGGCCCTGGGTGGCTTCATATGCAGAACTCAGTCCTGCCAATACCAGTGCTGTCCCTGACTGTGAGAGGACTTACCCATAGACATTTCATGTGATTTATGGCACACCTGACAATGTAAATATTTTCCCTTGCATTATTACCACCACTGGGAAACATTATTAGCAGGTAATTATCATTTCCATTAAAGGGGCTTTTCGCTTTCACTTTCAGCTTAATAATTTCCGTATCTCTGGTGTATCTTGATGAACGAGGAAGAATCATTTTCTGTTCACCCTGTTCCCCAAAGAAAATCATGTGCCACTTCATTTAGGCTATTTATATAAACATTATCAATGCAGAATTTGATAATATATATTTTTACTAAGATACTACTGCAGTTTAGAATAAAAAAATAAAACATTATTCTTCTAAATGAGAACCAAATTACATGATAAATACCAAAAGATCAATTTCCACATTTCCATATCCATAAACCTGGTTTGACTGAAACCTAAAACACTTAAGTGTTATTATTTTCTCCCATCTTCAATACAGATGAACTGTTTAACCTCATGCCTTGACCTTCTCCCACTGGCTTTGGAGGAAGAGGCTGTGGCAGGCAATTCCTCTGGGTCATGTGACAATCAGCACATGCCTCTTTCCACACTGCAGATGCGCCACCAACCACTCACTGCCTACATCTCCAGTGGATCATGCAGTCAGTGCATGTGTGTTTTGTGCACCTGCAGGCACAGGATTGGCCAGCTCATGCCCCCACCATCCCTTGCCAGGCTGGGCCAATGGCTGCCTCTCCAGGGCAGGCCTCTGGCCATGGCTGGTAATGGCGAGGCTGGAGTTTGTCCATCCAATCTCAGGGCTCCCAGCTGAACGCTTCACCCTGTGAGCTATTTGGAAGCCCACTAAATCTGGTTCAACAGAAACCCTTAATTTAGCTAAGTCTATTTGTGTGAATCCAAGACCAATTTCACTGCAACTCAGAGAGATGACGCACTGAGAAAAACAAAGCAACATACATGATAAATGCTATGTTATCAGTTTCCGTATTGATGGGAATTCACGTCATGGAGGAGATCACACCTGCCTGTTTTCCAAAACACGAAAGTAAATTCAGCTAACAAATGGATGGAATTAGATATACCTATATGAGTAAGTGAACAGCGCCATCTACCCGCCTCTGTGGCATGAGAACAGTATTGCACACTAAGGTTGAATGTTAAACTAATTTGGCCAATATAAACACGTAGATCATCTATATGTACTGAGGAATGTAATCTGAAGTTCAGTAAGTACAGGTGCATTACATTTTAAAGGCTACCAATCAGCACCTAAGATAGTGTGTTTCATCTTCATAGAGGCAGAGTATGACTGAATGTAAATGTATGCTGCGGAAATATAACTAGACATGAGTAGCTATCACAGCCATCAATGGGTTAATGGCATGCATTTCAGAGATTGTGATGTAATAATCAGGGTTAATGACATGCATTTCTGAGATTGTGATGTAATAATCAGGGTTAATGGCATGCATTTCTGAGATTGTGATGTAATACACAGGGTTAATGGCATGCATTTCAGAGATTGTGATGTAATAATCAGGGTTAATGGCATGCATTTCTGAGACTGTGATGTAATAATCAGGGTTAATGGCATGCATTTCTGAGATTGTGATGTAATAATCAGGGTTAATGGCATGCATTTCTGAGATTGTGATGTAATACACAGGGTTAATGGCATGCATTTCAGAGATTGTGATGTAATAATCAGGGTTAATGGCATGCATTTCTGAGACTGTGATGTAATAATCAGGGTTAATGGCATGCATTTCAGAGATTGTGATGTAATAATCAGGGTTAATGGCATGCATTTTAGAGACTGTGATGTAATAATAGTAGTTAACTGCTGGACTGATTAGAGAAATCCTGAAGCCCGACAGCCTCAGTCTTACACAGTGGGTAGAAACAGACAGTCTGACGGGAGAAAGTGGGGCATGGTTTACAGAAGAGACCCAACAATGGCATTAATGATGAATTTCACACCTACTTCTGTGACAGCGCTTTCCCAAAGGCCACACTCCATATTTTACCATTCTCTCTCATGAGTCGGCACATGGACCAAATATTAATAGTTTTGACTGTGAATAGTAACTAATATCAAGACCAACCCTCATCAGTAAATTGTATTGAATATACTGAAAAATAAAGATATATCTCAAAGTTTAAAGAGAAATAATCAGGGTTAATGGCATGCATTTCAGAGATTGTGATGTAATAATCAGGGTTAATGGCATGCATTTCAGAGACTGTGATGTAATAATCAGGGTTAATGGCATGCATTTCAGAGACTGTGATGTAATAATCAGGGTTAATGGCATGCATTTCAGAGATTGTGATATCATGATCAGGGTTAATGGCATGCATTTTATAGGGTGCTGTTGCCCCACGACACTTGTTATATTGTACTTTAATGTAACTAAATCATTGCCCTTCATTACCTTTATCATAATTACTCATTCAGTTACCGCATTCATTTAATTTGGCCTCTGGGATGTAAGACTTTCCACCTAACAAATGAATCCACTTAATGTCTTATAACAGGAGGAAATAGAGCATTTGACCAGAGTATCATTTCCCCTCATTAAGAATACCATTTGTTCCTGTGTGCCTATTTATCATTCAGTCTGTACCGTAACTTGTCTTTCCTTCCAATCACCTATCTGCCATTTAGAATCAGGGTGAGATATGGGTATGCCCAAGAGGTTTTGCCAGCCCTGCCGGGAGGTCCACGGAGAACACAGCCCACTCATCTGCACGATGGGGCGCAGGGTAACACACCTCAAGTGCTTTTCCCCAGAGCCATAGACTCTCACGCCATCTTTAATGAAACCATCGTACCCCCGAATCTGATGGTCAACCAAACCAAGGCTCATCTCCCCATTAAAACTGGTCAGCGTTTTTGAGCATGGTTGTCGGCTAAGATGACATCTCTCATGAAGTTTCATTGAGCAGAATCAAAAAGCAGCAGAATCTCTGCAGATTGGTGAAATATACTAGACTATATTTTCTTTATGTTATGCAGACTCAGCTTGGATATGCATTAATGGATTATACGTAAACATTTCTATATTTAAGCCTATTTGAGCAGAGAAATCCAATGCTCTGGTGCCATACCAGTAATGTTGATATGGATATATAATAACAGATAGTGATTGCAGTGTTTACAGCCATGAAATCCCAGGTGATCAATTTTTCTGTGGAGACTACAGGTGTCACTTCCTCTGCCGCCCATCAGAGGGCGCCATAGTCTATTTTTTTTTTATTACATTTTGCCTTATTAGTTTCAGCTGTGTTAATTGGCCTTCTTTAGTTTGCATACCTTTGTGTATGGTTCTTTTAAGTCCTGTTAAGCCAAGTCAAATGTTTGCGTCTGTTTGAAAACTAATTATTTTGAGAGAACTTTAGCAAAAGCTGTTCTTTTGTTTGAACTACCATGGGTGTCCTACCTCCTCTACTCTGGGGTCCACACTGCTCAGTCACATCGTTCAAAAGGTAGAGTGTTTGCCCTCTATCTAATTCTAGCTATCTTGTTAAAGCATTAAGTTTCCATACACTGGAAACATTTTATTGCAAGTTACAATAAAATCACATTGGATAATCAGCTAGAATTCTTTCATTTTTATGGGTTCATGGATATTATCTTACAAGAGGGCCACCTAAATATTGGTTGTAAGAATACATTTGTTGGATAGAAACATTGCTTTTCCCAAAACCCACTGCAAACAGAAAATGAATGTGAAGGGGTTCCCATGTTCTGGCAGTGATTGAAGAGTGAGAGCATGAGATAAAGAGTCACCATGGACGCCTCAGCTTTTGAAAGGCGAATTCAGAATATGATGGAGAAATGTGCTCATCTTCTCACCATTTCAGGAGGCCTACTACTCAAAAATGACTGTCAAAATTCATGCATTCTCTTTTTCAGTTAATTTGTTTATCATGTCAATAAAACAATTATAATTACAATACCCTAACTGTATGTATGCACACACAATGTGGCTGAGGTAGCAGACATACCTCTGGGTGGAAAATTTCTTTTCATGAATTTGTCTGGTGACCCTTCAGGGAAAAAAAAGACAAAGGTAGTCTGTGCATTTAACAAAACCATGCAAATATGATTGCACTTATTGTAGTTCACAGGAGTGTTATTTTATGGTCTCAATGAAAAAGATGCTGTCTAACAATATTGTCTGATATTTTTCCTTTATTTGTATCCAATTTTTATCATGGTTCATGCTGAATTAAAATGACCTTGATTTGAAAAGAAAAAAAATCATTCAAAGTATAAATGTGTGTTTAATCACTATTAATTACAACAAATCATACAATCAATTAGTTTTTATGCAATTTATAGCCCTAGTTTAAACACACGATAACACATTAGCCTACAGTTTAGACATACAATTGCCATTTTCAGTCACAAGGCTAGGATATAATAAATAGTCATGTGTTTATAAAGGCACAATTATCCTGAAGGGAATGGAAGGCTATCTTTTGACATTTAGTTAAAAACTGTGATTGTGAACTGTTTGTTCCCCTTGCTTTTCTGTTTTATATGTTTACTTCATTAATACCACTCTTTAAAACCTAAATAAGTCTGTAGGTCCTAATATTAAATTCTATTGCAAACAGAACTTTGGCTTATTGAATTGAATATGTGAAAGTTACTAATTCAGACCCTGAAAAGAGCAAGTTATTTCTCCACTCTGGAGTCTTCCCTCCCTTCAACTCTATCTGAAGCCATAGTTTATTTAAGGTTAGGACGAAAAAGTATTTTAAAGTACAATACTGCCACCTACTGTCAGTAAATATGTCAGAAACGTCAGGATCGGCATACAGAACATACAGGCTGATCAGAATAAAGGTCAGGTACAATCAGCTAAGATACTGAATGTTTTGGGAGCAGTTATTTTGTTTGTTTATTATAGTGCAATGCGACGTTTTTGTAGAACCTCGTGCTCAGTCTTATTGCAATTACATGTATATGAGAAGGGGCTGCAGATTCTGTCCCAGTCCATACTTTTAGACACTCCAGTGGCCAGACTGTGGTTTCGGTTCTGTAGCAGTCTTACGCCACTGTTGACTATGCTGTTCCATTCTGGTGTGTCTTGTAAACTGTCCTGTATAATGTCATATAAGATCTTTGGTGGTGCACTTTTAGGCCAAAACAGGTGCTGTATTTTGCATCCCTACAAAGCCTGTGAGCAAGTCTATTTTGCCAAGCCAGCAGGAAGTCACTGTTTTTCCCCACCCTGAGCTAAGTGGCACTGTCTAGCCCCCTGCAGCAGCCCTTTCCCAACTGACTCAGGAGGAGGAGGAGGAGGCTGTGATCACATGACTCCTTCAGGTTATGTGACACTGAACCCTCACTTCCTTCCACACTGCAAATTCAACAGCAGTTACACAATGCCTTTGCCATCAGAGGAGGACAAAGTCAGCATATTACCAGCTTGTACAGTTTCAGGCCCCCAGCCGTGGGGGAATGGCCACTAGAGAGTGGTCAAACGTTAAGCTGTTTAACCCCTAACGTTCCCTGCTGGGGCTGGGCCAATGACTGCCTCACCAATGACTGTGCCAACAATGACACAGCACTGATTTTATTTGCACAGTATATTTTATGGAACATTGCTGAGAATAATGAATCTCATCAAAATCCAAAGAACCATTTTACTATGATTCAGTATAAATATAACAGTGTCAGTACTGTGTAAATTTAAAATAGTCTAATAGTGTCATTGTTCGCAAGGAGAGTGCACGGTGTTTGAGAGATTAGCTTGAGAAAGACATCCAGGTGCTATCTGCCACCTGGTGTGATTCACTCAGACAGCAGATCGACCATACCATATTGACAATTTTGGATCCCTGGATTGATGACTAAACCCGTGTTGCAGGGCCCTCCATTTCAATGGTTTGAAATTGTCTCGGAATACAGGGCCGTCTGCAAGTCTGTAGAGATCTTTCATCTCTCCGACACAGAGAGATGGCAGGTGAAAGGGAGAAGAAAGGGCACTGGATAAGTCTGTTGTTTTTTAAAAATGAGTTCCCCCCCCTTGAGCACAACCTCATGTTTAACCAGAGGATAACATAGGCAGAATATACTTGATTTTGCATGTGCAAACCCCTGGCCGACCGTATGTGTCCGTTAGAGAGCAATGAGGCCAACAAACTCAACTGGCTTAAACCTTATCTTCCCCCCATGAGGCTGAGCCAGCTGTTCCCTCACCAACACAAACCTCCAGCAGGGCCAAAGATGACACGACTGAGTCTCAAACCCCCGGCCGCAGGGCTCATGTCTGCTTCCCAACTGAGCACATTCTGCATAGGCCACCTAGAGGCCTGGGATTAAACTAGTACCTTTAATTTCCTATGATATTCACAGCCAGCCCTAGGGATAAGGGTAAGCTCTTTCTGTAGGAGGTTCAGCTCTGCTTGTGCAGGCTGAAAGAAGGAACTCAAGTTCGTGACAGTGCAGAGAGATAGGGTTGGAATAGACCCTTCCCTCCTTAGAAGTTGAATTGTTCAGTTCATCACGTTGCAGTCGTTTAGCAGATGCTTTTATCCAAAGTGACTTATATCTGATTAGGCTAACCAAAGGCCAGTCCCCCCTGGGAGCAATGTGGGGCTGGTGTTGTAGTTGTTAATGGTCAGCAATCGCTGTTTCTGTTATCGATGCCTAAAGAAAAGTTAACCTTTAGGGAATCTAGAAGAGGTGCTGGTTTTCTTCAACAGGCCATGTAAGTGACAATAACAAGTGTAACTAGTGGTCATTCTGTAAATCCAGAATGACCACTGGTCCGAAAATGAAGACTTATCAAAGGCAGGAGAAGGGAGCTAAAGGGCTAACCCAGTAGTTAAAAAAAAAAAAAAAAACTAAAAACAAATAAATAATACAGAGTAAATATGACCCAACCACGTCACATCAGTAGATCTAAGATCTAAGTAGATAATCTTGATGACAAGACAATTCATTCTGACTCAAATAAATATTAGAAAGTTAAAAATAAAATATAGGAGTATCAGTTATTTATTAACTCCTGCATGGTCCATCCTGATACACAATGGGAAACCAAATCAAGAATATGATCAATAACTGCTAAAGCTGGGTTATTCCTTCAAAAGTTATAATGGACATTTTGTCAAACTGTATGTCTTAATACAAATCCAAAATAAGAGAAAACAAACTAAGAAAAAGCAGGATACAAATTTAATTTATTTCACATATATGTGATAAGTCCAGTCATACTATTTTCTCGTCACTAGAGGGCATGAGTACCCCCTCATATTAACCTCTTCTCTCATATAGGCCTGTATGTGTTATTGTGTCATCCAGAGGTTTTCCTTTCATGGACCACGTCATGTTTTCCTCACACTCTGACGCCATATAGCAGGTGGTGTTAAAAATGGATATATGTTAGATACATGCTGCTTAAGATGTGCAAGTACTGTTTGTTGTCTCACCAATGTACAATTTCTTGCATGTAGTGCATGTAATAACATAAACCAATTTCTGTATCTCCAATATAATGTTAGTCCATTTAATGCAATGTTAGTCCACAAATACAATGTTAGTCTACTAATTTAATGTTAGCGGACTATGAATGATGAAGATGAAGAATTTGGTTTATGTTATTACTTTATGGTATGACTTGTTTAATTATCTAAACGGTAAAGTATGTGTGTGCACTGTATCATTTAATCTCAATGAAATGATTTCCTTTGGTAAGAGTTTACCTGTAAATGATCCGTTTCACATTTAGACTGAACAGAAAATAATACGTGTTCTCTTCTTGTTTAATTCTCTTTATGACAGACATGGATGTCTGTCAGGAGATTCTCATAACGACCCTTCCTAGAACAGGATTTTTCCTGAAGCTTCAGTTTATGCATTCGTGAGCTGAAAGGTAAGTGACAAATTAAGGCTCTTAGAATGAGAAGGAGAGAGAAGCGCCTGGTGACACTTATCCCCTTCAACAAGTCAAACTGACGGCACCAGTGCTGGACAACTCTATCAGTTATCTGAAATTGGGGTCCAATAAATATTTCTGCATTGGCACGGACAAATGACAATTGTGTATTTTAGAGGAAGCTGTGAAGCAATTCTCTATGTAATTGTTGATTATGGTCAAAGTAGATTTCTGTTTAGCTGCCAAGTTAGAAGAAAGCCAGCAAGTACAGATTTATGTGCAAATGTCTGGAGTGGTTCTTATCAACTATTGAGGACTCCAACTGTCTGTTCACGTGTGTTCATTTATAGCAAGTGAAGCGGTTGCTATTCCTCTCCAGATAGCCACGACTAGTTTTCTTGAGCCTCCTCCCCTGTCACTGCAACACCACCACTGGCCTGAATGTGAATGAGAATTTGTGAAAAAGTGGGGGTCTTTTAAGATGTATTGTCCTGAGTGTTGGAGGAGTTTTCAGACTGAGGTATGATTCTGCGCATTTCCTTTTCACCCTATTATACATTTCTACTGATACACAAATAACAGACAACTTAAAACTGCAAATCCGTCTTGACTATATGATCGAAATTAGTTGTAATGCAGTGGAATATATCTTTGTTGACAGACACGCCAGTATATCTCACAATAGTTTTAATAATGATATTATTAACAATGATAAGACCACCCTTAACCCAAATTATCATTTGTTAAAGTTTCACCGAAGGCCCAGTGTATCAGAGGGGGTCCCCAAATACTTCACGACTACAGCGCCCTGTTCGTTTCTGGGATATAAAATATTCTCGGTTTCCAATCTCAACAACTAAAAAAACGCCTATTCCGTCAAATAAAAAACGGATTACCCCAAGTGGAAGTAGCGAGTGCGTGAGGGCGTGGCTAAGGGCTAGGACCATTACCCAAACCTTGCCCCCCTGTCCTTTGCTCAGGTTTAAATGCTGGCGACCGATTGCAAGTTAGCGCAGACACCAACAAGAGCTTACAGGTGACGGTCCGAAACTTCAAGTTTTCAGATTTGGTGAGTTACACTGTTAACAATTTTCTTAATTAATAACATTAAATTGAGTTTTTGTTTCAATACCCATCGTTCATTTTAAGCAGGGTACAATAGAGGATGTGTGTAAAATAGGCTGTTTCACATATCATTACACTATGAGGTGTCTTCTGTCTGTCGTGATTATAAATGACCTTCATTCTCTTTTGTCGTTTCTCCATTGAAAATTTAGAATCCAGGAATATCTAGTAGACAGGAACATATACTCTATAATATGTGGTGCAAAAAGTAGTACCGTGGAATTGGTAAGATAAGTGTGTCAGAAAAATTGTCAAATGCGTCCGAATTAGAATTAAAATTGTCTTCTGTAACTGTATTGCTGTTATTAAGACTTTAAAACATCTTTCTTTTTCTAAATAATTTGATACTTCCATTTTGCCTTGATATTTACGCTTGGCTTTCGACTGCACTGAAAGTATTTTTTGAGGCTAATGAAAATTGCGCAAACGCTCTGGGGTGCGCTTATATGTGAATATCATGAATATCATATCATACTCGTGCTAAACGTTTCCTAAAGTAATGAATGAAAAAGGAAAGGATGCTAGGTTCATCAGGATAAGTAATCAGGGAAAAGTATTGTGGAGTTGTGGCTTGAGTAATCGTTACTTATAGCAATTTACAGGAACTATTGGATAACTTGTATGGCAAATAAATTATCACGCAATTGTTACGCAAAACATAACACCGGTTTATAGGCATTGAACGTTTTATCGTTTTTTAGAACGGTTAAAGTGCTTGATTTTCATTATTGATTATTATTTATAAATAATAAAAATACTTCGCTACATCCTGATCTGCCACTTAATTCTTAACCTTTCTTATGTCCCGCTGCGTGCACGCTCAGTACAATTCCGGGGTACCCTTCATGCGTTGTGTCCGGTAAAACAGAGAATAAGGACGTGTCTGCTCTGCATGTTTATTCTACGCTGCATTAAATTACTGAATAGCCTCTTCTTGTTAATAGTATGTTCTTATGTTAAGCAAACAAGTTTCTTCCCTGGCGCCACGTATAATGTGGCCAATGTGCTCAGGCTATACCCCCTTGGTCTGTCAGAGGACAACTTTGTACAGTGCCCAGTTTGGAGTGTCCTGGAAAAAACTTAAGTAGCTACTTGAAATGTAAACTCTTCTGCAGTTAGACGACAAATCATTTTGCAACTAACTTTAACCAGTTACTGGATTTTATCCAATTATATTTCTCTCTATCTCTCTCTGTCTCCCTCTCCCACTCCCAGACATACTTGAATTCAAAATGCCATCCACTGCACCATTATGGAAAGAAATTATTACTTTTTCAAAAAATGTGTATTTAATGTTTGCACCATAAAAAAATCCTCCCAGATTGGTTGGTGAAATTAACCTTGCAAGAACAGGGTGTTATTTCAGAAAACCTGATGAGAGGTGTTTGGGAGTGGGTCAAACATGTCACTTAAAAGGCATGGGGTGAGGAATGCTGATTGTAAAAGGAACTACATCTATCAAATATCAAGGGCATAAGGTCATGCAGCCTTATGAATATTAAGAATTTCAATGGTGGTACTATTTGACTGGATTTTTTTTTTTTAATTCCACAAATCTTGTGACAAAATCCAAATTTCATTGGTGTTCGTGGCTCAGTTTAAAAGAGTGCTGGCTTTTTCTGCTGGCCGGAGCAGTCACATCTACAGTAAATCTTTAAGTGGGTGATGTAAAGCTTGCAGCCCCACTTCCAAAACGCTTGCACTTCTGTTCTGTTTTACCATATGACCGTGTGGGCAGCCAGAGTCATGAACTGATCGTGCAGTGGACTGGTCCAGCCTCAGACCAGCCAAACACACCAAGGGCCCCGCCTCTCCCCATGGAGGAGAGCGACCTCCCCCTACCCAGCACAAACCACTGTCATCCTGAGTTAAAAAAAAAAAAAAAAAAACAGATGCAAAATTCCCTTTTTCCAAGTCAAAACTGCCAAAACACAAAGTGGCTGACAGGAAGTATGGACGTCAAACCCTTACCATACACCCCGAGGAAGTAGCTGCGTGTGTGACTCCTCCTATTCATGTGGCTGATCTAAGATGTCCTTATTGCCGATGACTCAGTTTTGACAATGAATTCAGAGTCAACATACTGTATGTTCACTGAGCAGCCAGAAGAGGCCGCTAGAGAGAGATAACACAGATGAGTTTATGAGATGGGAGTCTAACTCTGAAGCCTTTCGATGGCTGGCCATTGGCTCTGTGGGGGCCCCGCTGCCTCAGAATGAGATCAGTGTAGAGCACCCTCTAACCCCACTCACACAATGCCAGTGTTCAGTATTAGCGTTCAATGTTAGCGGCTTTGCAGGCTCACAGATCTGCAGGCCTTAATTATGCAGAATGGAGTCAGACCAAGGCCTGGGGCACAAAGTGTCCCCCTGTCCAGCACTTAACCAACAGACCTCTGTGAAGTCTCAGCGACTGGGGGGAAAGATGAAATGACATTAACCCCAAAAAAGGCAGAGCTGTTACATGCTGATTTCAACCAATCGAAGTGTCTTGCGGCAGGGCGCACAGTATTTCCATAGGCACATTAAAGGAAGTGAATGTGCACAGTCTACCAATCACAGGATTCATGTCTCTCGAATCAACCAACCCTACACTCACCACCCTAAGCTCCCATTTCCTTTCTGCTGAAGCTGTGCAGATCTCCCCCTGAGGTCTGGGGGATGGAAAGACCCCACAATGTGGTCTTATAATGATACACCAGCCACAATGTGATAGTACTGCCACTCTCCGAGTATTGCAGTCCTCAGAGTATTGTGATTCTGTCAGTATTGTGACTTGAAAATGCAACATGCTGATGTTACGTATTGTGCAAAAGGGCTCTTATTTTAATTTGACCTTTATAATAGCATAATAATGTACCTTTAGAACAAAGCCCATGAAAAGCATGTTTAAATTAAATTCAAAATTATTTTATAAATCATCATACAAACATGAGGAACTTAAATTGAAAGCGAGAGTTATGTAGAAATGCAAATATCACAATAGTACAAAATAAAGTATCATAAGACATCATGAAAATAATATTGTGGTGCTCAGGTGTTAAAGATTGTTTTCCCCCACCTGTTATTTCTATCCACCTTCATGGCCCTCTCCCCAGGCTCAGTGACACACTGTCTGACTGATTAACTGTCTGACTGATTAACTGCCTGACTGATTAACTTTGCCAAATTCTCATTCTTGCCTAAGTGGAATGTGCCATGGATCAGAAAGAACAGTTTTTTTCCTAAAGCTTTTAACAGCAGATGTTTGGTCTTTTGCCTCATCTTTAGGAATGAGATGGAGGTATGGGTCTTTGTCCTTATTGGGGCTGCACGCTCGTTGGCCAGTCCAAAAATGGGTAAATACCTCTACCTACATAAACAGCGTGGGCTGTGGGCTGGGCCCTTTCCCGGTCTTTGTTTTAGTGTCAGAGAGTTTGGAGCGGTGAGTCACTCAGGAATGATGAGGGCTGAAGTGCTGGCTTAGAGGAGCGCTGATATCAGAGCTTGTGGCTCACTGGAGAGGGGACAGGCTGGAAAAACTCAGATAATCCCCCTGCTGAAGCCCACTCTGTCCTTGAGTTAGGCACGCGCTTAAGAGGGGACACTTGGGCCTGTGTGTGTGTGTGTGTGTGTGTGTGTGTTTGAGAGAATGAGGGAGTAATGTGTGTGTGTTTGCGAGAATGAGGGAGTAATGTGTGTGTGTGTGTGTGTGTGTGTGTGTGAGAGAGAGAGAATGACGGAGTAATGTGTGTGTGTGAGTGTGTGTGTGTGAGAGAGAATGAGGGAGTAATGTTTGTGTGTGTGTGAGTGTGTGTGTGAGAGAATGAGGGAGTAATGTATGTGTGTGTGTGTGTGCGAGTGTGTGTGAGAGAATGAGGGAGTAATGTGTGTGTGTGTGTTTGAGAGAATGAGGGAGTAATGTATGTGTGTGTGTGTATGTTTGAAAGAATGAGGGAGTAATGTGTGTGTGTGTGTGTGAGAGAGAATGAGGATGTGTGTGTGTTTGAGAGAATGAGGGAGTAATGTACGTGTGTGTGTTTGAATGAATGGGTGAGTAATGTGTGTGTGTGTCTGAATGAACAAGTGAGTAATGTATGTGTGTGTGTTTGAATGAACGATGATGGTGAGATACTCAGCTCAAACTACGCATGTGCCAGGACCCCTGCCCGAGTTGATGTGGAGAAACTGTGGGAAAAGCACTGGTCTCTACAGATGGACTGTCCCACAAGGGACCAGAGCCTTAAAGGACAGTGCTGACTCCACTACGGTTTCATATCATCCACTGTGCTCCCTCTCACTCCTCTATAGCCCAAGCAAACTCTTCACAGTACCTTAGGGGTAACTGTAGATGTATTCCCTTCTGGATTTCTGAGATAGCAAAATGACAAGAATGCCCCCATCAGAGGTCATGGAGCGTTGCACTGCTCCAGACGACTTCGGCTGAAGTCACAAGAAAAACACGCCTGTCAAGTGACATCCAAAGTGACGTCCAACAAACTGCACAAATGTGCGTGTTTGGGACGTTCACCCTAATCCAGGAATGTTCTGGAAACTTACATGTTGGCTGGGTTTAAATGTTAAGCAGTCTGTTTGGTTGTACTTTGGTCAGAAGGTGATGTGAAACATACATTTCATGAGACATAAAGAATAAACATGAGTGTCAAAGTATGTATGCTGCTATATATATATGTGTGTGTGCGTGTGTACCTATATGTCTATGCATGTATGTCAGATATATATATGTGTGTGCGTGTGAGTGTGCATATATTTGTATGTATGTTGCTGTGTGTGTGTATGGGTTCTGTTTGTGCAGAGATCAAACAGCAGTCTGACTCAGGGGGCGTGTTATCCTCTCAGAAAAACTCTGTGGAATCTCAGCTGCTGGGAGTCAGGCTGGCACAGGGGGATTACAAGTGGAAGTGCCATTTGGGCATAATGCACCATGTCAAAAAAACCTCAGCCGCTTGACACCAATCCTTTCTGAGCAGGCAGGTATAGGGGCTGTCCCTCAGGACCCCAGCCTGACTCATCCCTCTGTTGGGCTGGGCTGTCATGGCGACAGAATGCTGTTGTCTGTGGGTGTTGTCGCTGTGATGAGTAAGGCCTATGTTTATAGTGCCCTGGAACACAAGGCAGATCTGACACCTACCAAAAGACAACCTGGGGATAAATTATTTATTATTTGTTCACTACACCAAAACTAATAATAACTTTCCTAGAAGTTCCCATGAACAGATATGACACCATCTGTACATTTATATGGCAAGGCATGGCTTGACAATATTTTATAAATGCCTTGTTTTCATTAAGTCTTACACATCTTCATTAGTTGATATTATACTTTCCAATTCACATAAATCATTCAACTCTTATGACTAGCTACAAGCAGTTTCATTTACTGGTGTAATAAGACAATTTATCTGCTGTATGACCACACAAGAGAAGGAAATATTAGTGTTGAATGAGAGCAAATGGTAGGCTCTGTCTGGCACTTGGGGAAAGGTGACTTTAAGTGTTACCTCAAGTGGTTTTGCTCATTCCCAGAAAATGCAGTTGCCATTTTACCATTAAAGGGCCCACATTGTAACAGAATAAGATGCTGTGCCCATCTGAGCATGTTGGTCTGAAAGTGAACTACATCTCATCTCACATCTACATCTCACATTTGTTCATTGCTATTTTAAGGGAACAAACTCTAAACAGCTATGCATGGCTACATAGTAGGGTACATAACACAACGCACACCCTGCTTTTTAAACACACAGGGGTACACTGTCAAACCCTTGACAGTTAAATGCCACTGTGAGTCATTAGACTCAAGAATTAAACATGAAACTTGAAAATTATGGTTGAAAATTATGGCAGTGATGACGATTGAAACTGATGAAGTTTTTGTCATGGAAATACACATCGATCTTCAAATGGTATTTAAATATATTCGAGAGATTGCGTTCTTGACAGATCATGGCTGAAATATCCAAACAACTTGTTCTGTATCCACATCATTACATTACCATGTCAGTTATGACTACACCACAAGGCTGTAACAGACAAATATCTGCATGTTTATATAGCCTGGTAAGCAAACTGGATAGTTTATTTGATTGAGAAAAAGTCCAAAATGTTGTCCAGTGAATATTGTATTTATTTGGAAATGTTACATTATGGGAAATGAGGATTGCCTTGCTTCAGTTTGGGGAGCTATCTACTGCTTCTATTCTTTCTCTGATCATGGACTGTCACCTGACTTACAAGCAGGTCTCTTTCCTCCATAGTGAATCTGTGAAGCTGTTTCTTCCACTAAAGGCACAGCGCTGGTAAATAGCAATTTGCCAAGTCACTAACCTTGCGAATTTGTAAAGGCAATTAAACATGACACTGATTGGTTTTTAGACTGTAACACCCAATTCACATCCATGATTAATTAAGCTCATTTGTCCATCCTCTTGAGACATTGCGCCCGAGTTTTGCGCATAAGGACGTCCTCTGTTCAACCAATGATGTGGCTTTGCCATGTCCATGAATACACTTAAGA
Source organism: Albula glossodonta (assembly GCA_019788955.1). NCBI lineage: Eukaryota > Metazoa > Chordata > Actinopteri > Albuliformes > Albulidae > Albula > Albula glossodonta. The sequence continues at coordinate 110,293 of JAFBMS010000123.1, forward strand.
TAATGAGAGGAACAGCACACAGGGCCCTCAAAATAGGACCCATGGATTGTTAATACAGAGCCCAATATTTGTTTTAAAACCAAGAGAGGAGTGTACGCCTTCTCAGCATTCAGCCACCAGGGGGCAGATTAATACCCCAGTCTCTCTCTGAATAGACATACGTCTGTATAGCTGGCGCTATCTTTGACTTCTAAGTATTCCCTGTCCAGTCACCACCAGCGGCACATGCACTGACCTCTTGGCACTGATCCACAGATCAGAAGATTAGCTGGTTTTCCTCAGAGGTTTGGAATGGAGCCCCACTGTCTTCTGTATGTGTGTGTGTGTGTGTGTGTGTGTGTGTTCCACATAGTGTGATCAGCTGTCAGATTGCTGGGTAATTATCTGTCTTTGGTGTGGCTGAAGGTGGAGACTGGATCAGTGCCCTCCACAGAGGGACAGGCTACTCTCAGAGCAGCTCTGCTGGGAATGTCCCTACTTTTGGTTTCCAAAACATTCCTGGAACATCAGGGTGCACTTTCCCAGCCTGTGAATATTCCCAGTTTCCAGGCTGTCCCTGGAATGTTATTCGCCCAGAAGGTTATTTGACTGGAACGTTTTTCTGTGGCTTTGAAAGAACTCGTTTTAACAATGAAATGTTCTTGAACCGTGTTGGGAATGTTCTCATGATAATGCTACCCACAGCAAAATGGAATCTGACCAGAATTATTTGGAATGATTAAATGTTGTTGTATCATTTGGGGTTTCAGGACAGTTAAAGAACAATTTGGCCTGTCAGGACAGATAAAGGCAGATATCTTGCCTGATACTGCACACACACTTACTCAAATCATGATGGATACACATACAGTATATAATCAATCATACAAGTACCTATATACACAAAATACATAAACACATGCACTTATACTCTTACATGTCCACACTCACACAAACATGTACTCATACGTGCACACACACACATGTGCACGCACATAGTCATACATGCACACACACACGTGTGCACACATACACACACACACATACACACACATCTCCTGATCCTCTTCCCAGCTGTGTTTACTTTGGCAGACCGGGCCATGAACCGCAAGGTCGTTTCTGAATTTAGACATCTAGCTCACTGTTTTTTTATCCAGCACCTTTAGTTTTTCATGGCAATTAAATAATGACAGATAATTCAATGGCAAAGATAATCTAATGACAGATAATTCAGCACCCCCAAAAAGGGGTAAATAAAAAACCCATTGGCTGCTTTTTGTTGAGTTTTTGTCTATTTCCTTCCACTTACCACCTGGGTCAGTGGCCATGCCTGCCACTGTGCCACACTTTTGAAGAATGCGGGCATAGAGAGCCCGATGGAGAATGGAGGATTTTTGCTTTCCTTTTTCTATTTTTTCCAAAACAAAGAATGCCAGCCAGAGGCCGCAACAAGGCCAAGAAACCCAAGCAGAAGGTGGAGACCCAGCAACTGCCTGTCCCCACAGCCTGGGCACCCTGGGATGACTGGAGGGTGACTTGGGAGGATTTGGCATCTTTCCCCTTGGACTACCTAAGGAAGCTACTCTGTCTTGCCACTGGGGAAGGCTGTACACCAGCCTCAGTGTCTGATAGACGTGCTCCCTGGCTGTCCAAGGCATGGAACGATCCTGAAAAGGGACATGATCCATCTGGGGAGCTGGACCGCAGGCAGGAGCTTGCGGAAACGTTCCGCTGTGGTGCGGGGATGACCACCATTGGAGGGTGGACGTTGGTGCGGTAACTGTGACCTATACAGAGAGCACCATTGGCATGAGTGTCCGACACCAACAAACCCCTATGTCCACCGACTCCTCCTCACCCTAACTGAGGCGGAGAGGAAGGCACTTGGGCCCGGCTGCTCCACCCCACCAACCACAGCTCTCCAGCCACCTCCAGTCCCGGCTCTCAGTTACCCCACTCTAGAGCCACACCAAGACCTGGCTTCACCACACACCTCTGCCAAGGGATCCTGCCCTTCCCAGGCCCCCAGCCCCGGAGGTCCCGGCCTGCTCTCTGGCGCCCGCTGTCCCAGAGCTGCCCCTTTGCCCTCTCCTCCTGGCAGTCTGGGGGGCTCTGATGCCTCCCTTGGGCTGCCTGGTCCCATGGGTCTAACTAGGCTGCCTCCTGGCTTGTGCCGCCCTGGGTCAAGGGCCACTTCCAACTGGTTGCCACTAGCCCGCCTGCCGCCACTCCGCTGGGCCTCGGAAACCTGGCCAGGCTGGGCCTCTGGGCCTCCCCTTGGGGCCTACTGGGCTTTAGGACTTGCCTTTTCTTGACCCTGGGGGTGGGACCTGATGCGCCCTAAATACTCTCCCTCGGCAAGCTCCTCAGCACCCCCCCCCCCTATTGTACTGCTGTCAGTCTCCTGGTTCCCTCCCTCAGCCTGGAGAGCTGACCAGAGCTGTGGCCAGGCTCACCTGAGAGTGATTCCTAATCAAATCAGGTGGTGAGCACTTGCCTTCAATTAGGCCTTCTATTTAAGCACAGCCTTATAGGCTGAAAAGGGAGACTTTTGGGCTTTTGAGTTCGCTTTCACCTGGCTGTGTTGTTTTTGACTTTGACCTGTATTGTATGTTTATTCTTTGTTTCACTGTTTTCCCCAAAAAGGGTTAAATAACAAGGCCATTGGCCACTTTTTGTTGAGGTTTTTGTCTGTTTCCTTCCACTCACCAGGTCAATGGCCACGCCTGCCACTGTGCCACACAGTGTATAATGAGTACAGCCATTCAGCCCAGCTAGGCTTACCACAGGGCTTTACCTATAGTCCACAGAGTATCCAGCACTGCATCAAGCCCATTTACCTATAGTCTACAGAGTATTTAGCACTGCATCAAGCCCATTTACCTACAGTCTACAGAGTATTCAGCACTGCATCAAGCCCATTCACCTACAGTCTACAGAGTATCCAGCACTGAATCAAGCCCATTTACCTATAGTCTACAGAGTATCCAGCACTGCATCAAGCTCATTTACCTACAGTCTACAGAGTATCCAGCACTGCATCAAGCCCATTTACCTACAGTCTACAGAGTATCCAGCACTGCATCAAGCCCATTTATGTACAGTCTACAGAGTATCCAGCACTGCATCAAGCCCATTTACCTACAGTCTACAGAGTATCCAGCACTGCATCAAGCCCATTTACCTACAGTCTACAGAGTATCCACTCTGCATCAAAGCCATACAGTTAACTGAGTTAAAACTGAGATAGGCCTGAGTACACAGTGTACAGAATCTTACAACACCAGAATGCAAGGATAGCAGCAGCAACAGAATGCAGTAGCAGTGATAGCAGCACAATTCAGCAGAGGAGATGGGGTGGCAGACTTCAGTGGCAGCGGCATATATTTGCCTGGCACCAGGAGCAGTCAGGGGAGGCCAGGCACACTGGACGAGGGCTCTGAGACTGCTGATGGACAGAAAGCACACACTCAGCCACACAACATTACAGCTGTGCGGAGAGAGAGAAAGGGAGAGAAAAAAATGAGAGCGAAAACATGTAAATTGAGGGTGGAGAGAATGCCAGAGGAGATGGGACCCACACAGAGGGGATTAAAATATTCCTTTTAAAATATTCTGTCCCCTTCCGCATCATTACTATTTCTGTGAGGATTAACCTAACTATGGAACAGATCATTGTCATAAGGGAGAGCAGTGCGCAGACAGTCTGTTCAGTCATTATTAGCTGAAGTCTGTTTTATTAAAGTCAGGTTTTAATGAACCTCAGAATATGAATGCAAGTCAGAATATGAACAAGTTTCATTTAGTCAGACAACGAACAAGGATATAGCTGTCCACCTGTATCAGTAACCTTACTGCTGTCTTTAATTAAGTTGCTTGTTTCCCCAGGTGGTTTCCTTGTTCTCTCTGTTCTCAATCAGAGCCTACGTTCATGAAGAACCTCAGAGTAGACCTGCTAATCGTGGATCATTCCGGCCGTTTAGCTCATAATTTATAACGTTAGGACAGATGAAACGTGCTATTTGTTCAGCGCTGCTGTTTAACATGCTGTCATAAACACAGGCCCTGATGTGTGTTTACGCTCCAGCCCTGTGAGAATGAGATAAGCTTCAGAAACACTGACAGCTGAACCACTTTCATTATCCGTCAACGCACGGTTGAGAGGAGGGGAATACTACAACAAACAAACAGTGTCAAATTCAAACCCCTGGTACGAGCTGTGTTCTCTTTATGCTACTCAACCAGGTGAATGTGCCATCACCCTCTACGATAACTACGATAAGCAACTCCTTTTAAGGGGATATCTCATAGAGAATCTGTTGTCTTTTGGAGGACTGTAACATGTGAAATATGAAGTGTTCCAAAAATGGGCACCTCTTCATTTTAACATTTGGGATTTGTGAAATGCATAGTTATCCAAACACATCAGTAGATTAATGTGCAGTTAAATATACACAAATGGACCAGACAAATACACACAAAATGAATCACACCTCCAGCTGCGGGCGCTTTAGTAGGCTACGCACAGGGCTGGGTTTTAATGCGTAAAGAGGAGATTAAAGTTCTCTCTGCTGTCATCTCTCAGTTTCCAGAAAAATGTTAAACTGGCCTTGCATTGCCTTATGCGTAAACCTAGTTTAACTGAGTGTAAACAACATACCGATGCGCTCTCCAAAGCAGTGTACTGCACACTAGTTACATTTTATTGCTCCACATGAGGACATTAATTTGGCCACTCATACAGAATACAGCTAATTAAGTTAATTAATAGCTTAGTTAATAGCTAATTAAGTTAAAATATAAATAGTTTCATTGGTGTTTACTTTAAATTCTGCATGTTGGAAGTGGACATGTAATAAAAAATGTAATTTGACCGCAAAGTGGATGACGTGGACAACAGTTTCTAATTGTACCATGGATTTAGCATCTACACTCTTGACAGGATCAGTTTCCAATCAAAAGTGCCTTACATACTGTATAACTCTTGTTTCTCAATGTTTAAACATGACGCAGCGTGAGCATGCATATTCTCGAAAGTTCCGTGTCCAGGCCATGCTCGGCGCCAGTGCAGCGTGGTGTCTGCGGTGCTGGATGGCTGGGCCATCTAGCTTTTCGGCACCCTCATTTATCCTCTCATCCAAAGGGCAGTGGAAGAGGGACTTCTCTTGTTCCTGGTTCCCCCATTTCAACCTTCCCAAATCTCTTTTCCCTTCTGCAGTCATGCCATCGGAATCTGTTTGCTCTCTCTCTCTCTCTCTCACTTGTTCTTTTGCTGCATATCCAGAAAAGAGGAGGGCAGTTTGGTGGGTGGATTTGGGTGTGGGCACAGGGTACTTAGGGAATTGGGGTCAGACAGGTCATGGAGGTTTGAGTGGGGTATTTATACCCACTTACCCTAGAAGAGAGTGTGGAGATAGGTTTCCTAAATCTCTGTAAACACAGACTCTCTCTTCCTCTCTGTCTGGACCTCTCTTTCATCTGGAACCTGACATGACTTTCTACCGGCACACAGGTAATAATGCCATTGCCTTGCTGTTTAGCCTGCTGACAATTTTTGTTTACCAGAATATTCCTAGCATGTTCAGGGAGCACTGACCCAATGTTTCCTGAATGTTATTTGGCTAAAACATTTTTCTGTTACCTTTTACAGAACTTTTTCGAGCAATACAATGTTCTGAGTCCATTGTCTCAAAGGGGAAAATGACCTAAATCTTCCCAAATGTTCTGGGTGTTTTTATAGTAATCAGATACTTCCCTCCAGTATCTGGTCCTTGCTTAGTGGTCATGCTCTTACTTGCCTATGATCATCCATGGCCACTTCGGCTCAATGGTCATGCTCTTATTCACCTATGATCATCCATGGCCACTTCGGTTCAGTGGTCATGCTTATTCACCTATGATCATCCATGGCCACTTCGGCTCAGTGGTCATGCTCTTATTCACCTATGATCATCCATGGCCACTTTGGCTCAGTGGTCATGCTCTTATTCACCTATGATCATCCATGGCCACTTCGGCTCAGTGGTCATGCTCTTATTCACCTATGATCATCCATGGCCACTTCGGCTCAGTGGTCATGCTCTTGCTCGCCTATGATCATCCATGGCCACCTCAGTTAATGTTCTGTGTTTGGCATGTTGGTCAGACAATGGTCGCTGAATTGTATAGATTTAGTGGCTTGTTTGCTGCAGAATTGTTCTGACCCAATTCTGTCAGCTGCTGCTGGGTGCAATGGTCTTTAGGTCTGATTGGGACCATTAGAAGGACAGAACAGGGACTGCTAAGTGATGCTAAACCTGAAGCCATTGCCGGAGGCCCAAGTCCAAAAATCGATTGGAGGCATATTTCTGTGGACTACAGTCCTGCCTATCTGTAGACTAGAGAATCACGATGGTGATTTCTCAGGGATGATGATCTTATGTCTCAATTTCAAGTCAGGTTAAATTAAAAAAAAAAAAACACAGGTTGTTTCTCTCTGTTCTGCCACTTGGGTTCTAAAGTAAGTAACTGAGGATATTATGTGTTTTCTCCATGATTTGCCAGTCGGTCTTATGAAATGAGTAGAAAGCGTGTTGAATCAGTAAGTACATCAATAGTGTACATCAGCACAATTCTGAGTGCACATATGGAAATAATACACCATGCTTTCACACCTGATTGTATTTCAAACTTTAGCAAAATTCAGTTCAATATGAATTTCAATACAATTTTTTTTGTTTGATACATAAACTTACATTGTTTATGTATCAAACAGTCCTGAGCTGAGCTGATTCTGATTCCATTTTATAGCTCTGTGACTAATGAAACTGACTCAAGGCTCTGTGAAGGTCGGGCTAGACTGGTGTAAGAGAGCAACAGATTTGTCTTTAGAGATACAGGGTTGTTTTTAGGATGCTGATACCATGCTCTGTAACAGCTCAGTCAAAGTTCTCTGTTTTATTCTCTATGGGCAACCCTGGTTTGAACTGGCCTGTGGTCTATGGTATCCTCACAGCTTATTATCTAACACTTACATGAGTCACCACACAGTTTTTTCTCAACATGACCTTTCAGGAACAGGGGTCTGAATCATCTCCCCCTCACCCCATGGAGGATCTCTGCTCCAACCCCCTCCCCTCACCCTCCCCTATGTTGGCACCTGCCATGGGGTTTTTAGCTGGCCAGCTGTCTAACAGTCGGAATTTTGAAAGCTCTGTGTTGAAGTACATCTCGCACCTCCCGTCTCCCAGTCTCCCTAGTAGTTTTGGGTCCTGCCATGGTTACGGATTTCATTAACAACCATCCATTACTACAGTGGGCATTTTGCTGGCCTAGAAAAAGACAAGCTACTCCAGGTCTTCAGAACATTGTCAGAAGACCAGCAGCACTAAGGGGAATGGGTGGAAATAAGTTGAGGCCACATTTCTCACCGATATCAGGGTGTTCTACATGCAGAGCTGTCAATGCTTGAACAGTTTGCCACATGTAGCAGTTCATTTTGGAAAAGAGTATAACATTGTAAAATCAGGCATTCAAAGTCAGAGAAGGAAAGTGCTGGAAACCCTTTGTTGGACATGCTCCTGCTGACAAGTTTTTGCAGTCATTCTCAGTGCTTGTACAACATGTCTGAGGTGAGGGACAACCAGGGCAAACAGTAAACAGGAAAGTGCCTGGCAAAGCCCAGGCCTGGAAAAGTACTGAACACTCCTAAATCTTGTTTCAGAAGTGCTCTTGTGAGCTTAGGCATTTATTTTAGCCCATCATAAAAACAGCCGGTAGCATTGGTAACACAGTGAAAGGTGATAATGATTCAGGGGGCCCTTGGCTGGACCCCAATAATGCTCATCAGTGCCATCGTTAGGCGAGGGGGGGCCAGGTGTCAGCTCTGTTAATAATGCACAGGATTCCTGGCAGCCGCACCCAAAGGGCCCCTTTTATCTCTGAATTGTTCTGTGGACCCCCTCTGCATGACACATTCTGAGCATGTGCTCGCGTGTGGGAAATAATACATTGGTCTGCTATACGATTTCACAACATATAAGGAAACTACAGACGGCCACAAAAAACATGGGAATTTATCCATTGGTAGCATGGGTGTGTCACACTCTATGGAAATCCACAGCCTGACAGTCACTGAAGTGTAATCTGCAGGGAAAGAGGAGCTGTGACCTAGAAAGACCTAGAAACACCTAGAGAAAGTCACTGGAGGCAGAACTGAAAGAGAGCAGTTACATCTTGAAGGAGGTGGAGACAGCACCCCAAAACAGAGTGCACTGGAGACCTGTGCTCCAGAAGGAGAGTAAGGATTTAAGAAGAAGAAGAAGCTTGCTTGCTTGACACATAAAGCTTAGCTAGATGGCAACTACAAACCTTACCTGCAAGTATTAGCTGTGGCTGCCATTAATCTCATGCTTAGTCAAACTGAAACTTAAGTGACTGGTTTCTGTGACAACTGGACAAAAAACAACCAATCAAGCTACATGACGCAATGGCATGTAGCAAGGGAGTGTGTGTGGGCCACTCAGAAATTGATGTGTGATCCACATAAAATTGTCGAAACTGCAAACGGACCTCAGTCTGAGAATCTACACTGTAGGTAAATTATGAGCCTACAAAACAAGAATGGCCTGACTTTGACTTCAAATGTTTTTGTGTTCTTACAGTAGAGGAAGACACTGTAAGTCTCAGCTACTGCCAGCTAACACGTTCGGTTAAGTAAGACATCCCTAAAATATGCATGTAGTACAGTTTCTTGGATGATTAAAATTTGTCTGGAAAATATTTCTATGACTTAAAACTTTTTTGGTTCAATGAAATGTTCTAAGAACGTATGGGGAACATTCCACTCATAACGCTAACTCTCAGCCAAATTATTCTCACTAATGTCCTCCCCAATGATCTGGAAACATTTAGCATTTGCTGTGAGTGGGCTTGGTTAGTTCTAGGATGCAAAACCCCTCTGGAACAACAAAGATCCTGCTGGAAGTGGTGCTGGTGGGTCAGTAGGGGAGGGGTCCAAATACCAAACAAACCCCAAAGGGACGGAGACGGGTGGAGGCCTCTCTTGCTCCTCTTGCTTTGTGCAGTGAACCAGAAACTGATAGTCAGGGAGGAGTAGCCCATATGAAAAACTGAATTTTTTTTAATTTCAATTTCATTTCACACTCATTTGCCCAGGCTGGTCAAATGACTCAGCCAAGTCTTTAGCAGCGATAGCCTGGGGAGTCAAAATAGCCACCTGGACATCTGGGTTAACACCTATACCCATCAAAGTGCTGATTTTACTTGGTCCAGAGGCAGGAGCGCCCCCTACTGGTCTGACAACCCCAATTCCTAAAGTGCCACACTAGACCACAATGGAAGATGTGAGTCAGGCTCCAGTATAGATCCAGTGTCCAATTTCGGGATGGATAGATGAAAACAGGATGGATTAAGCTGGAATGTTAGAATGTGGCTGTGAATCTGCCTGCCCCTGGCACCCATGCCACCACAGCACTGAGCTCCAGGGGAGAGGGAGCAGGTGTGCTCCTTAATTTGGGACTCTGGCAGGACAGTGCCTCAGGCCCCATGATGGGGAGGGGTGACTCACCATGTCTAATACCTCCACTCATCCCCTACTGCCACAGCTGGGGACACAGCTCTGCTGCCTGGCTGGCCTGGATGAGAGAGGGAATGGGACATATCAAAATACATTGTAAATTTATGTACTTTTAGGAAAACACCACAATAAATATATTTTACCGCAATGTTTATTTTTAAATACACTGCAAGGTCAAAAAAATGTTGCAACACATACTTCACAATATCAAGTAGGAGTTTCCATTATCTGCAATGTTTCATTGTAAAAGTAAAGTAGAGGGTAGTTCCAACAGCCACCCATAATGTTCCCCCATGGAATACCATGTTGGTTCTTATCTATGAGAATACATAAACGAGTAGCAAAGGCTCCTGGTGATTAACTCTACACTGAGGAGGACCTGGACATTGATAGTGTTTATCATATGGTGTGATTATCATATGGTGAATGTATGGGCCCTGCTCATGTGAAGTACTGCAGAAGGCCACCAGGAGGCAGTATGGTCCTTTAGAAGAGCCACTGGGATGTTCAGTCCATCAATGCCCGAAGCACTGTCCTCACTACAACCAGCTCCCAGACGTTTTCAGGGACGTCCTCAAACACAACCAGCTCATTCCCCTCCGGAAAATCTTCTGTCAGTGGGCATTGAGCTCTGGTCATTAATTTGAACTTCGGATTTGAGGAACATTAAAGAGTGGAAGTTGGAACAGCACAGTGCCATGTCAACCTCAGTAAAAAAAGTCAGACAGGAAATGAATAGTCTGTGATCCATCTGAAAATGTGAACAACTTTCCAGAAAACGCTCTGCCATCTGACACTCATGAGTTCAGACACTCAGAGTGGGGAGCTATATTAACATACATCTGCTGGTCACACACACACCTTTGCCTGGCTATATTTAAATACAAAACACACACACACATGCTCGGTGGGAAAGTGTATGTGTGTGTGCCTCCAGACTCTTCCATATCACCCATGATGGAGGCTCATGCGAGGCAGCCAAACAAAGATGCATTAGTCTGATAACATTAGAAGTCTGCAGTGCAGGGCAGACAGTGGAGGCTTTCTGCCTTGCTCCTTTGCTTGGGGTGAATCAACAGAGGAGTGTACTGCTACTGTAATGTGACCAGTCAACGTGTGCAGCAGTATGAGGTGACAAAGCAAAGGGGAAGATGTTCCTCTCATGTGACAGGGTGACATTACCTGTCCTATATTCAGAGATTCACTACTTGTACATTCTGTTCAAATATGAACCACACTGCCACCCAGTGGTGACATGGGAAGAGTGAATACAATCTAAAATGTAAATCCTTCTACACCACAGAGGAGTGGTACAATTAAGGTAGTCCCTAAACTCAGCATTACACCCGTCAAAGGAATAGGGTGCAGTGACTAATATACTATTAAAATAATAGCATGTCGGCACAATAATAGTGTCACAGTCTTTTTATATATTTGACATTTGTATCAGGCCAGTGACGCCACAGTATCTGAACATGGGCCTAGCAAGACGGCATCGACACTACAGTTCAGAATTGGTTTCGCAAATCTGCGTAAACAAAGAAATTAAGTATAAGCAAGTACAAATGAACAGTCCGGAGGCCTACGGGCTCACTCACTGCTGATATAGTAGAAATGCGGAGATACAAAAGAGTGGCTAACTACCCTCTGTGTCAACTGTTAGTATCAAACAGCAAGTGCAGCCACAGTGGCCCGTGAGTTAGTTTCATCGCTGGTTTCTCCCGTTTTAGGTTTGGAAATAACTGGAGATAGCACGGAAGCCTCTCCAATTGCTTATTCTCTCCTGTATTTGTTTATTTATCATTCATTAATTTACAAACTTACCCCACTACTCCACCAATGTTGCTCCATTTTCTCAAAGCTAAAAGATAAAAAAAAATAATAATAACAACTGTTAGCTAAGCATTTTTCTCACAGTGCAGCTAGCTGTAGCGAAAGAACCAGTAGCATTTGTAGCCTACGTGCTAAGTACTGCCTCATTATTGCTCCAGACAGTTACACCATCCCTTTTCAGAGGAAAGTCGATAACACAATGCTTCTTTATGGAACTGCGATTAAAGTTTTACATAGTGGTCAAAACATGACAGTGGGTGTGTTCGAGTTTACAAGCCTTCTGACAGCTGCACACCCGGTTCAACACTCGTCTTTGAGTATAAACTAGTATGAATGTTTTTCCCAAAAACCACTCGACAGGGCAAACACCATTTCAGTGCCATTAGTAACACCTGCTGAGATTAGTTCTCTGGATTATTTCTCTACATGCGCAGGGCCGAGGCACTACCTTAGCGGCACCATGACGGACCGTTTCGACTGCTTCTATTGCCGTGACAACCTGCACGGGAAGAAATACGTGAAGAAGGACGAGAAGCACGTGTGCGTGCGCTGTTTCGACAAGATTTGCGCTAACACCTGCGCCGAGTGCCGACGCCCCATCGGCGCCGACGCCAAGGTTAGACAACAGAACCTCTTTGAACTGACTTTCATACCAGCTTCTGCTCTTTATGTCAGTAACCCAATCGTTTACATCACCTGACATTTTGGATAAATTTAGCAATAAGCTCACAAATAACAGGTTGATGACTTGACATTCTAGTTAGATAGCCCTTCTGTAGGAAGCTACTCAGAAAACGTAGCCACTAGCATCCCTTTAATGCAATACTAGTACGTGTATGTGAGTCTGTCTGCGTGTGTGTTTGCAGTATTGTGCAGTAAGGTGTGTGAATGTGTTCATGAGTGCATGTGTGTGTATCAGTGAGTACACACTCAATGGAGCATCTTCCTCTGGCCTGCTGTCCCTCCTCATTTTCTGCAGGAGGTGACCCATAAGAACCGGTTCTGGCATGAGGACTGCTTCCGCTGTGCCAAGTGCTCAAAGTCGCTGGTCAACGAGCCCTTCAGCGCCGTCGACAACAAGATCATGTGCGGGAAGTGTGGCGCCCGCGAGGAGGGCAAGCGCTGCCAGGCCTGCTATAAAGTGGTTGTGCCAGGTTTGTGCCCCACACTCACCTGTACCTTTACATCAGTACACACTCACCTTTATTCACACATGAGTCCAGACTCTTGCCTGCAAGACTTCCTCTGGTTCTGAGCCATTCTTGAGAGTCGTGATTGGTCAGAAGTGGTGACTGACATTTGTTTCATTTTGAAAGTGCAGCCCTGAAAAATTGAGAGCTGCAGGTTGTGTTTTTTTTCTGCCACTGTGCTTCCATGTGATCAGTTACAGCAGATTATACAGTGTACTGACCCCAGCAGATGTAGTGGCCGTCTCTCTCTCACTCTGTCTCACACTCACACACACACACACACACACACAAATGCGACCAGCTAATTTTCCAGGTTATATGTAGGTACATGTTTACGTTCCACCGGTCAGACAAATGAGAGGGTTTTTGTCTCTCTCGGACTGTATCAATGTGGACTACACGTTTGTCTGTCTCTTGCAGGATCTAAGAATGTGGAGTACAAGCATAAGGTGTGGCATGAGGAATGCTTCACCTGCCTGTTCTGCAGGGAGCCAATTCGCTCCCAGAGCTTCCTGACCAAGGGGGACGAGGTCTACTGCATGGCCTGCCATGAGAAGAAGTTCTCCAAGAACTGTGCTGGCTGCAAGGAGGTGTGCTCTCACATACCCACTCACAAACACATACCCACACAGGCATGGAAACACACACGTACAGACACACACGCAGGCACAAAAGCACAAACACATGCACGGAGGCATGAATGCACTCTTACCAGGTCACATTATACTGAATAGTTCATAGGACTGTAAATACCCACTTGGACCGATTTTGACATTTTTCCACTGCTTTATCACATCCATAGTTTCATTGTGTTGCACAATGATCCAGGAATGGACATTTCATTGAAATTATGAGTATTTTCCTCCTTCCCCTTAAATTAACTCATTTTCTTCCATATTTTACAGATCTGATGTCGCTATTCTGTTCATCAACTTACTAAACACACTGAACTAGCTGAATATGAATTACACCATCTCTAACGGTTTCAGATTTTTGGAGCATTTTTTTTAAATAAAACCAAGAAGGTGGCTGTAAGGAGGCTGTAGTCTTTGCTTGCTCACTAGCGGTACAGTTATGGGGCTGAGTTCCAGGGTAGGCTCACCCCTCTCTGTCTCTGCTCTCCAGCCCATCACCACCGGGGGGATAAGCTACCAGGACCAGCCCTGGCACTCCGAGTGTTTCGTGTGCAACACCTGCAAAAAGGGCCTGGCTAATGTCCGCTTCACCGCCCACGAGGATAAGATGTACTGCGTGGACTGCTTCAAGACCTCGGTGGCCAAGAAGTGCATGGCCTGCCAGAACCCCATCACAGGTCAGAGAGAGAGAGAGAGAGAGAGAGAGAGAGAGAGACAACAAACGAACAAACAAACAAACGCATGTATACAGCCTTCAAGGCAATCCTACACACTGACACCTGACAGCAGTGTTCCATAGGACTGGTGTCAATGTAAATATAAAGGTAAACGGAACATGTGAAATGCACACAAAGTCTTTGCCATGAGTCATCTTGTTGCCATGGAGCAAATATAATTGAACAAATGAGAGAAGATGGAATGCTCTATTGATTTCATGGTAATCATCCGTATTGCCATGAGTAATTGCTGCCATGTGTATTTCAGAACTATATTTTGTCAATTTCACACAAGTTGAATGTGACAGTTATGTAGCAGCAATGGCTAGATTGCAATATAATTGCTATGACATTAACTTTGCCCTGACACATCAAATAACAAGGGTTTTCAGAATAAATTATGCACCAACTGACCTGAAGCCAATCATTGACTAACAGAGCTATCTTCCAATGAGTACTTAGCTTACACCGCTACCATTTTACCTCGAACAAAATCATCAGTAATAGCTGTGAAAGCACAGTGAGCTTAAAAGATGGAACAGGTGAAAGTGTAATAGAGATAACTGACATTTGAATGAAGAATAGGGAAATGTGAACTTCATCTCTTTCAAAATAATAATCTCTATTATCATTGTGCCGCAAACTAAAGGTCTAAAGAATTCAAATGTGACCCTTACCTAAGCCAAAGCAAGGTCTGATGGTGGCCGCATGTGTAACTTAAGGAGGTGTTCTTTAATGCGGCTGGCAGGTTTCGGCAGGGGGACCCAGGTGGTGAACTACGAGGGAAACTCCTGGCATGAGTACTGCTTCAACTGCAAGCGCTGCTCCCTTTCACTGGCCAACAAGCGCTTTGTCCTCCATGGAGAGGATATCTACTGCACCGACTGCGCCAAGAAGCTGTGAGCGGAGCCCCAGGAACGCCGAGGGGGGAGGTTGAGGGTCCCTTTTGCCCCTCCTGCTTTACCTTACGGCTGACTAAGGGCTTCAGAATGGTGGAGATGTAATACAAAACTAACACACTTGGATTCACATGCTTAGGTAGAGTAGCTGAACAGAATGGCTAAGTTGCAATGTACACAGCTTGAGTTTAAAGTCAAGATAACACCAGATAACAGAACTGCATTATAACTGGAGAAGCTACTCCCTTGTCTCACAGATTACAATTTGCAGTTCCTGTTCTAATGCAGATCTGAGGTCCAGTTATGTACGTTGCAACTGACCTGAGGGTTTTAGAAGAGTGGAAGGGAGTGAAAAACTTCACATACACAATACACCTTAAAAGATATTAAAAAAAAAAAACTTGTTTTAAGTCAGCAAATTCAGGCTTTTAAAGAAAGTGCACACTTAATAACAAAGTAGTATACCTAGCTATGGGCGAATGAGGTACCACGATACCAAAAATGGGTGAAACTACAATGAGCCGTCAAAGACTGACTTCAACCAAATTAAAGATTTTGCATTTTGCAACAAAATAATCACATCAGTGAGTTACTGGTAACATTGATTAATAGCATTAATGATAGCACCACCTGTTTTTGGGGGTGGTAACACCACACTCTCCCATCATTATAGCACAGCAGATAATGCAATCTGTCAGGCTTTTCAGTCATAACCAGATGCCATGACAAATAGTGGATTTCAGTTTGTTTCTGTAGGTCTGAGCACACACATTAACATAGTATACTCATCTTGTTTTACCATACTATCTTCTACTAAATTTTGTGGGCATGCAATACTTGGTACATAATTGGTTCCGATAGCTTAGCATAAGATTTGAATATAAGAAAAACTTTGATGTATTAAAATCTTGTATTCTTGCATTCAGCTTTAAATCTGTGCCTTACTAGAAGTATAGAAATGAAAATAGAGATGGCTAAGTAAAAGGATGTGGTTTTCTTGAAACAAATATTATCTTTACATAAACTAACTTTAACAGTAATGCATCATCGTGGGCTTGATGTGAGTGATGATCTTGTCACTGGTTTTTCACTAGCATTTGTCGTTGTTTGATATGTAGTCCAGTGGCACTGCGTTCTTCAGGCACAAGCAATGTCGTATCATTTAAACATTTTGCAGTGGACTTTCATGTTGCCTTAATACCTTAAAAGCCAATAAATGAAGTGAATACTACATTTGATTTGCCTGAGTAGTGTTTTCACTTTTCAAAGACAGAACAATCCAATCCAAATGTACACTTTAAATAGCTTTTATTTATTTTCCAAACTTTATTTTAACATGTTCATATTTTTTAATTTCCAACATTTTCATCTTTTCATCAAGATACATTTCAGGAGATATATTTACAAGATAATTTGTTTGTGGACGGGGAAAATCGAAACATCCACACACAGCCCAGAACAGTTACGAGTAAAAGACGGTGTTCACCACCTGGTTTAAGAAACAAATGATTGTCACGAACCGGAGACAAGCATGACCTGTTCACCTTAACAACAGAACACAGATACGAGCTATTCTCAACCTAAGGCACTGTTCTACTCTACAATCGTAGCGACCATCACGGGAGTGAGAATTGTTAGCTCTGCAGATGCACACAGTACCGACCTGAAATGTTACTAAGCAGCAGCTGCACTGGGCAGGCCCCTGTCCAGGCCTGAGTGCTCGAACCGTGCCGGTGCACAGCGCACAAACGTTTCGCAAACACGCGCGCAGATTGAAATAGAGGTCCACGGCTCATACACTAAGCAATAATTACAGGTGTGAGGAAAACAGGTGCTAGAAAGAACACCAACGAGCAGAAACAGAAACAAAACCTTAAAACCTCCTTGTGAGAGAAAGCTTTATAACTCTATCCCTCCTTCCCAGGCGCCCCGTCTCTATGATCCTGGGTTACTCTCCTTCAGAAACACTTCCACACCAGGCCAGCTAAAGTAACCCACAAACCTGATTCTGTCTCAGCCACACAAAACATTACATCATCACAAAGTGTCCCCAATGCTTATCTGTGTCTTACAGAGAGAGGAATAAATGTGGTAAAAGCACAAAATGTTCGTTCTAACTGGTCCACATATGAACTTTGCAGCGGTGCTTTTAGGCAGACATACACAATGAGACGATATGCTATCTGGCACGTAGCTGCTACCAGGTGGTCGATGCAGGGAGAACCTATCTCAGCACACTTCATTTCACTCAGCCAGGAGGGCAGTGGGCCTGCTGGCTCAAAAGGAGATCTTTAACACCTCCATTTTAACCGCTCAAGCCCAAAGAGAACACACACGGCTTGATTCTAACTAATTTTCTTTAAATATATGATAAAATAATATGTTGAAGGGACTGCACGGTCAAGGCCAGGCAGTGTTTAATTCGACGTCCACCATTTCCTCAATTGGACACAGGAAATGGATATGCAGGAAAATGTCCTTCTACTTCACAAGTTAACCGTTCTTGCACGTTACTTATCTCTCTGAGGGCCACATGATGGGAACCAAGGCTGTTCTGCAGAGAGATGACTGTGCGACCAAAGCGGGACACCGTTCTACTGTCCGATGAAACACAACACGACTCAGTCACGGTCCAGAGCAAAACCACTCGACACGCCTCCCTTTTCTGACAACTTACACAACGCCTTCCATCAACTTCATACAATCCTTTACCAAACACAGTGGGCCCCATCTGTCAAAGCTATGCTGACAAGAAAAAAGGACCTTTACTTACGACATAGTGTTCAAAATGGAAAGGGACTGAATGCCCACGTACAGGGCATGCGTCTGAGGAGACAGAGCTATGACGTGCAGTAACAGCCAAGCTATCTACAAACACCCACCCCCTCCCACCAAGTCCTCTCACCCTTTATGCTCTAATACTGATTATATACACAACACTTAAATACAAAGCCATACACTTTATACACCGATATTAATTTTGGCTGCCCGGTTATATTTTCATTTAACAAAAAAAAAAAAAGAAATAAAATTAATAGTAATGGTGCTTCTGGTAAGCAAGCAAAAAAGTCAAGTTTTTTTTTCACACAATGCATTGACGGAGAAATGTTAAGACGACAGACAGGTAAATGACGACAGACACAGGTAAGCACGTCGACATACAATAACAGTTTTTAGACACCTGGCTGTGCGTTAGATACAGTCTCGGGCCCTGAGAAAGAAGGCCCATGGCCCTTGGTAGTAATATTTAATAATAAAAAAAAAAAAAAACTTTCCAGTTAGGTTAATGAACCTATGCCATAGTCAACTCCACCGACATAACAGAACAACAAACTCACCATCCAAAAGCAAAACCACCAACAGACATGTTACAGTAATTCTCTGTGGTTGTTGTTCCTCGGTCATAACTTCATACAGGCCCATAGCAACATACAGGTTTTAAGGTTGAGCTATTTCTGATTTGTGTTAATTTGTAACTTGAAAAGTGTAACAACACCGTCATCTGCTATAGATTTGTATACATACACAAGAAACACCACAAAAAAACTTTGAAAACATCAGATCCTGATAGAAAATAAACACATTTTCAACAAAAACTGCAAAAGTGAATCAATGGATAGATGCTTACTAGGATGTATTTTCTGTCTCTTTAGAAATAATAAATCCTTCAGTTTCAGGAAAAAGATAAAAACCCTTAGGCAAGAATAACCATTAAGTAAAAAGTGTTCATTTACACTTCAATTTCAACCACAAAGCGCCCCCTACTGGCCAACAAAAGTGTACCACCTGCTGAAATGCTAGGACCAGGACCTGCTGCAATATATATATAGTTTACAGGAGTACCATCAGTCACAAAATGCCACTTTCTCTGCTAGATATAAACTCTGAGATGTCTTTTTTGCGGACGTCTGTCTCTGACATGTGACAGTGAAATGAATTTCAGTCAGTCAGCACGCCACTCCACTGTGACAGCGCTGAAGCCTCGTCTCTGTGTGTCTGTGCTTGTAAATGCGTCTCTGCGTGTGTCTGTGCCTGTAAACTCGTCTGTGGTGATGCACAAACAGCACATCCTGAGGGTGGGGGAATGCAGAATGCTGGGGGGGGGGGGGGGGGGGGGGGCTTATTGTGCTGAGGCAAAAGCCTGGGCAGAGATTGGCTGTGAGCGAGGTGACGGACAGGGGGTTACTGACTGCTGATTGGCTGTGAGAGAGGTGGTCAGCTGTGTTATTGTCATGGGGCTCGGGATCAGACAGGGGGAAGGCTGGTACTCACACTGTGAATGAGGGGAGGGTTGTGTCGCAAGACCCCAGGGGAGGAGAAAAAGCTGTCCAGTCTCCTGCCTACACTAAAACTCTATGGGCCTTGCTTAGTTAGTGCTTAGACAGGAAGAGGGAATATCTGCAGGGACTTGGGAGGACTTCCCAGCCCAACCAACTGTCCCACGCAAGGAAAAATGTCTGCCCCCAATGTTATCTTCACTGTCAGTGTAAATAAATCAAACCCAAATAAGTTACCCCCCAAGGCAGAGCTGGAGAAAGGCTTCCATTACAGGAAGCACTGTTTCTCAAGGCCTGCTGATGACATCATCACTCTGAGACGACCCCCTTTCATACACAAATAGATAGAAGGGACTCGTCTCCTGGAAATGATCAAACAAAAAAGGACAAAAAATGGAATTGGAGGAATAAATTGAGAAAAGGCGATGAATAAATTATGACAACGCAATCCCCACAGTAAAAAAAAAAAAAAAAATCTCAAAAATAAAACAGAAAGTAAAAAATAGGACACTGTGTTAGGAAGTGACAAGGAGAAATCTAGAAGTTAGTCCTCTTAAGGAATATACTTTCCCTGAAGCATTTTGAAAACTATTTTAAACTTTCTTTGAGGTGCAAAGTTAGCAAACATCCAAATTCCTCCTTCTGGGGTCCTTTCATGTTGTGCTCCAATATCTCTCAGGCAATCTGTCTGTCTGTGTGTCCGTCTGTCCTTTGAAGCAGCTGGGGTGGGATTGGAAGGCCTCCGTCGCTCAGTGAGACAGGACTGCAGGAGTGCAATAATCACAGGCCTTCAGTCCAGCCATGCCCAGCATTATATTTCTAACAGAGAGACAGCAGTGAGAGACAGGTTACCCCAGAAACAACTCAACACATCAGAGCACTGGAGAGAGAGAGAGAGAGGCAGGTTACCCCAGCAACAACGATTAATCGATTATCAAAGATATTCTTTCGATCGACTAATCGATTAACAGACTAATCGATTAATCGACTAATCGTTGCAGCTCTAGAGCATGTGTGAGCGAGCATGGGTGGCCTGACTCACCGGACAGGGCTTGGATCGGGGCCACACCGTTCCCCTTCTCTTCAAAGGCCACCCTGGGCCCCTCGGGGCCCCCGTTGTGCTCCAGCAGGCTCTGGCCCCGGCCGTCCCCATCAATGAGGACATGGCCCTTAGTGTGCATGCCCAGGTCGATCAGCTCCTCGAAGCTCCAGGTCCCGGCCTTCCCGTTCAGGCCTGATAAGGGCTCCACCTCTTGGGGTTTGGGGCTTGGGCTACAAATAGATGGGGGAGACACCAAGGGAACCTTTTACTGCAGCTCTAACAGGTCTAATTACCCTCCGAATTCAGCAACAAACCTGTCACCCAAACCTGAAGCCTAATTAGGAAATTGCTCCATATTGGGACCATTTTACCCATAAAGAAGGCACTGCACCTTGGCTGCGGGCCTACAGACACAGCTGAACAAAAGGACAATGTTTAAAAATATAAAATGGATGTCAGTTCACTCAGACAAAGGGCTTCTACTAAATGTTTCAAAATGGTAAGTTATTGTTAATGTTAATTACTGAATACAGACATAATGAATGGATAGATGGATTAATGAATTTTCTATTCTCTCCTTGGACAATCTTTCATTCCGATAATGAAAGATTCCACTGCTGCATTCTCCTCCAGTACAGGAGACCACATGCTGGCGTACACGACATGCAATGATGCATGCAGCCAGTAGGGGGCTCCTTCTCACTCAGCAGTCCACTGGCTGAACTGCTCAGCTGCTGCAAGCAGACTGACAGTGCCATAAGCTACCAGGAGAGGTCGCTACTGAGACTGACTGAAAACATGGTTATCAAACAAGGCTGCAGACGGACTGAAGCGTCAACTTACTGGTGCCGAACCACAATAAAACAGTGACACCAAATGTGTGGCTTTGTCACGAACTAACTGAATGGTCTATGTCTTACAGACTGAATTCTGCTTAACTGCGACTGTTTGAATCCTCCCAGAGCCATAGCAGGTACTGGCACAGACTTAATTCCAGACCGTTGCTAACATAACAGCACACCTAACATCCCGTCACCTGAGAGCCTTGAACGAGCCTTAAGTGAGCACTGAAAGAGCCTCTAATCAGCTCTCTTCTCCCCAGGTGAGAAGTGAATGAGAAACACAATAGAAGTAACAGCTGTTCTATACCTGACTTCCTCAGGCTCTTCTGGGGAGGTGTGGTTCTCCGCCTCTGCCTCTGCCTCCACCTCCACTTGCTTTCCATCTTCCTCTGATTTTCCATTCATGTTCACGAAGGGCCCCTCCTCCTGCTCAGCCACTGGCTCTGCTGGAGACAGGCTCCGCCTTTCAGAGACACACTCGGTTTTCTCTTTGGTGGTGTCCGCAGCCTCATTAGGCCCCTCTTCTGTGCAACAAGGAAAACACGTTACATCCATTAACAAGGCAAGAGCAGCACGCGCGCACGCATGCATGCACAAACACTCACAGGCATGCACATGCACAGCGTGATAAAAGACCAAAGCAGACAAAAATAGCACGACTTTCTGACTGCTGTCCGCAGAGACAGTGAGAGGAAGGTGGGGTGACGGTGAGGGGAGTGGGGAGGAGTGAGTCGGGGTAAAGAGTTACCCTTAGCTTCCTGGTCTCTGTGATTGTCCGTCTCTCCATTCAGCTCCTGCATGCCCTTGTCCTCATCTCTCTGCAATGAAGAAATCAAATGTCCGTGAGCACGTCTGATACAAGCACACATGCCCACATCAGCCCTGACTATGGTGGTAGGAATGGTCTGAAGAATGGGTGGGGAAATGGGTGGGGTTTCCCTCAGGCACATGGTACAAGAGGCTAACGTTCATATAACTTATAGTATGACCCGCCTGTAAGAGATCAATGCAGGGAGTTCTCTGGGGCACTGTGATTACAGCCTTACCTTGGCATCATTTTGGTCTGTTTTTCTGGTCCTTTTCATGATCTCTTCAATCCTCTGAAAGTGTAAAAAGCAGAGATGGTGTCATTAGGGAGTTCCAGTCACATGCTTATGGAAAAGTGTCAGTGTGGAATTCCAGTGCCACTCTACTGGAAAAGTGACAGTGTGGAATTCCAGTGCCATGCTTATGGAAAAGTGACAATGTGGAATTCCAGTGCTATACTTATGGAAAAGTGACAGTGTGGAATTCCAGTGCCATGCTTATGGAAAAGTGACAGTGTGGAATTCCAGTGCTATACTTATGGAAAAGTGACAGTGTGGAACTCCAGTGCCATGCTTATGGAAAAGTGACAATGTGGAATTCCAGGGCCATACTTATGGAAAAGTGACAGTTTGGAATTCCAGTGCTATACTTATGGAAAAGTGACAGTGTGGAATTCCAGTGCTATACTTATGGAAAAGTGACAGTGTGGAATTCCAGTGCTATACTTATGGAAAAGTGACAGTTTGGAATTCCAGGGCCATACTTATGGAAAAGTGACAGTGTGGAATTCCAGTGCCATGCTTTTGGAAGAGTGAGGCAGTCACAATGCTGCTGTGGAAATCTCTCTCTCTCTCTCTCACCCTCTTCCTCTCCATGCGCTCCTGTTGGGCCTGCTCCATGATCCTCTGCCTCTCCTCCCGCTGCTTCTCCGCCTCCAAGAGCGCCCGTGCCTCCGCCTCCTCACGCTGCAATCATACAGTTAACCTATCAGATCAAGCCACCAATTCACTAACCAAAGCTATCAACCTATCAGATACAACCCAGCAGTTCACCAACCAAACCCATCGACCTGACACATCAATCCACCTGATAAAACCAACCCAACAACCAACCAATCATATGAATCAAGGACTAAAATCAATTCTTCATAAATATCTTCTTGATCAGCATGTCTATAGATTGGTCAGATTCCTCACCTCTTTCTGCAGCTCCACCTGTCTCTCCTGTTCCTCCCGCTCAAGGCGTACTCTCTCTTCCTCCGCAATCCGTGCCTGCTCCTCCTCTTCCCTCCTCTTCTCCTCTGCCCTCCTCTTCTCCTCCTCCAGCTGTCTTGCTCGCTCTTCCTCTGCTGCGCGTTTCTCCTCCTCCTTCCTCAGCCTGGGGAGAGACACAGCAGTCACATAATCGTGACATCACAATAGACTCTGCTCAGTTATCTGCCACATCACTGTGACATCATCATAGTTTCCATTCTGTGCTCAGTCACTTCACCGTGACATCACAGAAGTCTCTGCACTGTTCCCTCAATTAGATTTTTTGCACTTGCTTTCTGATTGGCTGTCAGTTTTCCGAGGATGAATCTGGTTGGCTCTGAGTAGGTACTCCCAACTACCCAACATTGTAATTATTCAGAAGTAGTAATTAATCACTGGAAAAGAATAGAGCCAAGTTTTGTCACATTTGTGACATGATAAACCTATACTGCAGATATTTGCTACAATATGGAATAAAAAGGAAGAATTTCTGAAAAACAGATAGTAATATTAAATGGCTTACAGAAAATCACACACTTTTCACCAGTCCATCATCAGAATTCCGCACTACAAAGAAAGACTTCCCAGTTTTTGAAGTTGACGAAATGCACAATGTGTTTCAGGGACACTATTGCTCATTCCATTTCTCACACAGAGACATGACAGGGCAGAGATGGGTGAGGTCAGGCTCCTCCTCACCTCTCCTCTTCCTCCCTCTGAACCTTCAGCTGCTCCTCTCTCTCCTTCTGCTCCCGTGCCAGACGCCGGTTCTCAGACAGGATCTTAGCCGCCTCCTCGGCCGATGTGGTGCCCGCTGTGGGTTTGGAGCTGGAATCTGGACAGGGGCACAGACACAGATATTTGCACAGCTCTGCAGAAAGATGGACCGTTCAATGCGCAGAACTCAGGGCCGGAGTCTGGAGAGGGCAGAGGCTTTAATACAGCAGCAGATTGTACATAACCACAGCCAAAACGGAAAACTCTAGCACACCACAAACCATGCTGTGTTAAAGTGAGGCCTACAGTCCTACTCATTGTCGGCTAAATCCTTTAAATACTATCAATTTACAGCATAACAAAAGATTTTGAAGAATTACAAACACATGTACTTAAACAAGGCCCATGTTCAATGTGACCCATTTACCACTGAACAGTAGTTAGTAAAAATAATCAGTAGAACAGATCACAATAACTGTAAATACTGGGTTGTCTGACTTTTACAGATAAACTCTGTAATAAAAGTTTGCTATGAACATGTGCAAACCATGTGAACAGAAGAACACACGCTGCCGGGCTTCACAGGCCTGGACTTCGGCAGGTTTAACAAGCTGTTTACCAGCCACCTGTCTGTGTGCCCCACAGCACAGGAAGTGGTTATGTTTCTCTGAGCAGGGAGACATCGCTGGCAGTGTAGATATGGCTGTGATATGTGGTTATGTCTCTGAGCAGGGAGATCGTGCTGTTGGGGGGAGGGGCTGTGGAGGGCTGATGGCCAGCAGGTCGCATTCTCTGCTCGATGGCTCTTGAAGGGCTTTTTTTTGACAACACACTCTCACACACACAATTTATCCAGGCCGAAATGGTGCGTCAGCCAGTGATACCGTCTACGCAGGCTCAACTGTATGCGTACTTTGTGAGGGCCTCGTGTACTTGTGAATGAGAAAGACTGAGAGCATTATTCTAATAAGCTTGCAGGAGTTATCACAAACTTTGTTTGCCCTGTTTATGAACGTACTGAGAGGCCTAGCGATTGCTGTGGGGCCAAAGGACCTTCCTGGTCTCCTCCGTAGAGGTTTGTTCCCAATCAGAATGTGTTACTCATTGTAAGTGAAGACAAATTGATTTATTTCTTGTTCATTTTACCTGTTCAGAAGCTCCGTATTAAATGTCTATATTGTTACAGCTGTTTGTCTTCAGTGTGTTCTGAGCTTGACATGCTGAAGTACACCTCCCGTAAAGCCATTCAAATAAAGCTTTTTGTTTGTCAAAGAAACATTTCCCAGACCTTGTGACTGTTTTTCCATAACGCCACTCATACACGCTGTCAATCACACACACATGCTCAAGCACACCCATACACGCTCAAACACACAAACGCACATACACTAAAATACACACACACACTGACTCCCACACGCATAATACAGAATAACAGAACATTTTCACCAGTGACAAGCACCTTAAGGGCACTGAATAACACTATGAGTTAAAGCCAGAGTAAGCCAGCACACTACATCCTAAAAAAGGAAAACAGCACATCAAAATCCTGTTTGACAAGGAGTGGTGTGCTCCTCTAAAGACTCCTTCACTGTAGTACCTAACTCTGACCAGCTGGGGGAGCACCTCACCAGATAACCTAATCGTCTCTGTGTAAGATGATTGTAAGCAGACCAACGATAATCTGCATGTTAAAAAGAGGCAGAACACGAGGGCCTGTGACAGATTACATATTACGAAAGTGAAGGGCACAGAAACACACACTATACATATAAATAGCAGCAGTCTTACACTACCAGTTCTGCTGTGCAGAATTTTCAATTCTGATTGGACATCACTTCCTCTTTATTGACACTCAGTAAAAACCATTTTGAGACGGCAAGAAGTAGTTTCATCAACTACTTCATGAAATGAATACAAATGCAATATATATACACACTACACTATTTTATTGTTTTCATTATTTGTAGCATTCTAACTACATTATTGCTATTCTTTTTATTGTTGCTACTGTTTCTACTTTTGCACATTAACAATCATGAACTTGGCAGACACTCTTATGCAGAGCGATTGACGCAGCTTAAATTTTGTAGACGCTACCCAGCTGTGCAGTTTGATGTTTACAGAAGCAGTTGGGGAGAGGTTCTTCTGTGCAGAGTGCGGAATTCACCCTGTAAGCCTCATGTACAAGCCCAGCTCTCAAAACACTATGCATCCCAGTTCCTACCTTTTTTTAACTCTACTAAACTCAGACCCGGGTCACTACTCCAAGATCAACAACAGAACCAACAACAACGTCGATATTTCCGGGCACTTTGATCGTCCGAGCGGTTTGATTGTCTGAAAGGATCACTCACCATCTTTGGTCTTGCTGGCGGGGGTGGGGGAGGGGGGGGGTGGCTGGTGGTGTTTCGGGGGTCTGGGGGGCAGCAACAGGCTGCAAGGGGGAGCCCTCCTTGGGTTTGGGGTCCTTCTTGCGCAGGGTGACAGGGCCCGGGGGGGGGGGGGGGGGGGGGGGGGCGGGGGGGGGGGGGGGGGGGGGGGGGGGGGGGGGGGGGGGGGGGGGGGGGGGGGGGGGGGGGGGGGGGAGGGGGGGGGGGGGGGGGGGGGGGGGACGCTGTCTGACTCCACAAGGGGACGAAGGGCGGTTCCTGTAGCTCTGCCTGCGTTCAAAGACAGGACATGCACAAATTAACAAAGAACCCACATACCTCTTATTACATCCACTATCAATAAAACTGACAGGGTAAAGCAAATAATGAAGTAATTATCTCACCAAGAGCAGATGGAGTTAAAAACCAAAATACAGTAGCCCTCTATGACACTACTGCTCTGGCCCAGACAGAGATACAAAGAAATCCCACAATGCTACAGGTACCGTATTGAAGAGTGGGCCATTTTTCAGATAAAACCTTAATCCGGGGTGCGGACTCATGGTGAACATTATAGATCCCCAGCAGCGTTAACCCCACCATCCCGATCAAGTTCCTACAAAAACTTCCTCTTCATCTGGCCCTAGAACTACCACTCGACATCCCACTGGCGACAAAACGCCCTGGATTTCCCACCATGCTTTATTCCCCAGGGCGCCACTGAAAGAGAGTTCTGTTTTCACACTGCCCACGAGGTTACATAAAACAGATAAATGAAAAGGTATTTGTCTAGCACTACAAAGCGGCCTGAGACAGAGTGCTTTAGAGCAGTGGCAATGCTGTGCCCATCACAACATGAATTACAGGACTTGCACATCATTACATTTTTTTTATTTATCCTTTATTTCTCCAGGAAAATGCCCTACAGAGAATGCTCTGTAATTTACTAGTAGGGGTGAGATTCTGAACAAGAAATCAACATTCACCAGTACAAAAGCATGCCCAAGACAACATTAAAAGTGATAACAGTGAGACGGTGGCATTAAAACAGATTAAGCTGAGATGCAGCAGTGAAACCACATCCTCAGTGCAGCCAATAAGGGGATGCTGCCAGCGTCCCTGTGATCTACAGAGGCAACCATGGCACCCAGCACAAACACACAAACAGCAGGGGGGTTCTCCGGCATCCAGGCCCTTAGTCACACCCGCCTGGCTTGGCAATTCCCTTCCTTTCCGCCAAAGCTGATGTGTGGTGAGCATTGTAGCACACAAAATGGCTGCCACGGGTCATCCACGAAGGCACTACACAGTCGTGGTGGCTGACGTGGGTCCGTACCTGGCTGGTCCGGGGGACGGAGTTCTCTTGCTGGCAGCAGATGTCGCAGGTGCAGGGGAGGGAGATCGGCGACGGCTAGGTACGTTGCTGGGTGAGGAAGGGCGCTTCCCCCCAGGAGAAGAAAAGTGCTTCTCCTTCTCCTCTTTCTGATTGGTCACAGACAAGGGATGGGGCCAGAGAGCGCACGCACAGACGCACAGACAGACAGACAGACAAAAGCACATGGAGACACACGCAAAATCCATCAGCTCATCAGATAATCCAAAAACCAGAGCAGTCACAAGGCCTGCATTCACCAGATATGAAGATACAGATCGGGGCAGAACCAGACTGCTAAAAGCAGTATTGGAAACAAGCCGACATGCAGGCAAACACACAATTTAGAAATAATTCATACAACGGGCACACAAAACAAAAACTCTTAGCTAGAAGATCGCATTTCAAACAAATCTAAGTTTCTCTCTCAGATCCCATTTGAGTTGAACAATGAGATTTCACAGGTACCAGGCCGGTGTACAATTCCACACAGGGTCCCTAAGGTTAGCACCTCAGCATAAATCAGTATTTCTGAAGCTCATGTCCACTGCTACCCAGCGTTACCTACAGTGGGGGAAAAACTCACAGAAAACCCTGTCTCTGAAGGATCATTTTCACCTCCTCACTGTCCATCTTAGGGCTAGTCAATGTCACAATGTCAGTTTGAAAATGTTTTTCAAAGAAACGCCTCCAAGTACACTACAGAGTTACAGAATGTCTACCGATGTCAAAGTGATTCAGCAAGACAGATCCGCTAGACTTGAGACTAATCTGCTCAACTTGCCTTTGTGTGGGGGGGAAAAAAAAAAAACAAGTAACAACTTTTTATTTCTATATGGGCTGTATGGATTATGTAACTTTTGGTGGAAGGTGTTGCTTCATTCAGTATGATTTTAGCTTTTTTTATTTAAAAAAAAACTAGTCAGTTTCATCCGGGACGCTCTCTGTTCTGCTGAGCCGGGACTGAGCACTAATCTCAGCTCACGCAAGGCCCTTCACATTCCATTACCCAGGAGGCACAGAGGAAGATAATACAAATCAGTGAGACAGCTGTCAGCTCATATCCTTTTTACATTCCTCCACTTCCACCACTCACGACCGAGTTTCGCTCCAGCCTCCTTAAACAGTCTCGGCACCATAAATGATCTTTACATCCACTTCTGTTTAATGCACTAGTTGCACTGGTTTGGCCTCAGCCAAAAGTCCCGCAGGTATTTTTTTTTTGCAGGAGTGTCTAACACTGAGCTCTAAAACTCAAGTCTTTGAGGGCTGCAGTGTCTTCTGTTTTTTGGTGTGCTCCAATGGTTCCATATGTGATTAATTAAACCAATGTCTTTCTTTCTGAGGCCTACATTGGCAGCCAATTTCAAAGGAAACAGTGAAAGAGCTGCAGTCGCAGTGGCCCTCTGGGACGGGAGTTTGACACCACTGGACTACCACAATTCCTGGCCATTCTAACACAGACTAAGGGCGTTTTTCTCATTTGTTTCTTTTTTTTTTTTTCAAAAAACCACAGCAGCAGCCATGAATGAAATGGGGCCAGCTCCAAAGGCAGGGCCCCTCAGCCAGGGGCGGGGCGTTCCCCCGGGAGTCGGGCCACAGGGCACAGGTTTCGGGACGCACCTCTGTTTTGCATTTCCTGACCCGGTCCTGCCTCTGTGGGCCTTTATCTCCGTGGCTGACAATGGTCCTCTTTATACCATTAGAGGAAGGACAGTAAAGCCCAGTGCATAGTCCACGCTCAGCATTTCCTTCTTGAAACTAGCTACTGGCTGAGATTTCTGTTTTCTTTTTTACCAACGCCCTGTACCAGCGCTGCTGCAGCTATTCCCTTCCTCTACCAGCCCTGCGGAGCAGGATCCTGAAAGCACAGCTTCCCCAGATTAAAATCAAGGATAAAGAGACCGAGCTGCTTTGAAAGTCAAATCGGACAGGACGTGCAAATATAAAAGTTGCCATTTGAACTGCCCATTCTTTTTTTTCCTTTATTTTCCTCCCTTATCTTACGTAGTCTGTCATTAAAGATCTGAAACCGTCACGCAAAAACCGTGATGCGTTATGCGAAACATCAGACCTGTTCGATACAAGGAACAGAATTTCCAACAGGGATCCAACAAATGGGGGGGAGGGGGGTTTACTTTTTGTAACCTCGTTTAAATTTTAGGGCTAATAAATGAGGCTGGGTTACAGCCCCATGTCCTGGATACATCTGATATCTCTGGTATGACTCAGTTATAATGTGATATACAAGACATAAGGTAAAAAGGACTCACCTGTAAGGTGATTAATCTGGTTTAAGGTTCACCTGTACAGGTGATAACACTCACCTCACCTATCCAAGAATTAGGGCTCCCCTAACATATGAGCGTTACACCGCACTAGTGCAAGCCTTAGAGAGTTTGGCCCTACCTGTGTGTTAGGGCAAACCCGCTTGAAACTACTCAATGCTCACCTGTACTAATGTTAGAGCTCACCTGTGGGAGCATTAGGGCTCACCTGTGTGCCATCGGGGGCTCCATCAGAGGACGTTGAGGACAGGGGTCCCTTGCGGTCGATGCTACGGCTGCGTACGGGGCCCCTAGCGGGGTGCAGGGGGCTGGCTGAGGCTGAACGAGGACAGAGGTGAGACTCTGATAAAAGACAGTGTCATTGGAGCGTAGCCAATGGGAAGGGGGAGAAGCGGTGGCGGCGGCAGCCCCGGAACAGCAAGCCAAGCAGGGGAGGAAAAGAGTGAGAGAAGAAGAGAGGAAGATGGGAAAAAAAGAGGGGCGGGGGTAAAAAAAAAAAAAAACAAAAACAAAAAATTGACGGGTGTTAGACACTGGTTTTCCCCAGAGCAGTAAGAGCAGCAGACCCAGAGAGTTGGGGTTTGGGTAGGGGAGGGGGGAGAGGGGGGGTGCAGCTTACATGGTGTCCAAGCTCCAGCGCCTCAACCCTTCTGCTGCATGGGACACTGCAAACCCCCCACCGCTGTTAAAGCAGCACCCCCACACGCATGCACACTCACACAAACATACACTTCCCCTCACACATCCTCACTGTTATAATTCACACACAGCCGTACCAGGGCCCTGCATTAGCTACAATCACCTACATCAACAACGATCGCTCCTTGGAATGGAAAATGGTTAAAGAAATCAGGTGGATTCTCATTGGCTAAGAAATCATGTATTGATTGACATTTTAAAGCAGGGGGCTCAAATTTAAATCCTGGAGGCCTTCAGAATCATCAGGTTTTTGTGTTTTTTTTTGTGGCTTTTTTTTTATATGAAAAAGATCGGAGAAAAATATGAAACGCTTCTGACAATGCAAAGTATTATATTTTGGGACTGTCAGACAAATATTTTAATCCCATTATGTACGGAAATATTTTCCTAAAGACTGCATTATATGACTGGGATACCTCCACATAAAGAAACTTCACTATTTTGGGTGCTGAGAAACAGCAGTTCTGAGGTGGGAAGTACAATCCTCTCCTATGTACATCACAGATCCAGAGACACCAGAATTTGCAGTTAACAGTGATATGGGGTAGTAACAGGTGTATGAGAAACTCTATAGAAGTCTGTTTTGATGGATGACAAATGGTCTGGTGGCCATTTTTCCTCGCTATGTTGTCATTAACCCTAAAATAATTTTGCCCCCAATGTGTCACAGAGGTCAACATAATAATGACTGAATCAGTCAGAGTTACACCCTGCTAGAGGGACTGCCTGCAGCTAAATTTCTGTGCGGGGGTAACGTCTCTACCTCAACGGTGGTGTGTTACTCTGTCATACTTAGGTGTGCCAGCCCGATGAGTGAGAGCCTACCAGGCCTTATCTCCCAGAACACCCCTCGCACCCCAACCCAACTGCCAAAACCAAATCACTGCACAACACCATGGCGATCACCGCACAGCACCAGGAGCGAAACCGCCAGCGCAGCCACACGGCGAGCCACCGGAGTATCCGAGGGAGATGGGGGAGGGGCAAGGGGAGGGAATTATGGGCCGTCGCCAAACGCCATGCCACCTCCCTGCGCTGTGATGTCTCCGCCGGGGACAGACAGGTAAGTTCCATAGCGTTACCTTGGGAGGTGGATCCTTCTGCCGAGAGGGCAGCGGCGCTCTTGCTCCGGGCGAGCGAGGCTTGGGTAGGGGCGAGCAGGCGGCTCAGGACTGCGCCATCCAGGGGGCGACGAGCTATGGAGACCGCCCCGAAAAACCGCCGCGAATCAAAAATAAAAGAGGGTGAAAGAAAAACAGAGAGAGGGAGGGGGGAAGGATGAGGAGGGGGGACCACGTGAATCAACCAAGCAAGAGAGAGAAAGACAGAGGAGAGGGAGAAAAAAAAACATGGGAGAATCAACAACAAGAAGCACCAAAAGAGTGATTGAACCCATTATTTATGATGACACAAATCAAAAGTGCTGGGATCTGAGAAACAGGGAACTCAGAGGTAAAGGGGGGTGCATTCGTGATCAGGAAAAGCCAGGGGTGTGGGATTTTGGGTGTGCAGGGAGAGGGGGGGAAACACAGTCCAGAGAGGCAGAGGCCATGAACCACGTGACCACCAGTGACCAGGCAAGCGCCATTTTCTTTCTACTGCTGATACCTTATGATAAGAGGGGTCAACACGGAATTTACACATGTAGCCAACTTTGAGCATCTGCTGGAATCTAATAACCATTAATTCACCCAACGAACAGTAGGCTACATTCAAACAAACACACTTAAGACTGTAAGTGCCTGTACTGTTCAAGACTTGGCCTTTGTTGTCATGAGTCCCATAGAGTCAATCAAATACAGTACAATTCAAAGTAATTAGGAGCATTCAGTGCCTACACTGAGCTAGACCATCCGACGGTGTCGTTATAAGAAAAGTCTTAACAGGTAACAGTAGAGACAAAAAAAGCACTTGCCTTTCTGAACGTATTTAAAGTGGCTTTATTGTAATCTCAGGTACAACAAAGGGCATGAAAATGGAGGTACAAAAATGAGAAATGAAAAGTCAAATCAATAAATCCCTCAACTTTTTAACTTCGATCGACAGGTTCTGATTCTTCTGAAGAATCTGAGGTTAACGGGTCGCCATGGTAATGGAGCCGGTTCTATTTAATACTTATTTTACTAAAAACAGCAGTGGGTCCTCTTTACAAAAAGACACAACATTTATGGTTGGCCAGACTGAAAAGTACTGGTTCAGGATACAGACAAGAGAATATGGCATATCAAACAACCACAGTGGGCTCTCAAATCCTGTCCACAGTACACTGATTTCAACCAATCTGTTCTGCTGTGGAGAGCAAAACTTTTTTAATTGATCAAAAGTTGTGCTTGACAACAGAGTTTAATGTTTAATTGGAGGCTTAACGAAACCTCATACTCCCCTGACTAGGCCTGACCGTGTGTCTAACGCAGCCTAATCAGTCACTCTAGTCAATCAGTCTAACTGATCTGGGCTTTCCCGACAATAACTCAATCTCAGACGGAGCATCTGTGAAACATGTTGTGGTTCTTTGGCATAGTCTGCTGTTGTGATTCTTATAGATTCGTACAGACTGCCTAATTGATTGTCAGAATGACGAGTGTATTTGTTAGCTGAGTCTGAAAACCTGATTCCAGCCAACACCCGCTTTTCCTTTTTCAGGAGTGGTAACTGGCCATTGCTTTATTCACAAAGAAAGTCTCAGCAGTTGGGCAGCGTTGGGAAAACCAAGAAAGATCAGTCTGTGTGGACCACAGTTTTGAACCCGACGAGTGAGCAGGCTCACAATTGTAAGCTTGAAAAGTGGGGCTATTCCAGGTCGTAACCAGGGCGGCGAGTGGGGCTATTCCAGGTCGTAACCAGGGCGGCTAGCGTGTCATTAAGTGTCAGGCTAATGATGGAGCACCTCAGGCAGGGTGCCAGGGCTTCGTCAGAAACAGATGCTTCTGTCGGGAAGTTAACCAAGACCCCCTAATGGGGGCAGAATCTAGGCTCAGGACAAGGGTGAACACGTCGCTGACACGTACACCGGCCCGCAGGCACAACAGCAGGGACAGAGAGACAGACAACCTGGTCTCAGCATTATTTTTTTTTTTTGTTTCAGATTCTATCTGTATTACTGAGAAACTGTAAAGGAACGGGATGGACAAATCCAGTCCTGGAGGGTCATCATGCACTCAAGTTTACGACTTCCTTTCGACTGATGGACGATTTACGCATTGAGCGAAGGCTGCTGAGGTTCTTTAGGTCGTCGATAATTCAGATTAAACACTCGAGACCCGAAACACACAAAACACCAGCAGACATACTGATCCTCGCGGACAGGAATTGTGCACCTCTAGTCTGGGCTATCCGTGTGAAATAAGAGCAGAGCGGTAGTGTGAATGCACAGGTTTGTCATGTTGAGGGGGATAAAATCAGATCCGTTCTCAGTAAGCAAGCACTTTCCTGGCATGGTACATAATACAGTCACGATAAACACAGAGTTATGGGGAAAAAACAGACGCTGAAACACATATGTGTGAAGACACTGCATTTTAAGATATAAGACATGATGCTCAGGGTGTGTGTGCGTGTGTGTGTTCATGTGTGTGTGTGTGTGCATCAGTGCCAGTCTCGGAGCCTCACTGGAGCTCTGAGATGGCAGTGACACACTCCACGGTTGCAAGACCAATGCACCAAATTCGCCATGACTTCATCTGTGAGGGCAGAAACGAACAGTGACACGACAACAACAAAACACCACTGTGTTAGCAGCACAAAGGGGGCATTCCTGGAAAACACAGAAGAAGGAGAGAACGAGCAGTTAAGTAAAGAGTAGCTGAGAGCGACGGCATTATGCCGTGACACAAATGCAACCTTTGAGTTAATCAAGACAAAACGCCTCAGAGATTTTAGGGGCAAGAAAAAAAAGCTGGCCAACAAGAACAGCCAGTCGGTAGCTGTGCTGAGGCATCCAAGCTGAGGTGCACCTAAAACAACAACGTTGGGTACAGGCAGGCGAAAAGGATGTGACAGTCACTCGTATATATATATAATATGTATATATTTTTAAATGTCCTACCATGAACCCTCAATGAAATTACCTTTTTAATGAAGTAACTGTTCAGTGACAGTCTGTGGACCTGCTAGATAAGGCCGGTTCAGACCAAAACGTCATCAGCTGACAAGACGATTTTAGAGAGTTCTCAGAGGAATTTTTGTTCAGCGTGAAATACAGAGTTTGCTGAAGACTGCTGAAGCCTCCTTTGATTCGCCACAACGAATCTTGGGAGTCGACAGTTTAAAAGGCAAGATGTTCCACTCAACTGCCTTAAGACTCAAGGTTATGAAACCAAATAATACAATTTTTAACCATCACTTTGATGTGGACATTGTAATCTTTACTCAGAAATGTTCAAATGTTTAATTTTCTTTTTTTTCCCAGAAAACTCAGTTGTGTCTTGACTGCTCTCATAGTTTTGGAAAGAACTGGGCCTCAGAGTCTCCCTGGTTACCTAAGCCAGTCATGCGGAGCTGGCGTGTTTTGGCTAGCATAAGCCATGTTGAGGGGTAAGTCAGCAATGCAGAACACGCAGGCGGTGTTAGTTTAGCGTACAGGCAATGGCCATATGAAAGCTACGGAGGCTAGCCACCTGATTGCTCCTTGGTCCCTTGTTCTAGTTTAGGGTAGGGCTGTGATTGGGCCCCCATTCGAGTGAGGGAAGAGCTCCGCCTCTTCTGTGTGGGGCCTATGGGCAGGAGAGTGGACAGGGGAACGTTACAGGACACTGTCATCTGAGCACCTGCTCACTTCACTGACTATGGTTACAGAACTGACAATCTGCTCACTGCACTGACTGTGGTTACAGAACTGACAACCTGCTCACTGCACTGACTGTGGTTACAGAACTGACAACCTGCTCACTGCACTGACTGTGGTTACAGAACTGACAATCTGCTCACTGCACTGACTGTGGTTACAGAACTGACAACCTGCTCACTGCACTGACTGTGGTTACAGAACTGACAATCTGCTCACTGCACTGACTGTGCTTACAGAACTGACAACCTGCTCACTGCAATGACTGTGGTTACAGAACTGACAACCTGCTCACTGCACAGACTGTGGTTACAGAACTGACAACCTGCTCACTGCACTGACTGTGGTTACAGAACTGACAACCTGCTCACTGCACTGACTGTGGTTACAGAACTGACAACCTGCTCACTGCACTGACTGTGGTTACAGAACTGACAACCTGCTCACTGCACTGACTGTGGTTATAGAACTGATTACGGTTATAAAACTGACAACCTGCTCACTGCACTGACTGTGGTTACAGAGCTGACATTAAATCTATTTACAGTACTGACAGTACTGAAGCACACATGGCATGCAGGACCAATAATGGTCTGCAGGGATGAACCCAGTGGGCAGTTTCACAACTAAATAAAATTCTGTAATCCATCTCAACCTCAAGATAACCTGTGTCAAATTATCTATTTTTATTATTATCTCCCAGTCACACTGTTTGTTCCGGAAATAGTCAGCAACTCTGGTTAAATGAGTTGGGGGGGGGGGGTCTGCACCTGTGTGATCCACCTGAGGCTGCCTGGAGAGGCTGTCCTTAGCTGCCTGAGGGGACGCGTTTCTAGGCAACCGGTTTAGAGACGAGCTCCTCCGCTTAGCACCTGAGAGACAAGAGACAGTTCACTCCCTGAAATTTCAAAAATGTTAGAAATGAAGCACCACAGCGGTGTCATACTGAGAGGAAATGGCTGTAGTCTTCATGGCTATTACAGCCCTGTGCACAGCAGAGAGAGCCTGGAGAGAGTCACTGTGCTGTGCAGGGCCACTGTGCAAAAGTTAATACTGACGGTGACCAGCACCCATCTCCCATTCTCTGTGACACGACACTGGGACTTATGACTGAGCTAGCACAGGAAAATAGGTAGAGGAATCCAAAAAGCACAACAGGAAGCTGAGATGTTAACATGACCGTTGAGAAAAGGCTGAAATCTGTCACATTTGTTACAGAGAGGAACGGAGATCCACACTGGCTCCCTGTGAGATAGAAAGTAGGGGAAAAGCGCTTAAATTCAGACCTCCTTTTCTCAGAGACACTAAAGAGAAAAATACAATTAAAACACACCTCTATGCACACAAACCAATCAAATGAAGTAGAACAGCACTTGGGGAAAAAAATTAAAACAAAATTACAGTACAGTGAGATGGATGGCTAACTGGGATCAAACCCCCAGTCTCGTCTTGGTCTTATTCTGGATTGTTGTGGAAGCTCAGCTGTGGATAAAGTGAGTAATTGAATATGATCACATGACAAACAGGCACATTATTTAGGAACAATGCATATAACTGTTGGTCAACATGGGGGGGGGGGGGGGGGGTTATACATTTGGGGTTGGGGGGGTGGGGGTCAGGTGAGTTGGGGGCAGGCACACACTTACTTTTGTCGGGAGAGTTGATTAGAGTGGCAGAGGAGGAGGACAGACGCTTGCTGATGAGGGAGTCACCCTGCTGTTTCAGGTTCATAGTGGATGTACAGCGCTTGTCAACTGGGGACACCAGACAGACACACAGACAGGGGAGGGGCGGAGTTTAAGGCCAACATACAATAAGGGGTTAGAATTCCCACAAGAACAGGTAGCTACGACCATGACTATGATAATTATACAAAAAAAGTTTCAGTTCGCCTGAACAGCACTGACACTGCCACTAAAACCATGAAACTGAGCACCTATAGCAGTCAGACTGTTTTCATCGATTAAATATCTTCAACCTGTGAAACAACTTCTTTATTTGAAGTTTGTGAACTTTTGTTTCATCACTCAGTAAATTGGTTAATAATCCAGTTACTGACTGATATCAACAATGGGGGGATTTTAACCATGAAGCTGGTCTTG
The DNA here is from genome assembly GCA_019788955.1 of Albula glossodonta. NCBI lineage: Eukaryota > Metazoa > Chordata > Actinopteri > Albuliformes > Albulidae > Albula > Albula glossodonta. The sequence continues at coordinate 147,676 of JAFBMS010000123.1, forward strand.
GTGTAGCTCTAACGCAACTGTGTACAGCTGTCATTATGGTTACCGTTACGGTTATCTGTTCTGGTGAGACTGGCCCTTCAGACATGGGATCACAGATATGATGTCACAGGGGGGTGAGGGAGTGGAGGTGTGGGCCGCACAACCCTAAGCACCATGCTGTTAGTCTGACAAACTCTACTCAACTCCTCCAATAAACACTAACACAGTAAGCAACGGGTCTCAAGCTCCAGTCCAGGAGGGCCAGTGTGTGTTTCAGCGATTAACTGAAGTCACTAACTGGCTAACCAGGTCTCCCCATACCTTTAGAAACTTGGTTATCCAATTAGTGACTTCTGCTGAACTGCTTTCTTTGCTACTTCTTGATCTGAAGCTCCTGCACTTTCACTGGAGGTGCGCACTTGTTGTAACTCGCTTTGAATTAAAAGCATGCGCTAAATGACAAAAACGTGAGCATCGTGTAAAAGATATCAAGCTACAAGAGAAGTCACATCAAGCTAAAGACACTGCAGCCATCCTGGACTTGAGTTTGAGGTCCTTTTGGGTAGACAATACTTCATAAATTTGTTTACACTGCCCATCAGAGGATCCTCTGTGAAATGGAGCTATCAAAATGCATTTCTCCTGAGGGCACCACTTATGTCATACCTTCATGTATGCCCAATTCATCTTTCCAGTATAACAGAATGACATAAAGAGAAGAAAAACATGATTGTGTACATTATTTTCCAGAAGTCAGGATGAAAAATGCTGTGAAATGGCTGTCAGATCTGAGTAGCGCTACTGCAGATTGCCATTTCCACACAAGTTTTCCCGTGCCGTCCCACATTAGTAGGCGCGTGCCACTGTCAGGTTCCACTTTACATTGCCGCGTTTGTTATGGACAGCAGTTGCATTCACTGGTAATGACAAAGCGTTGTTTCAAATCCGACCACCAACGCACCCACATCAAAGGGTTTATGCAAGGCCATTCAGTGCATGAGGGAGGGGGAAGTCACCGTTAGTGAACAAGGAAACATAAAAATTGCTACTTTGTGACATCACCTCATAATGACATCACAGCAAGCAAAGGCAAGGGACTGCATTCCACAACATTGTGAACACCACTGTGCATGTGCAACATATGCATGTACAATCATGTGGGGGAAAGCTGAATGCAGCCGTTAGCATTGATGGGGTTAAACCCTGTGGGGTGGAAGGAACAGGATATGGTGCCCATTGTGACTCTTGACCTGGAAGTGCTTGCGTTAAGTGACTATGGCAGCAGGTTTATAGACTGAAACAGTGAGAGAGAATGAGATGCAGTGAGCTGACAGGCAGGCAGTTAGAGAGCCCTGGGAGGGCTTGTGACCAGTGGATGGGTGTGTGTGTGTGTGTGTGTGTGTGTGTGTGTGTGTGTGTGTGTTTGGGGGCTGTATTAAGGGGGCCGTATTAAGTAGCACCTCGTTGAGTCTTCTGGGGCGCCTCTGGAGAGCAGGGGGACACAACTATAGCTACAGGACAGGAGGGGGAGTCTCCATCACCTGGAGGGGGTACACAAATCGCACAGGGGAAATCAGAGACAGACAGTCCCAACATGGCTGGAGCTGGAGAAGCATCGTGGGATTTCACCTGTTACCTGTGTCTGCCTGGCCCAAAACAGCTGATGTTACAGGTCACAGAGGAGGCAAGCAAAGTCTCTGAAAGTCATCTAAAGCACTGAGTCTAGACGGCCACAATATCAGCTGGATTTCACACTCCAGACATACACTATGAATGTAGGACCATAACCAGTGGCTTACAGACAGAAAACCACCTGCAGACACTGTGGTCTCCAAGGACCATTACACTATACTGTAACCTCTGAGCTCCAAGCCCAGCTCCCTAACCATTATACTACAATGTAACCTCTGAGCTACAAGCCCAGCTCCCTAACCAATATACTACACTGTAACCTCTGAGCTACAAGCCCAGCTCCCTAACCATTATACTACACTGTAACCTCTGAGCTACAAGCCCAGCTCCCTAACCAATATACTACACTGTAACCTCTGAGCTACAAGCCCAGCTCCCTAACCATTATACTACACTGTAACCTCTGAGCTACAAGCCCAGCTCCCTAACCATTCTCTATCTGTGCTTATGGCATACATAGTTCCCGGCGCTTTAAGAAAACTGAATTTCTGGATGAGTTGGCAAAGAATGTCCTGAATGTCCCTCACTCACACACACACAGACACACAGACACACAGACACACACACACACACACACACAGTATCTGGGCAGACAGGCCTGTCTCTCCCTCCCTATTCAGCACCGTACCTCCTGCCCTCCACAATAGCGCAGAAACTCCCGCCTTTCATAGCCAAAAGGTGGAGAGAAACGGCACACCCCTCACGCTGAAAAGCCAGGGATGAGATCATGGCTGAGTAAGCACTGGTGTGCTTTATCTTCCTTATTTATTGACATTCCTTCATTTATTTCAGTGATCTCCAAACCCTGCACTATTTAAAGATATATGATATGTTGTTGAAGTCAACCATAAATCCCGGGGGATGACTCCAAAATCACCCCAGTCCACGGAGACCAGCGGAGATGACCTTACAAGTAACACACAGTACACCCTGGGGCTTCCCGAAAACCACCATTTTATTCATTTCATTCCTTCATTTTCACTTACAGATGGAAGGATCACTGCTCAGAGAAGAGCAGCACTCTTAGGGTGCTGATCAGGATTAACGGTCAGGGAGGCCCTGGCCTGCTGTGTGATAAAAGGGAACAGGAAAAAGGAGTGGTGTTCCTTTACCAGGTCTGCAGTCGGAGTCTCCGGTGCTGCCTCCGCCCCAGGACCACCTCTTCTGCCTCTGCTCCATCCTCTGGCTGCGCTCCAGCGTCCGCCTCACCACCGCCTCATAGTGCTCCTGCCAACCGCACAACACCAGGTTCACTTATGGTCTCAGCTGCCGACCGTGTGTAACACCAGGTTCACTCACGGTCTCTGCTGCCGACCGTGCGTAACCACAGGGTCAGCTACTGTCAGTTCCCTGGGAGTGTATCACCATTTGACTGTAGATAAAGGTACTTAATCTGAATCTACAGAAGGTAATTAGCGAAGCTAAGCTGTGCAGTTAGCTTTGGATGAGGTGTGCTAAGTGCCTATAAATGTAAAATGAAAGTCATTTAAACGCCTCATTACAGAGCTACCCATGACTCCTCAAATGCAACACTCACACTTAAAGGGTGCTGGGCGATCAGAAACTAACACACAACATCAATGTCTGCGTCTTTCTCGGGACGAGACAATAATCGTAAGCTGCATGTTCTCCACATCATGTGAAAAGGTTTCGGAATAACGACAAAACCACTTTCCTGTTTTCTATTTCCCTCCAGAGGGAAAAAAACCCTCCTAGGTGCCTTTTAAAGCCCTGTACAGAGCCACAAAGGAGGCAGGTTTCAAAGCCGGTGCTCTCACGGCAGCCATATGCATGCATGAAGAGAGAACAAAGAGATCAATGATCAGAAATACATTAAAATGAAATGATGTCACAATGGCACACAGGCCTCTCCCCACTAGGCCTGACTCACGCTGCCCACAGCACACAATACAGAATAACATGGCTAGGACACAGGATAGCTACTTAGTCTGAACAGTGGTGAGGTCTGGCGCCACTTGGCTAAACTAACCAGCAGCACAGACCGGGCATGTGCAAGTTCAACAATCACTGCTCAGTTCTTTCATTTCCTACTTTTTATTTTTTTATTTTCTACTTTGCTGAAATGTTATAAATTTCACATATTTTGCTTGATTTTACATTTCTTTTTAGTATCAATTCTATATTAGCAATTCGGCAGTGCTATTACTCAGTACTTTGAAAAGCAAATTACTGTTAAGTATAAATAAATATAACAAACAATATGTTTTGACATCGCTTTCATCATTGCTTGACACATTATTGACATATAGCTTTCGTAGTTGATTCTGAACAGAAGAGAACATGACATCCATCGCTGATGCGCTGGAGGGACTTTAAGTGATTTAAAAGTGTCGGTGACCTTTAACCCCAGTATGACATAAAGCTCATAAATAAAAGGAGGCTTTACTCCTGTCATTCTTTATCTCGGCTTTCCCTTTAGGCAGGCTGACACTCCGTTCCATGCACACACAAACACACCCACACGGAATTGTGCGCACACACACTCACAAACTGAAAACACACAAGAGCCCTCTCGCAAACGCACGCTTACACACTCAGTCATGAGCATGCACAGGGCTACACGATATGAGGAAAATGTGTGATAACGTTACTGGATATTGTGATGATAATTTGTCTTGCAATTAATTCTTTTTAAAGTGTACACAGTTCTTTCTGCTAAAATATACCTAGACACTGAATAGACTATTGAATTAAAAATCAAATGGAATTATTTCTTGCATTCTTTTATTGAACAAATTGAACTTAAATTACATCAATCTCATCAAATACAAATGACAAACACATTTTAAAGTGCTATATTCCCATCTCTCTACCAACTGTTTCCCCCCGCTCCTCTTAAAATCTCCCATTTCTAACTCACCTTAAAAAAAAAAAAAAAAAATCCCTCACCATTTGGATTGTTAAAAACAAAATCTAAAAAGGCGCAGCTATGTGTGCATGCTGTTAAATATACTGTAGCTATAGGCCAGTTCAAAGTCAGATAAGCTGCGTTTTGTGATGTGTTTACGGCTTCTGTTAGAGCACCGCCCTGCTGCTGGGAGGACCACAGTGCTGCACTCACCTTCTCCTCCTCCTGCTTCAGCTTCCTCTTCTCCTCCACGGCTGCCCGCCGCTGCTCCTCCTTCCTGCGCTGCTCGTCCAGCTTCTTTTGCCTCTCCTCCATCTGCCGTTCGTAGAGGGCCTTTGCCTTCCGCTCTCGCTCCAGGATCTGGGACTCTTTCACCGCTAAGCAAAGTGTGAGAAAGGATGCAAGTTAGCAGGTGAGTTCCTCAAAGGATGCTCAAACATGGACATAATGCCCTTCACAAACCTCTTACTGGGCAAAAACATGCCCTTAGGAATTATGTCTGATTAACTTAACATGATGCATAAACGATGAAATGCACTAGCCTTGAAATGAAATTTTAGACAGACTGAAAGCATTCTCACACCTAACTCTTTCTGTAAAAGAAAAAATTAACTGTTAAAAAATTTTGCAGCCACATTACTGCTCCCAAAAAGATCCCCAAATATTTCTAGCGGTAGAAGAAGTTACACACTATATATGAGCATGCGATCTTATTCATGAGCATTTAATGCACTGGAATGAACATAATAAGGACTGCTGTGTGTCCTCCACCATGTTTGCTGTCCATGTTACTTTGTGATTCCACATCACAGTATCTGTATGTATTTATTTACTAGGCATGAGAATTCTTGATGGAAAATCATGTTTGATTGGGTCTAATTCAGTACAAAATATCCTTGAGACTGCAGAATTGACAAACTCAGTTTTGTTATTTTCAGTCACACCCACTAACACCCATTCAGCACAGAATAATCAAATTACAGCCCCAGCGGTTCTGCTGGAGTAAATCATAACCCATCAATGTGAGAGAGGAGGCTGGAAAGACACCCGTCAACATCTAGTTCTAACTTTCTTTTAACGATTTTTACATCACTTGGGGCTGAGCACTGCAGGTGCACAGGCACCTTTTGTTTTTTTTAGTTATCTTCTTATTATTTTTCTGCCATGGAAGTCAACGGGAAGTGCCAGAACCAGATGGTTGCTTTTTTTGAAATTTGGCACACTGATTCGGGAGGCTTTGGATGTCAACTGTGCGAACTTTCATGTACCTCCTACATTCGCTCTAGCGCCACCATCAGGCCAAATTTGACCTTACGTTTGCGCACTTAACTTTTGATCCCCTTGACCAATTTTCACAAATGAGGTGTCTATGGATTCTTTGGCCGGGCATATTCCATCATCACAAATTTTCTGCCATTTTGAATTTTATCAAAAACTGTTTTTATGTATCTCCTCCCTCAATTTTTGGCCAATCTTCATGAAACTTGGCTAAGGTCACCTTCAGACCATTTCTCACAAATGTTTTTTAGTTTTGTTCTTTCGAATGTGGCGACGAAGATGCCAAACAGGAAGAAATGCTGTATCACACCAACGCATCGACGCAATCGAACCAAACTTTAGGGTTGTCATAAGGACCACTTCCTCAGCTACTGCGAAAATTGAGATTCATTGATGCCATTTTGTCACTAGGGGGCACTATAATTAAGAAAACACAGTTTTTTTTCCTGTGGATTTTGATGGAAGTGGCTAAGAAACGAAATTACTTCAGATATGTATTCTGTTCCGGTTTGTGGACTTTCCTAATGTACACACTTTTTCATCTCACCACAAACCATCTTGATTTGCGAATTTACGTGAAGATGCAGAAGCTGTAGGTGTGAGGCCCCTTCATCCCTGCTTGCAGGTATAGTTTGTGTTGCATTTGATGATGCCTGTGTCCTTACGATAACATTTTTAATTCCAACATATATAAGACCATTCATAATGACAACTATGCGGTCGGTCCTCACTTACAGCTGCAAATAATTTTGATTCAATACAAATGAAAGCAGATGTTGCAAAGTCTGTGATTAACCAAAAACACAATGTCAAGATGCTTCTGCCTGAATCGGTCATTTATCACCAATACTACTGAAAAACATTGAAACCCTAAGTTCATGTGACATACATGTCAGCTACATGGCCTATCGATAGCTGTGTTTTTTTCATTTGTAGCTGCTAGCAACAAAGGCCAACTGGCAAATGTATAGCCTATGCCTACTGTTAGCACAAACTAGCTAGTGTATACGACTAACCATCCTCTTTTCCCTATAAGGGAAAATGCCCTAACATTACCTCTAGCTGCACCTTGTCCTGGTGCTCACCCTGCCTGTTCAAAGTGTATGCAAAACAAATTTCCAAAAGGGAACAATAATCAGCAGTCCATTGATATTTAGTGTGCACAGACACTAAATGTTTCATTTGCCTGTGTAGCAGCATGACTCTGAAATCCTTACACACAAGCGACTCGTGAATGACATCATCACCCCAGGACTCTCCGATGACATCTAGGCCTTTGGAAAGGGGGGGTTGGTTGGCGGTACAAACAAAACCGCTCCATTCTGACAGGGCACAGCGCCACTGCTGACCACATTTCCGCAACTGGAATGTGCTGCACAGGCTCATGACCAGTTACACAACCAGGGAAAATGCCATTATTTCGGTGCGGCAAAATCCAGGCATTAAGGTGAACTGGATTAGAACAGCGATGGTAGACCACGGGGCCTGGTTAAAGAGGCGGATGGGCCCTGGTTTGGTTTAGCCGGACACCGGGAGAGGCCGGCACACTTACCTTGCTGCTTCTCCTGCTCCTCTCTCCTCTCTTTGGCCACTCTCAGACGCTCGTCAGTCTTCAGCGCTGATCCATCAATGACTGCACACAGAGAGACCACAGTGCCCCTGTCACTTTCACTGCCACCCTCCACGGGTGCTTATTAGCCTGTGTGTGTGTGTGTATGTGTGTGTTTGTGTGTAAGTGTGTTTGTGCACGCATGCCCTGTTCTTGGTTTTTATATGCAGGATTAGAGGTTGGCTGATGGCCTGCTAAAAGAGGGGATTTAAACCCACTTTGGACATGTTCTCTCGCTTCTCACTACGGACTCTCTGGATGCGAGTATCACAGTCTGTAGTGGCAGAGGATTATATTTTGTCAAGCTCCGCCCTGCCGAAGTAATCTGGACTCTGATACACTGCTGCTTATTGCATTACCATTGGACCTCTGCAGACAAGCACATTAAAACCAATTAATGGCACCTCATGTAAGGGTACTGCAAACACGTTTTCTCCCCAACATGTCCGTGCATTCATGTGTGTGCGCATGAGGGCTGTTGTATGAAGGTGTATGCGTGTGTATGAATATGTTCATTCATAGGAGAAAGCATGTTTGTGATCACATGCGTCTGCAGGTTTGTGCATGCTGAAGAGAGTAACGTCAGGGGCCTTACCTGGCCGGGCCCCCTGGGGCTTCACTGTGACCGCTGCGGCTCCAGACGCAGGGCTGCTCCCCGCCTGACTGCGCCGCTCCTCTGCCTGCGCCTGCGCAGCTGCAGCTGCAGAATGACATCAGAGAATGACATCATCACCTGAACTGAAGGGGCCATGTTAGCATAAGCAGCAGATGTGCAAACTGAAGACTGAGGACTGATTTTGTTCTTTGGCATCAATATCTGGACTATCACACATTCACACATTTCACCACTGAGAAGATTCACATAATGTTAAAATTACAAAGGGAGTAAAAATTCCTGTATTTTTCTACATATACAGAGCAAATAAAATCTTTGCATCCATTGGACACTTGTTTGGTCTCTGCAGCTACTGCACAGAAACAATCTGAGGCCTACTCCACACATAAATCAATGCTCAGAAAAAAGGCTTTGTTAAGTAGCCTGTGACACACATTCATGGAGCTGACTGAGCACAGGCAGGTGGAAGAACATAAAACCAGAAATGGATTTTCTCAGAGAGGTAACTGGAGTGGATTGTGGGGGCACCTTGCTGACCTGCAGTCACTACACTTTCGGGTGCCTTTGATACTATGAATGAAATACATTGCTGACTAATTCAGAGGTGTCAAATCCAGTGCCACAGATGGCCATTCAACAGAACGGCCCAATTAATGTTACCTTAATTGGTAAAATTCAATCATATTCAACCATATTAATCTGCTACTCTGTAGAGGTATCATCACATCAATTCTTAATGAGAAATTCCCCGTTTATTGATTGTCATTGTTCTCTTGGATTTCTTTTCGCCACACCCTTTCCTTTTGTGCATGGCTGTATGTTGCGTTGACGTGAAGGGGGTCGGCTGAAAGCAAGCTCAAGATGAACGTTTTTTGACGCAAACACATGCTACAACGCTAGCACCATAAACACAGGCCAATGCAAAGGCTTAATTAAGACACAATGACATCCTGTAAGAGTGGCGTTAGCCTGAAGCCCTGTGAACGCCGCATTACAGAATGGGAGCAAAGTTCATTTCTCAAGTTCAAGAGCAATGTCTCTCCCTTACCCCTTAGTGTCCTCCTCGCTCACAACATTGAAACTCGAGGCTAATTTAAAAACAGCAGTGAGACTGAGAAATGTCTGTCAAATACAGGACTCAAGCACTAACCCCTTATGAGATGTGCAAGCCGCATTTTATAAGAAGTGTTCTGTAACGAAGCGTGTGCAGGCTGACCCTTTTGGCTTTGAGGGCCTGTTTATTTGTCGGAAGGATTTAAAACCAGAACACAATAAGGCCATTTGTCCACTGCTGGGGCTGGGGCCTGGTCTGGATTTGGGCCTGCCTGTTGCGCCAGGTTCCTGCTGGGTCACTGGGTTAAGGTTGGGTCAGCTGCGTGGCTGTAGGCAGGGCATAACATGAGGAAACATCCCTACTGACCAATCACAGAGCCTGAATTCTAAGACTGCTTGATTATGACACAATGCAAACAGCAATTATTCAGCTCAATATCTTATAATAATTATAACCTGAGACACGGACAACATAAGAAGGGATCATAAGAATAACATTTTGGGACAGTGTTAGCATAAACATACTTTTGAAAATTACTCTCAGATACTTTCAATGAACACTGAAGTACCTTTTACTCAACTTAATAACATTTCCAAAGTGGCCGTGGTCCATTAGCTGTGTTACATCAATGCAGGAGTATGACAGAGAACCTCTAGCTATTTAATAGCACTTGCTTTGATAAAGCAGCTGTGCAACAGACTGTAGAGTGTATTTATTATAATAAAATAATTCCAACATCTCTATTTCAGCTGCGCAAGCCACAACAGTGGTGAAGGCTGCATTTAAATTCATAATTTCGACAAGTTTCAATTATTTCATTACATAATTTTACCAGCTGTAGCGTGAGGCTCTAAACAATTCAGAATATCACTGCAAAATGACGTAACAGCAGAGCAGCCATTATCAGAAGGTACTATGAACCTTCACTGACTGCTGATAGCAAACTCAGTATGGCTCTCCCAAACTATCTGTACCCGCTGTTGATGGGAGGTTTGGAGTAATCTAACTTCCCCTCTAACTTCCAACCAATGCCAATATTAGTGATACATTTATTGACAACCGTATACCTCACTGACTGTACAATGAAATTCTCAAATGAGGCACTGAACTGACACCCCATGTCAATTAGCCGATTTGTGCTAATGTAAAGGAGCCCTAAAGAGAGTCAGTGCCAGTAACCCAGCTACTGGAGAAAGGAAGGAAGCGGGACTCAAGTCCTGAGGCCCTCTGCTTTCCTTTGGAGTGATCCGGGATGCTGACGGAGCACCCTAAGGGCCGTGTGACCTGGCTTTGGCCCAGGCAGTAGTCCCAGCACAGCCAACAGTGAAGCAACAAACTGCCCTAGTTACCCCTTTCTAGGGCTGCCCCCTATTAGTCGACCAAACTGTTAGTCAATGAGGAGAGTCTTAGTCGACCAACAGCCAACAGTGAAGCAACAAACTGCCCTAGTTACCCATTTCTAGGGCTGCCCCCTATTAGTCGACCAAACCGCTTGTCAATGAGGAGAGTCTTCGTCGACCAAGTTTTCGGTTAGTCGGTTCGTCGCAGAAAAGAAAAAAAAAACCCCTCAAACTCCAATCAGGAGCTGCACCTTGTCGTTAAAAAGTTATTAGACTATGTTGGGCACAAAATGGTCCAAAACGGGTGAAAAAATATTAACGTTGTCATTTATGGGTGCGGTTGGGAATTTGTAGGGCATGGGTGGGCCGAAGGTGAAATAGATCAAGCTGTTTTTCACACTGCCCTTGTTACCCCTTTCTATTTTTTCCTCTGTGGGGCGACTGCACCTGTAACGAAGAGACTGCTGGCTAGGTTCCCAGGTGGGAGCACTGTTGTTGTACTCTTGTGCAAGGTACTTAACCTTAATTGCATTAGAAACATCCAGCTGTGCCAATTGTTGTGTAAATAAATGCAGGCTGTGCAAGTTGTTCTGGATAAGAGCATTTGTTCAATGCCTGAATGTAAATGTACTGACCCAACACAGTCCTGTGCCTTTGTGCTGAGGGGTCTGTCTATGGCTCTGAATGTAAATGTACTGACCCCAGCACAGTCCTGTGTCTTTGTGCTGAGGGGTCTGTCTATGGCTCTGAATGTAAATGTACTGACCCCAGCACAGTCCTGTTCCTTTGTGCTGAGGGGTCTGTCTATAGCTCTGAATGTAAATGTACTGACCCCAGCACAGTCCTGTGCCTTTGTGCTGAGGGGTCTGTCTATGGCTCTGAATGTAAATGTACTGACCCCAGCACAGTCCTGTGCCTTTGTGCTGAGGGGTCTGTCTATGGCTCTGAATGTAAATGTACTGACCCCAGCACAGTCCTGTGCCTTTGTGCTGAGGGGTCTGTCTATGGCTCTGAATGTAAATGTACTGACCCCAGCACAGTCCTGTTCCTTTGTGCTGAGGGGTCTGTCTATGGCTCTGAATGTAAATGTACTGACCCCAGCACAGTCCTGTGCCTTTGTGCTGAGGGGTCTGCCTATGGCTCTGAATGTAAATGTACTGACCCCAGCACAGTCCTGTGCCTTTGCGCTGAGGGGTCTGTCTATAGCTCTGAATGTAAATGTACTGACCCAACACAGTCCTGTGCCTTTGTGCTGAGGGGTCTGTCTATGGCTCTGAATGTAAATGTACTGACCCCAGCACAGTCCTGTGCCTTTCTGCCGAGGGGTCTGTCTATGGCTCTGAATGTAAATGTACTGACCCCAGCACAGTCCTGTGCCTTTGTGCTGAGGGGTCTGTCTATAGCTCTGAATGTAAATGTACTGACCCCAGCACAGTCCTGTGCCTTTGTGCTGAGGGGTCTGTCTATGGCTCTGAATGTAAATGTACTGACCCCAGCACAGTCCTGTGCCTTTGTGCTGAGGGGTCTGTCTATAGCTCTGAATGTAAATGTACTGACCCCAGCACAGTCCTGTGTCTTTGTGCTGAGGGGTCTGTCTATGGCTCTGAATGTAAATGTACTGACCCCAGCACAGTCCTGGACCTTTGTGCTGAGGGGTCTGTCTATGGCTCTGAATGTAAATGTACTGACCCAACACAGTCCTGTGCCTTTGTGCTGAGGGGTCTGTCTATGGCTCTGAATGTAAATGTACTGACCCCAACACAGTCCTCTGTCTTTGTGCTGAGGGGTCTGTCTATGGGTCTGAATGTAAATGTATTGACCCAACACAGTCCTCTGTCTTTGTGCTGAGGGGTCTGTCAATGACTCTGAATCAGTTCGGTTTCACTCCATTTCCGTAGCAGACTGGGATTGATTATTGAACAGAACTTTACAAAATGTATATAAATTAATTTAAAAAAATAATAAAAACACAAAAGCTGCAAAAAACACTTAAAATTCCTCATATCATCCAAAAATAAGGGCACTTGTAAACATGCTCTAAGTCAGTGAGCAGACAAAGCTGACACGGACATGTATGACACCATATCTATGTGAGATGTCCTATCATGACCTACACTGGCTGTGCCTGAGGTTGCTTTCACACTGACGTGCTGCTCAAAGGCTGTGTTACCATTGGATTCTGCGTTTTCCACACAGGAAAAAAAAAAAACACATAACACAAAAGACTGTGCTTATGGCTTTCCATAGGTGTGACAGTGGCATCAGACATCTGTTGAAACATGGACTGGTGGAGGGGGACTGTGTGTGTGTGTGTGTGTGTCTGTCTGTCTGTCTGTGTGTTGGAGGACTAAGCAGCAGTGGTGCTGCATTATTTCGAAAATGCAACAACTGTGATTCGCAACAACCAAAATGGCAACACTTAAGGTGAGACAAACTGCCTGGTAGGTTAATATGAGGATTTTAACACAGATATGATTACCTGGGTTCTTTAACTTGAAAATCAGGTTGTCCATAAGTGAAATGAGGAACTGTGCGTTTTAAAAATAGATAATTCTGTGTTTTAAATTGCGGTCTCTTTAAAATGCAGGTGCCATTTTCTGGGCCTTCATCAAATGTGAAATTCTTAAAGTCTGCGAACACGAGCTTCGTTACTCACCGGAACCTGACCAAGGGCATTCTTAGGTAGTAGTATGACAGCCACAGGAGACAGCCTAATGCATAATGGTAGTGTTTCCAGCTCATAGGGAAAACCCATCAGCGTATACACACACATCAAAAGCCACGGCCCGCAGCACAGACCTGCCCTCGCCAAAGAGGCATTACCAAACCCACTAATCGCAGGGTCCGAACCCTCGCTCCAAATTCCACCTAGATTCCTCCTGCAAAAGAACAATACACCTACTGAAGAGCCATGAAAATGGTCGTCAATATGTGGGTTACCAGTCTGAGATTAGCGGGGGTGTTCAAAGTTCTCCAGTAATCCCAATGACGAGTTCAGGGCTGCTTTGCTTTCTGTCCAAGATTAGAAAGCAGTACAGAACGTGCGCTTGCTTTCCAGCGGTGTAAAGGCTGCTTGTGTGGATGACGGAAGAGGGGACAGGCAGAGTGGTCACTGTCCCTTCGATTAGGATGGGGATGTGATCGATGATGGGCTTTAATGGCTTTTCACCCCGAGGGGGTGAAGTCTGGCAGATCGGTAGCTGTGCCGTAGCACATATGCTCCACTGACAGGCTCCAGCGAACCTGCCATTGCTTATATTAGCCTGCTAAAAAAAGGGAAAACACTTACAAGCCCCTGAATTCACAGCCAGGACAAACCTTGACAATGCTGTCAGTCACATTACGTTGGGAGGTCTTCCCTAACGGAATCAAACTTGCAACCTTTGGGTTATACCAGCTTTCCAACGATTTTACTCACTGCCAGAATAACGCTGCAGAGAGCTGAGAGCGATGCTCTCCCTTGGTGCCCTGGGAGTTTAACTTGTGCAAGTCAACAGAGGGGACTTTAACATAGATACAAACTCACAAGGGAGGGACAGAGCAAGACAGAGTAAAATAAACAAGTCATCCGCCGTGAGGGAAGAAGAGACAAAAGGACAGCTCGCAAAACAAACTGAATGAAGATACACATGCATATATGGACATACACTCACATGCACAGCACCACTGAGATCCTTCAAAAACAGAACGGACCGTGAAACAGTCACCTCCCGGCTCCAGTGACCTCCACTCCCTCTGAAGCCAGACACGCAATTCTTTCCCATCAGTATCATAGTAACGGTTGCTACCTAACGCAGGACACGCGCTGGAAAGCGGAGCTGCAGGTGAGCGCCTGGAAGCCAATGGAAATCCCTGTTCCTTAGGCACCAGGTAGCATTCAAGTCTCCTCACTCTCAATCCAACCAATCAGGTCCTTGTCTTCTCTGAAGCTGTAACAGCTGAGTGGAATGGTGATAATACCAGGACATAGCAACAAGCAAACTGTGGACAGATGTAATCATAAAGATAATTAACCACTATAACGGAAAAGAGGCTCAGCGTGACAGGCGACAAGCTTGTCTTAAACCTGAGAAAGTTTATAATTGACAGTTGATACCTTCAAAATTTGACACCATGTACATAACATGGCTTAGAAGTGGTCAAGCAGTTGTTGGCTCAGACAAATAGGTCACATTTTCCTCTCTTCATTCTCCAGCCAAACATCCTGATAACACACACCTTAAGATCCTTTGGACTAGAATGACTTCACTAGCACTAGTGTGGATTGCATGTAATTCAATTCTGGCTTGCATTCTGAGGAAACATGCAAGGCTGAGATAAGCCTCCAGCCTTACCGCGCGGTTTGTCTGCATCGCTGACACGAGTACTACACCAACATACCGATGTCTGCGAATTAAAGTGTCATCTCAATTATTGTTTTGGACTGCTATGAAAATATGCGGCAGTACAGGATCTGTGCTATTTATAGATGGCAGTGTCTGACTCCGGCGGTACTAGAAGTGCCAAGCAGGCCTGAATGAGCACTGTTGAGCCAGAATGGCCTCTTCTCCGCACCGACCTGTACACTATCGCCTATCACAGCCAGCTAAAAGCACTGCAAACCGGTGTGGTCTTCCACAGGGCCTCCTGGTTTCTAGGGCTGTGCTATATGACCAAAATCTTACATTGTGAGGCAGCCAGTAGTCTAGTGGCTAAGTTACATGACTGGGACCCTTGAGGTTGGTGGTTCAAGCCCCAGTCCAGCCACAGCAAGAACACCATTGCTGTTGCGCCCTTGAGCAAGGCCCTTAACCCCAAATTGCTTCCAGGGGGGGAGAGGCTCTTGTTTAGCCTAATCAACTGAAAGTCACTTTGGATAAAAGTGTCAGCTAAATAACTATAATGTAATATCCCGATAGAGGCCATTTCACATCCAGATAACAACACATATCACGATATACAGCATTTTCTGTAAATTCAATGAGTAAATAGTTTATATACACTGACCACATGGAAAGGCCTATCTCTTATTACATTTTGAATTACATACTCGACAAATAAAAGGTACCTGCTCATATTTGATTATTTTTCCCCTTTTATTTAGAATCTTGTGCAAATACAATGCATTTAAGCATGTAACAAATCCTTGTTTTGTCTTGGCTGCCCTCCTCCTGTCTGTAATTACCCTGTTCTGTGTCACATTCACGCTCCTCCATGTCTGTGTGTGTTGCGTTCATGGAAATTTCCTGCCTGCATCCGTGCCGTGTGGAAAAACGCAAAGTGTCGTCCAAATGGCAAAAAATATTGCCGTAAAGAGTGTGACACAATGAACTAAACAAGAGCATAATATGAAATGATAGACCTTCTTCTTTCGTCACATGACATATATCATCATATCGCACAGCCCTACTGGTTTCTATTCCAACTTAAGAAAAAAAGCCGAGCCATAAAAACCCGCTAAACAGAGGAAAGTGAGGGTGCTGTCAGAACATCAGCTGCCCAGGTCCAGGATCCATGAAGCTAACCTAATTCATCTCCGCTAATGCTACTTACTGCATTCATATTCAACCCAGAGGTTAATCAACTACAAAAATGGTGCTGTCAAACCTCAGGCATATTTTATGACTTCAGTTCATTCATCTGTACATTTACTGAGGTTATTCTGGTTCGGCACCTTGTATAAGGGTACAAAAATCATGTACTGAACTGGCATTAAAAAACCACTATATAGACTTGCCAAGTATGAAATATAGTTTGCTTATCATTTTACGGAATGTGAAAGAGATGGCAGTGGAGATTTGGGTTCTCTAATATAGGAATCAAGTTCCAAATGCAGGCAATTTTAATCCAAATATAATCACTCTGTGTCAAGAGTTGTAGCCTCAACAACAGATGCTCAGTCTCCAGCTGAGTGTCTTAAAAATGCAGATGGACAACATGAGACTGTGACCAGTCAGAGGTTGGTACTGACCATAGCTGTCCTTGATGTTGGGCACAGTAATGCCACCACAGACATGAGTTTGCCAGGCCAGTGAACGTGGTATATGCCACCACACTGAGCGTGCAGCTACATGTGACTAAACTCCCTACTCCCGTACTCCCCCACCTGCTCATACAGGTGCATGAACTTAAATACTGCAGTTTCGAAACCGCCTAATTCTAAAGTTTAAATACTGACGTTTAATACCAAACCCTCTGCACTTAAGCACACTGATTCTGAGAGGAATGTAAGACTTTGTGCGCATGAGAAAACGGCTACGATCCATCTGGAACTGAGCCCAGAATTCATTGGAGCTTATTTTTCCCTATACTAACAGTACAACAACCTGAATATCACCTCAGATCACCTCAGATAGCATTATGAACGGTGACACTGACCAAACAGCGGTGACGAAGGGGAAGTCACGCTAAATTATTTTAGCGCATGTTTAGTTTACATATCAACGCTAAAAAAACGGTTGAGGGTTGCTGGAAGGATGAGTTAGGAGGTTTTGTTGGAATTTACGGTGACAATTTTCTTTATTATATTGCAATATTTATTAACTGCTGTTGTTTGCTTTTTCTCTCAGGTGATGAGTTGGTATTTGGATACAGCACACATGTGACATTAATTGGGTTTGCTTTGGCATGCCATGCCCTTGAGGTACGACCATACTGGGAATGAGCCAGCTTTGTGGTGTGTTCATAATTCAGTGTGTGTTACTTTTTTATTACCTCATACAATCCTGCTCCATGTGCAATTTCCAATAAAACCAGGTTTTAAGGATTTTTTTGTGATCAAAAGAATTTTGTTTTTTTCTTCCCAATTATTTATCAGCATTAAGTGTTTTTCTCTGGCTGACGGTAAGATGAGGGATTGAGCTCGACCACTGCGGGCACGTGCACACAAACTACTTCACATGTTTAAGACTCCGAGGACTTCATTTCAAAGACAAGTTTCTTTTATCATTTTAAGTGTTCTTTCACCATTTTTAACCCTTTTCATTCACCAGCTACCTTGAAATATATAATCATCCAACCTCGTCGTAAATTAAATCAAGACAAGCAACATATGTACCGTGATGCTTTTAATGACACAAATGAGCTATCCAGGGTTTAATTACCCAAGTGCTGAAAGCATAAAGGAAAGTTCTTCTATATGATCATATGAAACCTGAGGCATGAAAATGCAGTTATCGATTCGATCGTTCACAGCAGTCAGAGGGTACTTGCTTCGCCTGAGCTTCCTTGGCCCTGCTAGCATCTTTAATAGCGATGTGCTTCTGTGAACTTTTGGCTGATGGGAGCAAAATCCCTACAAGCAGTAAATGATAATGGGCTTAATGGCTGAAACCTTATTTATGGCATTTGGAGAGTTTATCCACCTGCCAATCAGATGTTTCTTCCCACTTGTTAATGGGTTTTGAGGGCACAGACAGTGGCGGTCGGAAACCACCTGACCCCAAAAAGAGGAAACGCTAAATTCCGTGCAGAAGCCGATTGTGTTATTTGACCAGAGAGATAGAAGGCAGTTTTTAAATCATTGTTTATTTACTTTATTTCTCTCAACTGCTGATGCTGTCATTGAAGTTTGCTAAGTATTTGGGGTTTGTCTGCATTACCTAGCATTCCATGGTGGTCAATGGCAGTGATATAGTGTGATATAGTGCTTTATAGCAAGAAATACAAAACAGTTTACCTCCACTACCATGTAATACATGTGTATATTACTTGGTCTTGGTCTTTGACACTTATGTAACATTGTAAAAGTGATTTGTCATTTTTGTCATGGTTGTTGGGAGAAACATTGTTCATTCAGCCACAAGTTGACATTTCCAGAGAGGAAAAGGAAGCTGGCAAATTAAATAACTATCGTTACGTATTTCATGACACTTAATAAGAACTGGTGTGATAGCGTAGCTACTCTGAGGAGCTACATGTGAGGATTTTTGAGAGAAAATGTGATATTTTGTGGTGGCATGGAAACATATGCAGCATCATGAAAAAAGCACAGCGAGAGTGATTCATATAAGTGTCTGAGTTAGTGACTGGCTGAAATAGATGCATACTTTTGTTATGCATTTATGTTTTCATCAGCAAGAAAAATGTATGTGTGTATAAGTGTGTGTGCACAAGTGTGTGCGTCTTCGTTATACATGCGTAAGTGTGCGTATGTGTGTGTAGGAGTGGGAGTGAAGTGTGTGTGTGCGCGTGTGTGTGTGTGTGTAGGAGTGGGAGTGAAGTGTGTGTGTGTGTGTGTGTAGGGGTGCTAGTGAAGTGTGTGTGTGTGTAGGGGTGCTAGTGAAGTGTGTGTGTGCGTGTGTGTAGGGGTGGTAGTGAAGTGTGTGTGTGTGTGTGTGTGTGTGTGTGTGTAGGGGTGCTAGTGAAGTGTGTGTGTGTGTGTGTGTGTGTAGGAGTGGGAGTGAAGTGTGTGTGTGTGTGTATGTAGGGGTGGTAGTGAAGTGTGTGTGTGTGTGTAGGGGTGGTAGTGAAGTGTGAGTGTGTGTGTGTGTGTGTGTGTGTGTGTGTAGGGGTGGTGGTGGGGTGTGAGTGTGTGTGTGTGTGTGTGTGTGTGTGTGTGTAGGGGTGGTAGTGAAGTGTGCGTGTGTGTGTGTGTGCGTGTGTGTAGGGGTGGTAGTGAAGTGTGTTTGTGTGTGTGTAGGGGTGGTAGTGAAGTGCGGGTGTGCGTGTGTGTGTGTGTGTGAAGGGGTGGTAGTGAAGTGTGCGTGTGTGTGTGTGTGTGTGTGTGTGTGTGTGTGTGTGTGTGTGTGTGTGTGAAGGGGTGGTAGTGAAGTGTGCGTGTGTGTGTGTGTGCGTGTGTGTGTAGGGGTGGTGGTGGTAGTGAAGTGTGCGTGTGTGTGCGTGTGTGTAGGGGTGGTGGTGGTAGTGAAGTGTGCATGTGTGTGTGCGTGTGTGTGTGCTTGTGTGTGTAGGGGTGGTAGTGAAGTGTGTGTTTGCATTCACTCAGGCTTTGTGATCAGAGTCCAGCCTGCTTGAGAAGCCTGCCCTGATGAATATGCAAAAGGTGACTGAGTCACTCTGGTCCACACGCCGCTCTTCATCAAAAGTCCAGCGCTCTGCAGCACGCCACATGCAAATCAGCAGCCCTTAAACAAAGCCTCGCACAGACTCACTCAATGCCATCTACTCACACTCAGCGCACAAGTAGGCCGACACAGCGCAGGTAACAAGCAAGGGCCCCGCATCAGCTACATTAACAATCATTAACAGCAACACAAAACCCCTTTCATTTCAAAAACAAATCCTGCCACTGTGCCACACACCATTAGGACTTACAATTCTGGTTCTAATACATGGCGATATTGTTAAACTGTATGACAGTTTAACTGTCCCGGTTTCATTTTTTTCTCTTAAAATGTGATAAAACTAGCAGTATGACATGTAAAGCAGGTAGGGTTTACAGAGTTCTATGCTCACTGTGAGTGTGTGTTTTAGGAAGCGAAGTCAGCACTTTTCATAGACTTCTGAGCTTACTTTGTTTTGGGTGAATGCTGAAATAGCTAAATGACTATAATGTTTGTCTATCATGCTTTCATCTGACTTTTCCCCCAACAGTTTGCAGCACAAACCGGCTATCATTTGTCTTTATTTTGACTTCATAACAGGCTTTATTATTTGGCCTGTTATATGGAAATTTTAAAAATCAACATTAAATAACGTATTAATCCTTAATAAGTACAAAAAATACTCCCATATGACAGGGATGAATACGAACAAAAAATTCTAGCACTGGTCACATGATAGACAACTCTTCTCCACATCACAATCCACAAACAAAAGGACAGGACGTGATTTATCACATGGAAAAATCTACCGCCTTGCACCTTGTTTACACAGATGTTTTACTGTTGGCAAAGAAACACAATAGTAGGGAAAGAAATACCTATCTAAGGGTAGTCTAGAACCTTGAACACAGCACTGATTCCCATTTAGAGGAATGCCATGGGATAAAAATCATGGGCTAGGAATGTCTGACCGTCATGTCTATTATAAAGGTGAGTGATTAGAATCCAAAGCGTCCACAGGGAAAGACTGACAACACTGAAAACCACCTCTGCTTCACTGATGAAACTATGTTGCGGTGCATGCTGGGAAATGGAGGCAGAGAGGACCTATTTGACCAAACAATAGATCGCTTCATTTGTTCCAAAAGGGGGAATTTGACGGCAGTCAGGTTACAAAGGATGCTAAATACCCAGAACAGTATACAATGCCAATATAAACCATCTATACACCAAGACACAATGTAATCAAATAAACTACAGCTATGTACAAAATGCAGTTTCACAAGAGAGCAACACTATGTGCAAGTGGGCAATTCGAAGGGACTGAACACTCTGAACACACAGGGAACAGTGGCCTTCTTTCCGTGTCATGCCAGCCATATTTGCATTGGACACTCACAGTGAAACTGCAGCGTCACAGTTCAGTGCTAAGGTCAAGCAAAGCTGGGTTTCTGACCTGTGACCATCCATGCGGAAGCGCTCGCACCATTCATTACCAAAACTAGTCGTAGCGATTTGGTGATGGTTATAAAGTGTCCAAAAAGAAGAAAAACAACTTAACGCTACACACTACATGTCAGGCAATTCATTGTGTAATGAACCTGCTGTTTTGGCGATGCCCTCGACCTGGATACAATGATGGTACAATCATTCAACAGTTCAGTCAATGACACCTTATTAGGACAGTGTTTTAGTTATGAGTCATTTAACTATTAATCAGAATCTTTTTGGGAGTGCGCTCTTAAACACTGAGAGCTGGACAATATGATTCTAATACAATTACAGATTTCCATGGGCATACACACCTGATAGCTTTGTGAGAACATTGTGGAGTGAATACATTTCACTAGTGTACAAGCTTAGCATTTCACAGTTAAATGAGTGTATGAGCAGACAGAGGTTTTTGCATACGATGCAGTGGGCTGAGTGCTGCAGCTACTGAGCAAACCCTAGCAGCGAAGGGGCTGCCATGTTACTGTTAATCAGCTTCCATCTGACCACACACACACACAGACACACACACACACACACACACACACACACACACACACAGAAATGCCACAGCTTGTCCTGACATGCGGTGCCTCTGCATGGAGATAAAGGTAAAGTACGAGACACTGAGAGGGCATGTGCCATCGCAGATAGCCGGTCTCTGTGCTTCAAACACACCGTGGCGTTTTCACTCGAGTACCTGAATCCTGAAACACACTGCCAATGATAAACTGTATAGGAATCCTTTGAAGAATTCCAGTTGTGCAGTTTGACCTGCCTTCCCAATTGCTAGACAAAGGTACACATAACAGCCAGCACTGCTGCGACATCCAACATAACTGACCACACTACAGAGACAAACACAACATCAGAACAGACAAATATAGATATGCACACATGCTTTCCCTCTCACATACACGCACGCACGCACGCACGCACGCACGCAGAGGACTTGGGTACATCAGAAGCACATGAACTGACAGCAGGTGAATATTCAGAAACACATTCAAATATTTGGAATCACAAAAAAAAGTGTATTCCCTGATTAATTGGGAAAAAATGATACCCCTGGATCTTCTACATGTAAGCTGCTGTCAATGTGCGTTCGCCTTTTCAGACAGAAAGAGTACGAGCAGCAGGCCTATGAAAGGCACCCAAAGCCTGTCTCCTTCACAGGGAACACAATACTGACACACAAAGTCATACCTGCCCAAGATCAGGCAGGCAACAGCACTTAGATAAAGATCAATCCTAAACCCTTACCACTTGAATACAAATCCAATAGCGTGTCTGGAGACAATCGTTAACTTTCCCGAAAAAGACTTTGTGCAATTTGATTTGTGCTATCAGTCCTCCGATAGTGGATTTGCTTTGTTTATAACAGGGCTAGACAATGTAGCAGAAATCTATATCGTTACAATTACCAGGACTTTTCTTAATATCTATGAACATTACGCTATAACATCACATCAAGTGGAAAAAAATACATTATTCCAATGATTCAGCCATTTTCAATGAGTAAATCCTCATAAAAGCTTTAGAGAGGATGATGGAACAAGCCTTGCTCCTTATGCTGACTTTAGGAATCTGAATCTAATAATACAATGATATGATCTGGATGAGATTGGATAAATGAGAACACTGTTTTGCTGCTCAGCCCTAGTCTATAATTTCAAGCACCTACTCTACCATGGATGTCGTCAGAGGCCCATTGGTTTATTATGGAAGTTCAGGCCTATGAGTTAGGCTGAGTTACATAAGATATTCATGTTCATTGGTCCGAGTCTGACAAGTGAGTCTATTCAAATGCTGAGGATTTGCTTCTCAAATAGTCCCCCAAGCAAAAGAAGAGGTGGCCCTGGAGCAGCAAGATGGAGCGATGGAGAGATGGACAGAGAGAGAGAGGGAGCAGGAGAGCGAGGGCAAGAGAGGGAGAGCGGGATAGAGAAAGAGAGCAAGACTGAGGGGGAGAGAGAGAGAATGGGACAGTGAGAAAGTGGGAGGGAGAAAGACAGTGGGAAAGAGAGAGACAGAACAAGAGAGCAGGAGAGAGACAGAGATGGACAGAGGGGTAAGAAAGAGAGGGAGAGAGAGAAAGCGATAGAAAGATTCCAAACCCATTAGTCTATCGATTGCTGAGAGGAAATATGAGTTTTTTTTGATATGACTAATAAAAATCTAATCAATTACAATAAGAATCACTCATAAAGATTGAATTACTGATGCTGGTTTCTTGGATCATTGTAACCTCATGAGAAATGGAGACCATGACACACACAGATAAAGCTTAATTCTCAAATTTACAAGTATGAAAAATTGTAATTTCTATGTGCAGGCTTCATTTCTCATTAGTAGTAAAAATGTAATTGAAACTAATCTACTGTAAGACTAGGTCTAAGGCAAAACGGAGCATCTTCAGTATTTGGTATCAAGAAGAATTACTACACAACTACATTCATAAATATTCCTCATGCTCTCAATTCTTTAAAACAAATGCTGGATTTCGGATAGCCTTGCTTGAACACGCCAAGTTTCACATTCTTCAGGAAATATTCAAAAATGTTCTGTTCGTGGTCTACATGACTATATTCATAGCTACATTAGCCCTCAGGTCTGTGAATAACCAAAATCCTGAAAGTGCAAAGCTTCATGGGAGATTGCACCTCTGCTATCTAAGCCAACAGCCATTTTCTTCAACCCCTTTCTCACCATTTGAAGCCCCCAGTAGTAGCTGTTAGCCATGCTAATGATGGAGAGGCCTCTCAGCAGTCCTCCAGCTGATCCCCACAGACACTGAGGCACAGGAACACATTTCATCTGCAGCTTCTGAAGTAGCCTGAGTCACCAGATGGGGGCACTAGTGTGTGCTGATACACAGTTGCCACAAACTATAACCCTCCCTCCCTGGATAGCACAGCGCCCAATTCTGCTCCATGGTGCGGGGCATGACGTAACCCAATCTGAAGACAGTTAAAAGATCAGGTCAGATGTTCTGTTTGTCATTTTGTAGACCGCAGGAGGAATCCTTCACCGTTCTGACAAATGTGAAAGAAAGGTCCATCTTCATCCATGAAAAGCTGCAGTCGTGCAACTGAAGAGTTAAAGCTGAAGTATTTCCATATTTGACACGCACTGCCTGCACAAACCTGCATGTCAAACAGAGTGGCATCCCTGACACCGTTTTTTACATACCCATATGGTGAACGTGTGGTAAGGTGTATGTGACTTTCCAACCCAAGTTCAACCCGCAGTTATACACAACACTTTCCAACTGAACACTTAGGAGATGAAAAAAAGTCAGCACTTCATTTTAAATTATTTTAACTTTATTTAACTTCATAGGTGAGTTGAGAAATCAGGATGGCATGGTCTGTGTAACCAATCAGATACGGGCAATCATTGCTCAGCCAGGAGCAGAGAGCCAGTTTTTGTGGGATAAGGACTCTGGGGTAAACATCACAACTCTTTTGACAGCTGCCATGGGTTACCTTGAAAGACCCACCTCATTCATCCTGATGATGTTCAGCTACAGGCCAATCTCTTATCTTGCGTTTAGACAATGTTGTTACACAGTGAACCCAGTCCAAACATTTTGGCCCAACAGGTACATTTTCTATGACGTGTCACTGCATATATTGAAGATGTGACATAGCTCTGCAAACTGCAACGTCACAAGTCTCTGCTTCAGTGTGATTACCTGGCACCAATCCTGCCAACAATCATAGAGAAAGAGGAAAATTGGGGAATGTCTAATGGAGAGCAAACACGCACGTGTAGGTAAGCTCAGGTAAACATACGCATGTGCACACTCACATAAACACACACATGCACACATAAGCTCAGGTAAACACACATGGGCTACACTCACATAAACACGCACACACACATTAGCTCAGGTAAACACACACATGCTCAAGGTCAGGATTTTGAACGAACAAGGCCCTGTCACACAGAAAATGGCCATTCAGGCCTTACCAAAGCCGTTAGAGCAAACAGCTGCCTCTTCAGCTTCCACTGAAAGAGGCGCAAAGGGGAGTAAAAAGAAATGGAAATAGGGCAGTCTGATCCATACAGCAATCAATGTACTGCAAAAAAAAAAAAAAAAAAAAACTACGAGCCTCTTGATTCATTCCATCCGTCAATTAAACAGCAAACAAAACCGTGACGTCGGCCTCTTCCTGAAAACAAATAAACACAAAAAACCCCCTGTCTCCAGGGTAACCCAAGCTTGCTTCTGGACACATTCTGAGACTTTGACCAGGCAGAGAAGAGCTCGCTTGTGGTTGTGCTAGGCTACAGACGACAGTATCCCTGCCAAGCCACACACACAAGACGGATCCAGCCCACAGGCTAGCCTGACTGACTTCTCACACTGATTAGAAATTGGGTTTGGCACGCCAATAGCCAGTCGCTACTTGTGAAAAACCCTACAATAGGGCAAGTAAGTGAAATGATATATCACTTAAGCAAATGAAATTCACCGGCACAAACCTAAGAGCACCAAACAGATTTTATTAATCCTCACCCAAAAGCTTAACAAGGTCACTCAGGCGCAATGTAAGAGGTTGCACATCTGGAGGCAAGTCAAACCATAGGCCAGAGGTAGGCAACAATGGTCCTTCAGCTCCATTCGAACATATATGATACAATCTTACCAATTATCAGGATTAACAAATGCAAGGGAGTTGGAGGAAGAGATTCATCCTGTATACTCTCAACACAGGCTCATTCCTATGATAACAATACATTTGTAAAAGCTCATACCAATTTGAATGGTACAAAAATCTGAAGCACTCATGGGACCAGGGTCACCCATCTATGCTGTGGCCCTCTCTAGACGGACAGGGTGGAGCACTGGTACCTTGAGCCAAGGGGCAAGTGAGACTGTACGCACTAAGCACAGGACCACAACGGACCGTCGAGCATTCACTTCAACACGGACAAATCACGCCCACGTGCAGCGTCGAAGTCAGATATGGAGAGACTGCCAGCAATCATACCAATGCAACTACAGCAACAAGAAGTAGGTTTTTTTTTATTATTAAAGTCCACAGCTGCCTGAAACCCTGGCTGCTGTGCAGGTTGGGGAGGGCAGAAATATACAGTCGATGTGGGATAAAGTGCCGTAATGAGATCCACATTTGGCAGCTGGAGACGGAGCACGGGGATGGGTCGATATTGGCAGCCGAGCAGTCTCAACTGCAGACGCTCAATCCCTGATACAGCATCTGGTTAACTGTGTTAACTTCCCTGGCCTAAGCCAGGAATGGGTCTGATATCGGCAGCCGAGCAGTCTCAACCGCAGACGCTCAATCTCTGACACAGCATCTGCTTAACCGTGATAACTTCCCTGACCTAAGCTTCCTGCAGGCTGATTGGTGCCAGCACATTTCAGATGGCAGATTATGTGGATTAACTGATTTATCATTTCATGGTCCCAGTCACCCACTCCATCCCATACCATAGGATACATCAGATGCTCCTGACTAGAGACTTTCCCCAGCTTATCTTCTCTGTACTTCCAGAGACCGCTTTGGGTAACCATGCCTGCCCAAAGGTAAAATGGCAGTGGGACAGCAGAACCCCTCTGAGTCTGCACATTCTGAGATACATAACCACTGTAGTACAACTGCAGTACATGCTTAAAGATAGAGGCCAGCAACCAGCCAACCCCTACAGAATGCAATAGCGCTTATTACAGAGACCATGGATTCAGAAACCTGAAATTGGACAGTGAGGTCTACTCATATACCCCTGAGTTGTAATTGCAGGTACTAAAAACACCAAGCTTTGATCTTCTACTCAGGACCTTTTCCTAAGAGCGATGAACACTTGCATGCATTTGGCAAGCATGGGCGGGCACGCGCGCGCGCGCGCGCACACACACACACACACACACACACACACAGAAACAAACTCCCTCCTCAATTTCCTGTGTACTCCCGTGGCGTAACCATTTCTCTGTTCCAGGGCAGCAGCCCTAGTCTCAAACCGCAAACGTCAGCCTTTCAGGCAGAGATCACGACTGTGAGCTCTCTTCAAGGACTAATATGAGAAAGCCAACGCCGAGATCCTTTTGCTAACAACAGCAATGTGTTTAAAAGCCGCAGCGGAGGTGGCATTGGAGAGAGAGAGAGGGAGAGAGAGAGAGGGAGGGCTGACCAGGAAGACAGCGCGGTTTTCCGCTTGATTAGAGCTGAATGACAACCCAGTCTAGCAGCAGTGTTTCTCCCAGAATAAGATGCAGCTAGCTGGCCTTAACCATCCCTGTCACAACTAACGATAATCTTATTAGGAACTGGGGGTTTCGAATAAAGATTCGATGAGACAACCATGTAGCTACATCCCTTCAGAGTAATGTCATTTCACAGTTTATACCACGGTTACAGCAGGCAACCCCAACTCTCTCTGTCTCTCACTCTCTCTCTCTCTCTCTCACACACACACACACACACACACACACACACACAGACTTAACTAACTTAGCTGGCGTTCAGTCAGGGAGCACCTGATCACAATAGGATCACATGACAAGTAGTTAGCTAGCTATCAACCCGACTGAACTGTTAGCTACCTGGCATTCACATAATCACATATCAAGCCGTCTACAAAGGTAGCTGGCGATAGTACATCATGAATGTTCATACATTACGTACTCTATCAAACTGCTCTGCGCTATGATATTCTCTTTACTGACTCAAGGTAACTTGGGAAAAAATGCACAGTATAGATAACTCCTGCGTACATCACGTCACACTAACTCTGTCAAACTTGCTTGTCAGCTCACAGATCTTTCCTCCCTTGAGACATGCAGCAAAACCATTTGTTTAGCATAGCTGGCTAGCTAAATAACATATTGCTAAAGTTATACCAGCCACTATCATCACTTTTCTTCTATTTTTCTTCGTATACGTATCCTAACCAGTTGGTCTACCAGTTACGACAATCATCAAACGTTAAGTTCACTCTAAATTCCACACTGCCACCCGGTCAGGAATAAAGCTATCACATTAAATGACTAATATTATTCTGCTGACACACTAACGAACTTTACGGTTTCAGTTTTTATCTAGCATTATGTCAATTTAGCTTCTTAGCTAGCTACGTATTATTTGCGTTATCACTACTTCCTTCGACCAAGGGTTTCAACAAGCCATATCATCATATTGACAAACGTGTTCTCCTTTAGTAGATAAGAGACAGATATAGTTAACAAGACAGCCATTTACAAAAGCAATATAAAATGAGAAGCTAGTCATTTTAATCAACATATCACAGTTCACATCTACTTAAAAAAAAACCTGGGATCTACTGCGTGTGGCGCCGGTCAGCGATTGTCAACCGGCCCCAAATTTTCAATTCTCACCCAGTATCATAACGTTGGAACAAACACGCAGCTACTGTTATCTGTTATGAACAAGCAAAGTGCGTTACAGGTTGGTCCCTTGCCAGCCCACTTCAGCTACAGCGAAACAAAAAGTACCCTTTCGAGAATAACGGTCTCAAAAAAACTTTTATTATGACCGCTTGCATACTAGCTATTGCTAATAATACGCTGTCTAGCATAGCTTGCTAGCTATATGTGTCCGAACTGAATGAGTTCCAGACCTTCCCCGTTCTGCGACACAAACTGCCGGGATACACAAAAGTATTTCAAAACGCCACCGCGTTTAAATTGTACCTTCCTTCAGGCACTGACACACAAACTTGAGTTAATAATTGTTTGAGAATGGTATATTTCTTACCCATTTGAGCTCGCAGCCCCTTCAGAGACGTCGCGCCATCCGCCATTGTTAGCTAAGTTTTCTTTCCTATTTTTTTTTTTGCCGACACATACACCCGCGCAATACACGAGTACGTGGACAGCTCAAAAGGAGCATGCAGAGAACACAGCGCCGCCCAGCGGAAATAAAAGTATTAGCTGACGTCGGCTGAGTTGAGACAGAGGGAGAAAATAGGAAGTGAACTTGTGACGGATCAATAATAACAGTAATCCTAACACTACTATTACTACTACTACTAATAATAATAATAATCATCATCATCAATAAGACTCATCATCATGTATTATCAAAGTATTGCAAAATTGAAAACTTAGTAAATACATTTCTTAGTGAGATGTCACTGTAAGCTTGAAGACAAATAAATAAATAAAAATCCTCCTTTTAGCTTGTGTGATGCAGTAGAGGAGCCTGCTACCATAGTGACCGCAGAGAGGTAGATGGAGAACCGGAGATCACTCTTGTGACCTTCAGAGAGGTTTACATTGGCTGCAATGTTTCCCGCTACTGCAGCACACAAACATAATATACATGATATCAGTCACACACAAATGCTTATGAAAGCAAAACATCAATTTTTATTAACAAACTTATGAGACAAACGTGTAACATGAAGATAAATCATTTTCACTGTTTATAAAAGTATGCAGGTTTTTCACACAATGTCACTGAATTTGTGAAAAACATTCATTACATCAAACAGCAGTCTAGTTTTCACCACACTTGCTTTTGAAGAATCTGCTGTATATTCTGGCCAAATAAAATACGAAATAAAGATCTCCTGGAGCTTACAAGGTCCATGTGCATAATCGAAGAGATTAAGCAGAGCCGATTTAGGTGGCTGGGGCACGTGCTGAGGCCGACCCAAAAGCGCATGGCGTGGGACAGTTGAAAGTGAGCTGAAAAATATGAGACTGACCTGGGGCGGAGCAGAGTCAATAGCCAAAGACCGTGCTGAGTGGAAAAAGCTTGTGAGGACCTTACGTTCTGACCAGAACAGCAAAGATAAGTCATACATTACATCACCAATCTGCACAACGCTAGGAAACTATATATGTACACTTGGGCAAACAGATGAACTGAATGGAAAGGTGACACACGTAAGGATTGTACTGTTAGAGTACTAGAGGTGTGTAACATTGCAACATTGAAAACGAAGAATATTGAAACTAAGAATAGCTTCAAGCACACCAGTGCAGGCAGTAGAGGGAGAGGCAATGCTAAGATGAAGGTATCTCCTCAACAAAGGGCTGAGGGATATGACTGAGTGTGATGTGTGACAAACTGTTCAGTCATTCATGTACACACACACCTTTGTCTTTCCCTCTCCCCTTTATTCCACTCTCAGTAAATCCTCTATCGTCCCTGTTACCAGTCACATAGCTGGCAGGCCCCCCATTCATTTTTTATAGCAAACACAGGAATAGAGGAGCACAGTCAGCACCCAGGTTTCAGTTACATATGGCTAAATTATGCAGGAGTCTAAATGGTATTTATCAGTCAGGCAAGCACTGAAAGGTTTGGGGTGGGGGGGAGTGGGTGAAGAGACAGACTGGATTTATCGATATGCTGTTCTGGTACATTTACTACACTTTTTCCTCATTCCCAGTCTCTCTTTTTACAGCTGCATTCCTACTGGTTTGAACCACTTGTTAAGAAGTGACCTTTGACCCCATGACCTCTGTATCAGAGTCTGTCACCGATCCGGCCAACGCGTCACACCCCTCCAGGCCGCCCTTCCTGTGGAATACAGGCTGAAATGTGAGCCTTCAGCCTCACAGCGCGAGCTGAATGAGGACCAGGAGCAGAACAAGGGATGTGATGTCACAGGCCGGCTCTGATTCCGGCAGCGTCCCCCGCTGGGAGGCAGAGGACGGCAGCGATGAGCCTCAGGGGAAGCTCAAAACCCCCTCGGGGGTGACGCTCTCAAAGGCTGAACAACGTGGCCCCCAGCTGGGCTTTCTATGGTGGGAGGAGCCTTCCTGTAGGTGTGGTGCTGTAACCGTGTTTTATTGGAGGTCAGTGGGTCAGAAGTCTGGGAAACCATAGGAGAGAGACAGCCCCACCATGGAGGCTGTTTAGAGTTCACTCTGCCTTATCGTCTTTCTGCAGCAGGAACTGCCAGGATGCCGGGACATGGCTGGGTACGACTTGGATTCTCATGCCCCCTTTCCACCAACGCGAACTAGGTGCTAGGTCCGGGCTGGTGCTGGTGCTAGTGCTGGTTCGGAGTTGGTTCAACTTGGGAACCTTCTAGAACCAAACAGAGTGCGGATCACCCATCCTTTCTCAGGTGATTCAGAGTCTCATAGGTTACGTGTGAACTGCTGTGCTCTTCGGCCTGCCCTCTTGCTGAGTTTAATGTGATTGGTTTGTAAATATTGCCTGCGTCGTGAATAGTGGAAAAGTTCATCACTGAGGTGCAGTTTTTACCACGCTGAGGTCCCGTGGAGAGGTCCAAGCTTGGCATTCACGTCCAGCAGGTAAGAGTCAATCGCTAGACCTGGACATGAGCATTAGCCTTAGCAATAGTGTCAGCGTTAGCATTAGCGTGGCTGGGCCTGGTCACCAGGCCATGGTGTATCCGGGAAACGAGGTCGGGCCGAGGCAGGGAGGCAGCGGCCTGGGCTAGCTGCGGCAGCAGCGTGTAGGTGGAGGTGCGCAGGTACAGGAAGAGGTCCTGGAACCCCCGCAGGTTTCCCAGGACCTCCGGGGGGACGGCCAGGGCTCGGCCCAGCCTCCTCATGCTGTCTCCCCGGCCCCCGGACCCCAGCAGGAGGGACAGGTCCTGCACCGTGTCGTAGTCCAGATCCTCCAAGCTCTGGCCTGCCCCAGATAAGAAAACAGGCCCACGGGCAAGCATTAGCGCAGGACCACAGGAAATTCATCTTTTATAATTCCCATCTGAGTTGTGCAATCAGCCCCACCTAGTAACCTTATCCCACAGTCTCAGAGGGCACATACATTTTTTTTTGCACTGTAGAGGCGACACCAGTTACATATTGGAATTGGGATTTCTACACTGGGACAGGGGTATATGTAAATCAATATATGTTTACTTGACCATCATCTAAAAGGTTTAAACATTTCAAATATGAATTTGAGAATTTTCAGTGAAACCTGTTGCTCGCCGAATCATTCATTCATATAAATTAATTACAGTTAAATTATCTGACAAACGTATGTACAAAGAACTGCCGATTTTACCTTAGTTACTAAGGAGTTGTGTTAAAACAAAGGATGATTGTAATCATGTACGAAATTCATTGTTCAGGAACACATTTTATACTAATAAAGGTTATATATTATAATTTGAAGTAATGAAATGAGAAGTTCATTTATTTAATGTCAGTATATGTATACTATAGATTTTATTATATACAACATGTATGCAATGCTGTTGGACGTTTTATGTGTTGATATTTTTCCCATTTAAAGGAGAGATCTCAGTGCATATTAAAGTTGCTTAAACTCTTTAGTGTCTGTTAAAATCCAGAAACACCTCTGCAGATTCCTCAAAACTGTCAGTGAAATACGTTGCCAACCAAAACATACAATCAGCTGGGAGAACTACATTTGTTGGTAACATTAACGAAAGAAGAAGAAACCATCCACTAAGTGTTTTTCCTCTGTTGGGCTGGCTAAAGTAGGGAGAGTCTCTCTTTCCCCTCCCAGCCGTTAAACGCAATCCCAGGAAGTGTGAATTACTAACCCAAATCGATCTTTCCCCTCCTGCTTCCTGCCTCCAGCTCCCTCTCTCCAGTCTAACCACACCCTCTCCGGCACAGGGCGCCCCAACTAAACATGCTGTTCTCAAATATCAATCTTACTGCCCACAAATGGATCGGGGACATAATACATGCACATGTATGCCATTCAGTGAAGTTGCGAGGTATTCAGCACGACAGAAATGCATTAGAATCTGAATAACATGCTGCCGGTCTGCTGTTTTTTTCTATGACTGTAAGGTGGAGTGTGTTGTAGGCCTACCTTTAGCCATTGTGCATATTTCCTGTAGCTTCAGTTCCATCTACATTATGAAGCAATATAAAAAGGAGGGAGTATGAGCACTGAGAGCAACACACACACATACTCACACATATCTGCACACACACACGCGCGCAGATGCACACATGCGCACATATATAAACTCATATGTGAGCACACATGCAAACACACACACACACATACACAGACACACATGTGCACATAAATACACACAAATGTGCATATACAAACACACACGCATACACATGTGTACACACGGACGCACATATGCACACACGGAAACACACAGACACACAGAAAGGCACAAATACACAATGGCAAGTATTCATGCATATACTCAGATAAGACATACCTTTGCGCACCCACCCACACACATACAGTGGGGTCCAAAATTTTGAGACCGCTATTGGAACTTCTTCTATTTTGCATTCTTTTATAATTGAATACAACATTTTTCATTATATATTGTTTTAACAATTTCAGTGAAAAGCGAAATTTTTTAAAAATGTGCATAAATATCCAGAATGTCTTAATTTTCGGTATGACCACTCTTTTGCTTTAATGACAGGGTGCACTGGAGCTGGCATGGACTCCACAAGCTTGTGCAACACCTTATGATCCATGTTATCACATGGTCTTTAAGTGTCCAAAACATTCTAGGCTTTTAAGTTCCCCCATAAATATTCGATAGGGCCTGACCTTTAAGACAGAGGAGTTAACATGACCAATGTAACAAATTTGCTTAAATTTCTTCAATAAAAAGCGCAGAGTCTTAATATTTCTACTTTGTTTTAAATGGCAGGACTTTTCTATGTTTAAAATATTTCAAAATCCTGAAATATTCTGTTTATTTCCAGGTTCACATGAAAAAAAAACTATTTAATGTGGTCTCAGATTTTTGGACCACACTGTGTCTACAGAGGCTTGCATCCAAACCCTTATGTACTAGTCTGAAGCACCCGTACTGTGTCTCTGCAGTGGTTGGCCAGCACAGCCACACTATCTGAGTAAGCTGTAGGCCAGTGTTGGTCCCACCTCCTCCATGGAGAGCTGTGTGTCGGGGGCGTGGCCGGCTCTTTCACACCCCTCCCACTCGCTGTCGCCGGCCTGGCTGGGGGGCTTGATGTTTGTAGTCACGTTGATTACGATGGAGGGGGAATGCACATCTTTCTCAGGTCTCAGGGACTGTGTGAATCTGTGGACAGCAGAATTTCAACCTTTAGATATGTTTTAAAAGCTCAACACTTAGGGCTCTGTTTTAATGGATTAATGTATGGTGCAGCGGCTAAAATAGACCACATGACCTAGATTCAACGCTGTCGTGTGTTTTTCTAAACTGTGTGGTGTCAGTTTGACTTGAGTAGGATGCGACAATTACGTGATTATTATTGCTACACCCCTGGTGTTTTTGTTGGTGAAGATGGGGCTGAAGATGAATGGTTTTCACTCGTATGCCAAATGTGGCAGTTTCAAGTTAGTTTAGTAATGACTGGTTTTGTGACTCAGAGGTTGCAGTCTCAATTCCCAGGAAGGACATTGCTGACTGTGCTCTTGTGGAAGGGGCCAAACCCTGTATTGCTCCAGTAAATAAAGATAATCTGTGAAAGGCACTCTGGGTAAAAGCGTCTCTGGTATGGTACATTTCCACAGAGAGACCCCACTCTGCTGCGCACTGCAGTGTGCATGTGAAGCTCAGCATTTCCTGTGACCTGCTTCAGGTGTAAATGCTTGAATTTAAACCAGTAATGGGAGAAGCTAAATATCCTATCGGCTACTCATCGATATGAACGAATCATTGCTTTTCAGTGTAAAGGAAAAGCTCTTCATTGGCTCACACAAGGCAGTGATTGACAGCTCATTGTGGCCCCACCCCTTATTAGGTTCAAGTAGTCTCAGACTTATCAGTAGCTGTGAGGCGTCGGAGCAGGTCATGTCTGACACTGGTGAGGCGATATCAGCTGTGGTAAATTGTAGGTAAATTCGTATAATATGTGTATGTATTTTTGTAATCCATTGTTATGGTGAGGTGGATTGCAAGATAAAATGTCATGTTTAAAGCCAATAGAGTTTTTCAGTTATATTGTGCTCAGTGCTGTAACTCAGTACCTGGGTGTGTCCTCTTGGCCCGGGGTCAGTTGGTCAGGCTGTCTCTCATTGGTGGGGGTGGCAGTGGGCGTGGCACACGGGAGGGTGCAGGGCAGCAGCATGGGCAGTGATTCTAACGGCTGGGGTCCAGCGGTGCCCTTGGGCCCTTGTTCTAGATATAAGGATAAGGGGCTCTGTTGTAATGGTCCAAACTAATGGCGGAATGATCAGCGAATGGTCGATTTTACACAGACAGACTGTAAGAATCATGTGACTGCGATGACCCTCGCCCTGACAAATATTACACAAATCTGATTTTTCTAATAAACGATGGATCAATCATCCAGTGCGATACAATGCTTTTTTGTCATTGTGCCACACATTTTGACTGTCAAAATACAGCATGTGTGTGTGTATGCGTGTGTGTGTGAGTTTATACGTGTGTGTGTGTGTGTGTGTGTGAGTAAGAGTGTGTGTAGTACAGCCATATCACTGGTAACTCACTGAGTCGGAGTCTCTCCACCGTCAGCAGCAGCACCCAGAGGAAGAGCACCAGGAAGAAGGCGGAAGCAGCCGATACTGAACCAATCAGAGCCATGGACACAGACGCTGGCTCCTGTCCTGTTTCAGACAGATACAATTTACAACGTGACCAGCTGTTTAAATGCAATCAAAAGGCCCTTTGAGATTATTGGTAAAATATTGCAGCACTCACTCTTTCCTGGATCTCCTTTTGGCCAAGTCTTTGAAATGGCTACATTCAGACCTTGGAAACAAGAGTTCATCATATAACCATTGCCCACCGATCAATATAACAATCCCCCATTTATTTGTCATCTAAACTGTATTATCCCGGTGCTGTGTGTTTTAAATAGTTCCAATGCGATGGACTGTTTGATGTTTTTAATCTGCCTTCTGGGTCAGGTCTCTCTTGTCAAAGCGATTCTAATCTTGACAAGACTTTACCTGGTTAAATAAAGGTTAAATGAAAAAAATAAAGAAATAATTCATGTGTGTGACTTGGGTATGTTTGTGTTATGCATATACTGTATATGTGTGTGTGTGTGTGTGTGTGAGTGAGTGTGTGTGTGTGTGTGAGTGTGTAAGTGTGTGTGTGTGTGTGTGTGTGAGTGAGGGCATGTGTGTGATTGTCTGTGGTACCTGCTGCAGCGATGTGGCCCTCCAGTGGGAAGGGGGGCTGGCACTCTTTCCGGATCTTTCCCGTGGGGCTGTAGCAGGGCAGACACAGGGCCTCCTCCGTCCTGCTTTTCGTCTTCAGCTCGTAGAACCTGTGAGGACCCCACAGGAGGTTATGAGCAGCGGCTCCGGTCCAAATGCACTTCCCTCATACAGCAGACTACACCGAGGGATGGAGCTTCTTCTGCAACTGACCCATAGGACTCTACTTTGACAGTCCAAATGTGTGGCCCAATGATCATAAAGACTATCATATTAGGCAGACAATACATCAATTATTTGAATACTCATATTCGGGTGATATCTGTGCCTGGGCGAAGTTCATTATGTAGCGTTTGGAATTTAACCTTTGTATCTACTTGATTGTCACATTCTATTTGTGAAAATTCACTACACAAAGTTTTGAGATAAACGTGATGACAATTAGGGTGATATGCACTATTTGACTATTGCTCCAGGAGTTTTGACCATTACAGTCCTCCTCTAACGCTAAATTTACTCCCTAGTTTTCTTAAAAAAAAAAAAAACTAAGCAGAGAGGTGATGTAGTAGTTCCCTGAACTACTTGTAAAAGTAATCCCCATTTGTTTGCTCAGTGACTTTAAGAACAGGACAGCTACACCACTTCTGTGACATATGAAAACACACAGATGACTTGTGGGAAATCCATTCCAGGAGGAAGTAAGAGAGTTGAGCACAGGAAGTGATGTGACCCATAGACTGAGGAATGCGATGCGAAGGTGACTTCGCCACTCACCCTCTCAAGCAGCGGCCACATTCCGCGTTGCTGGTGGGGGCGCAGGGCGCCCACTCCTCGCGGTTCAGCAGGGCGCACTGCGTGCACTGCCAGCAGGGGGCCAGCCCGTCCTCCGCGCTGAACTCACCCTCTCCACACGGCACGCACCGCCCCTCTCCCCCGTCACCATAGCCACAGTCCTGGGGCGGGAAACATGGTCACATATAATAAGCTAGTAAAACTCATCTACCTCTAATTCTCAGTATTACAGAACATTTCATCCTTATTTTTATTTAAAGCCCTGATTTATTTATTTAGCTTTACATGATATTTGTTGTAACATGAAGAGAGTCTCACCCATTCAGAACGTGAATTCAGAATAATTCGCTAATTTCTACTATTTGTATGCTGTTATTTTGTTGAGAAAGACCATACCAGCTACAACAAAACACGAAGAGAGATTCCAGTTAGATTCCTGTTTGGTTAAGAGACTAAAACAGTCCCCAAACACACTTGTTTATGTAAAATGTCGTGATACTCACAGAAGAAGCATTCAACGCAAAGAATGACGTGGACATTCAGGAAACTGCAGAAAGTATCCATGCATTTGAACGCCTGTTATAACTGTCCAGGAGCGTTATGTGAAACAAAAGCCATCGTCGGCTGTGGCCGGTACTCTCCGCTCACCTCGGAGAGCTGCTGTCCTGGGCCACAGGTGGGGCAGGGCACACAGGTTCCATTAGGGTGCAGGAACTGGGCCTGGTCACAGCTAGGGTCCGCCATAACCAGCATGCAATAGCACACCTGAGGAGCCAGAGAGCATAACAGTCAGCTCAAACATACAGGAAGCACATACATGAGTTCAGCTTATGCCCTGGATGGCAGCAGTGTCTGTAGGTTTTACATTTTATTTTTCATCCTCACCAAGTTCAGGTCATGGAAATAAAGTATGAACCATTTAGCGAAATTTACCAAAGACCATCACAGAGTTTTAGCCCTTCAGGACTGGAGATTGATTTCCGGTATACAAGAGACCTACTATTGAGAGAACTGCACGGAATCCAGGCTCCATGGACAAACACTCCCAGACCAGTATACCTACGTGGGCAAAAACACAAAAAGAGATGAGAAGGTACACAGCATGTGTCATCTAGTGGCCATTTGGTGGAACTGTACAGCGCGAGCAGCTTCACATCATACAACCTGTTTGAGGAGGCATTAAACAGCTGAAAATTATTCTGTGAAATATCTCCAGTATATTTGAGAGTTAAGAGCCCACTTAAGTCTGTCATTGTTTTGAAGAAAAAGCACTCAATATTTGATTTAGCATCTAAGATTTTGAATGGAATAAGCTGGCTTTCAGTATGGCAAAAATTCAACACAAATTCTGCATGGTAAAAGGAAATTAAACTCATGTTAGCATATGCTGTTGTAACTTCCAATTGCTGAAATCAATTAAATGAAAAATGCATTCAATATATTTCAAAAAATTGTAAACATGCATCAATTGAAACAATGAGTAATATTTAAAATATGCATTGAAAAGAAAGGTTAGGATAACATACTGTATTCATAACACACTCAATAAAAAAACTGTTTTTTTTAATAAAAATTTTCATTTTTTTCAATACAAAAAACAATACATACCAGCAAAATAAATAAATGAAAAATAAAGATCTCAGTCTCTCCACTCTGGCTGAATTCTCCTGTTTTGTGTATCTTGCCTGGCTTTCTCTTTGTGTTTTTGCTTCTGGGGTTGGAGAATAGCATCCAGTATCGCTCTAGGCTCTCATTAGACTCCTCTGCCCTCTTTCCCTCCTGGCACAGTCAGGGGAGGGGCAGAGAGCAGGTGGGCGGGATCGAGCATCATCTGGCACCTCCCATTTACCATAATGCTCCTCCTCCAGCATATATAAATCAAGGTCCTACCCACTGACCCCAGATCAGGGGCCACTCTTTACTCATAATGACAGGAATAGGATAACATTACAGGAGAGCTGATCCTGAATCAGATAAAAAGGAACCACTTTTGGGGGAAACCCCCTGGTCAGCCAAACTGTGATGCAGGAGAGTTTCCCCAGAGGCCAGTGAAGCGTCACTGAGTACAACAAACGTCACCGGCGGCCTTCTCGGGTTCCCACCCCATTGTGTGGCGCTCAAATAGGCTCTGTTGCTCAGCAGGGGAATCCGAGGGAAGGCGGCCCTCTCTGGGCGGCTGAGCCGACCCCGGCTGAATGAGCCTCTTGTCCGTGGCAGCAGGATATGCCTGTCGGAGTGAACGGAATACCGTCCCTCTGTCGTCTATCGACGCATGGGAAAAAATACAACAAATGGACAAAAGCGATAAGGTCACAGGTTTCTAAAGGCAAACGCCTGGCACTTTGATGAGGTGTAATTGCTTTCTAATGGACACATTGTACATTAAGTGTTCCATGCGTGAATAATGCACTGTGATTACTGTATCATTACATCATATGTGTGGAAGCGTTTTTTCATAAAGCATGAACAATGATTTTATCTGAACAATGATAAATTAGAGGAGAGAGCCATTTGAAGTTACTGTATGCATTATATTGCCTTTCATTTTTTTGATCTATGACCTTTGTCTTTTCTAACTCTGTGAATTTAGATTTAAGTTAATATGAAAATAGTTCATAAAATAATGATAAATGTCTGAAATGTATTTGGACTGCCCAGTCAAAATAGTGTTTGAAACAAACAGTGTTATTTTTGGGCCTGTCATATCACTGAAAAGCCCTTCATAGAACACTGAGTGAGTGTGCGTCCTCTGAAGTGTGCACTGCCAGTTTCTGCACTGGAGTTTGTGCACTGGAGTTCCTGCACTGGAGTTTCTGCACTGGAGTCCCTGCACTGGAGTTTCTGCACTGGAGTCCCTGCACTGGAGTTTCTGCACTCCATTGATTGAAAAGACAAAAAATCTGACTCTACAACAGTAGCACCTCATTCTACAACAAAAGCATGTACACCGTAAGCACAAATGTTGACTGAATTTTGAATTGTTGAGATCTCCTGAGTATGGAGAATGCAAGAATACTGTGGCTACTTGGTGTTTACATCAAAGACAGAAACACTGTTCCTACCTCTGTTAAAAGGTACAGCTTTAACACTACTTTCAAGCGCAAAATGTAGTGTTATTGCCTGGCGCAATAAGCTTCATGTATTCTTTGATATTGCTATCCTTAGTCAAAGAAACGCCATCAGCTGCAGACGCTGGGATTATAGCACCATCTGCTGTCAGCCCTATGATATAATGAATAGAGCCCGGTACACTGTGAGCCATGGCGAAAGGGGGACAGCTAAATTCGTTGCTTCTGGAAGAGGTGTTTCAGGACCAGTAGACGGCTCTTCACTCTGGGTCAAAGAAAACTTCCAGTACCGCAGAAAAGTGGAAACGTGGTGGTCCTGGCTCACTATGGCGATGGTCCATGACACTTTTGAAAAGAGTAAGAGCTCTGTCTTGAAGTCGGCGCAAGGCGGCGTTTAGCGTGATCACAGGTGTTAGTTTACACCCGACGCATTTGGGATTTTCCCCGGGGGGTCGTGGGTAATTTTTTCTTATTTATCGGTTGCTACATGACAGCTTGAAATGCGCATCAAAGTGAGCAAAATGTCGTCTAAAGCACGACTAAAAGACGTGATGTCTGACATCCAGAACACGACTTGAGGGGAGCGCCAGAATTGAAGTTTTACATCTTTTCTAGATGTTGTGCGCTTAACTAAAAGATTTAGTGCAAGTTCATGTGACGTCCCAGTTTTGAGCCAGCTGAGCACGTGTACATACGTCCTTAAGTGGCTAGACGTGTTCTGGCAGTGACGTCGTTCCGTCGTTGGTCGTCCTGGAAGCGTTTTTCCAAACACCTCAGAAAACAATTGGAACTTTGTAAAAGTGAACCTAATATTTTCATTAAACAAGTCAACGGAAGGTAAAACAAGCAAACCAACCAGCCACGTGATTGGTCAACTGCAATTACAGGCAGCAGTTTGAATTTATTTGCGGGCGTGCATATTGAACACACCATACGCTTTTCCAAATGAAAAGGCAGATTAATTTACTTTTTTGCATCCCCTGACCTAGCTGGGTGGCCCACCTCTGCACACCTGTTGTTTTCGGTCTGGATTTGAATGTGCCAGTGGGGTGAACATAGCTGGTTACAATGTCTGATTGTGAGCAAATCAGTTATGGAAATGAGCCTGGAACAAAAAAGATAAATTGTGTCTCCCAATGTGTTTTATGGGAGACTCAAGTCAGGCATGCAAAGCATTGGAGGGCAAATATTGTTTGAGAGATTCGGATCATGTAGATAACATGATATATATGGATTTGAATGTGCCAGTGGGGTGAACATAGCTGGTTACAATGTCTGATTGTATTTATGCTTTTGTGCTCTGTGCCTGTACAAAACCTGTGGTCTGTTAATCGATAAGGCACTGTACGAAATGTGCTCTTCTTTGATCGAAAAATCATATATATTTCTATCAATAAATAAAACATTACATGACACATCGTATTTGCATTGTTTGCTGAGCAGATTACTTTACTCAGTGTCATAGCTTTCACATCAGAATGTGTAGCAGGATAAATAAATGGACTAATTACTGACTGATCAGCAGGGGGTGGCAAACTGAGCAGAAGTGGGAGATTTTCAGCACCATGGAGAGCACCAACAGCTAGGAGTATCGGAGATGAGCACGGAGGGGAGAAATGGTGGATGTTCAGCACCATGGACAGCAACAGCCTTGTATGCACATCTGAAACCACCTGTAACCAGATCAGTGGAGGCAAAATAGCTTTGTTAGGTTTATAGATTAGAGCTCAGTCAGATTATATGACACCATATAGGCACTGAAATAACGGAATCATAAATACAACATTCACATCTAGTCTTTCATTCATAAATCACCTTCATTAAAACTGAACTGGTGTATATAATTCCACAGAATGTGACAACTGGTTTTGCTTTGTGCAGCAACAATATTTTTAAAAGAAAGGTCAAAGCTTCAGTGTATTTTGGGCCTTTAAGTGAAGATAAAAGCATCAGTGATGAGTGCATGCACCAATTACCTAAGAATAGTACAGGTCTGAACCCCTGCTTTTAACCACAGTTGAAATACACATGAAATGTAATGACTTCACAAGCAATTCAAAATGAACACATTCAAGTGAAACTGATAATAAGCAAGTAAATTCATAATAATAATAATAATAATGAAGATTCATAATGATTACAAGCAGGCACTTTCATAATGATAATAAGCAAGAAGATTCATAATAATAATAATAATAATAATTAGGAAGATTCATAATGATAATAAGCAAGAAGATTCATAATAATAAAAATAATTAGGAAGATTCATAATGATAATAAGCAAGACGATTAATAATAATAATAATAATAACAATAATAATTAGGAAGATTCATAATGATAATAAGCAAGCAGATTCATTATGATTATAAGCAGGCATTTTCATAATGATAATAAGCAAGCAGATTCATAATGATGTTGTGAAATAAACACTGATGAGTAACCATGGGAGGAACTGAGGCCTTTATCTACACAATGCTCCCTATTGACCCACTGGTAGTTTATGTAAATGGATACCAGTATTCTGACAAACTCAAGGAGGTGATTATGCTGCACAAGACCTCTTCTTCCAATCTCTGTCCAGTAATTACTGCATTTTATGGTTCACATTTTCCAGATGGTTTGTTTTACTTATCTGATAACATCCCTTTCCTCGCTGCACAATAAAATCCTGTACCCTTCCAAGGAAGTGACAAAATGGCATGAAGATAGCTGGGGACTTGCTGCAATATTGACAGTGTTAAATTGCAGGAGGCACAGTGTGGCTACTAGTGGTTGGCGCAAAGGATGCTGGGATAGTAGATACAGAGGCAGGAGACACTAATTAAGTTTGCTCATGGCAAGGTCTCAATAAGCGACTGTTTCTCGCCCATAACGAGTGAGAACATTCGCTTCGATGTTTACCGAACATCTGTTCTAACATCCTGTACGCAAGTACCCCAGACATTTGCGTGGATTTTTTCCTCCCCGGGTTCTCCCTCTTTTCAACTGAAATAAGCCCAACTGATTGGCCTCCTGCAGAAGCCCTCTCCTGCCGACTCAAGAGGAAGAACATCAGTGTCCATAAGGGACCACCTCAAAAGAAGGGCTTTCCCTCCTCCCACACTCCTCCATATCCAGTAGTGTCAGACCTGGAGTAGACCAGCTCTCAAAGTTAACAGAAATGAGTGGTTGTATAATATAGGCTTCTTTTCCTTTTCTTGCAGTCCACTGTAATTTATAATGTATATTTTGCGTGGGAATGTCTCATTTTTATTTGTTTATTTATTTAATTATGAAATGTATTTTTTTCATTTTCATTTATTACTACCACTGTATCTCATTCCATGATTTTTTTTATCCCTGTCTTTAACATTATGTTTGCTGCACTGTTGTTGATGTTAGTGTGTCTGTTGTGTCTTGTCCATTTTAAAAAAAAATTGTTGAACTCAAAAAAAGAGGAAGAACAAATGACTGTGAACACATGGCTCCTCTGCTTCACATGACCATAAGCCCTGGCTCCCTCCCACACAGATGGACCTATGCTTATACGCTGTCTGTACTGTCAGAGGATCATGAAGTCAGCATAAACCCGGTCCATACAGGTGCTCGGCCGACCAAGAGTGGCTGCTACAGAGCAGGTAGACCAAAAGCTAAAGAAACTGGCTGGTCACAGGGCTCACACCTACCTCATGAACACGAAATTTCTTCTCATGCCACCCAAAAGCCTCCATAGACAAACACAGGTTACTGCTCCCTCATGCACTGCTGGTCTGTTTGTTTAGAAGCTGACCTTATTCTGTCAAACAGCCCTCAATTTATCAGTGTATATGATATTGATATAAACAAATGAAGCAAATGAATGACCCATTGGCTGGGCAATCATTCACTTCATTTGTTTATATTTTGAGGTATGTCTTTGTTGCGCCAAATGTTGTCATTCTCCCAAAAAGTGTGCCTGAATGTTTCATTTGCGATGGTCCTTACAGACTACCATTGTAAATAAGAA
Organism: Albula glossodonta; assembly: GCA_019788955.1. Classification (NCBI taxonomy): domain Eukaryota; kingdom Metazoa; phylum Chordata; class Actinopteri; order Albuliformes; family Albulidae; genus Albula; species Albula glossodonta. Next base: position 191,487 of record JAFBMS010000123.1, read on the forward strand.
CGCACCCCTAACTAACCTGTTAAATAAATAAGAATTAATAAGTCTTTGATTGTTGAATCTATCTGTGTTCCAGCCCTGACGAAGTCACCCCGAATGTCACAGTGCTTGATATTGTCAATCTGCTTATGTACACATTACCTGAAAGCTTGTATGTTCAGATATGGGGCAGTATGGGTTAATGTATAGCTAGAGTAGAGGGTATGGGAGGGGCTAAGGAATGGTATGACAGTGCCGAAGTTTATAACCTGAAGTTTATAACCAGCGGAGGTGGCAACTGGATCCACATGTCAATGTGCCGACTGCTTTTTTTCAAACTGCAGATTTCACAGGTAATGAAATATTCTTCATATTCTGCACATTTTAGGTTTGTTTTACGTTGTAAATTTAATGGGTAATTATCATCTGTTTGTTTACTTGCTTGTTTTTGTTTAGTTTTAAACTGTAAGCTCCACTCATGCACGCGTACGACATCATTTGGTAAGTCAAGCTTTATGTTTTGATTTTATGTGTTCCAGATACAGTCTCATTTGAAAGGTTAATTTTAAAGATTTGCATTTGTTTCAAAGGATAAGAAATAAACCTGTACAAATTACATTTCAAGTAATCGTTCAAATTTCACTATGATTATAGACACTGATGATATAATACTTATATGTTTTAAAATTAGATGTTGTCAGTCATGAAAAATTTTCTTTTATCTCAATTCAGAACAGACATGGTGTTAATATTTCATTCTTTGTGATTATGTCCCTGAAAAATCTTGTAGTTTTTAAAGAAATTTTCAGCGCTAACTACAAAAAACTTTTTGACATCAAATTATTCAACGTTCATTTGTTATTTTTAAGGACTAGTTTGTGCTCTCATCTTGAATCAGGCTGCATTAAACAATTAGACTGTGACATTAGAAATTAAATATGGTATTTTTATGATTGTTTTGAGTAAACAACCAAATCTGTAAGTTCATAATATAATTGAATACATAAATATTGTGTATAATTATAGATCAGCATATAAATATTATTTATTTATTCTGTACGTTTATGTTGAGAGTGGTGACGAAGATGGTCCGAGGACAGTGGTTTGTATGGACACTCGGCTTGGCCTGCGCCCTGTGCTCAGGTAAAATGAAACACATGCATTTTAAATACCAAACAATAACAATTAATATGATGCGTTGTACCTGCATTATGGATTACTTACAGACATGAAATCTGAGATGAAAGTGGTTAAAATTGAAAACTGATTATACTGGACCTGAAGGTGTCATTTTAAATAAACATCTGTAAAACCAATAGATACTGGGTGTAATGAAACAGAGTGGGATCCGAGTGCAGTTAAGGTGTTTTTTTTAATACACTGCTCGTTGTCAGGGACAGGCAGGGTTCAGAACAGAAGCATCACAAACAAATCCAAGACAGAAGCCAGAGGTGAGGTCAGGTACACAGGCCGAGACAAGCAGGGACACGGCAAACAGTCCCAAACAGGGAATCAAAAAAAAAAAATCAAAAACGCAGTACAAAAGGCAAGACAAGAGGAACAAACACTGGTGAGACACAAAGACGCACAGAAGAAATCTAGCAAAACAAGGTTCAGCAGAGTTTAGCGAAAGCAATAACATCAGGAGGAAGCAACAGTCTCAGTCTTTATATAGGGCTGGGCGATATGATCCAGTACCAGCTGATAACTACCAATGGAGACAGAGTAAATTAGGAGTGGGCGTGGTTATGCAGATTGACTGGGTGTGACACTGGTATTCTCTGCTTTAGATGCATTTATTACAAATGGTTGTTCTTTTCATGCTGTGCAATCCATCTATGTTTATTATGTTTTCAGGTGATTCCTGAAAGGATGTGATTCAGCACTGTGATTCAGCCTCAGCACTGTGAATCAGTGTGATTCAGCCTCAGCACTGTGAATCAGTGTGATTCAGCCTCAGCACTGTGAATCAGTGTGATTCAGTCTCAGCGCTGTGAATCAGTGTGATTCAGCCTCAGCGCTGTGAATCAGTGTGATTCAGCCTCACTGCTCTGTGAATCAGTGTGATTCAGCCTCAGCGCTGTGAATCAGTGTGATTCAGGCTCAGCGCTGTGAATCAGTGTGATTCAGTCTCAGCGCTGTGAATCAGTGTGATTCAGCCTCAGCGCTGTGAATCAGTGTGATTCAGCCTCACTGCTCTGTGAATCAGTGTGATTCAGCCTCAGCGCTGTGAATCAGTGCGATTCAGCCTCAGCGCTGTGAATCAGAGTGATTCAGCCTCAGCGCTGTGAATCAATGCGATTCAGCCTCAGCACTGTGAATCAGAGTGATTCAGCCTCAGCGCTGTGAATCAGTGTGATTCAGCCTCAGCGCTGTGAATCAGTGTGATTCAGCCTCAGCGCTGTGAATCAGAGTGATTTCACTATTTTTTCAGTGCGATTCACCAGCATGGTTCAGTGAAAATTTTGTGTTGTGATTCTGGAAATTATTCAGCAGTGGTGTAAATGTGGGTTGGGCTTGTTTTTTATTTCAGTGTTACACAAAAGTGTGTTTTCAACTGTATTTTTATTCAATCTGATTTTAGTATGATTCAACATTCTTTTTCTATGTTTTCTATGCAATTTCAGTGTAATTCAGCAGCTTCTCTGTAGTGTTTTGATCTCAGTGTTATTCAGCAGGATGTTTTCAGGGTGACTCTGTATGCTTCCATGCAATTTCTGTGTAACTCGGCAGTATGATTTTAGTACACTTCAGTGCTGTGATTCAATGATGTGGTACAGTGCTGTGATTCAGTTGTGTGATTCATGACAGCAACTCAGCAGTGCGAGACCCTGTGTTGTCTCTCCATGGCCCTCAGGGTCCTTCGGTGACAGTCTTTGGGGGCAGAAGGTGGTGTTCACCGTGCTTCAGTGTGGCCGGGGGTACTGGCAGCTGGCGGCGGCATGTGACGTGCCGACGCTGGAGGAACTGAGCGTGTGCGTGGCTCTGAGCCGGAGGATAGACTCGCCGCAGTGGACTGCCTTCGTGTACAAGCAGAGGGGCGGCGTCCAGGTGGAGCTGGGGCTCGGAGGGGCGGGACCGAAGCTGCTCGCCTGGCTGTTTGGCCAGGAGTACCAGGCCCCTGTGGAGCTCCCCCACGGCGGGGACTGGCACCAGGTGTGCCTCACCTGGTCGAACCGCTCCCGCGACCTGAGGATATACGTGAATGGGAGCGCGGCCCTGGACGTCCAGGTTAATGAAACTGCACCGGGCCAGCCCTGCTGCCTGCCCCCTAACGGGTCCCTCACCCTGGGGGCGTCCCACGGGTACGCCGATGGCCGGTTTGTTGAGGAGACGGGAGGGAACTTTTTGGGGGAGCTGTCCCTGTTTCGCATGTGGGGGCACGAGCGGGGGCCCCAGCAGCTGGCGAATCTCAGCTGCCTGGAGGGGGACCTGGTGCGCTGGGACAGCCAGGACTGGGACACCCATGGCTGCACCCCTGTGAGAGACACCAGCCAGCAATGCAGTGAGATATCACCCCCTAAACCCACCCTCTCTCTGCTGTACCCCAAATCCATTCTCTCTGCTGTACTACTAAACCCACCCTCTCTCTGCTGTACCCCAAATCCACTCTCTCTGCTGTAGTACTAAACCCACCCTCTCTCTGCTGTACCCCAAATCCACTCTCTCTGCTGTAGTACTAAACCCACCCTCTCTCTGCTGTACCCCAAATCCACTCTCTCTGCTGTACTACTAAACCCACCCTCTCTCTGCTGTACCCCTAAATCCACTCTCTCTCTGCTGTACTACTAAATCCACCCTCTCTCTGCTGTACCCCAAATCCCCTCTCTCTGCTGTACTACTAAACCCACCTTCTCTCTGCTGTACCCCAAATCCACTCTCTCTGCTGTACTACTAAACCCACCCTCTCTCTGCTGTACCCCAAATCCACTCTCTCTGCTGTACTACTAAATCCACCCTCTCTCTGCTGTACCCCTAAATCCACCCTCTCTCTGCTGTACCCCTAAATCCACCCTCTCTCTGCTGTACCCCTAAATCCACCCTCTCTCTGCTGTACCCCTAAATCCACCCTCTCTCTGCTGTACTACTAAACCCACCTTCTCTCTGCTGTACCCCAAATCCACTCTCTCTGCTGTAGTACTAAACCCACCCTCTCTTTGCTGTACCCCAAATCCACTCTCTCTGCTGTACTACTAAATCCACCCTCTCTCTGCTGTACCCCTAAATCCACCCTCTCTCTGCTGTACTACTAAACCCACCCTCTCTCTGCTGTACTACTAAATCCACCCTCTCTCTGCTGTACCCCTAAATCCACCCTCTCTCTGCTGTACCCCTAAATCCACCCTCTCTCTGCTGTACTACTAAATCCACCCTCTCTCTGCTGTACCCCTAAATCCACCCTCTCTCTGCTGTACCCCTAAATCCACCCTCTCTCTGCTGTACCCCTAAATCCACCCTCTCTCTGCTGTACCCCTAAATCCACCCTCTCTCTGCTGTACTACTAAATCCACCCTCTCTCTGCGGTACCCCTAAATCCACCCTCTCTCTGCTGTACCTTAAAATCCACCCTCTCTCTGCTGTACCCCTAAATCCACCCTCTCTCTGCTGTCCCCCAAAATCCACCCTCTCTCTGCTGTACCTTAAATCCCCCCTCTCTCTGCTGTACCCCTAAATCCACCCTCTCTCTGCTGTACCCCTAAATCCCCCCTCTCTCTGCTGTACCTTAAAATCCACCCTCTCTCTGCTGTACCCCTACATCCACCCTCTCTCTGCTGTACCCTAAATCCCCCCTCTCTCTGCTGTACCTTAAATCCCCCTCTCTCTGCTGTACCCCAAATCCACTCTCTCTGCTGTACCTTAAAATCCACCCTCTCTCTGCTGTACCCCTAAATCCACCCTCTCTCTGCTGTCCCCCAAAATCCACCCTCTCTCTGCTGTACCTTAAAATCCCCCCTCTCTCTGCTGTACCCCTAAATCCACCCTCTCTCTGCTGTACCCCTAAATCCACCCTCTCTCTGCTGTACCCCTAAATCCACCCTCTCTCTGCTGTACCCCTAAATCCCCCCTCTCTCTGCTGTACCCCTAAATCCACCCTCTCTCTGCTGTACCCCTAAATCCCCCCTCTCTTCTGCATACTGAATCCACTACTTCTCCGCTGCACTCGAAACTTTCTTCTCTCTCCGGAAACCCAAACTTCTCCCTTCTCCCATGCTCCTACATCCCCGTCTCTTTCAAACACCCCAAATTCTCCCTCCTTCTCCCTTGCCCAACATTCTCCTCACTCCTGTACCCCAAATTCTCCCTTTCATCTGTACCCCAAATCCCCCCTTTTTCTTACCACATCCTCTCAACCCTCCTCCTCCTCCATCACATTAAATCAGTCACTTCATCCATTTCATTTATATACAGTGCCATTTACAATATGGCTGCCATGCTGTACTTCACAATGGACATTTTAAAGTGGGAATTTTAAATGATAGAGAAAAAAGCTTCATCTGAGCTAGGTTAGGAAAAGTATTCCTTGTCTTGAGGCATTCGGCAAGCAGATGAATCTGAATTCTTGAAAGGTGGTGGAATGCGGAAAACAGAAGTAGAATAAACTAACATATTGGAATGAAAAGACCAGCACCTGTAACCATGACAGAAGGACAATTGCTTTGTGCGTTGCTGGAATAATATTTATGATGGGTATGAAAATGAATACCGCCCATTCCTGTGCTCTCAAATGCTCCAGGAAAAAAGGGACTAAATCCCCAACCTCAGAATTTTGCTCACCACCTCTGTTTACTTGAAATTATTGTGCTGTCTGAAAGCACGTCCACATAATCCACTTGGTTCAGAGATTTAAAGGCTAACAAGACTGATTGATTCAGTGCAATAATTAAAAAATACAATAGTAATACTTATAGAACTTGTAGTACAGATTTAAGAATGGAAAACAGCTATATGATGTATTTTTAAACAAGTCAGTTTACTGTAAAATACTGTGAAAGTAATAGAAAAACAAGTTTGTTCCGTATTTTTCATTAACAGTACAAAAACGTAATTTTAGTGACAGTAAAAAAAGTTAATTTTACAGTAACATAATGGCAATCCTCCTGCCAGTTGTTTACTGTTTTTTTTTTACAAGAAACATTTTAACAGTGTAGTCATGAAACTCATTTCACACTCACCCACAAATTAAACAGCCTGATCATGTCCTGCCAAGGTCATTTAAATAATTTGATTTCTGGATATGGGAATATCATTCAGTGGTGTTATACAGTTACAATATTTCTTGCCATTTTTTCCAGCATGGTCTTTGTATGAAGTCCAGATGACAGTTTGCATAAACCACTCGGCCAGTAATATGACTCATTCAGCAGAGGGAATTGTGAATGATTGGGTAAGTGGATGTGGTTACAATGGATACATGGATACAATGAATGCACTGCAAAAATAACAATCATTGAGACTGTGAAGATGATAAAAGCATTCATTTGACTTCACAAGAATATTGTCATAACTATCATTTGGTTCAATTTGTTGTTTCAATGTTTTTCAGCTTACAGCCACGTTTCCCAGCAACATGTCTGTGCTTGCAGTCAGTGCCTCTACCTCCAGCAGGTAGGAGAGGAATTTAATTTGACTGTACAGGTCTCTAATTTAACTGCATATGTAATGTTTGACACACTTCTGAATAAAGTAATTATTTGAAACTATTTATCCCTTTAGACACTAGCAAATTTCTGCAGATCATTCATTGTCAACAATACTCTAAAAAAATGCCTCGGAGGTGTTATGTTTTCATTGTAGTTCATGAAAAAAGCTTCAGGGCTCTGCAGAAATATTTCAAATGCAGTTACGGCATTTAAAATATGTATTTGAGTGTGTGCGTGCGTGTGTGTGTGTGTATGTGTGTGTGTGTGAGAGAGACACATTTGTCTATGTATTTATTTCATTGATGCTTATCCGAATGTTGTATAGAGCTTTCCGGAGCAAATGAACACCTCCTGCTCAGATAAATATTAATCATGTCATATAAGCATTAAACGTAACTTTCTCGATATGACGATCAGCATGTCTGCTTGCTTTAATCTCCTGTGTCACTTCTGCTCTGACACAGTGAAGCAGTCAGCCTTGGTTTGAGAAACACAGAACAAGATAAGGTGAGTGTTCATCTAGTTCCTCCATGCGACAGGCATATTTTAAATGTGTAACTGTATTCTGGATGTATTATGTACCTTATCTTATGCCTCTCACCCAAAACTTCACCTTTCTCACTCCTTCCAATTCCTGTAATCCATACCAGTGCACAACAACACTGACAATTCAGTCAGCTTTCTGTACCGCATGTCATAACTCATTCCCAGCGGTCTCTGGTATTCTTAAGTCTTCAATATTCTTTTTATACCTTGTTGATTAATTATGCAGTCAATTAATATATATTTATTTTGTTACTGGAATTGTTGATTGAATTTGTGTAGAGTAGGTGCTACGCAGTCTGAATTACAGAGGAGTGACAAATAAACAATAATGAAATAAATAAAAAAGAAATCGATTTATTTATGAATAGAAAAATATTTTTCTGTGTAATACACCTAATGTAATGTACAAAATGTTCAGTCTGAGTCATTGAGAAATATTCTTCAATTTTTCAGGAAAGAACAATTTTTGTGGATTCGTCGGTGGAATATCGGTAGGTGTGGGACGGGGGTGACATTTCCTTTGTGAGTTCGTTCGCGAACGGGCGACGGTCCACGAGGGCGAACGCTTGTCTCGCTTTCGCTCAGGTTCGGCTGTCTGGCGTACGTGCGCGTCACTCCGAGCGTCGACGTGGGCGAGGCTCAGGCGGCGATCGTATCGCTCCTGCTCGTGGAGTACAGCAACAGCGTCCTGAACCTCAGCGCTGAGCGGCACAGCATTAGGGTTACCCCTGTGGGTATGTGATGAGACCGCCTGTCAATCAACCAATCAGTCAACCGATCAGTCAAACGGACCAGCCAATCAATCAGTCATGACAAATCACATCAAACTTTATGCAAATCAGATTGTCAGTCAAGACTGGTGCCAATTTCAGAATTAATTCTATTATATTTCAAGCTAATCAATAAATACATAATAAATAAATTGATGAAATGAATAATAATGTTTATATGCCATGTATATATGATGTATTATATATGTATGACCGGTTCTTCCTCTCATGTCCTGTATAGAAGCTTTGCCTTCAGTCACTCCATCCCCTCCAAGTAACACCACAGCCCTCACCAGCCCCATCAGCAGTACGCCATCAGGTCAGTGTGTGTGCGTGCGCACGTTTTTGTGTGTGAGTGTGTGTGCTACAGTGCAAAGGTCTCACTTACCTGCTCACTAACATGTCTGAACTACACTTCACATGATCACAAGACCACACATTCTGTTGGTATACTGGTCGATGACGTCTGGACTAAATGAATGATTGAATGAGTGAATGCATTAATGACACTACATAGACTAAGTGGAATTTTGGGTAACTCCAGTGCAGTGCAGTGCATAATGAATGGGAATGCATTGAAATCTTTCTTTTCAATTGCGAATGTTTTGGTTCTGCTATATCTGTGATAAGTACATGACCAAGTATTTAATTTCTGAATAAACATCAGACAGATGGTGTACTGTTTCAGAGCGACAAGACATTCCAAACAGTTTTGGGGTTGAAAGAAGATTGCATTTCAACAAAGAGAATTTGACAGAGTCCCAATTCCAATACATGAAATGTAATGCTGTATAATATCTAGAAAGATGATAGAATGATAAAAAAAATAGAAAGGTAATTATTACACAGAATTTTTAGAGTTTATAGAGTGTTATTTAAAAAGCATGTTTTTTTTTTCAGCAGACCCAATGGTTTCCACAGCTACAGTCACACCCCCCATCATTACAGCCTCCTCCACCCCCCCAGCCGCTGCCAGGACAACGGCCGATCACACCGGGACGGATGGGGGACAAACGAGCCCAGGTCCTCATGTCTGTCCAGTAGAGTAGTACCTGTCAAAACTACGTGGAGGAGGGTCATGTGTGCAGGTTTTTACTCCGCCCAGTTAACGCTGCCTCAATGGACTCTAAGATTGTAGCTAAGTTAAAGGACGCAATATAAGCTATAGTTATTATTTAGAACTTATGGTCATTTATTTTCTATGTTTTATATGTAAACCAGTGGGACTGGAGTAAATAGCAGCTTGCACGTGACCCTCCATGGCCTGCTATAGAGCATGAAGAGACAACATTTATTCATCAGATACTGGCAGCGTCTAACTTAACTTTTAAAAGCACATGCTGTCTGCCCATAAACATCAGAATAAAAATTCATCAAAAGGAGTTTAGGTAATACCTTACAAGAGTAACCAAGGAATAAGGTGCAGTGTTTACTGTATGCAAAAAATAGCATTTTTCCTCTCGGATATTATAAAGTGTATGGAAACAGAAAACATACCATCATGCATTTTTGGCAGGATCTGGCCTGCACACGTCTACCGTCCTCCCCTCAACAGAAGCGACCTCAGGATCTGCGCCCACATGCAGCGTCCGTGGTGAGAACCCACCCTCTTTAAACGTATCTCCACGCATCCCACGTCATCGCTTTGGCACGATACACCCTCTAAATATTTGCCGAAGTGTTTGTCCCTCTCTGTCTCATGTGATGTCCGTCTTTATTCCACCATATTTTGTGCTGGTACCTGTTTTATTATGTGACAGCATAAACGATGATCACCGTCATTATCATCATCATATTATATACATATTAAATGAGACTTACATCACTGTCCAAGGTCAGACTATTGAGTACTCCTGCTCATTTACTTACGTCTACTACCTACCACTTTTATGTTGTTTCCTGACAGTATGCATTCCATTACTTTGTTTATCACTTATGAATGGTGTTTTAGGTCTAAGCAACATGCAGAGTTAAAGGTTTGAGTATTGAGTATTTAACTGCAATGCTTATGGTATGTATCACAGATACGTTTTATAAGGTCATCCTGAATGTGACTGTGAACGGCAGTCATCCGGACCCGACAAAGATCATCCAAACCTGGGTAAGATCCGTATCCTTGGATACCCACTGCTCGGAACGACATGTATGTCTGTTTCGCACTTGCTAAATGCAGAGGTGGACACACTAAACCAGCTAATTGTAGTTAGCACAACTCTTCGGCCAGGCAGGGGAGCTCATTAGCACGGTCTGCTAATTTACTGCTACTTCCTGAAGCTTGATTGTCCAGCTTAAGATAAATATGACATTTTAGCCAGTGGTCTTATCCAGTGTTCCTCAAACCACACATAGATATGAAATGGTGATGGGAATTTTCGATCGTTTTGGTGCGCCGGTTCTTTTGACACTGTTCAAATGATTCCTTCATTTGGCTCTCTCGTTTTTTGGTTCTGTAGTACTTCCACCAAGACCGAGATCATGTAGCTCAGCTTGTCATTCAAGTACCAGATTGCACTTTCTGCAATATCTGCTCGCTCCGCTATATTCTGTAAACTATTACCAAATAATTAAATTCATAATTATTACTTTCATTTATACAGCATTTATTGACGTCACCTGTTGAAGGTCACCCTTACAGCAAACTCATATCATAGCGATATTAAATAACATTGTTTTTATCATGTTTTTATCGCAAGTGTACTACCCATAATTCCCTAGCATGTGAAAGTCATCTCCTGTAAACATAGATCAGGGATAATTTTCAAGGCAACCACAATCTACAGTATATATGTATGACTTGGCTAGATTGAAATATACAGAATAAGCCAATCAGCTGTCACAGAAATTCCATATTGATAAGTAATCACTGGCCCCTGTGTAATTCACCTAAACCAATATATTTGGCTCAAGCTATGAGGAGGTGTGGCCGATGTAGATAGACGTCTTGGAGATTGGGCAAAGAGCTAAATGAACAAATCTTTGACAGAGACGATCTGCTTCAGTTCCTTCATTTGAAAGATATCTTCGAAAAGATTTGCTCGCATTGTGGAACCCACATTTTTGCCTCCAGCCATGACCATTCTTCTTTGTTGGTCTGCAGCTTCGTGATGCTCTGGAGGGGGAAGGGATGCTGGTTCTGAACTTTGTACTGGAAAGTGAGCCTCTCAGGTATGACTGTGCTACAGTACTGACACTCCTCACTCAGAACTGACACTGACACTCCTCACTCAGTACTGACTCTCCTCACTCAGAACTGACACTCCTCACTCAGTACTGACACTGACACTCCTCAGTCAGTACTGACACTGACACGCCTCACTCAGTACTGACTCTCCTCACTCAATACTGACACTCCTCACTCAGAACTGACACTGACACTCCTCACTCAGTACTGACACTCCTCACTCAGAACTGACACTGACACTCCTCACTCAGTACTGACTCTCTTCACTCAGAACTGACACTCCTCACTCAGAACTGACACTGACACTCCTCACTCAGTACTGACTCTCCTCACTCAGAACTGACACTGACACTCCTCACTCAGTACTGACTCTCTTCACTCAGAACTGACACTCCTCACTCAGAACTGACACTGACACTCCTCACTCAGTACTGACACTCCTCACTCAGAACTGACACTGTCTCACTCAGTACTGACACTCCTCACTCAGTACTGACTCTCTTCACTCAGAACTGACACTCCTCACTCAGTACTGACTCTCCTCACTCAGAACTGACACTCCTCACTCAGTACTCACTCGGTACATTAAGGTGCAGCCTCTTATTTTGTCTGCTTGTTTTTTTTTCTTGCAGTCAGCTGTTTCCCAGTTTGAATCAGAGCTCTCTTGAGATGAACAAGGTGAGTATGTACCTGCATAGCCACCTACTACCCGGTTGCGGTGGGTGAACAACATAATCAGCATGTCTCATTTGATCAATGAAGTGCTGAGTAAAAACTAATCCAGCTTCACCCTCTAGCTCTGACGCAGCCGAAAACACTGATCATAAACAGGTTGATAAACAGGCAGGCAGAAGTCAAAAGCGGAGAGACTCAGCAATCAGGCACAGACAGAATCCAAAAATCGTCAAAAAAGTCAAAACGGGCAGAAAGATAATACAGGAAAAAGGCTTGTAGTGAAACAGGTAAAACACACTGAGACAAACTCGCACTGAAACAAAGAACGAGCAGGGTGTAGATACACAGAAGTAACGAGCAAACAAGACACAGGTGAGCAACAAGGCAAGTGAAACAAACGGGAAAGGGGAAAGGGGAAATGGAAACAAAAGCACACGGACAGGAATAAATGGAAAAAAGAAAAACAATCACCGAACAAAACTGAAACCAAACAGATAAAAACATTACACGGCAGCATTACTGACACAGTGGTCTCCAGGGATCTTCTCAAGGGGAAGTTGGAGGTTTTGCTTTGACTCCAAAACATCTTTGGGTAGAATTTTCGATCCTTGTGTTCACTTCCTCATGGACGTTGTGTGCTGCATTGCATGGCATGACAAAAAACTGGCAAAATTATCAGTGAGAGCCATTCACAGTTTGGTGACTAACATCACATGCGATAACAACATCCACACATTTTTAACATGTAGTGTAATGTATAACGGCACATATATAGAATTTTCTGAAGTTGGTGTGTATGTTCCCTCATCTCAAAAATTACCAGCAATTCACATAAACCTGCAAGAACTCACAGAACTCAAAATGACCAATTATACTCTCTTTTCTTACAGACCTCTGTGGTCAGGGAGACAAGGTACAGTGAGTAAATCTATGCTACACATTAAAAATGTGTATATAATACAGATTTATCATCCAGTAGAAATGAAACTCAGTTATTAATGTATACATGAACATTAAATGGACCTGGTACATTGAGTCCATCTGAAAAAGAGTTAGAGGCAAGTTCATTTAAAGTGTATCTTATTTGTCATTCATTTTTATACAAAATAAAAAATTTGTGACCTATTTTATTGATTCATTTTTCTTTTTTTCTTTCTTTCACTTTTCTTTTATTGATTTTAATCACATCTGGGCCCCCAGCCATGGCTGTTCTTTCCAGGTCCAGGTGTCTAGGTCGGAACTGAGCACAAGATGGACAGAGAGGCAGATCTGTGACCTCCTGAGTAAGACCTACACCAGTGGCACTGTTAGCATGAGGGCAGAGCCTGACCAGATAAATGTCACTCACATAGGTACGTATGCTTCACCTGTGATCTCAGTATCACTGTAATGCCCCATTCCTGGTTTTCCCTTATTTTATGTGTCTGTCATTTCTCTGTTTGTATGAGAGTCTGACATTTCTCTGTCAGTATGAGTGTCTGTCATTTCTCTGTCAGTATGAATGTCTGATATTTCTCTGTCAGTATGATTGTCTGTCATTTCTCTGTCATAATGAGCGTATGACAGTTCTCTGTCAGTATGAATGTCTGTCATTTCTCTGTCAGTATGAGCGTCTGTCATTTCTCTGTCAGTATGAGTGTCTGTCATTTCTCTGTCAGTATGAATGTCTGACATTTCTCTGTCAGTATGATTTTCTGTCATTTCTCTGTCATAATGAGCGTATGACATTTCTCTGTCAGTATGAATGTCTGTCATTTCTCTATCAGTATGATTGTCTGTCATTTCTCTGTCATAATGAGCATATGACATTTCTCTGTCAGTATGAATGTCTGTCATCTCTCTGTCAGTATGCTACCAAGCTGCTAGTCACGCTATTGCTACGGCTAAAACTAGCACAGTTACTGTAGTGGCCTCCCCGGTAAGAGCAACAGTTCTCCTGCAGAGCCTGGATCGTGCCCTGAGCGGGTGGAGCTGACCGAGAGGGGCCTGTACGTGTGGCCGCAGACGGAGCCTCAACGCCTGGCCAGCCAGCCCTGTGAGGAAGACCCTGCAGAGGAGGCCACCAGGCTGTGGTAAACACCGAGCTGCACCTCCATACAGCGTTATAACCACAGCCATACATTACACAACATTATACACATTATACAACAACCAGGCTATTCAGGTCACATCCACCCAAATGGAGATGGAGAATCCAGCAGAGAGCTACTTATGTTCCAGTTTGTGACTCATAGCATCTTTATACCAATATTATGCAGAGATTCCATAAATAGGTCAACTGCTGTGATTATGTTCCAAGAGCTCTTTTTCAAATAAAGTTAAATGGTATTTCAAAGATGTTAAACACAGGGAATTCTAATTCTGATGTAAGATAAGGGTTAAACATACCACAGACCTAGCCCTCTTACGCCGTAATGAATATTCATTAAAAAGAGAGCGGAAAGAGCACAGAGGTCAACAAGATCCAGAGTCCCTGTTTTCAAGTGAGATAAACACGATTTTCATTCGTTGATGAATATTCATGAGTTTCCTTACATAGCCTTGCATTGTTGAGCGCCGGGGATCGCGCATCCAGATGGAAGACGTCAAGTTCAGATGTGTGAATCTATTTTTAACCTGCCGTCCTCGCTAATGAATGAATTAAGGAGCAACAGGTGCGTGAGTGTGACTCACACAGCATTAATATTTATGACCTGCGTCGGATTGATTCACGGACACATCGTGAACATTTTTAAAATTCACACTTGCTTAGGCACACAGCTTAATGAAAAACAAATAAGCCATTAATGTGTATTAGCTGATGCACAGTATGCGTGTCTCCATGGAAACTGGCAGTGGAAAGCAGAGAGGTATAGGGGTCTGGGTTAAACATCTGAAAGACCCAGTCAGGTGGGGCAAAGCAGAGAGGTAAATGAAGGAATGTTTTCAAATTAGTTTCTTTTCCTGCTAGTTCCATGTACTCCTGCATCACCACATTTGTCTTCAGTTTTATTAGTTTTTCTTCATGTACATTCAGGTGGTAAATTTGGCTGGAATGGACCTTTGAGCTTTTATATACCTGCAAATTTTAAAAATACCACTGTGGATCCCTGAGAATTTCAACAGAGCACACCACTAACTAAAATATACCGCCAATATAATGAAATTATAGAGGTCTTTTAAGAGTTTATGTTAAAACTCTCATTAACACTTTACTTCAACCCTCTGTCATAACCATGTCATAAACATGTCATGACAAATGCAATAGGCTGATATAGCCTGTCATGATAGTTTGTGACCAATACTATGACATTGCCATATTATCATTATTGGTAGAAGTCATGACAAATGTCATAATGTTTGCTGGCATGAAAACTTATGACACATGGTAAATGTGTTCTCTAATTATAGCTAAATATAATGGCAGATGTCATGACTGGACCTCCATGATGCTTTCATAGACCCAGAAAGAACTTGTCATGAACATACTATTGAAAATATTATATTATATTATGCCAAACTAAATAACACTTCTGTCACATTTATTTACATCATAGAAGTAGTAATAGCACAATGACAGGACAGTTGTAACCTGCTCAATTCTCTTTTTGATACCAGTTATAAAATAACTTACGATTGCGGCCATGATGTGGCTGTTATAGTCATAGTGATTACTTAACACTGACTCATAGCGCTCCTCATCAGAGTAGTTAATGACCTCCTCATTGCCGCTAATTATGGGGAGGTCATTCTTCTCCTCCTCCATTTCAACTCCATTTAAACACCACCATGTTCTTACTGCAAAGAAAGAATTTGACCCAAGTCTGGCTTGCATTGAGAGCAACCCATGCATTTCAGTATGTCCCCCTTTCTCCTGTGGAGGAGGGGAGGTACAGGCCTGTCTGTTGCCGTAGAAATGGGACAGCTGAATCGAGAATGAATCTTGAGCTTATATTCCCCTTTTCTTCTCACTACTCATTCTGCGCACACTCTCCATGATTAATGTATTTCTAGCCCACGGTGAACGGAAGCAATTTTCATTAAATAAATGATTAACAAGATTAAGGGTCCAATATTCCTTCAAGGGAGCTTCGCTGTATAAATATTAGTTATGAGAGTCTTATCACCAGGGTAAAGATTACCACGAAATCTAATAACTAAGTGATAAGGAAAAATCAATTTTACACACAAGCAAAGCAAATAGCACAGCAATGAGATGTTCTTCTAAAGCATGTGATTCAGAGATGTGAAGATGAAGGTCGAAAAGCATTTGCCCTTTATGCAGCAAAACTGCAGTCTAAAAGATAGAAAAGATATTCTTGCGTCTTAAATGAGCAGTCGTATTACTTGTTTCATAAATAGAACTTTCCGCAACTGCTGGGTGTTTTCAAGACAGTTTAAAGAAATCTTAGACAAAAACCATACCTTCATACATCGATCAGCACAATCAAAACCAAAATTTATTTAGCATGTTCTGGATAATTTGATTCTCCATTTTAAGATGATGCTTTAGCAGTATAATGCGATTAGGAACTGCAAGGTAGAACAGAGTGTGTATTTTTCAGTTCAAAACGAATCTGACTCAAGCAAAAACGAGCATGAGACCAGTTTGTCAGGTCCTGTATAAGACGAGAAAGTAAGGACGGTAAAGGTTTAAATAAAGTAGAATTATCAGCATGATACACTTACCCCTGCCTTATGCGTACGCGGAATATTAAAGAATTTGTGGACAGAATGAGCCGTGTGAGTTCAGTGAGAGAGATTCTTCAGTGGATACGGGGTTATCCTAGGCAGACACCATGGTGGTGTAAGTTGTCGTGTAAGTTTAGCTGGAGAGGGCCAATGCATGAGCCCCGAGAAGGATGACATGTTGAAATGAGGGGAAAACGTTTCTCTTTGTAGTGCGGTTGGAGCGACCACTGGCAAGGCAAGCTGGGCTCTCTCGAACTTGCAGCTCTGTCCTCTGGTGGACGTCACCATCTCAGATTTGGAAAAGATCAACGTCACGGCCGGTGAGTCACGTCCACGTTCGCTCCTTCAGTGAGACGCCCTCATCCACAATGACTTTCGCAGCTTACATTTAGTCACACATGCTGGTGTCATGCACCGAATTCAGGTTAAACACCCTGCATGAGGGTTACGGGTTACACAAGTGTCCCCCCCATGCAAAAATAGGCAATGTTTAAAAACTTTGTTTTTGAAAGGAATTTTGGCAAAATAGAATGAATTGGATATGATGTGGCTGAAATCCTTGTGTTATTGTGGCCCTGACAGTGCCTGCTAAATAACTGTAAGGTGAAGTCCGTAATGTAAAGTCTGCTTACTCTTTAAAAACAAAAAATCTCTCCTGCAGGTAACTCAGAGGAAGTGGTGGGCATAATCGGGAGCCTGGTGGGCAACAGCAAGCCGCTGTCCCTCCCTGATCTGCTGGTTGTTGTGGGGAAGCTGCTGGAGGTGGTGGAGGCCAGCTTGCTCACTTCCTCCCTGGCCTCAGACATCCTCACCATCATCGCCAACATCCTGCACAGCGGCAGCTCTCTACCAGATGTCACCAACGAGTAAGAGAGAGGGGCCTGGAGGACCAAGGTCACATATTCTTTAAGTCACCAACGAGTAAGAAAGAGGGGCCAGGAGGACCAAGGTCACATATTCTTTAAGTCACCAACGAGTAAGAAAGAGGGGCCAGGAGGACCAAGGTCACATGTTCTTTAAGTCACCAACAAGTAAGAAAGAGGGGCCAGGAGGACCAAGGTAAAATATTCTTTAAGTCACCAACGAGTAAGAAAGAGGGGCCCGGAGGACCAAGGTCACATATTCTTAAAGTCACCAATGAGTAAGAAAGAGGGGCCTGGAGGACCAAGGTCACATATTCTTTAAGTCACCAATGAGTAAGAAAGAGGGGCCCGGAGGACCAAGGTCACATATTCTTAAAGTCACCAATGAGTAAGAAAGAGGGGCCAGGAGGACCAAGGTCACATATTCTTAAAGTCACCAATGAGTAAGAAAGAGGGGCCCAGAGGACCAAGGTCATTTACCCTTCAGGGTTAAATCCTGACTTGTGCTTAAGTGTGTTTTCCAAGTAAGGCTCTCACTAGTTCAGTGATGAGTTATGCAAAAAGTACACTCAAGTGCAGGTCTGAAATCAGCCCTAAGTCACGGAAGAGTAAGAGAAGGGGGCAATGAAGGACCAATGGTGCATATTATGCCTTGGTGTTTTATAAGATTATATGTCCAATTTTGTGAAATTCCCGTGTTTTCTCAAAGTACTTACGTTTAATTCGGGCATTTAGTAGACTCCCAAATACACACCTAGCTCCCTAATCATTGTGCTGCATGTTCTTACACTACTGAGTCTAATTCCTCTCCTCTTTCTTTATCTGTTGCATTCTGTCCTTTTGTCTTCCTTCCGTTCTGCCCCCCCTCCCCCTTGTTCCTATCTGTCCCTCCACCTCTCCCATAGGATTCTGGGTATTACGGACATTATTGGAGACAAACTGGCTTTCTCTGGGTACTCCCACAACATTACCGCCCCCTCCCTGGCCATATCACTAATCAACGTTAACCCCTTCCAGTTCGATGGCCTCACCTTTGGGGTGTCCTCCTTCTCCGACGGCCTTGACCCCAGGGTATGACACCCTACAGCCTCGCCAGTTCCTCCTTGTATTGCATGTCATTCAGTGTCAAGTTATGGAAATAAATGTGGAAGGAGTCTGAGAGCAATGTTAGGAAACAAGAAATGGTCTGTCCCCACAGCACTAACGTTCACATGCTCGGCTCTCATGCATTACTGAGAGCAAATGGCGTGACGGGTGGCGCGACACTGTGGCACAGCCATGCACATTTTCACCTTTTGACATCCGTCTGAGTGACATTTGTCCATTTTAACATTTTAAAAAACTTATACATACATACATAAACCAACAGCAGGGTATTCCCATTTTCCCACAAATTCAGTTCAGTGCTCCAAATGAGTACACATAGGAGCAGTGTAGTGGTAACAGAGGAGGTAGACATGCTGTAACTTGCATGCCCTTTGGTATTAATATTAAAGAGTCTACATGTCTTGTATACTTACCCTCAACTTCACCAGGTTGAAATTATAAAGGACGACTATTCAGGCAGCTCTTGTGCTCTGTAATAAAACCAAAATAGCACTTTTTTATTGTATTAATTGTATTATTACAACATTCTTTTAAGACGAATGTATGCAAAGAGTACTCACGAGATACAGGACAATGGGGTGTCCATTTTAATGACATGCCTGCAAAGGAGATTGTTCCAGTGATGTTTATTACTACAGATAGAGGCTAGAATGCCTTTCAATAAACAGCAATAACTGCCGGAGAACTGATTTTACAGAATGAACAGCTGTTTAATTTCCACCGTGCTTTGTTGATGGAAGGAGTTTCCAACTCAATTTCATGCTTCATTAGGCTTTGCCTTTTGATCAAATAAAGAATTTACGCTTAACCCAAGAACGTAAGCACTTACAGTATAAACAGGCATGTGTTTGTGTGATAATCTAAGCAAAATCAAGGTTATGAAATGAGGGAACTGACGGTTTAGACTCAAATTTTAATTAATGTGGAGGTGCGCGACTGAAATCGAGCAAAATGTCACATGGCTCGCGACGTGGACACTAATTTCGTATATCATTTTCCAGAACCAGATAAGAAATGTCAGTCGTGTCCCGTGCATACCGAATACATTGACATCAGCTCTGTTGCCGAAAGGAGTAAATATGCCAGTTTGAAAATGGAACGCAACAGATGTCAGTAGTAATTATTTGAAATGCTTTAACACATTAAACGTCACTGAAATTCCAACAGATTACAAACAGCTTTGAAAGAAACATATTTTCAGAATAAACATCTTTTGTATGATTGTATGTTTCGATAAGATTTCTTTAAAATTCTTTGGGACCTGCAGGAGTGTTGTGATTTGTTCCCTAATGCTAAAACGTTAAGCTATTTCAGATACAAGGTGTAGAGTTGAGGCCTTGTGTAAAGGTAAGCCTGAAACTTAAGTGCGCTAGTTAGCTGCTTGTCTTTCCATAGATATGCAAATAACTCATATGCATGCATGCAGAAGTAAAAGAAAGAGGTGGCCAATAACCTCTCAGAAAAAGGTTTTGACTCATTTCCGCCATCTTGAGTGCCATGAGAACAAAGAACCATTTGCAACACAAGTTTCATATCTGAAACAATAATGTTATGGAACTGAGTTGAACTGAACTTCTGAACTATAAATGGATTGGGAAAACAAAGAATTTTCAGTGCAAAAGCACCGTCTAGTTCCTAGGGCCCTGAATAAAGCAGCGCATAAATATGGAAAAGGATTTTTTTAAAGGAAAATACAGAAAACAATGTTTCAAAAAGGGTCTGACCTACTTCTGCAAAACTTTGTTTTTTGTTTTCTAATTCCCACATTTTGATCGTACCATGATGACAAAAGATCATGGGGCTTTGGCATGGATTTTGCTAGATTTTTGGCAGTAGTGGGGCACAGCCTCCCAGTGCCCACATCCTCACACTTGCAATTTATGGTCCATTTTTAAAAACTAGTTATTTTTCATGCTCATTCACTGGGGCACAACAAATTATTACTGGTTGCACGTGCCCCAGTAACTAGGGTCTGGTGACACTCCTTGGCTTTGGTAATCCCGGTTGGTGTTTCTGTGGTAGATCTTCATCAATGAGGAATGCCTGGACAGCACGGTGGCGTTCATCTCCCTTCCACGCGAGGTGGAGAGGTTCTTTCCCGAGGATGAGGAAGCCCAGCCTCGTGTACAGTTCCATTTCTACGGAACGCCAGATCTCTTCCAGGTTCTAGCACGTTCCCTTCATCCTGTTTGCATGCACTAGTATTCATAACATTCATCCAATTTTCAGGCAGGGGTCTTACCTTGCTTACCTGAGAGACAGTCAGGTTTACAACACTTGATATGTTGCCCATATGGATATCCATTGCAGGAATACAGATTAATTAATAATTCATAGTTTTCTTTAAAATACATTAAATTACCCGAGGGCATTGTTTTGGTTGGACGTTTCTGGATGTCCATTTGATAGCCTTGTAAAAGCTATCCACATCATAGGCACGACTGATAAACTCTTCAAATAAAAATAAAAGTTCAAAATTTAAAAAAGAATATTTTAAAATGTTTATTTTCTTTATTCATATATTCCTTTTTGCAGACTGTGCAAAATGTCCCAGTTTTTTGGCATTCTACATAACTTGGCACAAGTGTTCAAGATCAGAGCAGTAAACTCTACAAATCGCTGAAGTAAAGAGATGAGGGCAGAAAAGCTCATTTTGGCTCCAGGATAGGCTTGTTGTTGTGAATGCGAAAAATAAAAGCGCATGACCTGACTTAACAAGCATATTAGCAGCAGTGCAGACTGCCAGCCACCATACTGAAACGTCCATATCATTACTGTATTTTCAATACATTTATTTTGAACCAGTAAAAATATTGTGTCATTCACTTCATTTATTGACAACCTTGCAGTCATACATATGACCATTTATGATAGCGAAGGATCTTCCGCCTTCATTAATCTTGTGTGCGAATGCATTTGTCAATTGATGTTATGTTACGTACAGTTACTTTTTAACTTGCTTTTTCAGCTACTGCTCCGTCTTGGACGATAAGGTATACTAACCTGAGGTGAACCTCTGAACTTTGAATAGGTATGGAGGAACTGAGAAGTTACAGTGCGCAACCCTCTTCTCTCTTGTTCCCAGGACCCCGGAAGTGGAATGGACCTGTACACGTATGTGGTATCAGCCAGCGTCACCAACGCCACGGAGGTCATCAAAGACCTGAAGCACCCGGTCAGGGTGACCCTCCACCACCGGACTCCTAACCTGGTGTGTGACCGGGATTACAGAAAACGAATCCTTCCTAATGAGTGGATTACATTTAAAGAACGGCTTTCCCCTATCCATTTCCAAACCTTATCCATTATGAGCGAAAAAGGCTAAACTGATCCCAGATCAGCTGAAGTGCCCAGGTCCACATTTATAAATGTAGATCTGAGTAGGACTGGTAGGGTCTATAACGCCAAACTGATCTAAGATGAGTTTGGTCTTGGTGCTCACGGTGGATAAGGTTGGGATATGGACTGTGAAAAGCTGGTCCTAGATCAGTACTCGTATTCTGATCACATTCTCTACTCTGCGCCCCCCTAGCGTGACGACATGGTGCTGTGTGCGTATTGGAACTTCCAGAAAAACGGTAGGTCGTCTAAGCGTTTAAAACGGCAGATGCTTACAAGCGCTTTAGCGTTCCACTCAATGAGCTGTTTTTTTCTATTTTGTGATCGTTTTAAGCGCACCGAGGTGGATGGGATACCACAGGGTGCGAGAGGAACAGCACCAGCGCCAACCTCACCACCTGCCTGTGCTACCACCTCACCCACTTTGCAGTGCTGCTGGTAAAACATCTCCCTTACAGAGCAGCAGCCCCACTCTGACTGTTCATTTTTAGACACACCTGAGATAGTTCAGGAGTACAACAGCAGTGCTCTGAGTGGGAACCAAACACACAACAGCCTATTTCCTGCAACTTTTCAGACTCGAGGTGCTACAATACCCGAGAATCAAATCTGCAGCCTTTTACTAACGAGTCTAGTTCCCTAATTGTTGTACTACACTGTCGCCCATGACATATGCCATGTGTCCCAAGATACAATGGCAGAAAATCCCAACAGAAAACTGCCTTTCCCCACTCTATGTATTCTATTATCACACATAGACATTATAGGTACAGTAATACTAAGTGTTGCTTATGTGATGCGTAAAGTCTGTGAGACATGAGCCCTGTCACCCCCCCACCCCGAGTCTGTCTTTTACCCACTCACAGGACCCATTCAGGACCTCCCTCAGTGAGATACACATGCGGGTCCTTAGCGGGATCTCATACCTGGGCTGTGGCCTATCCTGTGTGTTGCTAGGAATCAGCCTGCTGACCTACACAGCCTTCCAGTGAGTGTCCACCACTGACCACAAGGGAGGGAGGGAGGGAGGGAGGGAGCTGTCATCCAATCCAAAATTGGAGGAGCTACCGAAAACTCAATGACTCAATGATTTCGACCACCAATTGCACTGGTTGTGGAGAAGTAAGCATTTTTGATTGGTTCAGACAGTCAGTTACCCTCTAGTGGAGCTCATGAAACCTGGTTTCAAATATCATAAGTGTCCATCATCACATTAAGTGCTATTATCATGCATTACTAACCATGGCTTGGTTAGACACTTTATGATTGGTTGACGGGGTGATGCACTGTGAAAACAGCATGCAAACGATGAAGAGCTTCAGGAAAATTTGTCCATTACCATTCCACACAATAAAATTTAGACCATTATGACATTTATCCATCAGACATAATAGTCCAAATGAAAATTCTAATACGAGATCTACTATTCATCTGTTCAGTTTCTGTATGTTGTATTTTTACAAATGCTCTGTTAAACTTTCAATCCACATTCATTTTAAATGATTTGCTGTTAAGTTTTTGAAGTTAAAGTATCCTCCTTTTCCCATTTTACACACACACATTCTTGTGAGACTACTCCGTACCACCACTACAAAAACAGACACATGAACTGCAATAATAAAATGTGCAATATTTAAATAATTATGAGCGTTTGATTTGACTTGATTGATCTCCTGGTTCTCCCGCAGGACGCTGCGCAGAGACTACCCGTCTAAGATCCTGATAAACCTGTCAGTGGCACTGATAGGACTCAACCTGGTGTTCCTGGTGAACTCCTGGCTCTCGTCCTACAGCGAAGGGCTCTGCATCGCTGTGGCGGCCATCTTACATTACTTCACTCTGGCCTCCTTCTCCTGGATGGGCCTGGAGGCTGTGCACATGTACCTGGCCCTGGTCAAGGTCTTCAACACCTATGTCCCCTCCTACATGCTCAAGTTCTGCATCCTTGGCTGGGGTATTTCATATGTCATATTTCATATTTCATCTCACTTGAGTTTAGCCAAGACGACCCCACTAAGATACAACGCGCGTGCGCACCACAAACATGTTATCACACCCTACACATCAACTGAAGCCTTTTTGTGAGTCTTTTTAAAGCTAAAATGAGATGACTTTGCCATTTTATGGCTATGTTTATGTTTGGTCTCAGACAGAGATGACCTGTGTTTGTGTTTGTGACCTGTGATTGTGTTTCAGGGGTGCCACTCATCACAGTCAGCATGGTTCTAGCAGCAGAGAAAAACGCCTATGGCAACGCGGTATACAAGGGTCGCCCTGGGCCCACTGACGAGAACTTGTGAGTGTGACCCTCTGTGTGTGTGTGTGCGTGCGTATGCATGTGTGAGACCTTCAGTATGTGCATGTGCATGTGTGTGTGTGTATGTGTGAGACCTTCTGTGTGTGTGTGTGTGTGTGTGTGTGTGCGTGTGTAACCATCAGTATGTGTATGTGTGTGACCTTGTGTGTGTTTGTGTGACCTTCAGTGTGTGTGCGTGTTTGTATGTATGAGCATGTGTGTGTGAGACCTTGAGTGTATGTGTGTGTGACCTTCAGTGTGTGCTTTTGTGTGTATGTGTGTGTGTGAAAGACCTTGTGCATGTATGTGTGTGTTTGACCTTTTATGTGTGTGTGTGTGTGTGTTGGCCCTGAAAATGGGATGTCGTTGCACAACCTAAGTGATCTTTCTCGCTCAGCTGTTGGGTCCAGACTGATGTAGTGTTCTACGTTTCCGTGGTGACCTACATCCTCCTGATCTTGCTGTGCAACATCACTGTGTTTGGCCTGGTCCTGCTCCAAATTTGGAAGATGCGGATCAACAAGCCAGTGGGCTACCATGGGGGGCTGCTCCAGGACCTGAGGAGCGTGGCCAGCCTTACCTTCCTGCTGGGCCTCACCTGGATTCTGGCCTTTTTCAGTTGGGGTTCTGCCCGGGTGCCCCTCTTCTACCTTTTCTCAATCCTCAACAGCCTGCAAGGTGAGAGACAAACCCAGGCTGAGGGCTCAGACATCAGTTAGCAATATCAGTTAGCATCACAGCCTATGGCTATTATTTAGCATCACAGGCTATTCTCTTTGCTTATTGTTGGTGTCAGAAGCTAATACTTTTGCTACTTTCGCTTTCGCTCAAGGTTGCACCATCAAGGGCAATGGCTAATTTCAGCATTGGATAATTACTGCTGTTAGCACCAAAAGCTAGACACTGGCTTTTTTTTGTAACAAGGCCAAGTGTGTTGTTATCATCAGAGGCTACGTTGGAATCAGAGCCTATGCTTATTTTTACCTTCATAGGCTGTGCCCAATGTTAGCAACAGAGGCTGTATCTCTTAGCATGAGAGGCTAAGTCTATTTTGTGGAATCTAAGACTATGGTCATTGTAGTGTTGACCCTATTGTTGGTCTGTCTCAGGGTTCTTCATCTTTCTGTTTCACTGTCTGATGAAGGAGAATGTGCGCAAGCAGTGGAGAGTCCATCTTTGCTGTGGTCGCTTCAGACTCAGCGATTACTCAGGTAGCGCCGCCCTATTGTCTGTGAATGGATGCTGCACAGACACATAAAGATGCGATTTCTCTCACACATATTATGAAGGCAGGCTTATGTTTTGCTGGATTTGAATTTGTTTGTGTTTGGATATCTAAGTGAGATTCAATATGTACCAAAACACACACACACACACACACACGCACACACACACATACACATGCACAGAACCACACAGACATACATATAGAACCACACAGACAGGCAAACACACCCTCCTCACACACACACACAGCACAAACACAAAACCACACACACACACACAAACATAGAACCACACAGACAGACCTGCACACACACACACACACACACAGAACCACACAGACACACAGCACATACGCCACCACACACAGGGCTAGACTGAAGCAGGAATCGGTCTCCGTCATTGTTGAATAAGATGACTGTGTTTGGTCCAGACTGCAGCCGGTCCGTGACGGTGGGTGAGAAATCCAAACAGAATGAGATTGGCCACACGCCATCCGTGGAGTCCGATGATTCCAACGAAACAAGGAGAACCTCCAGCTCCTCCAGCACAGGACCATGGCAGCCCAGGAACTTCCAATCCAGACTGGGTGAGTACACACACACACACACACACACACACACACAGATCAGCTCAGTCCATACCAGTTTAGTTCAGTTTAACTCGATTCAATTCAGTTCAATACAACTTTATCAATTAAGATAGGGCTAAGGCTATTTTTAACTGCAATTGAGAAAGGCAATTAAACAAGCCCACAATAAAACCACAATTATTTGCACGCAGGAGGCTATACCTGGAAATAGACAGTTTCCACACTGTTCATTTTGCTGTCCCTCTGTTCTTCTCTCGCCATGGGGCAGATCTTCTCTACAAAAATGAAGTCACTCTTCCCTGTGCCTCTGCAAGCTCCTCCCCTCCCCCGCCCGCAGATCCATTCTGTCTCTCCCCAGCTCACAGATTCGGAACCTGAGATTCGGAACCCACCCAAACGTCATGAATCGCACCACTCTCAAGTCCTCCACCACCCTTCCCACATAACTGGGACCACACCCATTAGCTCACTGTGGGTTTGACCGATGCTCGTGAGGGGTCTCTGGTCCTGGCCCTGGCCACTATGGAGTCTGGCCGTTTTTGACATGTTAAATTCATCTCATCTAAGGTGGGCTCTTAATCGGAGAAAAAGCCTTACTAGCTGTTCCGTACGTGGAAATGGTGCTGTAGCCTAGATGCTGCAAATCTAGATGCGGCGTGCTGTTCTTAGCTAAACAATGTAGTAGAATTGTGTCTTACTGTTTGTCCTGTATGGTAGCTGGCATAGGATTGCGTGTGGTGTGAAACTGATCTTCAGTACATTACCTGCTGTTTTTGGGTAATCAGTGGTTATAGCCAGACCACGCCCCTGTCATGCACCCCTCCTGCCAGAGGGGGAGCAAACAGAATACAATGGCGCTTCCAGAATGGTGCCAACAGTTTTGTGTAAACCACTGGAAAGGATGGCAAAATATAGCAAATTGTTTTCTGAGTCCCTTTGTATGCTAAATCATACTAACAAATTTGGGGCCCGATTGATTCTTCTGTGTTCACATTTCATAACCTTTTATTGCATGTAGCTGTCCTGTTCCACTATACAGATACAGAAAATTTATTTTGAAAACAGACTTGTACAATACAATTATCAATAAGTTGACTGATGATTTTAGGGTAGCTTGTGTCTTGTTTGGGGTGGGGGGGCATGCCTGTATTTTGCACCCTGACAAAGTTTAGGTTTCATGAGTTTGAAGTGACTACAGATTTTAGGGTTAAGAAAATATAAGCAGACCTTGTGGTTCTCCTGAGCCAGGATATGTAGGAGACCTGTGATGTAGGGTGACATTAGACTGTATGTTTGTATCTCTGTTATGTGCTGTTATGTAGGGTGACATAAGATTGTGAGTTTGTGCGTCTGTTATGTGCTGTTATGTAGGGTGACATTAGACTGTTGGTCTGTGTCTCTGTTATGTCCTTTTAGGTAGGGTGAAATTAGGCTGTGAGTTTGTGCCTCTGTTATGTGCTGTTATGTAGGGTGACATAAGATTGTGAGTTTGTGCCTCTGTTATGCGCTGTTATGTAGGGTGACAGTAGATTGTAGGTTTGTGTCTCTGTTATGTCCTGTTATGAAGGGTGACAGTACACTGTAGCTTTGTGCTACATTATGTTGGGTGAAATTGGGCTGTAACATTAAATGTGCTATTATATGGATTATACTGTATATCATTTCCTCAGATTATTCTTTTTTTAACTGCCAAGGGCTTTATGTTCATGTTTGTTCCTTAGTTTAAAGGGAATTATGTTTGAATTATGTTTTAATCTTGACAACTATGTTGTGAATAGAGGAATGCATTCTGTTATACTGTTAATGAAATTTATTGCACTTGAATTTGTGTGTTTCAGTGATGAATATTTTAGCATATAGCACATCTATATAGGTATATATTGCAGTGGATGTGTTACTGTGTGTATCATATCCTATGAGATGCGTTCTGTATGTATAAAAGGTCAATTGAAGTCAAATTGAATCATAATTATATAAAGATGTTATTGCATTACAATCCAGACACCGTACCTATTCATGTTAGGTCTGTACTTTAAAATCAAGGTGAATATTTCGATATATCAAACAATGTAATGTGATATATTAATTGGTTGGCAAATGGTTTTAATCGAGATTTTAAATATTTTGATATTATGTTTTTGTTAATTTTGCCTGTGTATGTTTGCTTCTGAAAACAAATGCAATTAGATGAATGAATCTATGAGATTTGCAATTTTTGCATAATAGTATTTGGCAAAACTGTATTTTTTAATAGGGCTGTCATCCATCTCCTGTGCATGTTATTCCTTAGCCTTACCATTAGAGGGCGAACTTTCCATTTTTCATGCAGAAAAAGCAGGGTGTCGGATTTGTTTAAAATGTTAGTGTGAAACAGATAAGTATTTATGAAACATCAAACATTTTATTATAGACAAATTGAATACAGTTGATTAAAAGGCAATAATACTTCAGCCTGAATGAACTGTTAATACATTTCAAGCTGGTTGACTATTCATGTATTCCCCTTTCACATGTGAGAACATACAACCTGCCGAAAATGGAGAGCTACAGTAAAACAGTCAGTCAGAGAAATGAACCGTTTATCACTAAGTGGTCAGCTGTGCCCAAACTGACACGCTTATTAATCGTGGGAGATTAATCAATGGTCTGCTCTGTGTCTCCCGTTCCTTGCTAATGGGCTCTATGGGTATCCAGTGTGTTTACATAACCATGGCAGCTACTGTTTCACTACAGCCATGCAACCTCCTTTCCCATCACAAGATCTGGCTTAACAATAAGACTTTGATTTATGGTGAGCTATGGAGTGCAACATTAGCACATGCACTCTCAAAGACCATAATTAGCGTAATTCTGCATGAAAGCTTCCCCTTTTCCTGGAAAGGAGCCTGTTTCATTGAAAGTCAGCAAAAACCTATTGGTAAATATAATAAGGAATGCATACAATCACAATACATTGGCCAAGATGCAATATGATGTTTTACAATGCTATGTGTATTCCACTTGAAATTTGCATATCGAAATTTGACACTGCAGTATATGCTGTCATATATTGCAGAAGGAGGTATTTTATTTTCATACTTTTCAACATTCATTATTTTTTCCATATGACAAAATTTTATACAAATCCATTTTAAAACCTGTGACCACTGAATTTATACATGACATTACATTCAATGAATAGGAGAAATGTATGCAGAAAACACATTGGACACGTTGTAGCACCCAAAATGTAGCGTTGATGAAAGTATTGGCACTTGCTGGTGACTCTTCAGTTTTACAGCTCAAAGGCAGTGTGTTTCATACCCACTAGGGGCATGGTTATTGCACCCTTAAGCAAGGTATTTGCTTCAGTAAATAACCAGGTGGATAAATGAATAGTGTTCAAATTCCTCTGTATAAGAGTTTCTGCCAAAACTGTGTAAGGTAATATAATATTCACTCGCTCACGGCTGACACAAAATGCAACATTGACATATCCTGATTAAAATGACAAATTAATAAGTCAATTTTTTTATAATGAATGCAAGCGTGTTACCCATTCTGCAAAATACGAGATCAATAGGAGGCACTTACAGTATGAAAGCCAGAATTCTTCAGCTATGAGGAATGTTTGGGGTATTCCAAAAACAGAGGGGAACTCAACATATAATTCCCAGGAATTCTGCATGTTCATTTCGTGAGAGGATCAGAAAGTTCAGGAGAAGGACAACGCAGCCTTAGCTGGGCTTAAACTTTAAGCCCAAAAATGGCTTGTAATCACCATTGAATATGAGCTGAATGAGATCAAACATGTAACCTTCACTTGTGCCTTTGCAGCCTAGATACGTTTCATCACTAATGTCAAGACAAGACGGCTATAGTTTTAAGTTATCAAGCTTCGCTGAACATTCTTGTTTGATATTTATGATTAGCACGTTTTTCTGTGTGCATGTTGACCTTGAGTAACCTTGTTTCATTCTTGCAAGACAAATGTCCACAAGTGAAAAGACAGCACATCTTGCTAAGAAGTCCATCGACCATTCCTCAGCGTTCATTCCAGCAACAGCTGCCCTGAAGGGACCTGATCTCCTCTTCTGGTGTTCCAGTAACGTGGAGAAACGAGTAATGTGTACGTTTGAAGACACGTTTGTGGTGTCATAAGTACAATTTATCTTTTAAACACGGGGGATTCGACATAACTGGGTCATGAGGACGGCATCTTCGGTCATTTATCTTTGTGCCAGCTTCCTGAGTCCAGCTCAGTGGGATTCCACACACTGGAAGCAGATGTGTGTTCTGGTCTTGGATCATTTCTCCCTTGTCCATATCCCAGCCGTAACCATTAAAAGCGAAGCTGATTCTAGATCAGCAGTCCTATTCTGATGCTTGAGTAAAACGGGTGTTATTTAATATCTTATCCCATCCTAGATTATGTCCAAGAAAGGACAAATGCAGGTTAAACAGAGCATTGGCTGGCTGCAGTGACTGCGCAGGTCCCTCTCAGTTAAACAGAGCATTGGCTGGCTGCAGTGACTGCGCTGGTCACTCTCAGTTAAACAGAGCATCGGCTGGCTGCAGTGACTGCGCAGGTCCCCCTCAGTTAAACAGAGCATTGGCTGGCTGCAGTGACTGTGCTGGTCCCTCTCAGTTAAACAGAGCATTGGCTGGCTGCAGTGACTGCGCTGGTCACTCTCAGTTAAACAGAGCATCGGCTGGCTGCAGTGACTGCGCAGGTCCCCCTCAGTTAAACAGAGTATCGGCTGGCTGCAGTGACTGCGCTGGTCCCCCTCAGTTAAACAGAGTATCGGCTGGCTGCAGTGACCGCGCAGGTCCCCCTCATTTAAACAGAGCATTGGCTGGCTGCAGTGACTGCGCAGGTCCCTCTCAGTTAAACAGAGCATTGGCTGGCTGCAGTGACTGCGCAGGTCCCTCTCAGTTAAACAGAGCATTGGCTGGCTGCAGTGACTGCGCAGGTCCCTCTCAGTTAAACAGAGCATTGGCTGGCTGCAGTGACTGCGCAGGTCCCTCTCAGTTAAACAGAGCATTGGCTGGCTGCAGTGACTGCGCAGGTCCCTCTCAGTTAAACAGAGCATTGGCTGGCTGCAGTGACTGTGCTGGTCCCTCTCAGTTAAACAGAGTATCGGCTGGCTACAGTGACTGCGCAGGTCCCTCATTTAAACAGAGCATTGGCTGGCTGCAGTGACTGCGCAGGTCCCTCTCAGTTAAACATAGCATCGGCTGGCTGCAGTGACTGCGCTGGTCCCTCTCAGTTAAACAGAGTATCGGCTGGCTACAGTGACTGCGCAGGTCCCTCATTTAAACAGAGCATTGGCTGGCTGCAGTGACTGCGCAGGTCCCTCTCAGTTAAACATAGCATCGGCTGGCTGCAGTGACTGCGCTGGTCCCTCTCATTTAAACAGAGCATTGGCTGGCTGCAGTGACTGCGCAGGTCCCTCTCAGTTAAACATAGCATCGGCTGGCTGCAGTGACTGCGCTGGTCCCTCTCATTTAAACAGAGCATTGGCTGGCTGCAGTGACTGCGTAGGTCCCTCTCAGTTAAACAGAGCATGCACTTGCTGAAATGACTCCAGTACGTTTGCGCGCCTGATCGGGGTGGTTTCAGCTTTGGAGCTTTAATTTTTCCGTCATTGTAAAAATGAAGGGATTTGTGTGTGAAAAGCAATTATTTAAATAGTTACCTTCTTTTAAAAAAGTATGAAATGCAAATTGCCCATTGACACATTGTAAAATGGTGTCATCTAAATGAATAGCAGCAAGTTATTTTTGCCACTAGGAAATATTTTATGCATGAGAAACTAAACTCTTGTCCTTGAAAATTTTAGTGGGGAGTATGGAAGTGATGGTAAGTCTTGAAATAAGAAAATTTAACAAACTAACCTTTGTGAGAGAATTAATTCTTATACACGGGGTATTCTTAGCAAAGCCAAAAGCTGAAAATAATATAAATCCAAAAAGGGTTTATATTGTTTTCAGCTTTTGGCTTTGCTAAGAATACTCGGTGTATAAGAATTAATTCAGGAAAACATTATAATAATTATCGACTAATTTAGCTCTTTATCCTTTTCAATAACATACATTAAAACTGTGCACAGTTTAAGCTTAAAGTGCAGAAGGGGCTGCTTTTTGCTAAACAGTAAAATGTAATTTCACAACACTTGCATCCACATTAATTAACATGGAATGAAAAAATTGCATTTCACCACCAATCACAATAATTGCAAACCATCTTTAAACTACATTTAAATGATACCAGAATCAGAACTGACCATAACCAGTTGACACATTGAGTATACTTTACCTGAAGTGGAGCCACCCTGTTCTGGGAATTAGGAGCTGCTGGGGAGAGCAGTGGAAGCAGACTGTGGGTTTTACAGCCTCACGTCATTAGCACTGGGCTATAAGAGCTCCATGTTCTCCCAGCCCAGCAGAAGCTATCCCCACTACACAGGAGAGCTTTGAGGATGTGGAACTCCAGCGCACATTTCCTACCCTCTTTGGGGTCCTCTGACCTGTTCCTGCAGCCGGTCTGGGATCACATACTCCTCCGCCACTACGCTCTGGTCTCCTCTCCCTTCTTCCCTGTCCTGCTTGCTTTCTCCAGCTACGTACTCTTCAGCCTACCCTTTGCTGTGCTAGACCTCTTGGGAGACCGGGCGCCCTTTTTCCACCGCTACAAGATCCAGAAGGGTCGGAGGCCGACGCCGCGGATGATGGTGGCCAGCTTCGGGCGGGCGGCGTTCAACCATGTGGCGTTTGTGGCGCCCGCGGTCCTGGTCAGCTCGTTGGTGGTGCCCCCGCCTCCACTGCCCACCAGAGCCCCCCGGGTGCTGGAGCTGTTGTCCAGCTGGCTGGGGCTTCTTCTGGTCTTCGACACGCAGTACTATATCTGGCACATGGTGCACCACAAGAACCGCGACCTCTACAGGTGGGTGCACGCCCTCCACCATGACTACGCGGCCCCCTTCTCCTGGGCCACCGAGCACCTGAGTGCGGTGGAGCTGATGACCGTGGGCTTCTGGAGCAACCTGGACCCCATCCTGTTCCGCTGCCATCCCATGACCACCTGGCTCACCGCCGTCATCAGCATCTGGATGTCCGTGGAGGACCACATCGGCTACGACCTGCCCTGGACCCTCAACCGCCTGGTGCCCCTGGGGCTGTTCGGGGGGGCCCCGGCCCACGACATGCACCACCAGAAGCCCAACAGCAACTTCGCCCCCTTCTTCAGCCACTGGGACAGGATTTTTGGAACAGCCGCCAGCACTGACGCAGAGCCAGCCAAAATCCTCCGGAAAAAGGACATGCTTTAGTCGTCGGTGTGAATGTGGCTACCTTTGCTTAAATCTTCATCTGCTATATTGTGGGGGTTTTCCAGCTAATTTATTTGTCTCTGCTTTATGTAAAATATCTTTTTAAAACCTTTTAATTTAATATCTTTTTGTCCCATTAAATACTCACTTTGCATTGAACGGTGTCGCGCCAGTAAAATGTGCTTTTGACTCTTGTGCAATTCTGCCTCATTCTTCCAAAGAGCGAAGGTTGAATTACAGAGCATAACTGTTTTACTCACGGGTCATTTCTGTGTCATCAAGTGACAATGCTATGTTAATGTTATTAAAGGCTACTTACCTGTACATGTGATTATCTATAGTCTCTGGTCCCTCCACATGCATTGAACAGCCTGACTCGGCAAAAAGAAAATCCCAGTGAAAGAATTTCCTCTCGAGCGCTTGTTTTTCCTGTACAAACTGGTTTATAATGCCCAAAGAGCTCATGACCTCTTTCAATCAGTAGGCATTAGGAGAATTACCGGAGCTCTCTGGCTGCATTACACTGGACGATATTATATACATTATCCAGTAACACTTAAGGGCCTGCAGAAATCACTTATAAACCATCACTGAGCACCTGTTGATCATTTGAAATGCAATTATTAGTTATTGTATATGATCTATTCATGTATTTCATAAGACCGTCACCAGCTGAACCTCTTTGCTGATTTTACCTGAAAAAATAGTGGCAGAGAGCAGTGAAACATTGCATTGGCTTTGCAGAATAATCCACAACTGTAATTCTGCAAAAAAATTAAAAAAAATAAACATCATAGCACCTGGACAATAATTCAGGAAGAAAGTGAGGGTGAACCAGACTGGCGTTTAATGACTCTGACTGTGTGATGGAATCTGTGGCCTGAGACAGGCTGGTTTTTGGTTAGTGTGTTCGCCAGCTCCTCTAATGCCAGGGCCAGGTCGCACTCCCCCGGAGTGCCGGTGCGCACGATAAGAGTGGAATCCGCTGTGGTTGGAGAGACAGCTATTAATGATGGATTATGAGCTGGCTAATGGCTGATTAGCAGGTCATGTTTGGTGTTGGCCAGAGACTGAAGTGCTGTCAATTACCCTCCTGGACCGCCGCCAAAAATGTAATCCGCAGTCACACTCTCTGACCTCTTTGGTGGCTGGTCTTGATGGTGCAATACTTAAGGACTTTAACAAAAGCAACAATTTAGCTGGGAGTTTTACAGTGACTTATGTACAAGAAATTATTTCCTGAGCTGTAGGGCAACAAAAAGAGAAACACATTTTCTAAGATTCAGAACACAATCTAGGGGGAAATGATGGGAAAAAAAGTGCCAAATTCAAATTTACCTGAATTTTAAATAAATAAAGCAGGATTAATTGGAATAAATAAAATAATAGATAATACAAATGCAGGAATGCGTGTATGAATGAACACAATCTTATCAGTCCTGTAAATTTCCAAAAATGCATGTGACACCTGGTTATGTTTAATAATTGTCTTAATTCCTGTTAAATAACTTGGTCCAAAAACACTGTCTCACTTTAAGAGGTTTACAGTAATTCTCTTGAATTGCTGCATCAGAGAAAGCTATTGACTGCAATTAAATACAAAGGCATGGTCAGACTTCTCAATAGCATAGAATGTATTGATTTACCCATAAATCTCTTAAGGTTTTTATCATAACCAATTTATTTTGACCGATTCGGTTCATTGTGTTGTATTTCAGCCTAATGCATGCACGTAACACAGAGCACAAACAAGCTGCGTTGTTTACACCACAGAAATAATGCTGTTCACTTCATGTACATTGTATGGTGATTAAATTGACTAATTTAATTAGTGTGAATTATCTAATTGTGAGTGTAGACTGGAGTAGACCAGCTTACACATGACCCTCCGAGACACTGAGTTTGACATCACTGCTGTAGCATGTGTGGTGATTCTGACTTCTTGAGGAGAGGCAGTCTGACCTGTGAATTCCCCATGTAGTAATCCTGCCGCACACACACAGACTTACATAACACCAGAAGAAAGTCCAAAGGTTAAATACGCCGTTTTGCTGAGACGAACATGTACACTCAGCTCCCCTTGGACACATAAAACCTCCTTCAACAGGGATTCATGAGGTCTTATTTTTTCACTTAAATACTGTAATGAGGCTTTGGGATCTCGGGTCTCACTGTACGCAACACATTTCCCACGGAGACACACAGACCGCTGTCATGTGACCCCTGCTGTGTCTTATTGCTCTGCTGCCTTCGCAGGGCTTCTGCGGGGAAAACACAGGGCACCAAAAAGGTTACAAGGGATTCCTGGCTCTTTATAATCCTGGATTGTGAACATTTTAAGGGATATTATTTAACAGGGTCAACATTGCTTGTGGGGGTTTTACAGTAATTATCCACAATGAATGAATTCTCCTAGTGCAGGACACAGAAGTGTTGCTGGAATGTCACCTTAGGTGGGTATTTGGATTATTCGGATGGGCAAAAACAAAAATGTTTCTTTGCCTAAATAGGGTGTGCAAATGTAACAGGGGAGGGGGGGGGGGGGTTAAAAATGTGATTACATCATGAAAATGGCAATGTTAAAACCATTCAATACAAATTATTAACAACCATTAAAAATCATATTACAACATTTGGCTTGTTGCTGATGTTAACAAATAAGAGAGGCAGTCAGTTATGTAATGTAATGATGTAGCATGCATCTGTTACATAAACAAGGGTGTAGTTTAATTTTGAGAAGGGGGCAGGGAACAAAAGGAATACAATTACAGCATCCAATTTTTGTCAAGGGGTCCGGTGCCATTCCCCCATGAAAAAATTAAAAATAAATAAACTTAATAAATGAATAAATAAAATAATGAAACTTTTGGTTTGGATCTACAATAGAATAGAACGCACAGGGTCAGGCAGCGGTACCTGTATGATAGAGAATTACCTGTATGAACATTTGTATGATAAACTAGGGTAGTCCTGCCTAGGATAGAACTATGTCTAGGCCCAATATGAAGAGCAGATGCAATGACACATTTAGCTAAATGTTTTATACGTTTAAGACATCCATGACTCCATGCATCCATGAGCCCATGGATCCAAATCCATGAATCCACAAAATCCAAACATTGAGCTAAATATATGACAAATTTTGTAAATGTGTCATTCAAATAGAAACAAGACATTTAGTAAATATATAAAATATTTGACATAAATAATTGAAACATTTACTAAATGTTTGAAACATTTAAAGAAAAAAAACATTTACCTAAATGTATGAACATTTAAGTTTAACTAAACTAGCTTTAGCTAAACATATGATAAATTTATGAAATTGAACATTTGGCTAAATGTATGGATGTTAAATATAATATTATGGATGTTTAGTATAATGTGTAAATGTAATAATGTATAGATGTTAGGTAAAGCACAAGTTCTGAGGGTCACTGTACATTGCATGAAGTGTCTCCGCCACATAGCCGAGCTCGGAAGACTTTGTAAAGCCAAAGTGCAACTTTGACTCTTCCCGCTGGTTCCGGAATTGGTCAACTGCGGGCTCGATGGACTGCCACCGTGTTGCACACACCAGAGTGATTTTCAGTGGCTTTTCTCCAATGTTTATCGTCTCATAGACTGCCCTTGTAAGCATCCTTCTGCTTAGAAGACACAGAAAACCAATTATATGTCTCCCTCACAAGGTGCTCCACACTTCTCGGTATGGTGTCATTTGATGCATGGGTTACAGCTGGCTGGAGAGAGTGGCACACACATCTAATGAGCTCAAGATTGGATGGGCCGTACTCATCCTGCAGGATTTTGTAAACACCATTATTTACGCCAGTCATTACAGAGGCCTTGTCTGTCCCAATTAGGGATGGGAATTTATAAGATTTTATTGATACAAATGTTATTATCGACTCTGCTTATCGGTCAGATTCTTTATCGATTCCCGTATTGATTCCTGATCAATTTTCTCTGTGGAAAAAAATAAGCCTACACAGGTTTTCAGCATCACCACAACTGTGTTATTATCTCTGAGTCTGAACACAGTGTAGAATGTCTGCCTAATAACACTTGAACATGTTAAAATGAATTACAAAGCTCCTTTTCTTAAAACGATATAACCGGGAAGGATATATCGATGCATCCTACCACGGAAGTCTTTTCACATTTCTGGGTGACATCATTGCGCTCACGACCAGTCAGATTAAAAGACCATCCCACTGAATACTTCACCATCGAAAAGTTCTAAAATATTGAGCAATCTGGAGTTGGACAGCTATAGTTTGCAAAAACAAAGACCATCTATGTTTAAATGAGAAACAAAATACATTAATTATATATGCTGCAGTGATACAACGGAGCACAAATCGTAACATGCGGATCGTAGTATCTTAGCTGAAGGGGCACAGTCTGATACATTTACAGTCCTTTTCAACAACATGATAATTAAAGCACTTAAAACTGAAGGCACCAAGTATGGTACGACTTGTCCCCTGACTGCCTCTCAGATCAACATACTCATACATCATTGTAATCTGTGCTGTTTTACCAATTGCACTGAAACTTACTTGTTCATTTTTATGTTGAAATCTTTTTCTTTATTTTACATATTTAACTCATCTTAAGCATGGATGAAAGTCTATCGTTAGATTACAGACGACACTGGAAAAAAGGCAAGACATCGACAATGATGCTAAAGTGTTGTGCTTATCTGGTAATAAAAGGACTATATATCATGTAAGAATTGTAATAGTGGCAATATTAGAATTCCAATACTGGGCCAAACGAAAGGTCAAAAACGTTGACATCACTCAGTGACATGGAGGTTCAGCGCAGATACACTGGGGACCCAAAGGAGACCCCTCTGCTCGTGTGTGTTCCCCGGGCCTAATGTGAGGTCCAGAATCAGTGCTGTAGCGCTGGAGTGTGACTTATCCATTATCACTTATGTACTTAAAATAGCAATTATGATTACACTGTTCACTTGGAGTAGACCTTCGGTGAATTGGCGCAGGCCTACTGTAGCAGCAGTTAGCATAAGTGCTCCAACGACACTGATTACCTGAGCCTTGACTGACACTTGACATTGGTGCTCCATACGTGAGTGCTGGATACATAGAGTCGACTTTTGGGTTTGTCCTTAATAATCAGACTCAGACACTTAACACTGATATGAAGTGGGATGTGTTTGGAAAGAGGAAATCACCAGGGACATGCTATTAAGGTAGGCAAGGCCAAGGGGAACCGGATCAAGCAGCGCAATATATTAGCGGCCCCCACACAACGAACGACTGAGAGCCACCATTTTGATTGGGTTTCATAAGAGTTGTGTTATCTTCAGTCCAAGAAAAAATGAATTTACATTTGAATGCTGTTTGCATAGTGACAAAAGAGTACGTTAAATGCCTAGCATAAAAACGGGCGAAGTATTGGTTACACAAAATAACTGGTTTCGTTGAGGAAAATGTCATTTTTAGCCTTCTCAGCCCAGCACTCCCGCAATTTTTTTTTTTCTTTTCCCACAAACAAACCGAGTAGCATCAGTAGAATTAGCCTCTCAGAACCTTGTTATCAACATCCTATAAAGAAGCAATCAGACAGTTACACTTAACCGTCGAATTCAAGAGTACTGAGGGTGCGCCACGACTGAAAATCAGATTTTAAAGGAGGTCGTATAAGTGTATATGAATAAAGTTGATTCTTCTCATGTGGTTTGTTGATATGGTGTATTTTTCACAGGACATACCTTCCACTGCCTTTTCCTAAATTAATTTACAACTAACACGTTAGCTTTTGCGGTGGGTGATAGTCTGTGCCTGTCTTTTGGCGGCTGATTGTAGGTGTTATTACGATACGTTATCATTAGTGCTTCCTGACGAAGGCCGTGTTATTAAATTATATTGGATTTCATTGTTAGTAACTGTTGCCAGTGTCACTACTGTCTTGCAGATGCTTAATTCACCGCTGAGAATCCTTTAGATGGCAGTGCTACTAATAGCACATTAATTGCACTGTCAAGCTCACGAATTCATGCCCCTGACTGAATGATGAATTGTAGACTGGTTCATGTATTTACTGACTTGTCCTGTTAGGGCTGTAGAATATTTATCAGTACTTTCACAGACAGTGTAAATTGAAAGTGTGCAGTGAGTGACTGTGCAGTATTATATATGTTATTTCATTCCAGCTTTAGTCTAGCTGTGCTTTGGACCTTGAAAACACACAACTATCTTTGTTTAAAGGACGAAGAAGGACAACAGAGTCAGGGATGTTCTGTATACAGTACGGACGCTGAAATCAGGTAATATTCCAATGAGCACTCAGACCATGTGAGATCAAAAAATCAAAGCATCGAATATCTACAATATTTACAAAACGTATTATAGTTTCTGAACTCGGTTTGAAAAATCACTTTCAGATTTTATTCAGCTTGGAAGACAACAAAGTGAACCAAGATATGCTTCTGCAGAAATTCCAGTGGTGGTGAACAGCAATGTTCACACAAGGAAGCCAAGACTCCCCAAAATGTGACCAATACAAAAGACAAACATTTCCCTCTCATCTCTGTCCATGTTTCCTTATTTCATCCCCTAGCAATGTGCAGGAATACATCATAGTCATCATTTGGAATGCGTATGGGTACATAATGAATGAAGTCAAAGGGTCTCTTAGACATGACATTCTACGCTCTGTTATTTGTTAATTTCTTTAAAGGAATATTCTGTTTGAGAAGATAACATAATCCCAAGGGACATTTTTTAAGTTTTAGCTAATTTCCAATGAAGTATAACAAACTCAACGAAATTATCATTGAGGTGCATGTACA
This sequence comes from Albula glossodonta, assembly GCA_019788955.1. Classification (NCBI taxonomy): domain Eukaryota; kingdom Metazoa; phylum Chordata; class Actinopteri; order Albuliformes; family Albulidae; genus Albula; species Albula glossodonta. The sequence goes on from JAFBMS010000123.1 coordinate 231,498, forward strand.
GTGTTGTGTGCATTTTGTTTTGGGCCGTTTTTAACCTGACCGCGGCGCAGATTGATCGATTGATTGGTTGGTTGGTTGATTGTCTGGCATCGTTAAGTTTGTTTTTATTGAATTGCTTATGCTCTTAAAGAGACTGAGTGTTTTTGACTAAATATAGCCTTGAGCTTCGTTCTGTCACAGCTGAAAGAGGAAAGAACAAATAGGCAAATTCTTCATTAATCCTTCCGAAAGAAATGATTTACACTCTGTGTCCAGGTCATATATCATATTGGCTCTTCCTGCTTTTTTATGGTTCATACTTTAAACTGTCTGCACAGTTTGGTTTTGAAAAAAAAGGGAACCAGACCTATTTGAGTAATCATAAGAAATAGTTTGTCAGGCTTTTGAGAAACACTACGATTGACAGAATTCTGTGACAAGGGCACCATCTTGTGACTAATTCCAATAATAAAATGAAAACAAAGAAACAAAGGCATGCAAAAATTAACAAAAATGAACATGTTGTAGGATTTTATTCATATACTTCAAGTTGCTTTGACTCATCAAGCTCATTTCTCACCTGCTTGAACCCCCACCCCATCACACACACGGGAATGTCACAATGTTGAAGTAGTGAAGAGGTTCATAATGGTGTCCTCGCGGTGTCCAGCTGCAGACTGCACCTTCACGACTCTCCCTTTGTGCATAATAATGAAATCTTCTCAACTGAAAAGTAGTCATCAGTGCATTACTTCAGCGGTACTGACTTGGCTCCACAGAGTATCTTCATTTGCAATCAAAGCATGTCTTTGCTTCAAGATGGCCACGCCCCCATCCACAGTGCAGACCAGTCACCCAATAGGATTGTGTTTGGAACTTATTGCAAAGTGCAAATGCAGTTTAAAATGTAATCTGTTGTGTTTAACTTTTCTTACATAACTGATGAAAGTGTTAAAACGTGATGAAAGGGCCCAAATATATTACAATGTGAAGCAATCATAAATCCCTGTATCTCATTAAGTTAGTAAAACTGTGTTTAATAGTTGTTTGGTGCAATGAAAAATTGACATCGGATTTTATGTTGACATGAACACGTTTATTGTTCCCTAAAGCAGCAAACAGCAGCAAAACGCTTCCCTTACAGTAAGGCAAAACTGCATAAAGGTACATTTATCTCCTGTTTAAGCTCGAGCAATCATGGTCCTCTCAAAAACAAATGACTAAACAAAAGTAATCAAATAAAAAAAGAACATGAATTTTTTTTATTTTTTCATTTTCATTTTCATTTTTGATAAAGAGACAAAAAAAGCCATTGAAATTCAAAGATTCATACATTTCTGGATCCCATTAAGAAAGCAAATAGTTTTCAAAAACTTCAATGAAAAGACATGTCAGATTTAATGAATATCCAAGTTTTTCATTCCCATTCCTTGTAGCTACAGAAATATTAAACCCCCCCGTCATAAATTCAGCTATATAAACCCATTTTAATGTCTGTTAATTTCTGTAATCAAAACTTGAGTCGAAGTTGAGACTGCAGTAGTCAAGTCTGAGCCACATACGTAAATCACACTGTCAACATTTCAAAGCAAGGCTACTGAATAAAATAGTTGCATTTTTAAACAGACTTTTAAAAATTGAAAGCACTTCTTGCAACTTGAACTTGTTACAATTTCTAGGGCCCATTAACTATCCTAGCACATGGCTAGTAATTGTAGGATGCTTTTTACACTGAAGCCGATGAAAGCGGCCCAGTGAAAGGGGTGGTAGCACACAGCAGAGAAATATGAACGATCTAACAAAATTCATCAGGCAACTGGTCGGCTCAAAACATACTGTGAAGTAATTATAGTAATACAACAAAAGTAACTTCAAAATAAGGCAACAGCAAGTAAAGGTGAATGCTTGACAACGTGTAGGCTACGGTCGGATAATAATGTTAGACGCGGTGATCAAACAACACCCCAAGATAAAGCTAAGCTAAGCGCGTTACCTGTTTTCTGAAGTCACAAGTCATAGAAATTGTGACTGGAGTTGGGCTTACTCGAATAGCCCACTACAAAATTTCCATACTGAACTAATACTAATTTAAATATATTAAAAATAAATAGATTCTGTTTTCATGCTTTATTCAGCAGAACTCTGCAGAATGTAATGATAAAAGGCCATTAAACAGTACTTTGCTTTCCAGTCAAATGGAGAAGCCAGTATTTGTCCACGTAACCTTCCGCAACAAGATTTAGCACTTTAAATTTAGTTTAACTTACATTTTAACTCAACTTGTACGAGACCTTTTCAGGGATGCGAGAGGCCCAATGAATCTGCTCAGCGACAGTTGGTGAGCCACGTAAATCGTTTATTCACAATTATTTTTCAAACCTAGTATCGGTTTTTCAATTACATTTAGCACTTTGTCCTCGCAGCACTCGCTAATGAAATTCCTTCTTCTGCAATATGGCGCTTGGATCGCCTATGCGGAAATTGATCGAAACAATTAAGTGTTCATTATCACGCCTAAGCAAAACACTATAAGCGTAGGGATGCAATCACCCATGTGTGACTCATACGGTTTTGATTCCACTGGAATGAGGAGGTACTGGGCAAGCGCCTTGCAATTAATCAGGCGCATGAATAAACCTCGTGGAGCCAAATGCACAGCAGGTATGGTAATTATGCTGAGGATTTCAGCAGGCGGCATGCTTTGTGAAACAGTCGCTGTCTCGCGTCTCCATGTGGGCGCTGCGGGTAGTCTCTGCGACAGTGCAAATCTGCGTGGGGTTCTCTGTGATCAGCGCCGTGCAGGCGTGCACACTTCATCTGAATGACAGATGTGAGTTTATGAATGGGGAAAAACGTTTAATGTTTTCAGCGATACAAACAGAAGGCGGTGCAGAGGATTAAAGTCGTTTCCTAGCCTGGTTCAAAGACAGTATGACAGACCCAAGTTCCATACATAACTTTCAACACACCACATTCATGACATTTTATTTTTGATGACTGAATTCAAGATCAGTGCATTGTTGTGAATGAGATGTCTTAGACCTTGTTGTAACATATTCTGCATCCATGCAGGCCTTTTCAAATAAGATGGGACACTCTATGCCTTATGCCGTACACCTTTCTGACTTTAAACAAAATCCACACTCGTGGTTTAAAGCGGACCTGTATCAAACACATTTCCATTTCTTTATCTCTTTTGATGCTGGTAAAATGTGGAAAAACATCACTGGCAATCCCTTATTTAAATTTACCCTTAAATTTTCAGTGGCACATGTTAGTAACCAAAATGTTCATATTATTCTTTTACAGAATCAGTAATCTGTGAACAATGACTGATCTCTACAGGGATGAAGTGTTTCAATTAAATGCGAGAGGTACAGTAAGTGGCAGTCTTATATGAATATCACTTCAAAAAAAGTTGGATGTTAATTAACAGATTTAAAATCAAAGAATCGGGATGAAGACAACAGGTGAAGGTATTGTCAAGAACTGACAATATATAACTCATGGGTCTTTAACCAGTGTGGAGAGGAAGAAAAGAAATAAAAAGCAACCTCAAAGAAACAAAGTGCTTTAAACTGTACCACTGCTTTTTTTTTTTTTATCTTTACCCACTAAGGTCATAACACCTCGAAAAAGGTGACAGTGACTAAAGTATTGCTTTGTGTTATCCCAAAATAAAATACAGCAAAGAAAACATATGTTTTGATATAATTTGTTTGTTTTCACCACTTCTTTGGGCAGACTTTTTCTCCAAGCTCCATAGTCATATTTGCAGACTGAATTTAAACAACACTTGAGAGCTTGAAATATCCTTATGGAAAATACATTGAAGAAAATCCTGAAAGCCAGAAACCTTAAAAAAAAAATAGAAACTCTGACACAGTGTGTTCCTTACAGGTTTACTGGCTGGGACATCATCAAAATACTTTCAATGTGACAAAAAAAAAGTAAACTTTGAGAGATATAGAGTGCGTCAAAGTTTGTGATTTCTCTCTGGGTGTTTATCCTTTCTGAACGCCTGTGAGTAACTTTGGCAGGCATCAGATATTTTCACCACATATTATGTGAGGAAGGCAAAGTAGCTGCTGGCTTAAATCTCCGCAAGCCAATTCTAATTCAGAGAGCGACGCTGGGAGTGCAGGAGGAGGAGTAGGGAGGGCTGATCCTACTTTGTGATTCTTGCTCTTCTTGATCCAGCACCCTCGATCTCTAGAGTGTCTGCAAAAGGAAGCTGAAGTTTGTGAGATTGGGTTCCCTGTAATCTGAACAGTTTGAATTCTGTTCTGGAGGGTCAAGGTTTTTGCGGGTTTTGATTTAACCATATAACCTGGCCCCATCATTGGCTGCGCGCCGAAATTCTGATTTAATTGTAGATTGCAAAACATGACGAAGCACTTTGCACGTAGGCATGAGAACGGTCTTTGGCTGTTTATCATGTGTTTATATGGAAATTGAGCTAAAATGTCAGATCATGTGAATTGTTATAGACGGTTTATTTAAATTTAGGAGCATAGATGTTGTTCAATCATTGACTTTTCTCTGTCTAACTTTCATTTTCAATGGTCAGGACCTTACATCTTATTTGACTGGACTGGGTGTAGCAAAACTGTGCTAAACCTAAATAATTTATGTTTACGGTTCATTATAAGCCAACAAAATACATATTCACTTGCAGCATACTGAGAGCTGAAGGCTGGGGTGGTCTTCAGCACCGTGGACAGCGACAGGTGTCACTGGCAACAGCCTTAGCTTAACCCAATAAACCCATCTTTTACGTTCATTAGGGCTGTTTGAAATGGTACAACCTTTTTCAATTAATCCGTTTTCTATGGGCATGGCCGTTGTGTATTCCTCCTGACACCCAGTGCTGCCAATTTTGGGGTTTTTTTATATTGTCCAGATTGGCTGAATTGTTCTTGGTGGCTTGCAAGCTTAGAGGATTAAGGAGCCAACTGGCATTTGAGTTGAACTTTTTTTCCTAAAATTGTGTCAAGATAATTAAAATCACAGCCTGACCTGCATGAGCCAGATTGGCTCATTTATTGGTCTGAATTGCCATATTTGAGAAAAGTTTGTTTTATGAGGCCATTGAAAGTTAACCTTCATTTCAACTCATTCCAGGACAGTGTTTCTAAAATCATGATATGTAGTCCTTGTGCCATCCCATCTCTTTCTGTATGTGTGAGCCAGAAAAACAACCTTATTTTTGGAAGTTTTGTTTAAGTAACATAATGTAATTTAGGTGGGAAAACGGGATTTTTCTAAAAGAGCTAATAGGCCGGTCTGGAGAGATCAGACTGGAACAGGCCCAATACCACAACAGCAGGAGACCTTTGAGCCCCCAATCCCCCTCTTTCCCATGGCCTGTCTAATTTTATCTGCTCCTCTTCCTCCTTCCCTCTGTTAGGTCTCTCAGCCAGAGCATGTGCAGTAGGGAACTACAGATCCCAGCAGACCCTGTGCTTATGTTGACAGATGTACACAAATGGGGCTATATTTAGTGATATTTCTCTTGCAGGGATTTGGATGGGACATAAAAGCTGAGATTTAGTGTGCAGGCATCTGTTGTCTGGAAACTATATGAAACTGAACTGCAATGCAGGTAGTGAACAAAAAGTGGGAAAACCCATGTAAAGTCCAATAGAAGCTGCTGTTTTCACCCTGTGTGTCACACTGCATGTTTTTTCTGTGCTGTTGCATAATGACCCTGGTCTAGACTCTGAATTGTCAGTGAAATTATTTGCATTTCGGCGACAACAATTGAACAACTAGAACCAAATGCAATCGTCAAGCAGAAAACAAGCACAGCACACACACAAAAAAAAGCCCAAAACATTCTCCCGTTAGCCTATAAGACTGTGTTTTTTTTTTTTTTTTAAAAAAAGGCCTAATTGAAGGCAAGTGCTCACAGCTGAGTTGATTAGGAATCACTCTCAGGTGAGTCTGTCTGTTCGTGAGGCCTCTGCTGTTGCAGCTCCAGTTACTCCTTCAGGCTGAGGGAGGAAACCAGATGACTGACAGCAGTACTACGGTCAAACATTAATTTGAGTTGTAAGTTGCTCTGGATAAGAGTATCTGCTACATACATGTAATGCAATGTAATTAATTATCCCCCCAGTTAAACTGGCCCAGTGATTCCCTCCCTCTCCATTTAACCTAGTGTGCGGTGAGCTCACTGCCACAACATGGGTATTGTGAATGATCCAGCTGGCTGCTGCACATTGGTGGTAATTCAGAGTTGAGTTCCTCTCCTTCATTGGACAGCATTTTGAGTTTATGAGATGAGAAATGTGTTGTTTGAATGCAGTCCATGGTAATTACTTGTTGAGCTTTCCGTTTGCTTACAGTCTGAGAGACTGGATCAAGCGATCATCTGCTCATACAGTGTCTTTCGCACTCTGAGTCACAGATGTCCCCACCAGCCACCAGACACAGAGCTCGCAAACTCTCATCTCTGAGTTTTGTCCCAAACTCACAAATCGCCTGTTGAAAAATTAAAGCTATGTAATGAACATTAATGTATGAAAGACTTGTTCTACACAGCAAAATGTCCAGTGTCCATCTAACGGTATCAGTGTACATATGAGTCCAGATTTTCTCATATGTACACTGTAAAAATTAACACCAGACATTTTGCTATGTATGAATGGCTGATGTTAGAAACTGGTGTATACTCTTCCCCTACACCTGTGCTAATCCCTGACACCTCTGTCTGAACCTCTTGGGCATCCCATAATCACAAACACACAGCCATGTACCCCTGTTTCACCTGGTGGTCATATAAAAGAGATTGCAGTTCACTTAAACAGAGTTCCAGATGCTCCTCACTTTGGCTGAGCCATGTACAGGATATCATCTGTACCTTCAGTTAAAGTTTCTATAAGGACAGAGTGTAGATCTGTACAAGGAACAGTCATTACAGCTAATACCAATGAACAATTAACACATTTGTTCTTCAGAGAAAGTAACTGCACCTTAAAGACCCACTCTTCTCATCACCATGTCAAATACTGAAATTTGGATGGAAAAACCGGTTCGCACGCAGCAATGCACTCTGCAAATAATGCTTTTATAAGTGTTTATTCATCTGAGAGCAGCAGGGGAACAAATTCTGAATTTCGAAAATGGTGATGCACATGTTTTAATCATTACTTTAAGAGCTGGAGTTGAGAAAACGTGTCCGCATTGTGTTTTGAGGGGTTGTTGTCGATGTTAAATATGTTACGCTCTACAAACCAAATGTAGCCCTTACACAGGCTTGGTGTGTTGAAAACAGCAGCTGTTGCATTTTATGCAGGAATGCCACAGACATCGCCATATTATTACATCACACCACAAAGGCGTTGCCATCAAAATAAACACTATTAGTGAGTGGAAGGTGATCCTCCTGTTCTACGATACTTAGACCTAATGTGTTTCCCATCATGGTTTTCAGCATATTGCCACGTATCTCACATATGATCATACATTCACATTGATTTTCAATGTCTTGGTTAAAATCCATCTGGTATAATTTTCTGCATATGTCATGCTACAGTTACTGCAGCCTTGCAGTTGTATGCTGTCATTGCTGTGGTACGGAATGCTAAGGGAAGCATTAGCTTGTCCTAACGTTGAAGAGCTGGAGTAAAATGTTACAAATACAGATGATTCTTGAGGAAGCCTGGGTAGGAGGTTGCAAAAGTGGAGGCGGTAGAATTGTCGATCTGTGTCTCACAAACAATGCAAGCTGACAGACCCAGGACTTCAGAGCAGGATCCCTGCTGAATACTGAGAGTCCGCTAACTGCAGAGATCAGCTGAAAGGGACAGTCCTTTATCTGGCAAGCATTGTAGTCAGGCGCTTGGACTGTTCCCTTCGCAACGGAACTGACAAAATACCACCGCGGATTTATCTGGTGCAACATTCGTACTGGAAAAATGTAATTGTCATGCTCCAGAAAAAGATATTTTTCAAAGAAAAACCTGTATAAAAAAGACATAGCTAAAAGAACATGACAACATAATTATACCTCAAGTGAAAAGAGAACAGCTCAAGAGTGTCAAAGTTACTTATTTCCACCCTCATGAGTTTTAGAAGATGTTGAGCAGGAATGACACCTGAAAGAATACTTAGTCTTCTCTCCTCTGTTATCACTGAATCTGAATTATATTTTCCAAATGAGTCTGGGTACGCTCTCCCTATATTTCACTTATGAGCAGTTTGACCTATTGATGCCTCACCCCTGTGGCTGCCCCCTCCGGGGAGAGAGAGGCGCAGGCACCCACCCTCCTTCTATGACCCTCAGAACCAAGTAAAGACAAACTGACGCCTCACCCCTGTGGCCGCCCCCTGCGGAGAGAGAGGTGCAAGCACCCAGGTAAAAGTTCCCCTCCATTCCATATGTCTCAGCTCCAAAACAAAACCCGGGGCTGACAGAAAAAACGGCGGGAGAGAAGCCCTTTAGCATGACCTGAAGGCATGCTAGTAATCTATAAAACGGCACTGTGACATTCCCTGCAATGTCAGGGTCAATTTACATATTATGGTCTCAGTGAAATGCATTCCGCATCATAACCTTCATTTGCACTTTTCATCTCAGGGTCAGAGAGAGAGAGAGAGAGAGAGAGAGAGAGGACCAGAGACCCAGGATCGAGTAGGTAGGGCTCCATGTTTTTACTGAACAACGGCAAGTTGGAATGGTAAGATCAGTTCACAATGTTTTACTGGAAACTGAAATGCTGAACAACCAACAACAAAAAAAATAATAAGGGTCACACTGCACATTATATGGTGCTTTGGCAATAAGTCAGGCTTGTTTTGCTTTGGTGTCCTGTATCTTCATTCTACCAAAAGAACAGAGCACGCTCCATACCCCTGCCACCGACCCACCCCACAACCAACCTCCCCTGGCTCAAAATCAACACGTGTAAAGTTGTCCCCTTAAGTAGAAGTAAATGTAGTCATGGAACATTTGCTGCTAACTGGTTTTTTGGGGATTACGTTCGGGCTCGGCTTAATATCTTTTTCCATCCAAAATATTCTTGAGATCTGTTCCGAAGCACCCTTGTGATTTGTAACAGATTTCAAGAACATTCTGGACAGTAAAATCATCCAGTCAGGTTGTAGATCTTATCGTAGTGCCAGCTGCATCTGTCGAGGTTGTAAAGGATTCACTGTCAGACAGTTACTGCCACCCTGTTGGTTCAGACCCAGTTTGTTCAATGAGCTTCTCTTTAAATGAGGAGTCATTCCATTGCTATTACTCCACAGGAGTGTCAGTGCTAAGACCCCTCACTTTTCTCATTATGCTTACATTACATTACAGCCATTTAGTTAATGCTTTTGTCCTAAGTGACTTACAGTTGATTATGCTAACCAAGGTTCAATCCCCCCTGGGTCTTGAACCACCAACCTCAAGAGTCCCAATCATGTAGCTTAGCCACTAGACTACTGGCTTCCCCAAGACAGGATACTTGCTGCCTCCTTGAAACTTCCTTCAGACATGAGCTGCTTCACTGCAATGCAGGTGATATACAGATGTACCCTCCAATGGAACCAGGTGATGGAGGCATCTCAGTAGAGGTTTGCAGAGCAGGTATCCAGACCTGGATGACCTCTGAGGAGGGAGGCCAATGGAGGCCTTACCTCTGACATTCAGGTAGGGCTAGCGACGAGAGAGTGAGGTGTCATCACACAAAATGGGTAGGGCAACACTGGTCTGAACCAATCACTTGAGTTCTTTTGAGGTGATTATGATCGATTGATTCGATTGGTTCAGAAAAGTCAGTGCAGTCACAAAACTGCACTCTTATTGCTAGCTTTGTCTGAGTCCCCTCTCAGCAAAATCCTGTTTAAGGAATTTATCTCCTGCACATGGCTGCTTGTGGATTATTGGGGTTTGCACTATGATTTTAGGACTTCAATGACACCTGCCAACACTGCAGGCTCTGTCCAAATCAAACAGAACACGGCCAATAGCAGGATAGACGGAAAACTCTGCCTGGCTCTTCCCTGTAACTAACACACACACACACACACACACACATGCACACACACATGCATGCATGCACGCACACACATATGCACAGACCCATGCACACATAAATAAACGCATATTGACACACGCACTCTCACAGACCTACACACACACATACACATATAGACACATGCATGCACACACACACACATGCACACACACACATATTCACAGACCCATGCACACATAAACGCATATTGACACATGCATGCTCACAGACCTACACACACACAAATACGCATACAGACACACGCACGCACATGCCCATTGTCTCTCGAATCGTTATGCCATTCCTCTTAAAATGACACATATTCAAATGTATACATGAATCTCAAAAACACAATAGATTTCTTTTTACTCCTTTTTCAACAGTTATTGTGAGGTGATAGAACCCATCCCAGTAATCAAAGTGCGTAAAAAGAACTTTTTTTTATTTCCCTTGAAGGAGAGATAGAAGGGACATCTTCCATTCTTCTCGTGCCTTTTAGGCTCCAGAGCATGGTCTTTTGTTTCCCGTGAATCCATTCCATTAACCTTTGGGAGACTCTGTGTCTTTTCTTTACTCGTCCTTTATCTACTGCCTACCCAGCAGCATACGTTCTTTCTCATTAAATTAGACAAAATGAGACACCAGTGTGAAAAGAAAGCCCTCATGCTTGATATTATGAAACAGCGTGGAGCGGTATGAAATGATATTTCATGAACCTCAGTCATATGTCATTTCTGGGCCTAAACCATTCTAATACTCTAGTTAATTCCAGGTACCGATAATGATAACAGCAGAGTGGTAATGCATCCAAACTAACTAACAAAAGCCCAGTTAAATTGACTTGTGTAAGCCATTGTAAAGCTTGCAGATAATGTTTGGCTTTCAGCAAACTTTAACTGCTAATCCCGACTCTTCCAATGGGTGGAATGCACCCCGATATTGCTAACCTTTCTAATCTCCTAAACGTGAAACAATGTCCCGGACCTCTGCCCTCTCCAGCTCATTAATCTCACATGTTTAGTGGTTACCTCAGCTCCAGTCTCGCCGCGGTAGTGCTGGGGCCTGCTGCGTGTCAGACTGCGTGCTCTCACATAGTGTACTCTAATCATTCCTGCTGGACAGACATTCATCATCTCTAGCGCTGCTTGCTGCAAAATCAGAGTAGACATGGTTGTTTGTGTACGTGCGAGAGAGATAGAGAGATAGAGAGAGAGAGAGAGACATGCTCATGTGTTTGTGTGCATCTCTGTGCATGTGTAATGTGTGTGTGTATGTGTGTTTATGTGTAACGCAGGCTTTGTGTGTGAAGCAACATGGAGTATGTTGGCATGGTGGGACAATGGGTTGTGCTGGTGGGAGCTTTTCCTGGCTGGTGGGTGTTCTCCCTGGCTGGTGGGAGCTTTTCCTGGCTGGTGGGAATTCTCCCTGGCTGGTGGAATCTGCCCCAGAATGGAGATCACAATCTGCCGGGAGAGACAGCTTTGATCCCATGGGGATCTCCCTGGAGTAGCAGCAGCCGGGAGGTCTGGCTGTCTGGTTCTGATTATCTGTTATCCTTGATTGACATAACTCTGCCAGGACCTCAGCAGGTTTTGGAGATCCTGCTGCAGGGCTGGCTCTGTCCAGGGTGCTGATTTTCAGGTTCAGGTTGGCCGGTTTGTGGTTAAGTCGTCAGGTGAGGGAGGAGCACTGGGTAACATCTGCAGGCACAGTGCTAAGAAGAGCAAGACGTATTTACAAACCAAAGCAAAAATGCTGCAGGTGGTCTCAGAACAGTGGACTGGCCAGAACCCAGAGCCCAGAGCTCAACATCATTGAATTTGTTTGGGATTACTTGGAGGAGGAGCAACCAACCAACTTCAAAAACTGAACTTTGGAGATATTAATAAAAAGCATGGAAAAATATCCCTGTGGTTTTCCATTATTTTTTTTTAATTCAAAGCAAGCCCCCTGAAATGAATGGAACTTGTGATAAAGACAAGCGGTTGAAAAACTATATACTGGAAAATGTGACATGATATGGACGGAATTCTCCTCTCTCTAGTGCTTCTCTGCCTCTTCTGTTTATAGTTGTCCTTGTACTAATGGTAACAAACAGCAAGCTTGTCCGGAGCTTGCTCTTACCAGATACCAGGAAGACCACTAAACATGGCCAAATCCCATCCTCCCTGAGGTGGAAATGAACTGCATGGAACCCTTCGGACCTCAGCAACAACTTAAAAAGCTTTTGAGTGGCTTCCCATCAGTACTACCGTGGTAACGGGATTAGGTGATTGAAATGATGCGCTGCAATAATGGCGGCGGACCACTCGCCTGCGCTGCCCCCTGCTGTTCCGACTAATCAGCCTCCCCCTGGGCCAGTGGAAGACGGGCATAATCTCATCGAACAGCCTCCGTCACGTGGTCCCTCCAGCTGCTGCTTATCTCTGATTGATGGGGCGATAGCCAGGACGGACCCCAGGCTTTCCCCCAGGGGGCCCTCTGCCGCTGACTGCCATGGCGAAACCGGCCCTTCTGTCTTTCTCCAGGCCACGGCTCCATCACAGCGACTCTGGTCCAGCCTCACGTCTCCAGCTGCGCCTCCCATTCCTCCACTGGCGCACCTGCTGACCTTGGAGCTCAATAGCTCACGACCCCCTTTCACCGCCAAAGCTGGCCTCCTTTCACTCCGATCAGTCATACAGCTGAAGTCGCATCCTACTGGCAAGCCCATGCGCTCAGCCTATGGGCTGTGGATTTTGTTCACCATCTGACTATTGCATAAACACATAACAGTAACCTGTCAATCACTGAGACCTTTGAACCAATCAAATGTTTTTGCCCTCCATAGCCAAGCACAATAATTGGTTTGTTACACACATGTGCCCATTTGTGGTGTCATGAAGCTTCATTTTCCCACCAACACCTGCGGGACCCCTGTGTGTGCTAGTTTTTGTTTACAGACAATCATGTGACCAATTAAGGCTGTTGAACGCATGTGGTTTATCGCTGACATAATTTGTTTTCCTTATTTGTAACTTATTTTAACTCAATGCAAGTTTGGCTCATTGCCATTTGCTTTCTCTGTTTTAAACAGTTCATTATCTGTACAAATGGTTTAGTTTCAGTATCCAGATGTCTGCGGTTTCAGTGATTAGGACCACAGTGATTCCACTGGGGTATCCCAGGATCAAGATGGAGGACCACTGCTCTCAAGGATTTTTGCACTGGGATATCATTACAGGATGAACACAATTCTGGGAATTTCATAACTGGGGTCAATTTTTCAGTATATTTTCCAAACTCCTTTCCAAATTCATTCTGATTTACGAATGTATTATTAGTGGTGATCTAGGGCCAGTTTTGTATTTTAACTATTTAAGATTAATTATGGACTGGGGAAAATCTGCTGGGTTGATTTCTTTACACCAGGGTTCTAAGAGTCAAATCCTATCAGTGTCCACTTGTTTTGGTTTTAAAGCATCCACATACCTGGCCCCCTGGGCCTAATTTGGCAACTGATTGAACGGAAACCACAAAAACCACAGTGGTTACAGACACTCAGCCTCGCACAGCAGTTTGAGTTTCAGCTGCACGCCAAAGTTTTCCAGATACTTTTTCCTGAGGGTCACATTCGTGTCACTCAGTCAAATGATTACGAACAAAAAATAATGTCATTGTAAATTCAGTTTTAAAATAAAGCATGTGAGTCAAAACATTTCCAGGAGCTATTTATAAAATAATTCATGAATAAGCAATACATATACATGCATAAACAACAAGGCATTTTAAAATATTCAGAATTATTAATTTTATTTGTGTATACTTTCATTATGTTACTAGTGGGTGATACACAGATGTTCAGAGATGTCGCATCTGGGCTGCAACAATAATAAACCTTGCTTTATTCATGGGCTCCAGTGCTCTCCTTTAACTTGGAAACACACAGGATTTCCATCCCATGGGAACTTTGTCAGGACTCATTTCTAATGGTTCCCACATACCATAATAATCTCTCAGTCAAATCACCTTAGTGATGGTACTGCACATGACTGCTGCCAGCACTCAGGCAGTGAAAGAAAAGACCATGGTCATCTATATTAACTGCACTGTGTACAATGAGAATAGTACGCATAAACATCTGTACAACATGACTAATAGCACTATGATTCATGTCATGTTACAGAAATAACTGTGGACTGTTTTATGTTTGTTCTCGGTACCATGAGTAGAAAAGCCCGGCTCTTCACAAATTTCACGGTGCTGGGGGACCAAATGTGGTTGAAATGGGCTTTCTGGACCCTGTGGATTGGATTGGGGTTTGCAGGTAATCCATCTTCATAAGAGGGGTCACCACACCTGAGACCCCCAAATGTAGTGAACCCTCTGTTCGATTACTGTTACCCGAAATAAGAAAAGCTCGAGAAATACGAGTCTGAAAATGCAGTTCCAGCTTAACAAAAACCCAGATGTTCGATAAGACGCTTGTGACGGACAAGAGATCTTCACGCCTTACGTACTGAATGAGACGCCAAAAAACATTTCCAGTCTAAATTCGTAAAAAAAAGTCTTACCGTCAGAGCGCTGAATCAGGATCAGATTTTCCCGGTCCATGTGCTAACCTTATCCATTATGAGCTGAAAGGCGAGGCAGACCTAGATCAGCTATCTGAATCTAAGATACCTGATGACAGGCAGGGATCTCAAACTCCAGTTCTGGAGGGCCTCAGTATTTGCAGGTTTTTATGGTCAGCAGCAGTTTTAGGCCTTGATTTAAATGAATAAATTAAGTGTTGAAAAACACCAATGAACAGGAGATTGTGGCCCTGGAGGACTGGATCGTATCTCCTGTTGGATCTCCTCTGACACGGGTTTTGCAGCCGTGGGGAAAGCGGGGGGCATGTGAGAACAATCGTCCGGCTGCTCTATATTTGTCTTGGCGAACTTTGAGTGGTGAAAAATGAAGATCTCAAAATGTATTTCTTTACATACAGGAGAGGGCAGTCAACGGGGTTAATTAGAGCAATGTCTAATCATGACGTAGCAGCCCACATATTTTTGTACTCGTGCTTCTTCATTCAGAAAGGGCGGTTACTTTATTTCCAAAATGATCGTAATACTTGCACAATTCCTTGTTCGTGCGGATATCTTGAGACGCCTTTTATAACATGCAGGCTGGGCTAGTTCTATAATTCATGTTTGTGTGGGTCAAGTATCGGCAAACAGTGAGCTATTCACAGCTTTGTCCCCTCACTATAAAAAAGCTTGATACGCCCCTGCTCTCTGACTACAAATATTGATTTGTCACGTATAAGTCAGGTATCGAAAAAGGTAACATACTCCCATCCTTTACCAGTTGTATAACTGAAAAGACGACGATGTTGCCTTTGTATTTGTCGTGTCACCTTTTATTTTCTTTTGACCTCATCACAACACTTCTTCTCCTCTTCTCTGTATCACAGTGTAGGACAGAAACTCACAGAAACAAGTAGGATTCAGATGAACAGTTCTCTCTTTCACTATGTTTTACATAATACGTATGAATAGCATATCCTTTTTTGCTCATCCTTCTGCCCTTGGAATTTAAATTATGGCATAAACTAGGAATTGTCAGCCCTGGTGCCGGAGGGTCTTATGGTTTTGCTGTCAGTTAGTATTTAGCTGATCTGTCCAAGCTGAGTAAACATTTATATCACCAAACTGGAGATTACTGGGTGTTTATGTAAAAACAAAAAGCAGAAAACTGACAGCCAGATTTACAATGGGTTGTGACTGCTTTTCAGGCATAATAGCAGCCGCTTAAATGTCTCGGTATGATTTATTAAACAGCTGCAATGTGTGAAAATCTCTATTGAGATGGATTTGTGGCAACTATATCACTGTGCGACTTTCCTCTTGATTCATCATAAAATCTGTTCATGCATACAGTGGGATCCAAAAGTTTGAGACCACACTGAACATTTTTTCTTTTGAACTTTTTTCATGTGAACCCAGAAATAATCAGAAACATTTAAAACAAAGAAAAGTTATGACATTTAAAATGAAGAAGAAATATTTAAGATTCTGCATAATGTCTTGGTCAAATTTTTGTGACACTGACCCTCTCAATCCCTTTGTGGAAAAAGTCAGACCACATTGCACATTTATTGGGGCACTTCAAGGCCAAGAATGTCTGGTGCACTTAAAGACCATGGAATAATATGGATGTTTTGCACAAGCTTGTGGAGTCCATGCCAGCTCCAGTCCACCCTATCATTAAAGCAAAAGGGAGATTCAACCTTACATGTAAATTTTTTATACAATTTGTAATTTAAAAAAATATATAAAATTATAAAAGAATGCATAATTGAAGCTCTTCCACTAGTGGTCTCAGCCTTTTAGACCCCACTGTATGTATACCTCAAATGTACATAAAAACTGGATGGAGATTTTGCAAATGAGGCCAATTAAGTGTTCCGTCTAATTTACAAAAGCCTGCAGTAATTGCGACTCTCCTCCTTCCATGGGAATTTTTACGACTTCTGAAAGCAGGCAGAGATGTTGTGCGGATACAGACTAGAGCTCTCACCCTCTAAAAGGCATTCCAATAAGCTGATGTCTCTCCCGCATACAGCAGTTATCAGAGACAGAGGAAGATACAGAGGACAAAGGCAAAACAGAATAAGAAAAGAGATGGTCCTCTGTCCAAGAATAACCCGGTTAAATGAACTGCAAATGGGCAAATGGCGATGCAATATAGGTTACAGAGTCACAGGATAAACACACCACCGGACGAACTTGACCCATGCACCCAAATGTGAAATACTCTTATCGGCTATGTGAAGCTACTGCTAACTGTATATGTCCTTGCATCCATATATTTTTAAAAGTACATTTGCATGTGTCCATCACACAATGAACACATCTTCAGAAAACACACAGGTACAGGTTGTGTGTGATGCAAAACAAATAATCAGAAATATTTGTTATTAATAGTTGTAGCAAGGGTCAGTGGTTAACGTCACGGCACCTTTATTTTCAGGGGTAGCTCTAGCTACGGTAAGTGAGAGGATGGAACAAGTGGAATGTGTTAGCTTGTTGTAATAAAATTGTTCCAGAAGGTGTTAATGTTTCCATTGCAGGACCACCAGCTGTGTTTTTTGCCAGTATTATGCTGTAGAAAAGATTTTTTGTATGCCGCCTAGCATCGTGCCATATTTTCTTCACTCTTTGTTTACTATTGCGTAAGCATGCCATATTTGACCTTTTTTATACAAAATTGCAAAGTTCAGGCGTTTAATACTTTGATTGCATAACTAGAGATGATCTTAGTAAATTGGTTCTTAATATTTTGAAGTTTGTAACCACAAAAATGTCGCTATATAGTGGTATATTTGCGCTTCGATTATTTCTAAATGAATTTGGCCCTTTTTTATACTAATCTGCCTAGGTAAACTGGAGTTCACTCACAAGCTGGCCATGCTTTGCCCTGACACTATTCCTTGCTAAATTTGGCCCTGATTGGCTCTGTAGGACAGGGGTGGGGCTGTATAGGATGGGGGTGGGGCTCTGTAGGACGGGGGTGGGGCTGTATAGGATGGGGGTGGGGCTGTGTAGGACGGAGGTGGGGCTGTATAGGACAGGGGTGGGGCTGTTTACAACGGGGTGGGGCCCTGTAGGACAGGGATAGGTTGTTTCAGTCCTGGATGGCCAATGTGTATTCAGCTCTCTTTTTAACATTGAGAAACATTCCCATTCCAGACATCCTGTGCTTAAATTTAAGAACGTGTTCAGAGCGTGTACACTTAGGATATCACCAAACATTTGAAACCAAGTCATATAAAGACCAGATAATCTTCATTTCAGTTACTTTTATTGGAGAGGAACTGCATGGGAGGGCGGTGTCATGTACATGGAACATACTATGTCTATGTAAAATGCAATAAAATACAAACATACATATGAGATGAACAAAAATCCCTGTGTGTTGGACCATTCCTGCTCAGTGAAGATGAAAGAATAAAATAAAAGCACTCTTTAATTCCCCATCTGGATTATTTAGATGAGGACAGTTTGAGAGAGGGTTCGTCATTAATAAAGGTGACAGATTGGGATTACTGGGCTAGGGGAGGGGTGGGGTTTGGGTTTGGGGAGGGGCGGGGTTTGCCGGTGATGGATGGAGCCCAACTGAGGAAAAAAGTGCACCCTGTACAGGTGCAGCTCCTATATTGATGAGGATACACTTTTAGACCTTCATCCCCCCTGAAAAACCCACCCCTCAAACCCCACAACCTGCATCCCCCTCCCCACAGCGCCCATCCTCCTGGAGCAGGAGGGCCGGTGTAGAACCTGTTTAGCGTAAATGTCATTATCTCAACTGTTTACTGTTTACTATATTTTACAGTGTTATCTATGTTTATCTGTGTTTGGCTTTGTGTTCCACAATTCTTGAGTGTTTATTAAAGGGTATTTTTTAATAAAAATCTGTTGAGGTAAACTGGAGTCCGCTCACAAACTGGCCATGCTTCACGCAGAACACATTACACAACAATCAATGTACTTCCCATCAGCCATTCTTCCTCATGAGTGGAGAATTTAAAGGTTTCTTTCTATTATAGCAGGAAGATGATATAACATGAATACCAGGAGATTGGCTGTGTATAGAAGACAACAAGGAGAAACGTTTCCATTAAAAAGGGTGAACATCTATTGATTTTAAAATGAATGAATTGTGCAAATGTTGCGATTTCATGAAGGGAAAAATAGACCCCTGGAAGGAGGGGTATTCAGCCAAATCCGAGTCCCCCTCCATTGTCTTTCAGGACTTAAAACAAAGACAAGGTCTTCTTCCTGGTTAGCTTTACCATGAATTTTTACAACCATTTTTACATATGCACATGTGCTTTTAGGTATTTCGTAGATGCTCTTATGCAGACAAACTTACAAGTGAATAAATGCATGTAGTTCAGCTGAAATAACAGTGCTCCTACCGATACTCAAAGGCAAAGTTTTTAACCATCTTTTGGAAAAGTCCTCCCTTGTTGCTTTCTGTCCACTATGCTGTCAGTCCACACCATGTTTAGGAGAAAGTGGCCACACATGTTTTCCGTAGTTGTCATGGTGTCTGGCCTCACTCTGCACACTCCAAGACACATACTGCCCACTGGGCAAGTACAGAGTCCATTCGGGCTCAGTTAACCAGCCTGTGGAATCCCAGCTGGGCGGGGCTGGGGGGATCAACAGAACATGATAAGAAGATGAGTTTAACCAACAACCTGCACAATGTTTCAAAAGTCAATGCAGACCTCTGACCAGGCATAGCCAGCGACTGAATGGCAGGAACAGGAAGTCCTGGCCATTGGCCACATAATGTCATTTCCATTTCCACAAGCTCAAACCAAGTCAAACAATCTCATTTTACACCCCAGACTGTTATTTACCCTCTGCTACCCTCTCTGACACTCAACCCCCACACTAAAGTTTCTCTGCTTCAGCCCTGGGGCCCATTCAAACTAGATGGTGGAGGTTCAGTTTTAGCGAGTAGAAGAAATGTTGTGTACTTGTTCCACCCATGCACTAAACCAGTTAATTTCCCTAATTAGCTCCCCTACCTGGCTGTAGATTTGTGCTAATTACAGTTGCTTGAATGTGGGTGGAACAAATACTTGGTACTTCTTTCTGAAGCCAGTCTTCTCCACAGGTAGTTCCATCTGTCGAGTAGCTGGAATGTGCACACTACAGAATGTGCACAGCTAGCCAAAACAGGCTGGCAGTATCGGCTGGAAAAGTGTTAGGGAGGTCATTTGTTTCATTGGAGGAGGGATCTGAAAAACACAGCAGTTTGTGGTACTTAAAGGGAGGGTGTATAATTTCTTGGGGAGCCCAAGAAAACGAACGGGTACTGCATGTCTTTGTCAATGCACGGGTTACTTTGTATTGTTTATGGTGATAAATTGCAAAAACATTTTACCCTTCTGTACAATTGTTTATCTGAAACAGCAAAAAATTATATCACAATCCCATGGAAGTGAAATTTAAAGTGAACTGCTGGAAAAATTAAGAGAGCAAGAGAGAGAAACATAGCTACATCTAAATCTAAATACATTATTTCTCTGGCTACTCTACCAAGGGTGCTCCGAATTTTATCAAGCAAGTTTCCCCACAGATCAGGAGAGTCGTTAGGCCTCCAAAAGCAAAATTTCCCTAGATAAAGTCAGCAACTTCTCTGTGTGCAGGCTGAGGAGTCTAGACACAAAGTTTAGCACTCCATTCACTGTGTTTATGTCATGTAGGTGTGGACCAAGACAGAAACAGGGTTCGAGACAGTGTGGGGACTCACACTTCAAGCAAATGGATGGGTCCCTTCGTCCTCTCTAAGGGAATTATGGGACTTAAGGTTGGAAGTGAATGATACTATCAATATTCTGAAGTGGCGCACTCAATATTCTGTACAAAACTATTCAGTTCATTAAGAGGACGGGTGTCTGACATAAAATTGGGAGTAAAGGAATACGTGAGACAGAATCACGTAGGCGAATTAAATTAATTTAAAAATAGAAACTGAAATCCTTTAGGGATACAGAGAAAAAGAAAATAATAGGTTAAAAGCACTTTCAGGAAATTCGGGCGATTGCTGCGGGATTAAATTACAGTTTCTCTGAGAGAATGTTGTTGATCAGACTAGAGACAGAGACTAGTTTACTCATGCGCCTCATTTTTCCTTGGACACAAATCGGTGATGAAGGGAAAATACCATGGTAAACTTAAAAGAAAAGCAATAAACATCAAACACAAGCATGTCGCCCGCGAAAATTGTCATCGGTGATGTCACAAATTTGAAAGTAGTGTGTCCAGTGCTGTTGCCCCACTACCGTGGGCTGAGCTGTCCAAGATCTAGTTCTTTAACTTCCCGACTGAAGGGGGAGAAAGAGAGAGAGAGAGAGAGAAAGAGGAAGAGAGAGAGAGAGAAAGAAAGAGAGAGATGCTTGAAATAAAACCTATTATCTGGAGAATATGAGCATTAGGACAAAAACAGCCAAGGAATGTTTGGTAGCAAAAGAAACCACAACAGGTATTATACGGAGGTCAGCTCCCCCTTACAGACCTGGTCTCTCGCTTTAGGAAAAGGACTTAGATTAAAACACGGAGTGAGTTCTGAAAAGTTTCCCTACCAGAGGGTGTGTTGTCTTTGCTGATTCCTGAAGAAAGTGAATCCCATTTTTGTAAGAAAAGGAAGAATCACTTTGCAAAGATGTTGGAGGGTAAATGAAAGATAACTGAATATACAAGTGAGCGAATGTACAAGCGAGTTGTTCAATACAATTTATGTACTCGTCGACTTTTTGTGAGCTTGAGTCTTGTGCGTGCGAGTGCCCGGTGCAGAAACGTCTCCTGTATTCCTCCGGTCGTGTTATTACCCTCCTCCGCGAGTGCAGCAGAGTCTGTCATGGTTATCCAGCGCTGGAGTGTGAATTTCAGCACCAGTGAAAGCTCCTTTCAGAACTTCAGCACCAACATCAGCTTTCTGGACCCTTTGGTGCCCCAAGATACATCTGGTCTGAGTAGAACCGGCCACACGGTGGTGGCGGTATTCCTTGGGCTCATACTCGTTCTGGGATTCCTGAACAATCTCCTCGTTCTCCTAATTTTCGCCCGGTTTCAGTCTCTCAGGACCCCTATTAACTTGATCCTGTTGAACATCAGTGTTAGCGACATGCTCGTGTGCATATTCGGGACTCCGTTCAGCTTCGCCGCGAGCCTCCGCGGGAGATGGCTCATCGGAGATCATGGCTGCAAGTGGTACGGGTTCGCCAACTCACTTTTTGGTGAGTTTCTCTCATTTCAGACGGGTTTTCACATGTGATTATTTGATTTGGAGGCTACTGCTGTTGTGTGATAAATTGTTGCAGCTGAGCAGTCATTGCACTGTTAACAGCACGTTTGATGTAGTTCTTGTACTGTATGTACTTAAATTAATTTACCGTTTGATTTGTTAAAGCTGCATACTGGTATAACTATATAGAAATAACAACGTGTACGGACCTCACATCGTTTCTCTGACTTACTTGTCAAATGTGGAAACTACACCTGTATTGCATATCCGAAGGAATATGTCTTAAACAGAATGGGTCTATCAAAATAAATATTCGAAATCTTTAAAAACTTCATAGGCAATGTGCATAACACGCCTTATTATGCACCACAGATGCAAAGAGCACGCCCAAAGCTCAGCGCTATGTTATTATATCTCCGAATTTCTAATGAAGTCATTTTCAAAAGTACGTAAATGGTAGAAGAATTCGCGCTCTTTCAGTGTTCAATTTTGGAGGTCTCGCTCAGTGAGCATGTGCACGTGATAACGGAGAGTATTCCAGATAGCACCAAGACTCGACTGTTATCACTGTTCAAGACTGCGGACGTGTACCGTGCAAGTGGATGTACCGATTCCCTCTTGAAACGCGCCGACAGAGCCGCTATAACTCTTCTTGTGTACTCCACAATGCTTCCCTTAGCATCACAAGAGGGTGACTAAATAAGTAAATTCTGTTGCCGACACTCAATGAAAGAATGGAGTCAAATGCCTGTCACCGAGGAAATCCAGGGGCAGTGAGCACTCAGCGATTCAGGACTCACTGTAGAACAATGATTACCGCAATGAGGAGCAGAGATTTACCCTGCAACTGAATTAGGTGGTGTACCCTGCAACCCAAATTCAGGAGCTTGCATAGACGTGGAGATAAAACGAAGCAGAATAATCATAGAAGCATCTGTGTGAGCATTAATCTAGGGAATTTACGCTGTCATATTCTGAACAGTAGAATGCCTTGACAGTAATTACAGTCCATTACTCATATGGCTGTTTTTGCTTGTTTGTTTTTCATTATGGGTTGTTTTAGAGGGTGTGTGAATGCTGAATGACCACAGCTGTGGCAAAGGTATATGGTTTTAAAGTAGCCAAGAGACATAAAGGAGGGTTGGGAACTACTGCTAAATTGGAGTTTTCAATCTAGTACAAGTAGTGAACGCTTCCTACTGGAGGGAGATGAACAGACATGGCATTCTGCAAAAGTGCACACCCGCTCGCTCTGACTGGCTGAGTTGATGAATTCTGTTGTTGTAGTAATTGCTCACTAGTCTGTATGTCTATGTGTGTGTGTGTGTGTGTGTGTGTGTGTGTGAGAGAGAGAGAGTGACAGTAACATCTTTACTACGAGGAAGGAAGAGAAGAGCTTGAAATCATTTAAGACCAGTAATTGCTCCGCTGGGAGCATTCAGCAAAACACAAACACATCCTTCTTCTTGTCCCCGGTGAAATCAGTGACACATTTGTGGAGAAACTGGAAGGGAACTGACATTTCCTACAGGCCAGTAAATAACGCGTTCTCCTGAGGGCATCTGTAGTCATATCTCAGTATTTTAAAGAGGGTGTTGGTTTTTTGGGGAATGAGGAATTGTGTTTTTGTCTGTTCATAATGTAGATTAAGGGAATGGCTGACTGTCATCCCGGAGAGCCAAAGAGTCTGGTGGTTTTCCCTGTTACTCAGCACTTAATCAGTTTATTAGGCTAACTCTCATCGCCTGACTTTTTGGGTCTACATTTATCACTAAATTTAGGGTGAACAAAAAAAACCACTCAGCAGATCCATTGGACATTGAAGGTAGGATAGAAACATTCAAAGCAAAGACAGCCACAGCACTGTTTGTTGAACTGGTGATTGGACAACGAGAGTGTGGAGGTATGCTGGTGATCTACACCATCTACCAGTGTTGATCTTACACTGAATTTAGTCCAATAGAAGAATGCCTGGCCATACTCCCGGGCAACTCCATTGGGCAATCCACAACTAGAGCCACAAGGTATACACCAATCATCATTGCTGTTGTTCTTTTGGTTATTAGCAACATACTCTGTGGTTGGTGGAGCTCCTTTCTAGGGTATAGAGGATATCTACTCTTCATCGTTCTAACCCTCTCTTCTACAAAGTCATTGTATCCCTCATGTCCTTATCTTATGAGTATTACAAATACAGTGCATTGTCAAAGTACTACAACTACTACCAAACCGTACACTGTCGATCAGAGTTAATGTAATACTGAATATATGAAGTGTGGCTGTTAATTCATGAGAATTAATGCTGTAATTCAATTTTAATTAATAAAACTTATATTTAAATTCCTTTCCCCTTCAGTATATTCCCCCTCTGCAACTATACACTGCTGAATCAAAGCAGTGCAGTAGGTCTTCTTAGGTCAGTCGTCTCAGAACCCCTGTCATTTTCTTCTGCACTTCTGGAACAGAGTCAAAAATGGGTTCCCTTGAAGTAGCAGTTTTCGGCTGAGAAACGCATCACAGTACTTGACCACCTTCTCTATCCACCTGATCTAGCACCATGCGACTTTTTTCTTTTGCCTAAAATCAAGTCTGCACTCGAGGGAACCCGTTTTGAGTCTGTTTCAGAAGTGAAGAAGAAAAAGACGGAGCTTCTGAGACAACTAAAATGTAACTTGAGATGTTTTCTTCATTAAAATTGAATTACAGCATTAGTCTCATTATTTAATAGCCATACCTCGTATTCCAATTTAACAACAGCAAAAGTGATTGGTGGATACTTTCCAGCCGTTAACACCCAGAGTGAATCTGGAAGTAGTGAAAGAAAACGTTGATCATTCATTTTTAGCATTGGTGTATTGGTTGTTTGTAGCTGTTCTCCGGTGGCGATCCTTCTTGTGCCGTTACCCATGATCCTCTGTGTCTCTCAGGCATCGTGTCCCTGGTGTCCCTGTCCATCCTGTCCTACGAGCGCTACTCCACTGTGCTGCGCTCCGCCAAGGTGGACGTCTCCGACTACAGGAAGGCCTGGCTGTGCGTGGCTGGCTCCTGGCTGTACTCCTTGGTGTGGACTCTGCCGCCCTTCCTGGGCTGGAGCAGCTACGGGCCCGAGGGTGCGGGCACATCCTGCTCGGTGCAGTGGCACCAGCGCTCCGCCGCAAACGTGTCCTACGTGGTGTGCCTCTTCATCTTCTGCCTGATCCTGCCTCTCCTGCTCATGATCTTCTGTTACACCAGGATCCTAATGGCTGTCCGGGGGGTAAGTGCCGTATCCCTGGCCATGATACTGGGCTTCATTCGAAACAGGGCTCACTGCACAATAGAGCTGCAATGATTAGTTGATTAATCGATTAGTCGATCGAAAGAAAATTAATCCCCAACTATTTTGATAATC
Organism: Albula glossodonta; assembly: GCA_019788955.1. Taxonomy (NCBI): domain Eukaryota; kingdom Metazoa; phylum Chordata; class Actinopteri; order Albuliformes; family Albulidae; genus Albula; species Albula glossodonta. Next base: position 256,668 of record JAFBMS010000123.1, read on the forward strand.
GATTAATCGTCTCAGTCATTTTTTTAAGCAAAAATGCCAAAAAATGTGATGGATCTATGTTCTTTTAATGACATTTAATGATGTCAACTTGTGCTCTAAGAAACTGTAATGGGCATTTTTCACTGTTTTTGATGTTTTATACACCACACAATTAATCGATTAATTGGGAAAATAATATGCAGATTAATTGTTAATGAAAATAGTTGTAACAGACACCCTTACGCTGCTCACATTTTTACACATGATACATTTATACGGCTGGATATTCACGGCAGCAATTCAGGTGGGGTATCATTCTCAGGGGTACAGCAGCAACGCCATACCTGGGAATCGAATGTGCAAACTCACAACTTTGTCTATATTATTGCTGTTGTTTTTTGCCAGTTATAACTTCTCAACACTGATCTCCCTGAGGTTGACTCTTCTTGTTGAATGCTCTCTCCTGCAGACACCCATGATGAGTATAATTATGATTTTTCAAAGCCGTTTGCCACTGGCTGAGACGTTCAGAGTCTTGAAATCAGTAGTTGTGCTGGTGAAATTGGAAAATAATTTTTTAAACTAAAAAACAGACAAACATCCTAATAAATATCAATTTTTTGCATAAAAATTCTGTCAAAGGACAAAGGCAGTTGTATATATTTGTAGCAATTACCCTTTGCTGTCGGGATTAAAGTTTTTTACTGGGACGTAATTATGATATTTGCTCATAAAACCCGTCTCTGATACTTTGATTCTGTGATATTTTGAAACAAGGATACTTTGTCTACCAAATGAACCAAAATTTTTCGCTAGGTTGTGTGATCTGCCTTATGAAAATGCAATGATACTGTAATAGAAGACACTTTGTGCACCAAATTTACCAATATAGCCAAACTCCATTACCTAGTGATGTGTTAGCGATGAATCATCTGAATTCGGACTTGTGATGCTTGTAGTATAGCTGGAATTATAAAACTTTTATTTGATTAAACACCAGTCTTTCAGCTTATATTTAATGAATTTCATGAACATGCATCATGCTACAACAGACTGCTATAACATGGATGACAGGTTCAGGGATAGTTGTAACAGGATCTTCAAAAGTTCTGCAACAATTCCCTAATTACGATTACGAATTCACGAAAGTTATTCTTGAATATTCTTGTATTTTTCCGCACTCCAAATAATGGAAGGAAAAAACTGACAGCGGAATGCATGCAGATATTCTCTAAAGAGCCTCAGATGAGGTTGTACAGGGTGGCTCTGTGTGATCTCTGACAAACAGCTGTGGTATTTGTCCCGTAACTCTTTGCAGACTCTAGAAAAAAAGTGAGTTGCTCAGAGCAGGCTACTGCAGTGCCAATAGGGTGTTTATTGTTGAGCAGGAGGAGAGGCTTGCTAATGAAGGTAACTGATCTGTAATTATGGACTGTCTCCTCATGAGGTAAGCAAATGACAGGCACATGATAGGCAAAAGTGAGTCAGTACAATGATGAAGTTTGGGGAGTACTATTGTTCCAAATGACCTTCTTCAAGTCTGTAAACAAACAGATTTTGAGGAAGACTGAAAAAACGTTCATTGTGAAAAAGTTCAAATGGAGGCAAATGTATATGAGTGTACACCAACACAGCCTCTTTCAATTTTAGCATTATAAGGCATGTCCCTCATGTTTTTTGCAGCAATTACATTTTCTGAGTTTTTGCACTTTCAGCTACTTATGTGGGTACTTTGTCTCAAATTTTGAAAGGTCTAGCACAAATAAGAGCAGAGTAATGGATGCAAAAGTAAACATTGTTTCAATCATACCTGCTCTGCTCTAAACCTAAAACGTTTTGTTTTTAAAACGTATGTTGTATTCCTCTCTTTTATAATTATCTCACTGTAAGACCTGTTAAATCTTTGCTTGGCTATAAGCAAGAAATCTGCATTTTTCTGTTTTTACAGAACATACACATCCCTAAGGTTCCTGCTTTCATCAGACTTATTCTCACCACAAACCATTCTCACCATTCCTTACTGAGGAAGAATATCTCATACACTTACTATCCCAGCCTCCACTTTGTATTAGCTTGTTCGTTCCATTATTACCAAAAGTTAACCTGTGGCTTTGCACAAAATGCATATAAAATGAAAGTAGATTTTTATATTGTCTAAATAACAACCATTAGGCCTATATTATGTACTTTAACAAAGTGGCTTGTGCATAAATTCTGTGGAACATAGCCAGCAAAGGCGCTATAGTTCTAACTGGCTCTATATAGTGCCAAAATAAGGTTACTCTATCATTACTTACAATGTGTATTCAAAGCGATTGAGGCAGCGTTAATCAGCTGCATTGAAAGCCAACATACGCACAACCACCCCCATACCCCCCCCCCCCCCCCCCCCCCCCCCCCCCATTTATGTGGGGACATATTTTTTGTTTTTATGGATTTGTACTCTCACTCAATGGTCTTTAAATAATACAATGACTGGGACACTTGTTTCATTTGTAATCCAATGTGCTGGACTACACATTCAAAACAGCAAAAAAGTCACTGTCCAAATACATACTTACTAAATTGCATTTATATATGTAAATATGTTTTGTATTAAGGTATACATATAAATATGTTTTGTACGGTGTTCATTATTTCTTTGGCAAGTAATGGGGGATAAACAAGAAAACTCCGGACTGTGTGGTTGCGTGAAAATATTTCACTACAGAGCGTCTCTGTTCAGCCTTGGGTTAGGCAACAACGCTGACACTTCCAGTTGTAAATGGACTGTTTGTTTGAGAGACAAGGTAACAAGGCTTCTATTTTGACTTGGAACAGCAATATGGCCATAATTGTCGGAATGACTTCATAACAGTGTGTTACGCTGTTTCTCTGTGCAGGTCATTGATCAACACAACCATTCAAAATCAACAGAACTACCATAAATTGAAAATATGTATACCCCTAAGGAACAACCCCACCCCACACCCCGAGGTTGTATAATAAAACGCAAAAAAACACTTTAAGTAATGAGGTACGTTCTCTGTTTCTCTCTCTCTCTCTCTCTACCCTGGTCGCCATATAACGGTCCTGGTGATGCCAGTCAGGAAATTAACGAGGGCAGCAGAGCGGCTGTGAGAAATATCATGGTGCGAAATTCACTTTGCTTTGGATCCGCTTTTTTCAGTTCTATTTAAAGATGGCACTGATCAGGCCTTTCATTGAGCCATTTCCTATTGATTTTGTCTTCAAAAACTGTGCTTCAGGGAGCGGGGTTAGCCAGCGCACGGTGGGTCATTGACCCTCTCGGTTAGTGTGAGTCATCACCGGAGACCGTAAGCTGCCATCTGCGCGGGAGTGTGTAATTAGCGTTCCGATCGCCGGCAAAAGTCGGCGCCTGTTTTCCACAGCCTTGGTTTGTGAAGGAGCTCTTGGTGGTATTTTTAGAATCTAGGGCTTGTCTGTTACTATTGGTGACAGCCTGTTGCGCAACCAAGTTCATTTCTTCCAGGATTTCTCTCCCCATCTGAGGGGAATCAGGGCTCTATATCCAATTAATGCGGCGAGTGCCGCTTCTGGCTCGAGTCCAGGGGGTTTTTTTTCCGTGGAAAGTGATTACCAGACTGTGAAACAGGTCTATAAAAATGTCTAGAACAACAACGGCAGTTGATATTCTTGTGAAGATCATGCAATGGAAACCAAATTGTTTGCCATTTATAGAAGTGCTGTCTCAAATGTGTTTTGTGCCGTTATTCGATGTAATAGCTGCGATTAAATTAACATCAATTCTTAAATGACCAAAACAGGCTTCACATCTCTCAGTGTTGTACTATTGCAAGATATTTTGGAAGCAGCAGCTTTCGCTGTAAAAATCTCAAATAATATGCAACATAGGGGACTTCTGGTTCCGAAAACAAATGCAAAACCACTGTAGCTAACAATTGTTGGTGGTAGAATGGTTTTCAGATAGAACATAGATTGGCTAAGCTGATGTGCAGTTATGATCTTTGTTTCTGAAGTTTCCATGTACACATGGGACATCTTGGGAACTCATTCTGTGGTTGCAATATACTGTATGAATCAGTTCTATCTTTTCTATGCACTGCTATCGTTTTGCTCAGTCCTCCTTGAAAGAGATTTACGTCTTTTTAGGTTAAAGAATCAAGGTAAAAGAATGAATAGATATAATAAAAAGAAGGACAGATTAGTCAGTGTAAGGTCAGTGTAATCGAACCCTTGAATGAGACTACAGGAGTGTGCCACTTGTCAGGTTATTGATATTGTGTTTTCGTTGGGTGTTTGATGAAAGGAATGGCGGAGAGAATGGAAGGAAATGGAGGTAAACAGGTGACATTTATCGTAATCCAAGGTAAATTATGTTAAATCAAAAAGACATTATCAGTGCACAATCTTTGTAGATATCATATGAACAGGTTACTGGTACAATGTGTCATCGCCACCCTTTAGGCCAGATAAGAGGTATGGGTCTGACTAAGCGTTTCACCATCTCAGCTAACGGGAGGCTGTGTGCGCAGTGCACACATGCACAGTCCAAGTGCAGAGACGTCTGCATTTAATTAAGGCTTACAAAACAACCATGGTTGATTCTTTCATTTTCCCTGCTGCCACATTTCCCTGCCAGAGACATAGGCACTGCCCTGCAGAAAAACACAGGCACTTCACTGCAGCCAGAGACATAGGCACTGCCCTGCAGAAAAACACAGGCACTTCACTGCAGCCAGAGACACAGCCACTGCCCTGCAGCAAAACACAGGCATTGCCCTTCAGACAGAGACACAGCCACTGCTCTGCTGACTCCAGAGACACAGGTACTGCCCTGCAGCAAAACATAGGCATTGTCCTGCAGCCAGAGACACAGCCACTGCTCTGCAGCTAAACACAGGCATTGCCTTGTAGAAAAACATAGGCACTGTCCTGCATCCAGAGACACAGCCACTGTCCTTGGAAACTGCAGCAGTTAATTTATTTCCAAAGATCTTTTTAGCAACTGCATTGGAGAAAATGAGTGTGTGACCATATGAAAGAAATCCGCCACCAAAAACTACTAAATATGACACCAATCGTACATATAAGGACACAGTGCATCTGTTCTACAGATACCTCATCAGTCATCATCTGAGCTACTCAAAGGCCCACTTGACTCTTTCTATGTTTTTCAGCTGATACATCACATCCTGTAGCTTGAGGTTACAAGATGATCCATGTTGAAAATTTGACATTTCAGTGAAAGCTTGACAATTTTGGCAAAGAAATTCAATCTTATAACTTCCTAATAAAATGATTTCCCATGGGCCTTGTAATGCATTCTTGCATATATTACAGGTATGGCATTACTCTTCTTTTCATAAAGTCACTGGCTAAACTGAGGGGGCGTTGCTTTTCCAACCAGTTCCATGAATGACTACATGGACACTCCCTGTTTCTCTTTTTAGAGTATTTTTTGAAGAAAACCAGGAAGTGAAATTGGCTGGAGTTGAAGCAAACTTGCAGGTTGTATGCTTAGTTAAGTAATCTGTATGATTCAATCTGCATAGGACAGCTACATGCCTTGTTGCAATCTATACACCAACACCAGTCCAATTGGAGATAAAATGATAGAAAGATTTTTTTATAGAAAGATTTTTTACACCACTGCTGTCCTTAGTGCACAGAGGTGTTTGTACTCGCACCACCACTGTCCTTACTGCACAGAGGGGTTTGCACTTAGTGTCAGAAATAATGCATACACAAATGTGTCCTTTGACTATTTTGTACCTCTACCTCTATAATAGTTATTTAAAAAAAAAAAAAAAAAAAAAAACATTTTTGAGATCGATACTCAAACATCAATCAGTTATCCTGCATCATTTGCATGCTGCTATAAATTTATTTTGTTCAAAACACCATGTAACTAATACATGACAAATGTAAAGTACAAATAAGTCCCCATGTTGAGAAAGGTTTAAAACTAAAAACAAACTGCTTTTATGATGCCAACAATGTACTATCTGTAATAACAACACCCAGATATGTTATATATACAAAGTTGTATATAAATGGTACACAGTGACGTAAAATGTCTTCGGTTAGTCATTTATGGATCCCGATTTGTCTCGATCAAGGTGGCAAGTACATTTATATAGAGGGGAGATAAGAATGACTCACAAGCCCAAAAAAAAAATCCCTTTCTCTTCACTCTCAGGTGACAAAGATCAACCTGAAATCTGCACAGAGGCGAGAGAACCACATCCTGCTGATGGTGGTGTCCATGGTAACCTGCTACTTGCTGTGCTGGATGCCCTATGGGGTGATGGCTCTGGTGGCCACCTTCGGGAGGATGGGGCTGGTGACGCCCACCACCAGCATCGTACCCTCCATCCTGGCCAAGAGCAGCACCGTCTTCAACCCTATCCTTTATGTCCTCCTGAATAACCAGGTAAGATACCGGGGGGGAGGGCAGGGGGACAAATGTATATTGCGTTTTAGACACATGATCCATGTTTAACTGTACAATTTCTGAAGCAGTCAAGGTGCCTTTCTCAACGGTAAAACAGTGGTGCCCTCCCTAGGGCTATTATATATATATATATCCAACGGTCTTCAACCCTGTCATTTACCTCTTCCAGAACACCCTGTTGAGCTATTTTGGGAGACTGGCCACAATACTGAGTATATAAAGAGCTGATAGTGAGATATAATGGTTAGGGAGGTCTCTCGGCCTCTAACTCAGAGCTTGGAGATTTAATCCCAAGATAGGATTCTGCCATTTTACTTTTTACCTAGAAAAATAAATTAAAAAATCAGTTGCACAAGTACCAGATGTTGTGATAATATCCTTAAAAATAAATCATCTTTATGTTGTACATTGATCATTATATTTTCCAGAAACAGCATTTATAGTTATAATCAATATGTTGCATTTCTGTAAGAGCATACAGCTGGGCTGTAGGGACTGATGATGATGACGATGATGGGACCCCTTAGTGAGCACAATGCACAAACGAAAAGCTAAGGAACGAATTCCCCAACCACTAAGGTCTCGAGGGAGACAGAATAGAGGGAACAAATCCCTAAAACAAAAACAAAATTACACTCCTGTGGGAGAACCCCAACTCTAAGATAAATAAAAAGAAACTAAGACTTCAGGAGTGAAAAACTAACAGCTCTTAATATATAAAGAGCTAACTGCGAAATACCACGCAGATACTTCAGAATCAAAATTCTTCGGCGGGTGAACACGGATCAATCCCGCAAGAAAAAGAAAATAAATAACTTCGTAAAGATTCGTACATTATACTTACACACAAGGCATACTAAGCCAAAAACCAAACAAACTCTCTGCCAAAGCCGGCGAAGTAGATAGACGACACTAACGCAAAGAGATGCTGAAGCCCTGGGTAATATAAACCCCTCACACACCTGAAACCAGTTACTAATCGGCCAAACCTAGCAGTCAGCCGATAACCAAAAGAACGTTGTTAGCTTCCCGACGATAGTACAGGCGAGAAAGCACGAAACAAATAATAAAACCCAAGACAGCACCTGCAATCATGACATGAGTCCACCTGGTAACATTAATATTGCTGGCCTAGTGTTTTTTCCCCATAATATGTCTGTGGCTATTGAATTATTGTTTTCTCAATCCCACAGTTTTCCAAAGCTTGATGTCCTTTAAAGAGCTTGTGGAATTCTGGAAATTCACTCCCAGTTCTTTCCAAATGGGCTAAATTGATATTTTTTCTTATATATATGTCTGTGTGTGTGTGTGCGCGCGCATGTGTGCGTGCACAATTTGGATTCCACTGACGTGTGAAGCATTACACGTCAGCCAGGTTTCCGACTCAAAAAGAGATTGATTTAGGTTTATCAGTGATTTGATCCTTGTAAGCTTACAGATTTTGTACGAGTGTCTATTTTAAGGTTTTACTGAAAGTGTGTCATGACATTTTGGAGAGTGGTCCGGAAAACATATTACATTTTCTGTTTATTGTTATTATTAACGTGTTTACTTAAGGAAATACAGTTTGGTTAGTTCCTATTAAGCTTATACCAGATAAATTCCACACTTTGTTTTCAGCGTGTATTTTTGGATATTATATTTCCATAATGTCATACAAACCAGGTTCTGAAAACATCATAACTTTGTGCATGGGCAACTGCAAAGCAAAGTAGAATTATGTGCCTGATTGATCAGTTTTAATCAGTTTACTGAAATTAGAATATGGACAGTATGGTGTAGCGTACCTGTTAAAGGATGCTTACTGAAATTAGAATATGGACAGTATGGTGTAGCATACCTATTAAAGGATGCTTACTGAAATTAGAATATGGACAGTATGGTGTAGCGTACCTATTAAAGGATGCTTACTGAAATTAGAATATGGACAGTATGGTATAGCGTACCTGTTAAAGGATGCATACTGAAATTAAAATATGGACAGAATGGTGTATTGTAGCTGTTAAAGGATGCTTGCTGAAATTAGAATATGGACAGTATGGTGTATTGTAGCTGTGAAAGGATGCTTACTGAAATTAGAATATGGACAGTATGGTGTATTGTAGCGGTTAAAGGATGCATACTGAAATTAGATATGGACATTATGTTGCAGTGTGGCTGTTAAAGGATGCATACTGAAATTAGAATATGGACAGTATGGTGTATTGTAGCGGTTAAAGGATGCTTACTGAAATTAGAATATGGACAGTATGGTGTATTGTAGCGGTTAAAGGATGCATACTGAAATTAGATATGGACATTATGGTGTATTGTAGCTGTTAAAGGATGCTTACTGAAATTAGAATATGGACAGTATGGTGTATTGTAGCTGTTAAAGGATGCATACTGAAATTAGAACTGTACATATTTTGCCATGAGCCAATGAAGATACAAGTGCATTAGTTCACATCTCACATTGTGCTCTTAGCGCAATGGTTTTCTGAAGCTGGTAGTAGCAGATTTCTTTATTCAACCACAAAAAATTGTACCTCATCATCATTATGGTTACACATAAACTATAAATATATTCCAGGGAAATGTACTACCTGTTGTAATTTAGCTGTCATCTTTAATGGGGGTTGTCCCAGATTGTTCAGTTAATAACGGAGTACCTGTTTAAAAATACTGCTGGAAAGAAATGAATAATTCTACTTTGAAGGTAAGGAATTATAGGATATGGTCTGTGTGTACTTAGAAAGAATCTGTAGGTCGAGTCTGAATTCTCTTCCTGATTTATGGGTGTATATATAATGCTAATGAATTCCATCCCCACTGTATATGTAAAGCAACCTACTGCTACAACAGCTACTGCTACAAGCAAAGACAAGTATTTCTATTGCCACTGCTACGACAACCCCTAATGACTGCTGCTACTGTTTACTATTGCCACTGCTACTACAACCCCTAATGACCGCTGCTACTGTTTACTATTGCCACTGTTACTACAACCCCTGTGACTGCTGCTACTGTTTACTATTGCCACTGCTACGACAACCCCTAATGACTGCTGCTACTGTTTACTATTGCCACTGCTACGACAACCCCTAATGACCGCTGCTACTGTTTACTATTGCCACTGCTACTACAACCCCTATGACTACTGTTAGTGTTTACTATTGCCACTGCTACGACAACCCCTAATGACTGCTGCTACTGTTTACTATTGCCACTGCTACTACAACCCCTAATGACCGCTGCTACTGTTTACTATTGCCACTGCTACTACAACCCCTATGACTACTGTTAGTGTTTACTATTGCCACTGCTACGACAACCCCTAATGACTGCTGCTACTGTTTACTATTGCCACTGCTACTACAACCCCTAATGACCGCTGCTACTGTTTACTATTGCCACTGCTACTACAACCCCTAATGACCGCTGCTACTGTTTACTATTGCCACTGCTACGACAACCCCTATGACTACTGCTACTGTTTACTATTGCCACTGCTACGACAACCCCTGTGACTACTGTTAGTGTTTACTATTGCCACTGCTACTACAACCCCTAATGACCGCTGCTACTGTTTACTATTGCCACTGCTACGACAACCCCTAATGACCGCTGCTACTGTTTACTATTGCCACTGCTACGACAACCCCTAATGACCGCTGCTACTGTTTACTATTGCCACTGCTACGACAACCCCTAATGACCGCTGCTACTGTTTACTATTGCCACTGCTACGACAACCCCTAATGACCGCTGCTACTGTTTACTATTGCCACTGCTACGACAACCCCTAATGACCGCTGCTACTGTTTACTATTGCCACTGCTACGACAACCCCTAATGACCGCTGCTACTGTTTACTATTGCCACTGCTACGACAACCCCTAATGACCGCTGCTACTGTTTACTATTGCCACTGCTACTACAACCCCTATGACTACTGTTAGTGTTTACTATTGCCACTGCTACTACAACCCCTATGACTACTGCTACTGTTTACTATTGCCACTGCTACGACAACCCCTGTGACTACTGTTAGTGTTTACTATTGCCACTGCTACGACAACCCCTATGACTACTGCTACTGTTTACTATTGCCACTGCTACGACAACCCCTGTGACTACTGTTAGTGTTTACTATTGCCACTGCTACGACAACCCCTAATGACCGCTGCTACTGTTTACTATTGCCACTGCTACTACAACCCCTAATGACCGCTGCTACTGTTTACTATTGCCACTGCTACGACAACCCCTAATGACCGCTGCTACTGTTTACTATTGCCACTGCTACGACAACCCCTAATGACCGCTGCTACTGTTTACTATTGCCACTGCTACGACAACCCCTAATGACCGCTGCTACTGTTTACTATTGCCACTGCTACGACAACCCCTAATGACCGCTGCTACTGTTTACTATTGCCACTGCTACGACAACCCCTAATGACCGCTGCTACTGTTTACTATTGCCACTGCTACGACAACCCCTAATGACCGCTGCTACTGTTTACTATTGCCACTGCTACGACAACCCCTAATGACCGCTGCTACTGTTTACTATTGCCACTGCTACGACAACCCCTAATGACCGCTGCTACTGTTTACTATTGCCACTGCTACGACAACCCCTAATGACCGCTGCTACTGTTTACTATTGCCACTGCTACGACAACCCCTAATGACCGCTGCTACTGTTTACTATTGCCACTGCTACGACAACCCCTAATGACCGCTGCTACTGTTTACTATTGCCACTGCTACGACAACCCCTAATGACCGCTGCTACTGTTTACTATTGCCACTGCTACGACAACCCCTAATGACCGCTGCTACTGTTTACTATTGCCACTGCTACGACAACCCCTAATGACCGCTGCTACTGTTTACTATTGCCACTGCTACGACAACCCCTAATGACCGCTGCTACTGTTTACTATTGCCACTGCTACGACAACCCCTAATGACCGCTGCTACTGTTTACTATTGCCACTGCTACGACAACCCCTAATGACCACTGCTACTGTTTACTATTGCCACTGCTACGACAACCCCTATGACTACTGCTACTGTTTACTATTGCCACTGCTACAACAACCCCTGTGACTACTGTTAGTGTTTACTATTGCCACTGCTACTACAACCCCTAATGACCGCTGCTACTGTTTACTATTGCCACTGCTACGACAACCCCTATGACTACTGTTAGCGTTTACTATTGCCACTGCTACTACAACCCCTGTGACTACTGTTAGTGTTTACTATTGCCACTGCTACGACAACCCCTGTGACTACTGCTACTATGATTACCAGTGCCACTTGGAGGGGGGGGGGGGCTTCTCATTAAATAAAAAATAAGATTTTGATTGTGATTTGAAGATTTTGCCTGTCAGTTTTACAGGTGCTTTGTGGCCTTCCTGAAATGCCAGCCAGACCCCCAAACCAACCTGACGCTGACGGCCCAGCAGAGCAGCCGGGCTGAGGAGCAAGCCCGTAACAGTACCCCCCTCCTCCTCCAGAAACCCGGAGTGGCCCTCCCTCCTGTGCAGGCCTCCAGCCTGGAGACCCCTGCGGGCCCCCAAATGGGATTGGAGCAGCGCAGCCTGATCCTAGTGGCACACTACACACCCTGAGACTGGGAGCGTGGCGAGGTTTGGGTGGTCCAGGGATGGGACAGAGAGCACCCCTGAAGCACCTGTTGTGAAGACCCCCCCCACCAACCCCAAGCACAGCCAGCCCAGAACTTCTGGGGGTCCTTACCACAATTCAAGCTCAATGTCATGGGTCCTCCTGACCACTAGGAGGCCATAAGCATATTGCTTCTTCCATAGACTCTGTCTGGTCATGTCATGTCACATAAAGGCTTTTGCACCAATGGGCGCAGTTCCGTTTTACTTCTTGGCCTCGACTGGGGTTCTGTTATCGAATAATGCTGTGTCTTACCTTTCTGCCTGTGAAATAATGACACCCCAAATCCTCTTCTCCTGTCTCAGCCATCACCTCAGGGCTAAAAACAGGACTGGGCAAAGCAAGGGCAGAGTATCTGTGATCTCACACTCCCTCTGATCTCAAAAACATCCTGTAATAATCATTTTTCTTACTGGGGCAGGTATAGGATCAAATCCCTGTGGTACTTCAGGACAAGATTTTTGAAAATTTGTCACAGGATTTCTGAGGTAGAATTGTGATATTTCTGAGGATGAAATTTTATTTCTTACCTTTGGTTTCACACTTTTATGCGGTGTGACTCAGATATTACAGATATCGTGGGGATTTTCTTTAGTACACAATGTCAGACACTATTGGGTCCCCCGCTTGCTCCAACCTACCTACACACACTGACCTCATTTACAGTTTGTGTTCCGGTCCTCTTAACGTTGATTTGATATTTATCTTTTTTTATTGCCAACGTTAAAATGGAAAAGGTCGATAAGATATTTGCCCCCGCTTTGAAAAACTTTGCCTTTCATGTATGCATTTCCTTTCCCTTTGCTTAACATGTACTTTGGAGGAGGAAACTATAGCTGGCAAATAAGGCACAGACTTAAGAAAGATTCTTTTTCACTTCAGGGTAAATGTACATTTTTACAATGCACAAATGACACATACATTGCATTGACACACACATCGAAAAGCAGACACTCATGCACAAACACAAACTCACATAGACACACACACACACACACTCACACACTTCACATTCTGAATTTGATTCCACAATGAAGATAATTTTTCAACAGGAACTTCTATTTTGAAAGATCCAACAGGGTCTAGCATTCATTAATCAATTATAAAACATTGTTTCTTCCAAACAGTCATGCTCCCTGTAATGGCTGAGATGGAAATCAGCTTTGCAGGTTGTCTGGGTTCTATCTTGTGCAGTGCAATCAACGGCCCACGCAGTGCAAGCCTGTGAGCAGAGCACACACAGACGAGACGTACAGACACACACACACACACACACACACACACACACACGCACACACACAATGTAAAATAACTGTGAAAGTTCCAATGAAACATCTCTGGGGTCCACTGTAAAGAATTTGATAACATGGTTCAAGCAGTGTGACTGTGTTAGCTATAAATATTCAGTGTAATTGAAATCTAAATTAGATTTTCTCTTAATTACTTATTTTAGAGGCTGTTTGATAATGCATGAGATGTAATTCCTTTAATTGAGTCACCAGGGACTATTTATAAAGAATATTTATAAAGACTTCATCCCTGAACCCCATAGTGTTATTTGGTGACACACAGAAACGTCACTGTTTATGTTCTCACTGCTGCCAGTGGGAGGAGCTGTTGTTCATACTACAACAACAGCTTAAATCGTCCAGCTTCCCTTTTCTTCTCGCCATCAAGATTCAGGCTTCTTTCTTGGATTCTAGATTTGTTTTATGGTTCTCGTTCCATCTAAGGTAAATGTGTATTATTGGGGTATGTGCAATTTAAAAGCCACAATGTAAAATGGTACAAGATTTTGAAATGACAGAATTTCCACCCATAGTATGAAATTTGAATGTAGTACATTTTGTGAAATGAGTATTTTTAAAAAAGTCCTTATTACTGTTCATTGGAGCCATCACTGCTCTGTGCCTTTACAGATTGTGTCCTAGAAGCATTTCATGGCTGACTCTCGAGCTCATGAAAAATAAATCCATTTTCTCTATTGTGTGTGTTTTACTTTATGGACTCTGATTTTGTGTTTTGAAAATGGATTTGTTATATCATATTTTGCATAGTGGCCATCCTTCAACTAAATACATGCAGTCCAGAAAATCAGTACGTATTGCTAATATTGTCCCTGGGGAAATGGAAGAGAAAGTTTTTTTTTTAACGCCAACATTTACATTTCAGCTCAAGAAATTCTCAGCTTCTAATGTACTGTTCAAGCGAACGTAGTGTCTTTTCGAGCATCTGCACCTCAAGTGCACTCCATCCTGTTCAAGATGGCCTTTTTCTGAACTAGTTTGCTTGTCTTCAGCAAAACAATTGGAAAAGCAAAGAACATGGTTTAAAGTAGGTCTGTTTTGATCAAACTACACATGTCCTTAAAGAGACTATTGTGAATTGGGTTAGATTGAATCCACCCCAAAGCTTAATTATGGCCAGGTCATTATAAACATAATAAATCATATAAATTAAACCCCAACTACTATACTATGAGCGTGAAAACCGTATTTCTGCTCATTGGAGGGTACCCACTGTTTTAGAAATATCAACAGCACGACTCCCGACGAATGAACAGAGAAAAGATCTAAAGCAGCGCAATTGAAACGAGGGCAGGGAATCTTCCTCTCCCTTTAACTTACATTTCACATTTCAACGTGCTCAAAATGATGCATTTTTCCTAACAGAAACAGAAGATTTGCGCATCCTCTCCAGCGCGGCGGATTGAGTGAATCACTCGCGGCGCTACTTGCAGTCATCGGTTCTGCACCCTCGCACATGGAAACTCCACATACGGTGCTCATGCGGCAGATGATGGAGAAACCATGATAGGTTAAGTTTTGCATTCCAAAACGAGTACCGCTCATTTCAGACGTCCTCTCTCGTCTCTCTTTTAGGTTAACGAGTACAGTTAGTTAATTACGCTGGACGTGATGGATGGGTTGCCCTTAACACAACACATCGACTAAAATGGCTTCATAAAAACATTTGCGGGAGAAGAACCGGGATCTGCTTCATGTTAAAGAGTTTGGCCACATTTTATCAATAATCCATGTGGCGTTTTTTTTTCTTCTTCTAATCAATAAAGAGATTAGTTTTGTCATGCTGAGGCCTAAAGTGAACTAAAAGGTCAGTCAATTGATAGAAGCAGGACTCAGCAAAATAAATAAACATAAAAAAATAAAGTGCTGACTCACTCATCAGTTATTTTGCCTGCCAAATGTCCAAAAGCATACAAACAACCAAAGCACAAACAAATCAAAACAAGGCAAAACGAGAACTGAGAAACGACTACATGAATATATAATGTGGGAGTTGTTGTAACATAGAGAGATAAGCAAGAGTCAAATATCGAAAAATTAAACTGTGAGAATTTTCCATTTAATGAATGCTGCAGAAAATATCTCATACAGCCAAATAAATGATACGTTATTACAGGCTTACCTGCGTGCTCTCTCCGTAAGCATGGCCAATATGGAGTTTAGCTCTGACAAAGGCACATGGTACTATTAGTTTCCGACCCAAAGTCAAGATGAAACAGGGGAACGTGGGATCAGCCCATATTTCACTCCTGTTTTTAGCACGCAAAGCAGAGGCCAGAGAGTTTGGAGATTTCTATTCAGAGTTTCCACTGCCAAACCCCTGATTATTTTTTCTGTTATAGGCTTTCAGCAATCTGATTGGTGCCAGCAGATTTCTTATTGTGGATTTTGCTGGTTTATCCATGGCTGGCCCTACAGCATCGAATTTAGTGGCTGCTTAGGGGCCGCTGCCAGCAACGGAATCCGTCCGAATAAATTATGCTAAAAAGTCCCAACATAATTTGTTCGATAAATGATTGAACCGTATAACATATTAAATAAAATTTAGTTGATACATTTTCAAAAATGTTTTCAAATGAATTCGATTGTCTTCTAAAACTGCTGCCTTTATTCCTAGCAGTGAATCACAATTTGCCGATCATGATTGTGTTTATGATAGGCTACATGACGTCATGGAACAGCAGCACTGAACCTGCAAGTACTCTGAGGAAGAGTAAGAAAAGCAATCTAAGAAAAGAAGCAACTGGAGAGAGGTCGGCTTATTTTACGGCATAGTGCATGATGCCGTTTTCTTGGCTAACGTCAAAAGTCATCCCAGTTCCTTGCAATTGGAGGAGAAAGTCAGACAAGCAGACCAAAATCCTTATCGTTAAATCATATTCTGGTTGGGGCCCCAAGAGGGTAGTGCCAGCCCTGGGTTTATCACTTCATGTATTCATTTTGTTGTGAAGCAGTAAATGCAGCATGGCATATCAATACAAATTCACATGTATCCATACAGTTAGCAATGTTTATGCTAACAATCCCACAGTGCTTTGCAAACTAAAATGTGTTAAATAGGATTGGTCCTGAGTCCTGGCAGTGTAACGACTGTAAATTGTAAATAAATGTAAATACATATATATGGATGGCAGCTTTCGTCTTGAGATTCCTTGGTGTTCAGCAAGATAGGGGAAACTGAAAGTGAGATTATACTGCATCAAAATCCCAATAAGACACCAAAAAATTTTTTGTCACCATCTGACTTACTATGAAATCTTATGACTTCCCCATATTTCTGTATGTTTGTGCAATACATAACATTCTGCCTCATAAATGGCAGATTCTGATGGTAAGTTCTCATCACATTTCTCTGAAGCGTGGAAGCCAACAAGCAAAATGTATGTTTGTACTTTTTGTTTTCTGATTTCGGTTTTATACAGCCTGTTCAGTTTGCTGAATAGTTTGAATCAGGTTTCAAATCAAAGGTAAAGCACAGCTCAGTTGTCTTACACGATTTAAGCATTTTCCAATCTTTGGTGGAGGAAAGTTCCAGAAGCTACGTCTGGGCTACAAACAAAATATGTCAGTGAAAAACCTTTAGTTAGGATAACTTTTAACTCATCATCAAGCAAGCACACATGTGCTTGACAATGAAACAGTTCAAACCTGACAATCTCTCACAGCAACGTAGCAGATAGCTACAGCATTAGTTGACAGTGAGTTGCCATCACTGTAATGAAACTTTCAAGTTGCTTAAATGGTTGTGTTCCAGTAACATGCTGTGAAATCTTTGCCTGGGTAGGCAGTGATCTATCGGTGTGGCATATGTCTACATTCAATTAACGCAGCAGCCCAAGTTCATATTAAGCACGGATAGAGAAATATAGTCCACATTAGTTGGGCTATAAGTCAACAAATATGAGTAGGGCCTACTGCAAAATAAGTCAGACGTGGAGCTAATTCACAGTAAGGGTGAGATCCTGCAGGTCAGGTGTTGGTTTCCCATTTGTGACCACAGCTCTTTTTTCTTCAGATGTTGAAAATCTTTTTAAGTAAGAAATATCCATGCTGACCGCCGCCTTTAAGCTATCCACACTAAAAAGTGTTAGCAGCTAGCCGGGAAAGGGCGCGCCCAGAGCTATGTGCAATCAAACTGTCGAAAAAAATGGATAAAACTATAGACGCTTCTCGTCTAACTGGTCTAACCTGGTAGCCATGACATGTAACAAGCTAACCGGTTAGCTCACTCACGGCAACTGGCAGCAGATGGTCGTACACACTTACGTCTGTAACAGGTGCACTGCCAGTTGGGGAAGGGTGTGGTCTGGAGCGACAAGGAGTAGATGTCACATGACATGGAAGAGCCATAGGGTGCGTTCCAATACTTTTTCTCATTTCCTCCCCTCCTTTCCTACCCCGGAAACATGTGGAGGGAAGGAGGGGAGGAAAAAAGTGGAGGAAAGGAGGAGACAAATTTGAGTATTGAAAAGCACCCAGGGGCACAGACTGTCTCTGCCACAGCATTCAGGAACGTTACTTTTTAGGAGCAAGCTGTGGCAAAAGGAGCATGCTATACTTTTAGAACATCTGTTCTGGCTAGTTTTACTGGAGTATGTGTAATCCTGAGACAAATTATGAATAATGAATATTAAAAATAAATAAAAGAAATTCATACCAGTATGAATTGTGAATATGAAGAAATGATACGACCATCATGTAAATCTCGACATTTCTTTTTAGCTGTGATGAGGCACTGTCTAACCTGCATACCCTGACTGCACATCACTGGCATGTTCATCCAGGTAACATTACTTAATGAATAAATACGTTGTTAATACTCAAAAACTAACCTGTTTAAATAAAATGTAAAGGCCTGTTAGTTTCTCATTTCTTCAAGTGAATGACTGGCGCTATTTCAGGCCACTGGTGCTTTCTCACTGCATTGGTTACATGGTCTCCAGGACTCTTTAAAAAAAACAGTTTTCAGCATAATTTTGCACTTCATGGTTTGCAATGCAAAGGTTGGTCTAACCACAATTCCTGAGCGAAACTGGAATAAAACACTGTGAAGCTAGAGCAGTGTCATTCATGCAGTAAATAAATACTGCTCCCTTGTGCTAAAATTGTATGAATCATTAATGTGAAGAAACACAGATTAATATATCAATTACCAGAACTCTTATCTCATAGAAGAATACAGAAATTGAGATAAAAATAAAGAGTTTTCATAAAATTTGTTTGTTGAAGGGGGAAAAAAATCTTCACTCCAGAAATAGCAGTTGCTTTGCTTTCCAGACGACAAAGTTCCCAGCTTTGTCTTGTTTAGTAAAAAAAAAAAAAAACCACACTTATCAGAATGATCTTTAGGAACCGTTGTTGCTAATCTTGTTTTAGTTTTTTCATGCTTATTACAGGGACCTATCATAAATGCTCCTCCGTGTTTACACTTCAACGTCAAAGATCTAATTATGCATTTGAAAATCAGTTTTAAACTAATTAAAAGAATAATTTCTCAAAGAGATCAGAATGTGGACGAAAAGCCTCATTTTGATATTCTCACAAGCATCTGCACACCTGAGTCATATTTTTATATAAAATAGCAGACAATGTAGCTTCATCCAGAGCATATAATAATTGCAGATATAAAATATCATGGATTTTGCATATTTTGACCGGTTACTAAATGTGTCTTCAGATCGTTATAATTCGAAAAATTATTTATTGGTCTTATGTTTATGTTAATAATGGAGACATATATTACTTGAGACCATGTGACGGCCTGCAGACGGCTTGCAGAAACGCCACGCTATTGTAAAGATTGTTCATTGTGGTATTATGTGAGAGACAGCACACTTTCATTAGCCCGACAGTGTATGTACACGTTTTGCATTGACAGAAAAATAGAAACTTTCTGAAGTTTCATTAGCGGAGGCTACGCAAACGAACCTGTATGATAACCATACATGTCTTGACAAAAAGGAATAGGAAAAGATAATTGCACATGGAAGAAGACTGGTGGGTGGCCATTTTAAAGTCCTACAGTACAGAGTACAAAGAAGGCCCTGATTGTAGCCTGTTTGTTATATCGTACTTGTTTTGTGCCGACTGAAAACATTTTGCCCCGTCCTTTTTATTAAGACTGTTTTAATAAAAGTGCTTTCTATGAAGTAGCTAAGCACCGTTGAGAACAGATGAGCAAACACATCTTATTGTAAAGATTGTCTTTATAAAGGTTAGCAGGAAACGCAGCCTGAATCATTTTCACACCTGAATTGAGGTTAGTTCTCGGGACTTTGTCTTTCCTGCACACTTCAGCATCCAGTGTATCTCAGATTTCACCAACAGATGCGAAACCCCTGCACTTTTGACTCAGAAACAAAAGCATGTCTTGTTGCCGTGGGTCAGTCCTGCACGCCACTCACCAGCCCCGGTGTCTGAGACATGTGTAAGACACTGTACTGTGAGAGGCCCAAAGTCTTGTCATGAGGCAAAGTTTCGTTATGCAGCGCACAAACGCTGTGTGGGAATAGTGTGGTTGACAAATGAAATTCTTATGAATTCCCTCATTTATGGTATTTAAGGGTGCTGAGTAACAGCCCTGTTATCTTCGACTTTATCTCTGCTCGGGTTCGCTCCACGTGTTCATACCACATCTTCGTGCCATCACACTCAATGGCACCGGCAGTTTCAACATCGAGCTGAACCTGAAACACATTCACTATTTTGCCATTACTAATCTGAGTCACAGCCAAAAATATTCATCTTTCGTCATTTCTTCACTAGATCTGATCGGCCTGTTCTAGTAATCGCATGTTCTTATGTTCTAAATCCAGAAGGTGATCTAAGCAGCAGTGAAAGGAAAAGTAGTGTGGTGGATAAGGAACTGGTGTGGCAGGGTAGAGGTTGCAGGTTTATATCCGGGGTGGATGCTGCAGGCCCAGAAAATCCCCATTTTTAGCAAGATGCCCGCCTGCACGGCCCTGAATATGGAAAGCGACGAGGAAATTAAACATAAAACATTAAATTTACTCTTCCTTCCATACACAATGCTCATTATTTTTGTATTTTGTTTTTAAAAATCCAGTAATTCATGCGTATTTGTTTTTCATTTAAATATAGTCTGAAAATTGGAGTAAAATATAAAAACTGATGAAAGCCGGATTATCAAATCAATCGTGCAAATTTATATGAGAAAATTGTATTGTGTCATCAATCACTGAAATGGTTTTCTGTGCAGTCTCAGTGATACAGTGCCTGACTGTAGGAGGGTTCAGACCTTACACTCTCAAAAGACTTGGCAATACTTTTCTGTTGCTCGCACCATATGAATAAAACTTAAGTCCACAATGTCAGCACCTGAAACTAATTCAACAGCACACTATTTTTGGGAAATGAATTGGTCATTTTTGGCCGCTTTCACAGAGAACACAAATAGAAAACACATTTTTGCACAACAGTAAATACAAGTCTCAGGAGTGTTTAATTGTACAAACAACAACCTGCCTGTAATAAACTACCAAGGAGACGAGTAAGCTGACATTGAGTTGGCATCGCATTGGCCACTTTTTAGGGTACTTTGCAGTATTTACAGAAACATTCTTTTCTAGTCTTTGTATTTTGAACTGCTGTTGAAAAAATATTTAATGTATTGTTGTGGTGAAAATGATTTCTGCTTTGATAGTTAGCTAGAGACAATAAGTGCAGCTTTTGATGTGTTTTGCAGATACTTCCATTTTCTACGGGGAATCATGATGAAACCAGTGGTGGCTGGTGAACTCAAAACAGAGGAGGAACAAACTTAACCTTTATACCTCTCACTATGTCCAACCTGTTCCCATTTATCCTGCTTGATTAACAATAAAACAAGTAATTCACGGAGCAATCAACACCAACTGATGTATCTGGATTAAAAACATCCAAGGATATAACAAACTTAACACTTGTTTGCAAAGAACAGCAATTCCGTTACAAAATGAAATCGGTAACAATTTACTCCATTTACGTCAGCTGGTGTAGATTACTCCGTGAATAAATTGTTTTATTGTTAATCAAGGAGGATAATTGGGAACAGGATGAAAGTAATGATAGGTTTGAAGGTAAAGTTTGTTCCTTCCCTGTTTTGAGCTCACTAGCTGCCACCGAATGAAACAGAGACTACAGGAAACACACTCAGGCCATACTGACAATGCAGCATTCCCTCTACTGTGCTCCCCGTGTGTGCTGCTTTTTGTCCAAACCAATATCTTGATTATTGAAATCATGAATATATAATCATTGATTTTGAGCAATAAAATCAGCAAACTTTTAACATGATGCCGGTGTGGCTCAGGACCATTTCCTTCATCTTTGAGCCCTTTGATGTAGTTTCACATTCCTGGTGTCCTCACCGATTTCAGCTGTGTTTCAGTCAGTTAACCACTTTAAAAAAATATGTCCTTGCCGCAGAATATTTTTGAAAATAAAATGATTAGTTGTCTGAGAAGGGAGGTAACTGATTAAGTCCTTACATGAATTTGAGACATTCATTCTATGAATAATATAATATAATATAATATAATATAATATAATATAATATAATATAATAGTATAAAATGTAAATTTTGGTCAAAACTGCACTGTGAAACTACAGATATGTGAGAATGGGAAAAGGGCCAAATTGTGTATGAATGTGAATGAGCTAAACTCAAGAGTGAATGGGCTCTAATCTATGGGTAGGCCTGTAAGATAGTCCCATGGTAAAAGCAAACTACTCACCAAACTGAAAGCAGGGGAGTTCAGAGTTATGTTTACAGATGACCAAAAATGACTATCTTGATTAGAAATTGGAATTTAGAAGGACAATTCAAAACATGGCAGCCCTCTGAAACCCAAAATCCAAAACAGCTTCATCCAGCCAGGTCTCAGTGAAGCAGATGGCAACAGTATCCCAGTGGTCATGGATCACGTGACCGGTTAGCTAAACAACAGATCAACAAGTGGGTCGTGGTTTCAGAAAATATTCGAACCAGTGGCTTACCAGCCGGTTCCGATGAAACACACTGTGACACAGTGAGAGATGTGAATTATACCTCATACTTTTATACCTTGGGTATTTTAGGGACAGTCTCTCCCTTCCTTACCTGTAGCACAACCCCCTTCATCCCGTCCTTGCCGGGATAGGCAAGGAATAGGGTCACTGTAGGACTAGTGAAACAAAATCATATTGGTTTTTTTATGCGTATATACTTTATATCATGCAGGAGACTTGCATCACCATAGGGACAGGCCGCAGAAAGCCTGACCTTCATTATCAACACCCTGGATGAGGGTGGCTTTAATCTGCCTACCCCTTCATTCATCATGCACGATTCTACTGATAAAAAAAGCTATCTCTTCTGAAACACTTATTTTAGGAGGATGGGAATTTCACAAGTGTAATAAGTGGATGCTTTAAATAATTCAATTACTCATGTCTGATGCGGTCAGTGTTGCCAATTTGCATGAGAACCATATCGTATCTGACCAGAAAATCTATACGCAGCAACCTGCTGTCTTACCCCTACGATTCGGTGGAAGATGCGCAAACAAAGGGCTTTAAGCACCCCAGTGCAAATGGAACTCATCTGCAGCGGCGCCTATTTTTAAAAGCGTTTCCTGTGTTAGATGAGCTTCCTTCTCTGTGGCGATATTGACCGTTATTTGCATTGGTGTCCTGTGCGATGTGTTCATTTAAATGGTGGGGGGTTGGGTGGGGGGGGGGGAGTGGGGGTCGCAGTCATATCCACCACATGAAGCCAGCCTTGTTATCAACTGAATTTCTCATACCGGACACAAAATACTGTTATACTGTGGCTTCCTCATGTAAATCAAGGCACTGATAAAACGGCATAGAACGCTTGCTCGGCTTTCTCTCATAGATATTTTACTGTGCTTTCACTGTGCCGACACCGTGTCTCAGTTCTGGAATTTGCGTCTCAGTTGTGGCGCTCCGGAGCGCTTTGCCTCCGGGTTGTGTTGTGGTTGGGTCAGCTGGATGCAGGCGCCTCCCGGCTGGATGTCTGAGATTGCCTTCTGGGGGTTCCTGGTCAAAGCCCATAGTCGGAGGAGGTGGAGAGGGTGAGACTCGACTCCTGTGACAAGGGATGGAAACTCTCTGACACGGAGGGGAACACGCGTGAGGTGGGGAGGCGGGGACAGCAGCGGCGTTCGGCAGCAGCTGAATGAGAAGCAGGCGCACGAGGCCCACACACCTCACAAATTTTCCCCTCCCTTCAACTGATGCTCGCGCTGGCGAGGAGGAGCGCATCAGAAGTGTGCGAGGCGCTCAGGAAGCCGCTTCTCTCCTCTTTCGCTCCTCTCGTTCGTTCGCTCGCTCGCTCGCTCTCGCCGTCATGATAAACACCTACCACACCAGCCTGCCTCCGCCGCCGATCCCCCCGCGGCCGGGCCATCACCAGCCCCCCTCGGGCCGCTCCACCCCGTTCCTCTGGTTCCTCTCCGTCATCATGGTGCTCCAGATGGGGGTCACTTTCGGGGGCTTCATCTACCTGTTCAGGAAGACCAACATGGTAAGGATCTTCGGGTCCCCTTCGACATTGCGTAACATTTCGGGCATTTGGTACATGCTCTTATCCAGAACAACTTATGCAAATTTTGCACACTATATTCTACATACTGTAGAATATAGAAAAAGAAGAAAAATATTGTTTATATACACATAGGTGCACTGCAATTCTGATACAGTAGCAATGTCCCACCTGGGAGTGAAAACTGCAGCTTTTTCTTTGTAAGTCCAGCTCTGTGACTGCACGACTACACTGCCTCCCAGCACCCTGCTGGCTGCAGCAGTCAACCAGTAACAGAGGTGGACAACTCCGGCTTCAGAAAGTAAAACTACCATGTATTTGTTCTGCCCATTCACTAAAACCAGGTGAGTTCACTAATTAGCTCATCTGCCTGGCTGAAGAACTGTGCTGATTAGAATCAGCCAGTTTACTGAATGGGCACAACAAATACATGGTAGAACTTTCTGTCTTTACTTTCTGAAGCGGGAGTTGTCCACCTCTGGCCATCAAGCATGCAAGCGGGCCACTACCTGCGCAGCCGTCGGTCAGCCGGTGCTCTGTGCACCGGTGCCACAGCGGTCAGGTGGAGAACAGCTAAAGCGATGCAAACCTGTCCGTTACTGACCACTCCCGCCAGTAGCACACCACTGTACTTCCAATTAGAACAATACTGGAAGTCCTACGGCCATGCCGCCAACCAACGATCCCGAGCAGCAGCCGCTTACAGTCCCCGTGATCGAAGATGCAAGAAAACTGGCAAGAATGCAACAGAGGATAGCTCCTAATGCAAATCACAGATTTTTCAGAAGGGGTGTTTATTCTTGACCTCACCAAGTCACAGATTGTGCTGGTTTTTGTTTTTTTACTTTAAAAGCAGCAACCAATTCTGACCTGGGCAAGTTGGTGATGTTATCAACTGCTGTAATTATTCAATTAAGTTATGAGTAGAGATGAAAACCTGTTGATCCAGCATTTCCGGAGAGTGAATTCCAGTGCAATTTGGGAATTATTGGCACTTGCTTGTGATCTGTGTGTGCAATGAGAAGCAGGAGATTCTCTCAGCCTGAATAGCCTGAAAATGTCTGAATAGGAGAGGGGAATTTTGGCCATTAGAAAAATGCAGTCTGTTGGGTTTTGACTGATTAAACCTGAGTTTCTGATTAGGGTCCGGTTGTATCGCGTTGTGAGGCAGCTGAATTAGTGTCACATTTATGAGCAAACATTATTCAAATGAGCTAGCCTTTACTTTTCCAAAGACCTACTGTAGTCTCTGAAAATGTTGCCATCGCAGCATACTTTATTTGTTGGATGCGACGGAAACACGACACGACACGCTCTCATCACAACTTCACCATAGATGGAAAAAAATCTCAACGTAGCTGTCAATTTTTTTTTACAAATGTTAAAGCATTTTTTTCACAGGGGACTTCTATTTTCCAGAAACAAACAAACAAAAACACAATACCAGTAACCATAAAGAGGAGTTGATATTCAAAACTTAAACTTGTAGGTGTGTTTCAGTACACTTACGGATGAGTAAAGATTAGACTTTCAGGTAGGTGACCGCTTGTGGCTCCGAATTCACACAAAGCTGGGTATGTTCACAAAGCTCAAAGCACCCATCCACCTATAGTTTTCCTGTTGTGTTATAAAGCACACCAGCGTCTCAACCTGACAGGAAAAGAAAGTTCTTTAAACTTTAGACCAATGCGTGTGACGAACCCCCATGCTTGTCTGCATCTTGGGCACTGTGGTTTTCTGAGAAAGTGTGCTTTTTCAATAGTAAAAAAAAAAAGCAAACAACGACAACAACTGCAAAAATCTTCGCAGAATGCAGTGGGGCAGGAATCGAGTTTAAAAACAAAGTTATACGGGCTTTCGGTGAGGCGATGGACACATGATCGTTGGACTGAGGAAATCAACACTGCGGAGAATATGCCTCCGGTTCTGCTGTGAACGCTGCCTGCAGCATTCTCGCACCCCTTTGTGTTTATGCTCATGTGGTTTCTATGTGCAAACTCATGTTCATGCTACAGGTTACTGTTTGCTATTTTTACTGTATTATAAAGTACATCCAAGCTGAATGTTCAATATCATGAAAAACTATGGAAACGAGCAGGAGTGAATAACGTTCTCTTCAACATTACACTAAACGTGTTTATTGATAAAATGCACGTGTAGTAAACTGTACTGTACATTTATTGTGGGATACGAGAAACAAGGGTTTTTGTATTCTAAATATAAGAATGCATACAGCACAACTTGCATGGTTCAGGGTTTGATCCCTGTTGTCTTTGTGTGAAGCTGCAGAGCGAATTTCTGAGAAGGGGCTACGATGACCTTGTGGTGCTCAAGAGACTGCAAGACTGTCACGAAGGTAGTTTGGACTCCAACTCACTGCTGGACTGTGGGAAGATTCTGGAAAAATACAAGGCTATCATGTCAAAGGTACATGTGTTCTATATGTTGTCAGATCTTTGCTACCAACAAATTAGGTAGGCTGTTAGATGGATTCTGAATTGCCATTATCTGCAAACTTTATGAAATAACCCGAGTGCATAGGAACTTTAGATTAGCACAATTAAGCATTAAACATTAAGCAGAGGGTCTTTACTGCAAAGAATTTTTTAAATATCTGACCCAATAATCAATTAAAAACACAAACGTCCTGATGTGCATGTGACTATTTGGTTCTTGATTTACTGTTTATACCGTTGCAAATGGAAATAAGGAAGTCACACTATTCATTCGATCACACGGAAATATTAATTGCATTTTCCCTTGCTTCTCTTTTGAAGGTTTCACAAGTGTCAGGAAAAGGTAACTATGCATTGTCTGTACATCCTTTTTGTATGCTTGCCCACATTTACGCCTGCTATTGTAACATACCAACCAATAATCTCGCGCTGCCACGTCCCTCAGCAGTTATCTTGATTTAAACCCTGTTCCCCCGACCCCTTTATCACTTCACAAACTTCCACATCAAAGTCCCTTTTGCAGGGCAGACCTGAGGTACAGCATAGACATGTCACAGTCACGCACAGCAAGCAGTAGCAGTGAGAGCAGCGGTCACAGTCAGGGTGAGCGGTCGCAGATGAGCACAGTCAGCAGTCTCGGTGAGAGCGGCGGTCACAGACGACCACAGCCAGCAGTCAGAGTGAGAGCAGCGGTCACAGACGAGCACAGCCAGCAGTCACAGTGAGAGCAGCGATCACAGACGAGCACAGCCAGCAGTCACAGTGAGAGCAGCGGTCACAGACAAGTACAGCCAGCAGTCACAGTGAGAGCAGGGAATGAGACGGCTGTGCAGACAGCATTAAAAGCAAGAGTTCCCTCCAGTCGCTGCTGCCTCATAAATTGCATTCTTCTCCTTTTCAGCTAATTTTCTCACTGGGTCAGCACCGTTCGACCACTCAGGAGCTGTAGCCCACATGGTACCGGAACGCCCCGGCAAATCTTCCCAATGTAAGTGAAACTCGCCTTCTGTGTCTGTCCACCTGGACGGTTATTCATAAAACATCTTAGATCAGGACCACAGATCTAGGGTCAGTTTTCCTCTGTCCATATCTTATCCTTATTCGTCATGAGCTGAAAGTTTAACTGATCCAAGATCAGCACCTGTATTCATTGAGTGTCTTATAGCAAAACTGCTGATCTAGAATCAGTTTTCCCCTGTCCATACCATAACCTTAACCACTATGAGCAGCTTGTCTAAAAGGCTAACCTGATCCTTCATCAGCTAAATCAATGGGTGAATACTGTCTGAGATGTTACCTTCTCGACAATAAAATTCACCAAACACAAATTTGCCAACAGACCACATTTAACAAAAGACCAATGCATTGGGTTTAAGCTAACATTTTGTCTCAAAATGTAGTTTTTACACAATGCAAGCATATAGCTTAACCAAAGGACTGCTGATGAGGAGAACGCCCCATTCAGACAATTGACTCAACGCTAATTTAACCTCCCTGGTCTAAGTTTCCTTCAGTTTGGTGATCACGCAGCTCGGTAAACTGGCTTGCACTTTGATTTAATTGATTGCCAGTAAAAAGTAAAAGGAGAATCCGCTGGCACTATTGCAGCTGACACCTGAGTCTCTCCACAGCCACAGGTAAGACCTTGAGGTGGAACAAGGAACACTCCCTACTGGTGCAGGTGACATACATGTCCACCCCCGGGGCTCTGAGTATCAACGTTCCTGGGGATTACTACATCTACTCCCAGGTCACCTTCAGCAAGACCCACCCAAAGGCCCCTCTGTCCCAGTGCATCGTCCAGAGGAAGGCCTCGATGGCGGACGAGAAGGTGCTGCTCCGGACCTTCGCCAGCTTGAAGGGCGAAAACCAGCCTTCCACGTCGTTCCAGGGGGGCGTCTTCAGGCTGGAGATGAACGACCAGCTCTGGGTCAACGTGACGGACATGAGCTTAATAACTTCTGAAGTTGCCTCTACCACCTTTGGATTATTCATGCTGTGAATAAGAGTCACAAAAACAGGGCAAGAAGAGCTATCCAACCAGCATCCAGCACTTACAGAGCTATCCAACCAGCATCTGGTGGATGAATGGATGCACTGCTCTTTGGGGAAAAAAATTTAAAATTTCCATACTTCTATGAGGTGAGAGGAAAGGACTGGGGCCTTGCCCTGGGATGGAGGCACAGGCCAGGAAATGGAAGATGCCGTCTGCTAGCCGATGCCTGTGGAATGCTGGGAAATTGAGTTTTTGGGGTGTGAAAAATATGGATAGGAACTCAGACGAATATGAGAACCCATGGACAAAAGTACCCTGTCAGACTTTTTTATTTTGTCATATTATTTTGTATTTTTTTTTTTGTAATTGCACTACAATCCAGCTTCATGGCACATAGAGGGGAATTCAGAGGGAGAGTATGTTTTCTATGTGCCCACTCACATACCTGCTGATGGCCTCAGTAACGGACACATTATAAGGTATTGCGGTTATGCCGCTGGATAGATCTATAATTTGAAGAGGACACTCAGCCAAAAGGTTCCTTCAGCATATTCAGAAATATGTTATGAAATTAACGTTTGTTAGAGTTTGTTGATCCAGAACCCTCAATGTCATTATTTCCTGGATTCACATGTATTTGAAGCTATATTTAAAAAAAAAACATGCAAACAAACTAAAATGAAAAATTCAAGGGCCAAAATGAATATTGTTACCTCCCCTTTAGAGTAGATGTTTTTTCCCCTGAATATTTGTGTTTAGTTATGGAATTTTTAATTTAAGCATTTTTTAATGTCTATATTTTTGTCATGATTTTGTCTTTGGAGCTTGTGAATAATAATTTATTGTTTTAATTTTATAAGACTGTTAATGTACTATTATGAACAGAACACTTTATTTTATGTAACATTTTAAATTATACATTATAAATAATAATACAATTATTATACACATTTTTCAGAAATGATATGACTATAAAATAGGTTTTAAGCAACTTTGATGATGTATCAAGTTTTATTAAATTATCCGTGAGCCCTTATCGTAATCATATGACAAATCAATGTGTTACTATGAAACACGAAAGGAAACTACGAAATGTATTCTGTCAAAAGGTGACCAGCCTTCACCCATCTGAAATACATGATCAATGACAGCAAGAACAAACACAACACAATACGCAAGACACATCACACACAAGCGTACATTTAAACGCAGCAAATAGCAATGCATCTACCCATTAGTAATCTCTTCCATGTGGGCAAACACGAGAAGGGTGTTCTGAGAGCTCCCACGGCACCCTGCGAACAGTGATAATTGCGGTTTCCCCCTGAATTTCCAGGGCACTGCCGAGATTATTAACATCTACCAGTCGGTCAACCTGCAGCACAAGGGGGAGGGAGGGGCGTTTGGTGGGGGCCAGGTGGATATGGTGGGTGGGGCCGAGGAGGGGGGTATGTCCATGATTTTCAAAAATGCATTTCCTCATGTTGTGTGTATTAGTTTTGTCAGTGGGATAACACCGTCATACTCTGACTCGATAACCCGTACATTGCTTACTGCATTCAGCTTTCTGCAAATGTGACAGGTTTTGCAAGCCCACATAACCTTACTGTCTGTGGTTTTACTGTAGGCCTACAGTACCCTTCTCAGCTCAGTCAGCACCTGGTTTGAATAATTTATCAGAAATATTGTAACCCTTTAGACAGAATAGACAGCACTGAAAAAAATATATAAAAAATATATATATATATATATATATATATATATAGAGAGAGAGAGAGAGAGAGAGAGAGAGAGAGAGAGAGAGACAGAGAGAGAGAGCCAGGTTTCCCTGAAAAATGTCAGCACATTTTGTTTAGCTGAAAATCCTAAGAGTGCTTTTCAAAAATGTCAAAGGATGTTGAAAAATGTGTTTCACCCATATTATGTGGACACCTCCTACCCCAGTAATTCACAGGTGGCAACTCGCTAAAGGGTCTGAAGAAACAGGAAACGGTCAAAAAGTACAACAGATCAAAACACAGATAATTGTGCATTACCATGCTGTTACTACAGACAACATTGGTAAAGCCTTGACTTTAACACATGATACATTCTAACACATGTCATAATATCACACAGCCATTAGGAATCATAAGTACTAGTACCAATATTATTCTCATAATAATGTCACATTTCATTACTGATATAACATTGGCCTTTTACAGTTCTGAAAATTTCACACCAGGCTATCTTGCTCAGATAAAACAAAAACTTGACGTAACTTCAGTGATATTTTATTCTTAACCGCGCACAGTTGAAAAACAATGCTATACTTACCATTTTAACCACAGGTTTTTTCTTATAACAGGCTTTCATGCAAAAAGAAAACTACAGCAGCATATCATATTGGATATAGGCTAATGACCAAAGTGCACAAAATTAGGTTAATTTATCCTAAATGGACAATGATTTTTTTTTTGTACACGGTTTCACATTTAACCAGGGCCATCCCAAACAGTTATGCGACGGTTTTGACTGAATTCAGGGTCAGCATAGCACGAGTTATAGCATGTTACACTGAATATGCATCATAACCACTGTTAGAAACTCTTCTAGTTCCACTCATCGCTATTTCATGCTTACTCTCTCATTAGGTACGCGACATGAATGCTTTATATAGTTCCACCTGTGAACCAGGAAACAGAATTGACATTAGCATCAGTTCCTACCTGTGACACAATGTCACGCCACGCTACAGGACATGGTACAGTTCTTACAAAGCACATCCTGGTCTGTTAGCGTACACAGAGGTGACAATGGTGGCCAGGTTAACAGGCAACGATGTGCCCTCACTTCTGGGAAGGATATGATTCAGCACTATGTGTCTCAGTTACAGGACAGCTGCACGTCAACACTAAAATACCCACCTTGCCTTCCCCCACCCTGTTGCCCTAATTGCGGGGGTGGTTGCTATGTAGAACAACAAACGGCTTATTAAAAGAGGCTGGTTCTTACTATAGACCTGGCATGTGATGGAAGCTTTTGAATGATAAGGTGGTCGAAGTTACAGACAACGACACGTCTGCGCTTCTGGGAAGCATATGTAAAAGAGAAACACACTGAGTAGCAGGACAGCCAGCCGCCCCCCACGAGCTAACAAACCCGAACCCCCGCCCCCTTCGCCGATCCCCCAAGCGATAAGGCTGCTTGCCTATAAAAAACGCAATGCGGTCACTGTAGAATACAACAGCAGAACGAGGCCACCAAAGCCCATCGTTCATTCTTCAGGACCACATTAAAAACAGACCAATACCACAACAATGGCTACCGAAGGAAACAAAATCCAGTCAGTGTTACAACTCATACCCATCAGACAGGGTCTTTTCAGTCACCTAGGTTACTCCTGATGGAGGCCCAGTGTGGTAAAAATCCGACTTTTTCCTTCCAAAATGTAACTTTTAACCCTTGAAAAGATTTACTCAATCTCTATACCATCAAATTTGGAAACAGTTTACAATGACCGGTTTACAATGACCGCTTGTTCGAAAAAAAAATCAATAATTGTATGTTCAAGAAAACATCTCAAATGTGTCAAAAACTTGTCTACAGAAAACATTTTAAGCATTTGGAGTGAAAGGTAAGGAATAAACCCATGTGGCCCTAACTAATGAAGTGTTTAGTGTTGATATATGATCAGTTCTGGTCTTTTAGCTCATAATGGATAAGGCTCAAGAGGATAAACCTGTTCCTGGATCAGTACTTCAAACACTTCATGAATGCATGCCTAAAACGAATACAGTTGGGCTTAAGTAGATACAGCAGCCATGTGTGAGAGTATTAGCTGGAAGATTGCTCAGTGAGCAGAGATGTTTTACTCTCAAGAAAAAAGACAACATGTTAATAAATCAAGAATATTTAGCACTACAAATCCCACAGAAATTAAAATACAGCTTCCACCATTACCAGCACCCATAAAAAATGAAGAGTTACCATAAAAACATATGCGTTTGATATCGTCGACCATTATGAAAGGAAAAAGACCACTGTGCTTATATACGAAATGTAATTACAATGGCACTTCTTTGCAGATTGACTTCTTTTCCAGGTAGAGCATTCTTTTCCAGGTATGTTAATAGTCTCGGCTCGATGAAAGCTTGGATACCCCACCCCCCCTCCCCTCCCCTCCCCTCCCCCCGTCTGCCTGATTGTACAGCACTTTATCCTCCCACATGGAAACAGTGACAGCACCTCTCTGCAAAGCCCCACTCTCTCTCTCTCTCTCTCTCTCTCTCTCGCACACACACACACACACACAGTTCTCACAGGATGCTTACTAGTTGCAATTACTTTTCTGTAATATGTGAAAGCGAAATGGCAGAAAACCCTTTTCTCTGGAACTGCAGTGCCGCCGATATGATCTCTTCACCGTGAAAAGATGACCTTCAACAATTGCACCGTGAAAGGAAACATGAGAATGCCTGTATCGCTTTGCCATACTTTGCATGCATGACAAAGTCCCAAAACCACAGGCTGTGCTAATTTTAGCACAATGTTAAAACAAACTTTTCTGACATTCATAACCAAATTCTCTATGAATATGATTTGTCTGATGTTGACAATAATTACCAACATTTTTATTTTAAATTCATGCTGAGTGATCAGCATGAGTGTTGTCAAGTTTGAATTAAAGAATTTAAAATTTACAAAATTTCATGCTTGTAATCAAACATTTCACGTGTGGTTAAAGTGCAGATTCTCAGCTTTTATTGAGGGCTATATGATGTTGTACTTTTTGGTTTTACAATATAAAAATCCCTGCACTTTTTATACATATCCCCCATTTCATGCAAAATAGCAACCCAAATGTGCTTGGAACTTGCATATTACTGGGATTTAAATTTCACAGTCTCATCACTGATTCATTTGTATGCCATAGAAACGGTGCAGAATGACCCTCAAATTGCAGATGCTTTTCGGTGGAAAACATGAGCAAAAACTTTGCTGGCAACGTAATTTAAGTAGCTTGAGCGACTTATCATCTATCAAATCGTTTGGTTAAAAATGACACCAAATTCACACAATGTTAAGAGAGATAAAGACACACCCACGTTATTTTATATATATATATATATTTATATATACACTTTTTTATTAAAAGAAATACCATACTCATGGTAGGCAAACAATATATAGTATGCAAGTGCTAGGAAAAAAATATTTTACATTGTAATTCAGTTGCATAGAATTCAGAGATAACCTACATTGAAAGGAATGTAGACTGGAACACATTTCCTATAAGAAAAGATTATGTTCTACAGTCACAGAAAATTCCCCTCCCCTTTCTCCATTCACTTCAGCACTCCACATAATGGCGTGAAATTTTTTCCCACAGACAGACATACAGACAGACAGACATATTCAAATCCACACGTTTTCATTACAACTAACACCGACCACTTGGAAATTAGGACCATTTAAACGATAATAAATAGAAAAAAAAAGGCAGTTCAACACAATAATTTAGGAAATACCACAACTCATTATTACAACTTATATAAAATACAAACTTCCAAAGTGACTGGACCCATAAGCATGCAGCAACAGATCTAAAAAACTAATATAATCAGAGAACCAAACAGCACTACATTTGAACACAGCATTACAATTCAGTACTATGCATTATAGACAATTATGTGATATGTTTAAATTTTCTGCTTTTTATTTATTATCATTAAATAAAGCCGCCACAGTTTTAAAATGTAACAGTTAAAGCCATGGTCCACCTTGATGGGAATTTGAGTACAACTGAATATTATTACGCAAGTTACTGATGTCTGTCTTGACGTTTCTCAGTGGTGATGCAGTAAGCTGTCAGGTCTCCTAATGGCGGACCTTACTGTCACTGCGGTTGCCGCTTGTCCCATAACTTTCAAGGATCACCCTGAAATTATGTCTGCTGTCCAGAAAATTATTTTTGGAAAATGTTTGTGATTTTGGAAAAAATACATCTTTTATCCTGATCAACCCTACTCAACGGCACGATGGCCTAGTTTTCAGAGTCTCGCGCTGCATGTTCAAGCGAGGCTAGACTGCACCCAATCCGGGCAACCGCTGAAAGCCTAAACTTACTGCGAATGTAAGACAATGGAGTGAGAGGTTTTGTACAGACTGCTCCCTCGCCTGATCACTTTTTTTGATCACAGGATGTGTTCGCGGCCTCTTCGGTGGCACCACAAGCAGCGACAAACAGCTTCATCCAATCCTGAACTCGCTGCCATAATTTCACAGCGACTGGCCTCGGTAATTTCAGAACTCTCTTTACATTTTTTGCGACTAAGAATCACATTTGTGAGTTCCAAAAACAAACACATCTGCTTGTAGAGTAAATGACACGTTGCGAGCGTTTAGTCTAAACTGTGACGTAAGCCACAGAATCTCCACACAGCCATGCGGAACACCCGGCAGCCAAATGTCAACTCTAGCGTAATTTTTTGTTGCTACCTCATTGTTTTACCAAAGTGAATGGGGTGCACAGGGTGTAAGAATCTCAGTAATTCAAAGACAGAAATAAAAGTAAAGTCATCCCCTTTTTTTAAAACAAAATCTGCAGCTAGGGCCATACACAGTTCAGCAGTCAGCTACCCAGATGTTGGTTTTCAGCGGAAATGTGATTTTTATCTCTTTTATTTTTATTAACAGATGTTTTTCCCCTGACATTTATCTGTGAGTATCTGTAACTCATATCTCCAAACTCATGCCAACAGATTATTGGCTACAAAACTGAACAGAAACTAACAAGTGCATGGCAAAAAACACCCCTACCAATGGGCTTCTTCCTCTAAATAAACAGCATTGTCTATATGTTTTAATATTTTTCAATTAAAAAATAAATAAGCTATATATTTTTATTTTGCCCCAGAATAAAGCTGTACAGGCTATTTTTGCTTAATAAAGTATATATTAGGCAATATTTTTTTCAGTAAGTATGTATATATGATATACACACATGTTGATGTGCAGGTATATTTCTATTAGAACACTATCCCTGAAAGCGTTGGACTTCATTAGACATATAACTAGTGGAAACTGTACAAATGAGTGAAAGAAGCTGTCTCCTCTTTCATTGTAATGAAGGAGAGGCTGCATTGCTTTTGACTCATACAGATGTAACGCAGAAACGAAATGCAGGCCGAGACTCCAGAGAGTCCACTCGTTCGGGAGGATACATCGTAAGATTTCAACTTCACATCCTCACCACCAAATTATTCTTACCAAAAAGTTGTTATAAAAAAAACCCTTTGTCCGCAAATTCAGGAAAAAATGAGTTTCTGAAAGATTTTTACAAAAAAAAAATTGTGGGTACCGAAGAAAAATTTCGACTCTAGTTAATGACTTCAAACTCTTATTTCAAGACAGCCTGATCTGTCTCATGTCTCATGAATTTCCCCTTTATGTTGTAAAAAAAAAAACTGAAAGGAAGTAACCAGATAAAGATCTGATCAGAAACAATGTAAAGGAGAGAATTAAAATCCAAACCCTGAATGTGCTTCCATTACCTAACAAAACACATGCATGCAGTTATGATTTGCCACTTTTAGGATGGTTATGTTATGTTATTACTTTATGACGTGTACACCTCAAGACATTATCAATGGGCTCGCTTGGGCTTCTCTTTTTAACATTTTTGTTCTTTTCTTGTTTTAAATCTGGGCCTGTAATTACATAGGGCCTTCGGTGAAAATACGTCACTGTATTTCAAACACTTGCTGACCATTTTCCCATTTGCAAGTGCCCAGGCATCATTCTGTTTTTCGACATTTTTGTGGAACCTTTTCACAAAACTGATGATTTTTGTCCACTTCGTCATTAAAGGGCCAATAAACATCCTTCATCTCTATGACAGCTGTGTGACTAATTCAATTTACCCAAAATGCCATGTATCGAAGCATGTACACTTAATGTCATTTTTCAGTTATTGTAATTATTGTAATTGATAACAAAAGTTACCAGGTTTTTTCTATCACACTCTCCTTAACCAATCGGTGTGTTCTTCTGTGAAGAGCAAATCCCTTCTAATTTGTTCAAATGACTCAGTATAGGGGTTCGTAAATGATCACTCTCCAACCATTGCAGACCTAGTTGGGTATTTTAATAAAAAAAAAAAAATTGAAGTCTGCGAGAGCCATTTTTCAAAACCTGTTCCCTGATTGGTGTCAGAAATAACGCATTTTCAGTTTTCTTTTGAGTGTGGGGGGTCATGACTAGGGTTCCAGCAGTGCTCAGGTCAAACAAAAGTGGACACACAAAGGCCACGCACACGCACGTATGCGCGTACGCACACATACACGCACATACACGCATTCAGTGGCTACCATCCTCCCAGGCGGTGCAGTCGTTCCTCTGCTTGGCCAGCCTCCTAACCAGCCTCTCCAATTCCTTACGAGACCTCTGCTCCTCCTCCAGGTATTGCCTCATCTTTTTATTTTCCTGGAGGACACAAACACCACCCTCAGTGAGACCACCCGCTCCACCGGTTCATTCACACAGCACAAGACCTAAACATTTTACTGATTTTCATTAGGGCTAAACCAATACAACATAGTACTGCAGCGTTATTTTTCCCATTATATACCGACTATTACTTTATCTTGAAATATTATTATATTTTGGGTTGCATGTTTTGTTAAACTAATTTTCTTTAAAATTTACATTCGATTTCCCCATGTGTTAAAAATTTCATTTTGAAGTTTAACTGACATGTGTACCACCTAATAAACTTTTTGTCTCAAATGTATAATTAAAATGTCCTAAAATGTCAATGAGGACTACCTCACGTTAGAGAAAAGGGATGGATTCTATAAAACGACCAATACATGTTGCATGATCGATTAAGCCAGTCTTTATAGTAAATCTGTACAAACAAACTCACGGTTTTGCATGTTTTAACAACAGAATCTGCACATTTTAAATGAAGGCAAACGGGATGAGGCAGTGACGAGGATACCTTCTTCAGCTCATGGACTTCATCCTTTAATGCGTACACAGCATCAACAAGACTTCTGTGGGAAACAAGGTTTGTTTAAACTCCAACGTGGAAAAACACGTGCCAAAGCTTCCCGTGACAGAACATTAGAACCGTCTAGAAGCTACTTTCTTTCAGCTTCATTTTAAGGGGAAGATGACAGGTAAAAAGAAAGCAGCATCAAAGACATCAACCAAAAAGATGAATGCAACCAGCTGCATTTCCAATTAAATTTCCAGTCAGTCTTATTGTTTATTTTTACCCTTGATGAATGTCTGGCAAGTTTTTACAGAAGAAAGACATACACAATTTTGTCTCAATCTTCCACTTAATGCTCTAGTTACACTCTTCCTCGATGACTGTCCTTTTCCTATTGAGGAATGGAATGTGTCATGCAAGTGAAACTCATTGCTCATACTTTTCCTCGATGACTGTCTGGCCGTTGCTCTTCGTCTCTTCCACAATGATCTTCTCCTCCTCTGGTAACAGGACCTGTGGGGTGCCCTCCTTCCGGCTCCCTGCGAACACGAATATCCCAGAACCCCTTGAGTCACCCTGCTACCTTGACACACGATCACGCA
Source organism: Albula glossodonta (assembly GCA_019788955.1). NCBI lineage: Eukaryota > Metazoa > Chordata > Actinopteri > Albuliformes > Albulidae > Albula > Albula glossodonta. Next base: position 294,656 of record JAFBMS010000123.1, read on the forward strand.
TTCGCCAGACCTCATCCTCACTTCATTCTCAAGACCCTTCTTGTTTTTACACAGCTTTTACAACTGCTTGCCAGGTCATGTGATGCATTACATCATAGTCAATCAGGAGATTCCCTCCTCTCCATGCCTGCACCTCCTGGTCACGTCTGCTGTCTGTTCTGGCGCCCGCTGGTGTAATGACCTTCCCACAGTGGTCAGAACAGCAGATAGTCTGCCCACCTTCAAGCGCAGACTGAAGACTTACTTCTCCAGGATGCACCTCTCTCCCTAGCTCTCCCACTTAGCCATAGTTTTTGCTTGTAGCTACCTTATCAGAGTTATTGTTTATTACTAATTGTTTCTTGTATTTTTTCTTCAACAGGTCATCCATAGGGTTCAGTCCTTTCTAACCCTACTGGCACTAGAGACTTGTACCCTTCCCTAGCACTTTGATAACCTTGTCCCAAAAGAAATGCACTTTGTGTTGTAAATCGCTCTGGATAAGAGTGTCTGCCAAATGCCTGTTATGTAATGTAATGTAATGTAAGGAAACATAAGAGTCCCCTCCACCAGCAGCAACAAACCTGGTTATCAACACTCCCAGGCTATGGAGTGCAGGTACACCACGAGAGTAGTGATACAGTCAACTATTTCATCAAGTAAGTCAACATAAATACCACTATACGAAAATAAACACCGTCTATCGAAAGCTACAGGTCTACATATTAAAGTGCTCGGGGGCAGGTAGTTCAAAATGGTGATTCAACCATAATCTATGCCTGCAGGGAAGAGGCAGAACAGTTATGGGATGAAGTCAATTTGCAAATCTTACAGTTTAAACCCAGTGTCTGAGCTGGACCATTACGGGCAATTACTATTACAGTAAGAGTCCTTCACACACAGAGCGTCTTTAAATCTCTCGCAGTCTGACTGTCACGACCATTGAATACACTGACTGCTCGATCCAAAAGGTTTTTTTACAAATAACTTATCATCTTAAGCTTTCTCCTTATCCTCAGTACACAGAACTGCCTCAGGGTAAAGAAACACTTTCATTTTTTATTTTAACCTGCTCTAATGTCGGAAGTCTAGGCCGTGTTTCCCCCCTCCAGCAAATGAGATGTGAAAGATTACTCCGTTTCAAACTCCAAGCAAACGACACTTTCACGATCTCATTCGCGTTTCGTGACTCTCAACGCATTCGAGCCTCCTCCTTGGATCGACTCGGTCATTCATGTTTTCACAGGGGATGTTATTATTCTCTACAGTCGCTTCAAAAGCGGACCGCTTCCTTTCGCCTTCGTTTCTCTCCGCCTCCGATCCCCAGCAATTGCAGTTACGATGCTAATTCTCATTTTATCCTCCCACAGTATTCAACTGTACTGTAACACTTCAGGACCTACAAAAACCTGCCTTTAAACTATTATTAAGTTGTTTTTCATCAACAGTAACCCACTTATTAATCACCCGAAGATACCATTACAACACTGTGAAGATGTTTCTCCAGGTGCTTGAAGGCGGAGCCAGGTCGACACAGGAAGCTATAACATTGAGCAGGCCTTTAGCGAGAGACTGCGATCGTGCTACTCTGCTCAGGACTGCAAATCATTTACAGGTATGGGGCAGCCTGTAGTCTAGTGGCTAAGGTACATGACTGGGACCCCTGAGGTTAGTGGTTCAAGCCACACAAACACCATTGCTGTTGGGCCCTTTAGCAAGGCTTAACCTCACATTGCTGTCAGCAGGGATTGGCCATGGGTTAGCCTAATCAACTGTAAGTCACCTTGGATAAAAGCATCAGCTAAATGATTGTAATTTAATGTAATGCTGCCGCATCCAGTGTCTAGTTTACACCATAAAAAAAAATCTACCTTTTCACAAGTTATCTGACAGATATTTGAGTCATTTTTGTGGCAATGTTAGGAGGCCCTGAGTGAGATTACTATGCAGGGCAGAGGTGAATGTTTTCCTTTCATGTGGTGTTTTACACATGACAGCAGCTAACACCCCGATTCTCTACCACAAGGCACACCCCAATACACACTGAAGTCCAATTATAAGAGGCAGAGAAACAGACAGACTGGTGCCCCAATTCTCAGAGTCATGACAAATGACAAGGGAAACCACAACCGCTCCTACAAACCGGGCCTCTAGCAAAGAGAGAAGGATGAGATACAAACAAGTTAACATCCTGCTAATACTGACATTATGCAGTGTAAGCAGAAAAACAAACACACACACACACACACACGCACACAGACTCACAGTCACTCACTCACTGACTCCTGCAAGCATGCTCGCACATGCACATACTAACAGAGTCCAGCACACATGCACCAACGTGCACGCATGCACATAGATCCAGCATTTATTCAGCTGTTTGCCCACCAATCAACCCAGTTGAATACTCATGCACCAGGGACTGCTTAATGAGAGAAAATACCCCAGGAGGCGTTTCTGGTTGCACAAACTAAGCATTTGAGCAATTGTCCACTGAGTCATTTACTTGCTGCCTGGAAGGTGCAATCAATTAAGCTCCAAGCCAAGGATATCCTTACAATTAATTTTAACAGTGTGGAAATCCAGATTAAAATAAAGCCAGTTGCTTCCTTTAAAAGATACTGATATCAGCAGTGCTGTACGGAACACAAGATTAAAAAAGAATAATAATCTCACCAGGTTATGGCAGCCAGTACCTGCCTGTATTCTGGATCCTGTCTGCTCTTGTACAGAATAGATGGGGTGTTTCAGAGTTTTCACTCTCATCTCACTACCCCCCCACAACCCAAAAAAGGGGGTGTGTAGGATGGTATTAATGTATAAATTGTATGCTGCATAAGAGGTGTACAGTAACACATTACAATTATTGTCATTACTGTAATTGAGAAGGTTTTGCATGTATTTTAGAGAATTTTTTTTTTAATTTGGTAATTTTAGATATTTACAATGTATTTTACTGTGCTATTTTCAAAAAATCATTCATTACAAAGTAGAACTTGCTCAGTGAAACATACAGTTCCTAGGTACTGGTGGGTTCCAGAAAAATAACTCTTAATTGATGTTTACTAAGTGACCAATCGATTCAAATTTCAAGCACTGGACCTAAAGAGTCAGATGAAACCCAACTGGACACAATCGAAATGATCAGTTGACTGGAGAAAGATGTTTGCTGCTCACTGCTCGTATTATGTGCTGGCAGGAAGAAAATGGAGACGGATTACAAAAATGAAGATGAAAATCTCTGGTCGCATCTGAAACACCTTCTCACATGGGTGAATCACAAAGATGACCGTATCATCGCGCAATGTTAGCCTTAGCAGCCTACAGAAGCTCTAGATCAAACTTGGCAACAAATGTAGAGGTAAGATGAATGATGAATAGTCAAAACTCCCCTACGGCTTTATTAGCTAGAATGTCATTCACTGGCATTCACCTTGTTTGTCTTGCTAGCAAACTATCCTGCCGCTAACTAGCTAGCTGGCAATCCACATTATGCTAACCCTCACAGTCCATGGCAAATATCAGTCTTTCCACATAATAAACATAATAAGTCCCTACAGGAAAAGATGTGTTCATTTGGAATGTTATTGGCCCTCATTGCAAGTTGGTAATTTATTTTTTGGTAAATCATTTGTAACAACAAAAACAACCATTTATGATCTAATTCTGCCCCTAGCTAGCTGCTCTAATTAATTAGCAGAGAGGTTTCTGGAGTCAGATTCAGAACTATAGTGTCATTCAGGATTTTAAAGCTGCAGTTCTAAAGAGAATCAATTCCTAATAATTTCCGGAACTAAAAAATATTTTCAATCAAGTGTCTGTCTTAACTGCCCGTCGCAGCACCCACAGGGAGGCCCAGCGTCAACTCTTTTCTTAACCCTTTGTGTTTCCATTCCATCCTTAACACTGGGTTGGGACAGGGACATATAAGAATAATTAGTTAAAAAGGAGCCATTACAAGAGGTGGAAAACCACGGCCTCTAGAAATGAAAGTACTACCTTGTATGTGTTCCATCTATGATCTTAACCAGCTGCCTGTAATTAGCACAGCTCTTTAGAAAGATGCATGAGACAATTAGTGAGATGACCCGTTTTAGCAACAAATACATGGCTAATATGATTGTAAACTGACCTTCAATTCATCAGCAGGTACCAGCGGTGCTTGGCAGCACACTGAAGCTGACGGCTGTGTCATTTTTAGGCAACACAACCCATGAGGCTGCTTCTACAAACGCAAAAAAAACCTAATCCTGATCGCAGTCAAACTTTACGCAATTACATTTTTAACTTTGGGCATTTCTAATGTGTAGGGGCATTCCTCCTTTGGCCTTGTATAAGAGATTGTGATATTATGTTAATAATGGATAAAATGTTAACGGTCAAATGTTAATATATTTTTGGCAAAACCCTGAGCCTTGTTGCAAATACATTAAAAAGAGGTACTGAATATAAATTTCTGCTACTTTCTTTCACTGCATGGAAAAGTTTGAAAAAATAAAGTACTTATACTCTGTACTTTTTAAATGAGCTACTTTTTACTTTTACTTGAGTCATGTTTTATACTGGTAGTTTTAATTCTACTTAAGTAAAATTTTGTTGCTACGGTGGTACTTGTACTTGAGTAGCATATGTCAGTACTTTGTCCACCTCTGCTGTGTGTATATGCTGTGTTCTGTGACCTCTAAGAAATTACAGTGTCTGGTCATCACTTAGCACTACAGATATGACTGGGTTGTACAACTCCCACAGAAAATTAATAAAATATCATATTAACAAGCATTGATAATTTTTAAAGAGCTTAAACAACCCCTGGGCGGTACGTTTCTTTGAAAGGACATAAGACCTCTGCCAAAAACACACCAACAGATGGAAAACACATTCAAATTCATGCATCTGCACAGGTGTGCACACACGCATGCACACGCACACAAACATGATGTTTTATGTGAAGACAGGCTAATAGCTTTTCCCACCTGTGCTAGCCTGCTGAAGGCTGGCCCCTGTGCAGTAGGCCTCAATGACCTTCAGAATCTGAGCATCCTCCTCCAGCACTGCTGTACCTGCCAATCACAGACAGATAAACAATGTTAATGGGCGGAGCCAGGGAAAGCTACTGCACTTACTGGGCTTGTGACTGCCTCTATTTTTTCTGACTCCAGTAAGTGCACCAATCACAGGCCACCCTCCTGGAAATGGGAGGGGCCAGACAAAGACAAAGGGGGGGACTGAAGGCTTGTATACTTTTTGTGATTTTGTCTCAGATTCAATCTTCCTAAGAGCCAGTGTAAAAATAGCATTGCAATTCCAGAACTGTGTTGAGAATCTTTGGGTAAAATCATTTGGAAATGATTTCCAAGCTCATAAGATGTGATTAACACTACACCTCCATTCCCTCCACATATGCCCCAAGACTCCATCAATTCCTAGCATCTTCAGTCTGTATCTACTTGACTTGCTTTCCATTCACCAGCTATTATCAAAAATCATGGAGGAACCTCAGAGAAAAGAAATGCAGAGTTTGAGCTCAATTCCTAAATTGGACTGAACTGAGTAACTGGCTCCTGATATTTCACTACGTACACCCAGGATTCACTCAGGGTGCAATCACTGCAGGTGACAATTTCATACAAATGAAATGTGGGAGGGTGTTTGCGGCAACAAGGTAGTGTCGGGTATAGATTTGCTTTTACTTACAGGCTTATAATAGTTAGGGAGCTAGGCTTGTATCTCAGATATTACAGGTTTATTTATTTTACAGGTGGGACACTACTGCTGTACCCTTAAGCAAGAAAGTTCACCTGAAACTGCATCAGTAAACATCCAGATTTACAAATACTTTATCAGTAAATATCCATGTTTATATTACTGCATCAGTAAACATCAATGTTTACAAATACTTTATCAGCTAATATCCAGGTTTACAAATACTGCATCAGTAAATATCCAGGTTTACAAATACTTCATCAGTAAATATCCAGGTTTACAAATACTGCATCAGTAAATATCCAGGTTTACAAATACTGCATCAGTAAATATCCAGGTTTACAAATACTTCATCAGTAAATATCCATGTTTATAAATACTGCATCTGTAAATATCCAGGTTTACAAATACTTCATCAGTAAATATCCATGTTTATAAATACTGCATCTGTAAATATCCAGGTTTACAAATACTGCACCAGTAAATATCAAGGTTTATCAATGGGGAAGGAGCAAACATGTGAACTGAGTGACTCTGAAATATAACATCTAATAAAATGCCTAGGATTTAAATGGAAATGTAAAATAAAAATGCTTTTTAGAAATAGACTCAAAACATGAAGCTGACAGAATCATTTCACTGAACAATTACGAATACATTACTAATCTATGTGGAATACCAAAGCTTCTCCCCTCAGACTGTGAAGACAGAACCTGTCACATCTTGCCTCCTTCTGATAGGAGAATAAAATTGTCCAATCAGAGCTCTCTGGCAGCATGATGGTGCTCATATTAAGGAACAATTGGAAATCAGACAAGTGTGGAAAAGCAGATCAGTAAATGACTGTTTCTAGCTTCAAAAGGGGCTGCACTGGAAGGATGTATATTCTTTTCCTCCCTTTTACTCTCCTCCTCCTTCTCTTTTTCTTTATCACACGATTTGATGTGTCACATGCACTACGCGTTTCATTTTCAAGCTTACTTTTCCTCAACAGGAAGTCATCATCTGACGGTTTTCTTTCCGTTTTTCGTTTCGGGAGGAACTTCTTAATGGGCCTGGGGCTTTTACTGGAGTCCTGATGAATTGAAAAAAAAGGAGGGAGAAAAAGAGGAGAGAAATGACCGTGAAAAAGAAAGAGAGAGTGGGTGGGAGAGACCATGACAGAGAGTGAAAGAGGGAGACAGAGAAAGGCAAGAAGGAAAAGGGTGAGTAAGAATACACAAAAGAATCCGAGAGAAAAAGAGAGAGAGGAAACAAGAAAGAGATAAATGGAATAAGAACAGTGATAAAAAATAATCTCACTGCCACAAAATAAAACACATGGCTCACTAGGCCTTCGGCACATTGAGGAAGCAAACACAAGGCAAATTTCCCACAATTCTCCTGTGCACTACCAGCCTGTTGTACCAACATGTTGCCATACTGACTAATTTTACATGGAACTGACGGCAACCCTGATATATATATATATGACCTGTGTTCAAAAAGGACCCCAGAGTGCTAATTGCTGATCTAGGATCAGCTTTGAATTTTAGCTCCTAATGGATAAGGTTTGGATGTTGAGAGGGGAAACCTGGTCCACGATCAGTTTTGTGAATGTGGATCCTGATCTGAGAGCAGCAGGCTGGCAGTACACACAGGGACGGGTGCTGGCACACAGGGATGCACATTGAAAGCTAACTCCACAGCTCAGCAGTCTTATAAAAAGGGTTTTCCGTCGTCAACTGCCTCTTTACCAGACTTATTACATTTATTACACACTCTTTGCTCTCGTTATCAAAACTTAGTCTACATGAAGTGGCTGCAAGAATGTTCAATTATTATTATGTATTATGTAAGTCACCTTCAGCCAGATAAAATTGAAATTGAAACTTTATACTCCACAGATAGAAAGTGATTCAAGAACCAGATTAAGGACCTCCTATTGTAGGTTCAATAACAGTGGCATGTGTGTGTGTGTGTGTGTGCGTGTGTGTGAGGAACAGTGTTGTGTGTGTGTAGGCACCTGCTCGTTTTGTGTGTGTGTGTGTTTGTGTGTGGGCAGACAGGTGAGGGTTGTATATATGGGTGTAGACTGTAGATATGAGCGTGTGTGTGTGTGTGTGTGTGTGTGGGCAGGTGGGGGTGGTATATATGGGTGTAGATTTTACACATGAGTGTGTATGATATTATAATGTGATAACTGAAGATCAAGCATGTCATGAATTATTAAATGAATAACTAAACCCATACAGCATGCACAACGACGTGGATTCGGCCCTGTGCAGTGTCTGTGTCTCAAAAACACCATGCGTGAGGACCGAAAGCGAAGCGCTGTCAAATCCTGTCTCATTTCTTAACACATGATTGCAAAAGTACATACAGCGGTTCAAATGCCAGCACATGTATGGGTTAAAAAAAAAAAAAAACATGGGGCAAGATAAAATCTTCACATAAAATATCCTATTTTAGTATGAGTCAAGGAAAGAGTGATGGTGAGAAATGATGGGGAAAAGAGAGAAGGGCCATGGCTGACATGAACAGAAAAAATGACACATTCCTTCTCTGCTTGCAACTAGTCATTGTTTAGTATCTGGAAGACAGGAGACAAGCATAAACAAGACAACTGACAGGAAGTGGTTCTTCACCAACAAAAACCCACGAGAAAGAAAGAGAGAGAGCGATAATGTTTGCGTGCGCAAGCGTGAGTGCAAGTGTGACAGAAAAATAGAGAGGTAGAGAACAAAGTGGGCTCAATTCAATAACACACTTTCGGGTCACACGCAATTCGATCAAAACATGCTGCATTTCAATAGTTTTATCATACTGTCATGAGCAAACAAGTCATTTGATATGTGTTCTTCTACATTTAAGAATAGAACGGCATAGGTCTTTAAAGGGACTAAATGTCCATTTTGATTGAATTGCATCCACCCAAAAAGAGGCTGAGTACATTTGATTGAATATAGCCCAGTGAGGAGATGCCACATAAGCAAAGGCAAGCCAGAGCAGAAGCAGGTCTAATCCTTACCTTCAAGATATAAGACATCCTCTACAAAGACCAGAGTGGAGAAAGAGAGGGAGAGAAATACATGCATGAGAAAAACAAGTGAACAGGTGAAAATGCACAGGTGAAGCAAGTGGTAATATAAGTCACATGATTCAGACTATGTCACACTCATAGGGAGTCCAGCTGACAGGCACAATCAAACAATGAGTCTGAATTCAGTTTATTCTGAGTTTGTCCTTGACTTTCTGCTTTATGTCTCACTTTCTGCTTCCAAAAACACCTTCCACAACACCATTATATCTGATCTCGAATTTTCTACCCCCCTCAGATGTAAAGGTGTTGCTGTGACAACATTTCTGTTTGGGGACTACAACCCTGGAGACGACGAAACGCTTGAAAATGCGACCATTTTCCATGCGACATGTTGGGTGTATGAGCCTGTCTGCTTCTTAACCACTTCTGAGAGCTCAACCGCTACGCTATGGGGTGCGGCTAAGCACTCATTCTCCCCCCTGCGGGGGCTCCTCGGGTACTTTTTGGGGCTCAGAGACTTCGATACTCGTGCACATCAGCATCATGGAAACCAGAGGGCAGGCGTATTCACCAGCTTGGCCAGAGTACGCTAGAGTACGCTGTTTTTTGCTAGGCCACCATTTCCCAATCCCAGCCTCGCATCACCTGTTCATCTTGTGATGAACTCTTCTGTGTTAGTTCCTTAGAAAACATTTATGACAATGCGCTACACTACTTGTGTTTAAACTTGGTGCAAATCATGTCATTAAACGGCCTTCAGTCCTACAAAGTATGAGAATCATCGGGCCAAAGGATGACTGACATAGCCTCATTTTCATATTTTTACTGATTATTTTGCATGTGGGAGGGTTGATTTTTCACATAAGAACTTTTTTGAGTCAAATTTGACAACAAATTTTGAGTCAATTAGAATTATGGTTCTTTTATTTTCCATTTTTAAAAATGGCAAAAAAAATGCCAATACTGAATCCCTACTGGTGGCCATGTTTTTTTTTTTTTTTTTTTTTTTTTTTTTTATCAGATCCTGTTCAGACTTTTGGCACGTCTTTGTAGCCCTGTATTGAAGCCTACCAATAGAATATTTACCTTACTGATGTTGAAAATCGTCTTATTCGCATATTTTCTTAGTTCTGGTACTGATTAATAGGCATATAGATCCATTCTTTTCCTTGTCACACTTGTTGGAGACTGTACAATCTTGCACTTCATCAATTTCCATATTGATCAAACCATGGGTGGATTTTTGCGTTTTCTAAAAATTCTAAATTGTGAAAGATCAAATATGGTGCATCTGTTTGGTCTAAGACATATTTTTGCTCATTGTGAGGAGTTTGATCTGGCAGTTTTGGTTTTGAATGCAGACAGAAAGGAGCTTCACTTGTGAGTTGTGACAAATGTGGCAAAAAGTTGAGCTGCAACAGACAAAAATCGGGTACCTCTGAGCTAAGTCAACTGTGTGTTAAGTCCATTTCGTCAGTTGGCTTCCATACTCATAGTTTGTTTCTGGGGTTGGTGGGTGGGAGAAAGTACAATTTCAATAGAGCCTAACGTTGGGGGCAGGCATGGTCACGATCTACGCAGGAGCGAACGGTAAGTGGCAGAAATATCGAGGGTTTAAAAAACCCCATCCCATGCACAGCCATAGTCTGACACCCCTGTGTTACAGGAAACAGAGTGCCTGAGCGCCGCTTCGTACTGCTGCCCCTGTGGGCTCGCAGACTCCACGACCCCTGGGTTAGTCATAGTGGCTCAACGTACGTCCTACACTTGTGCCAGAAGGCAGCTCATCTTTACCATCAACCTGCTTTACCAGGAATTTTACTGACAAATAACACACCTGAGAGTGGGAGCTTGACATGATAAAACCACCATATAGTAATGCGCATTCTTGCCTACATTACAGGTGAGATGTAGCCTCTGTGACTTAGTGCTGTTTTTCTGTTTGGTTCCGTGAAGCGCTATGTCACTGTTGTTTGCGTCTGTTTATTGGGATATTTTTTTAAGGGCAGGAGGTAATATTGGCTGGAGGTGACCCAGTAGAGGAGACGGAGAGGGCTGGCAATCCAGGCCAGCTCTGGCTCCACTTGCTATAGTATCTGCGGACTCACAAGCTGTAGGACCCCCTAGTCATAATGACACTGCACTCTACCCACAGCTGCTGCTCAAGTGGGTCTTTTTAAAACCAGTTAGACTGGGGTTTTCCATGGTCCTACTTCCTATGGTTCACGCCAACACACACATTGAAAATCAATATCGATCTTTAAATAAATGTGGGGGTGTTATGGTCTGACTCCTTTCATGCACAAATATAACACAGCGTCCACCGATTTGATTTGATTACAAACCAACAGTCAGTTACCTCTTTGAACCGATCGGGCGATAGAGTAAGCGTGGGAAATCACAAACCGCTAACACCAGAGGCGCTAAACGCTGGAAGGAAGCAGAGTCTGTTCATACAGCGGACATTTTGGGCCTTGGAGGCAAGGTTTGAGGGTCATGGTCTTTGGCCAATGACAACTTTAATCCTTCAGTTCTGAAACACCAGAGCAAACGCAGCAGTCCTCCGATCTCTCTGCTGGCCTAAGCTAACCAAATCCACCATCAGAAATAGGCTGGCACCACACAGAATGCAGTACACCTTGGCCATCAGAAATAGGCTGGCACCACACAGACTGCAGTACACCTTGGCCATCAGAAATAGGCTGGCACCACACAGACTGCAGTACACCTTGGCCATCAGAAATAGGCTGGCACCACACAGACTGCAGTACACCTTGGCCATCAGAAATAGAATGGCACCACACAGACTGCAGGACATGCTGGCTATCAGAAATTGGCTGGCACCACACAGACTGCAGTACACCTTGGCCATCAGAAATAGGCTGGCACCACTGAGACTGCAGGACATGCTGGCTATCAGAAATAGGCTGGCACCACTCAGACTGCAGGACACCTGGGCCAGGGAAGTTGAGACAGTTATGCAGATGCTCTGTCAGAGCTGACACTAACCTCCTTATAGCCCAGTGCGGCGGAAGGTTTGAGGGGTGGAGCAGGCCGCAGACAGCTGAGGGACCAGGGCTTGCTGACTTTGGGGGGCTCCAGGGGACCCCGGCTTGGGGCTGGGGAGCCATACCCCTGGTGGCTGGGGGTCCCTACAGCACTCCCAGTCTTGCCCTCAGCACTCTGAATTAAGACAAAGACAATAAGACACAGTCAGGCTAATGCAGATGGCTTGGTTAGTGGTTGACATCAATTCCAGGTTGGTTACACCTGAATTATAATGTGGAACCTGTTGAACCTGTTGGTAAAAATCTGATTCTCCTAGTACTCAGACTAGCTGATTTGATTCTCCTGGTACTCATACTGGCTGATTTGATTCTCCAGGTACTCAGACGAGTTGATTTGATTCTCCTGGTACTCATACTGGCTGATTTGATTCTCCTGGTTCTCAGACTAGCTGATTTGATTCTCCTGGTACTCATACTGGCTGATTTGATTCTCCTGGTACTCAGACTGGCTGATTTTATTCCCCTGACTGGTACTCAGACTAGCTTATTTGATTCTCCTGGTACTCATACTGGCTGATTTGATTCTCCTGGTACTAAGACTAGCTGATTTGATTCCCCTGGTACTCAGACTGGCTGATTTGATTCTCCTGGTACTCAGACTAGCTGATTTGATTCTCCTGGCACTCATACTGGCTGATTTGATTCTCCTGGTACTCATACTGGCTGATTTTATTCCCTGGTACTCAGACCAGCTTATTTGATTCTCCTGGCACTCACACTGGCTGATTTGATTCTCCTGGTACTCATACTGGCTGATTTGATTCTCCTGGTACTCATACTGCCTGACTTGATTCTCCTGGTACTCAGACTAGCTGATTTGATTCTCCTGGTACTCATACAAGCTGATTTGATTCTCCTGGTACTCAGACTAGCTGATTTGATTCTCCTGGTACTCATACTGGCTGATTTGATTCTCCAGGTACTCAGACGAGTTGATTTGATTCCCCTGGTACTCAGACCAGCTTATTTGATTCTCCTGGTACTCAGACTTCTCTTGAGCTCCTGCAGGTGGTACCTTGCTGATGGTACCCACAGGGCTTCCTCCTTTGGTCAGAGAGTGCAGGTGATCCAGCCAGTCCTGCAGGTCCTGTTGTGTATTGCAGAACACCATGGTGCGGTCTGTCATGCCACCTGCATACACAGCACACACATCACACACACCCAGCCAGAGTCAGACAGTCCCACCACATGTCCTCTCTGCTATTCCTTCTAATTGCAAAATGTAAAACTACGTGGAAAATGGCATCCATGCGTTGCCCTCTGGACGAAGTAGGAACGAGAACACAACAAGGACATCGTATATATTTATTTACAGATCAGCTCTGAAAGCACACTCTGTAGGCTTACATTCAACCGACATTTATACGTTGGCCCATAAGTACAGCATAGGAACGTAAGAACATGGGAATGCTTGGTAACCAGACCTTACCCTTCAGCTCATTCAGGCTCATAATTTATGGACAGTTTACAGTATGTGTGGGTAGTCTGGGCCCTAACTCTATTAGCTGATTATCTAATACAGCAACACTGGTTCACTCTTATGCAAACCATAGATGGAAACTACAGCAGCTTCAGAAAGCAGAAGTATCGCAGCGCTGCCATGTACTTGTTCTACCTATGCACTCCCAAGTGGAGAGTTTTCCAGCTCTGAAATCAACACACCTGTGATCTCGAAAGCGAAGAGTGCGCTGTCCACGTCCTCTATCTGTTTGGTCACCATGATCCCTGCTAGAGGCAGCCGTCCCTGTAAAGCAGTTACCACCTGATTGTACAGCAGCTGATTCTACAGCAGCTGACTGAACTGCAGCTGATTCTACAGCAGCTGACTGAACTGCAGCTGATTCTACAGCAGCTGACTGTATTGCAGCTGGCACACAGTGAGGAGCAGGGGTCTGCCGGTGCTCACTCCACCTCAAATAGTGTTTTTATATCAAAATTACTCATGTAAACACATCATGTTTTAAGAATATGGCAGACATAATTCACATACCATATAGCTTCATATTTTACAAAAACAATTCGGGTAAAGTGCCATCATCAAGGGTACAATGGTAGTGCCACACCTGGGATTCAAACATGCAATTTCTAAATCCCAGACTCTTTCCTGAACCATTAGGGCACACTGCCCCCTTGGCTGACTGTTGAAGTATCTTGGTTCTTCACAGGCTGAGGTCTTTTTTTTTTAAACTTTCTTTTTATTGTTTTGTACTCTCAAAACAAACAAATATATAACAACACAAAATAACAGACAGGGTCATCATGATCCATAACTTTTTTTCAAGGGAATGTTTGTTTCGTTCCCATCACCCACAATCCACCCTGCCCGTCTTAGATCATACAGGAGAAAAAAGAAGGATTACATAACAAACATACAGGCTGAGGTCTTTTGATGCCATACCCCCAATTACCCACCTGGTAAATGAACCCGCTCATACGAGGACTGGCTGAGAGCATGAGGAGCACGCTGGGAAACAGCAGCAAGTACCGCTCCTCTTTATCCTGCATGACGCACACACACACGCACGCGCGCACACACACACACATACATGCACACACACACGCGCACGCACAGGCAAACACACACGCGCGCACGCACACACACAGGGAAGCGCACACACACACACACACACACACACACACACACACACACATACACACACAGAGTTAATCAGGGATATTTTTAGACAACCATGTGAAATAACATTGTTAGCCAAAGACGTAAGTGCAGTGAAACATATTCAGCCATGGGCAGGTGACACATTGACACAGTCTCTCACGCACACACATGCACACGCACACGTGACACACACACACACACACACAGACAGGACAGTGTATAACGCACATACATACACACAAACACAGGAAAGAGACCACCACTGTAACCGCACTGTTATCATGGGAAAAAAAATGTTGGTTGCCAATTCACGTTATGATGATTTATGTAAAATTGCATACCTTCATTTCAACCATACCAAGTGAAAATTATTCAGCTAAGCCGTGAAGGGAAAGAAGAACAGAGGGAATACGTCTGAACGGGAGGTTGAGATCGAGCCTGACCGTCATACAGACAGAACAAAGTCAACGAGACAGGTTTTCTCCATCCCACGGTAGTCCTGGCAGCTTCTACACTGTCCTTAAATCTCTCTCCTTAAATCTCCTCGCAGAGAAAAGACAAAAAGTGATGCTAGATTTGGGCAAATGTTCAATTCATTTAGAAGGTTTTTTTTTTGGCCAATTACAAATAACACTTCCAGTGAGAGTAGTATCATGATAAATTCTGGTGAAGAGGAAGATAAAAATTCTTCAAAGTAAAGAAACTTTTTTTTCCTTCCATCCAAAGTTGTTCTAAAATGGCGCTTGCTAGTTTGCTGTTTGGTTGGGCCTGAGGTCTACATGCTGGGTCTTCCACGTGACAAACACAAAGAAAAGTGCTGCCTGACCTGTCCCCATCCTGTCTGTCAAACAAAGAAAGGAGGTGAGCTATTGTGATGAGCACAGCAGAGTGACCACATGGTTGAGAAATGAGTTTGTGTCCCTACCACCTCCACAAAACCCTCATAGCAAAACCTTCCCCACAAACCCACAAACAACATCAGAATACAGCAACAACAACACCGGGGCTCACACCCAAGCCAAAGTCCATATACATCTCTGAAGTGCGAAACAAATCAAAACTCCTACGCATTGCGAACAATCTCCAACCTCCCAAATCAAACAAAACAACACAGAACCAGACCCTCAAACAACCCACACACACACAAACCCCATAACCCCCTTAGATCAACTTCAAAACATCTCTTCACACCCTACAGCCCCCCCCACCCCCCCACGATTCTCACCTCACTGGAAGCGCTCTGCATGTGCACCTGGGACATGAAGATCACATGACCCAGAGACTTAATACTGTCCCCCTCCCAGCCCCTCACGGGCTCGGAGACCAGCTGCAGCTCCAGGTTCTTACGCTTCCGCACTTCCTGACACTGTGCCTGAGAGGAGTGGGGGGGGGGGGGGAGTAGGAGGAGGAGGAGGAGGAGGGGAAGAAGAGAGGAAAATGACAGTCATCATACACCATTCACTTCTGACTGTTCTGTACATGTTTGTCTGTCAGAGGTTTTACTGTCCCCCCCAGTACAGAGGCATTCCAAAGACAAAACTGAGTATGTCACACACTACAGGCCGGAAGATTTTTAAAAAATAAATGAAACACTGCTCTTTCAATTCAATTTTATGACAAGAAAATATTAGAAACACTTACAAAACAATATCCAACTACTACAAACAATGTCCAACATTAACATTGAGTATATCATATGTACTCCTACTACTACATACCCTACAGTAACACTGAGTATATCATACACCCCCAGTACAACCTACATCATTAACACTGAGTATATCATACACCCCCAGTAAAATATACTTCATTAACACTGAGTATATAATATGTACTCCTACTACTACATATCCAATATAACACTGAATATATCATACACCCCCAGTACAACCTACATCATTAATACTGAGTATATCATATACCCCCAGTAAAATATACTTCATTAACACTGAGTATATAATATGTACTCCTACTACTACATATCCAATATAACACTGAATATATCATACACCCCCAGTACAACCTACATCATTAATACTGAGTATATCATATACCCCCAGTAAAATATACTTCATTAACACTGAGTATATAATATGTACTCCTACTACTACATATCCAATATAACACTGAATATATCATACACCCCCAGTACAACCTACATCATTAATACTGAGTATATCATATACCCCCAGTAAAATATACTTCATTAACACTGAGTATATAATATGTACTCCTACTACTACATATCCAATATAACACTGAATATATCATACACCCCCAGTACAACCTACATCATTAACACTGAGTATATCATACACCCCCAGTAAAATATACTTCATTAACACTGAGTATATAATATGTACTCCTACTACTACATATCCAATATAACACTGAATATATCATACACCCCCAGTACAACCTACATCATTAACACTGAGTATATCATACACCCCCAGTAAAATATACTTCATTAACACTGAGTATATAATATGTACTCCTACTACTACATATCCAATATAACACTGAATATATCATACACCCCCAGTACAACCTACATCATTAACACTGAGTATATCATACACCCCCAGTACAACATACATCATTAACACTGAGTATATAATACATACTCCTACTACTACATATCCAATATAACACTGAATATATCATACACCCCCAGTACAACATACATCATTAACACTGAGTATATAATACATACTCCTACTACGACATACCCAACATAACACTGAGTATATCATGTACTCCCAATACAACATATTCAACATTTATACGGCTCGCATCATCTAACCCCAATACAATACATTCAACAGTATAGAGGCACTCAGAAAGGCTGTATATCAAATGGGAGAAGTGCATTCTGAGCACGGGGCTGGTTTGGTACCGGTACACCTGGTACTGAGACACCCAAAAAGCCTAAATGTAAGGGACCTTCTCTTGCGCGACTACCACACCTATACATATACTTAAAGTAAGGCGGCTCAGGTTTGGCACCTTCGCTCGCAGTTAAAACAGCAGTTCCACAACTAATAGAGTTACCAGCCCAATTCCATACCCGTTATACTATGTCTATTCAGTGATCAGGACAAAACGAACAGGACATGCTATGGCTGTCTGGGGAGATGAGAGACATATTAAACTGAGGACACCACACACCACACTACGACTCCAACAGAAGTACAAACCCGGAAACACAGACCAACACAGTCACCCTCTTCATGCTTAAATGTGTAAATATGCTTTCAGTCAGACCAGGTCAGGTTGACGGTGATGATGTCACTGACCATGATGGTTCAGTAGCAGTGATAGTCTGTCACGACCACTCAAAACAGTATATTACACCTTATGGCCACTGTCATTACTCTGATGGTGTTACTGATCGCTGCCAATCAATGATCTTGAATATTCACTGCATACAGCACTACAGTGTTGTGACCTTGGTTATAAGCTGTCATGACTGGTTACCCTGATGTTATGTATGAGATATGAATTATTAAAGTGTTATGTAGGCTTTATGGCGTGTTCATGGAAAGTGTTGGGGTCTACAGCTTTCCATTACAATAGTAAATAAAACACTCCAAAAAAGAAGTTTAGAAGAAGTTTTAGAAAAATGCAGTGTGTCATTTGTCCCTTTTCAGAGGCTGACTTGAGAGACAAAAAAAAAAAGGCTGGGGAGTTCCCGTGTCACCGTTTTGCCCATCTCTTTAAAGTTGTCTCGTGAAAAAAAAGGAAAGAAAGACGCAGAAAAAGAAACAGAAAGGGAAGACCGTCGCCACAAGGTCCCACCTCCGCCCCAGACGGCGAAAGCGAATCATCATATGCAAATGGCTGACTGCGGGGGCGGGACCTTTGGGATGGGCGAGGCCGAGCAGGGCGGGCAGGGCGAGCAGGAGTCAGCAGCAGGAAGACTGAGTCACAGGTCACCGCCTCTCCTTCTCTGTGCCTCTCCCTCCCTCCCTCCCTCTGTCCCCGATCGGCCTGCTGCTTTGTGGAAAGTGGTTTTATGGCACCGTGGTGCCACTGCCTCGGCGTCTGTTAGCGTGCGTTTGCTCTCTAGCTGAGGATAGCTATTTCAGTTCACACCCACCAACCATATCGCAGTCTGCTACTATACAGTGTCATTCAAATATATTTCTATAAATATACATTTTGAGAATTTTTTCTGACACTGACGAATTAATAACTTGCACTTACTGGCCATTTTGACAGGAAATTAAATGAACAAAAGCCTGGTCTCAGAATAAATTATGCCATACACCATGAAAAAAAATATGTCAACTGAATCTACACATAGATGTATTTTTAGAAAGGGGAAATTTCACAAAATTAAAAATGCATTGATAATATCACAAACTACAGAACCGCAATATATAAATGATAATGCTAACTTTTCCCCTCACTAAAAAACCCAGATTATCAGTCTGGTGCCAGACATTCGTACTCACTGCTCACTAATCCCTACCACTTCTTCAACACTCACACACCTACACGTACTGTGGTTCCGCTCATTTTCTCTCCGACCAACATAGGAGAGACAATAATACTGTTTCAATTATATATTCCCCATTAGTTTTTCTGATTTTCCAAAAAATTGTTAAAAAAAAGTGATGGGTATGAAAAGTACTGAAACACATGAGTGTAGACTCACGCAATAAAAAACAAAGTGTCACCGTCTCTCACAACCAAAGGAGAATATAGTTGGAATATGGTCCATAGGTTGGAATACAGTTTTTGAGTGGGCCGTCTACAGGGAGCCGTCCACTGCCACACTACGCCATGGCAATGAGGCGGCGAACCATGGAGAAGGTGGCGGGACTTACCGAAAGGTTGTTAAAGGCTGCTGCGGCTTTCAGAATATCGCTGTAGTCTGGGTGAGCTTCCTGGAGGAAGAGGAGGAGGAGAAGGAGGAGGAAGAGACATGCTGTCATTTTTATTATCTGTTCATTTATTATGTCCTTCTTATGTGGGGCGGGGATACTTAAATGTGGCCATTGATATAGGACAATGGGGACAGTAGAACCCTTTGCTTTTTCTTCAGATAATATTAAACTTCGTAAGTTTTTCTCACTGTAATCTACTATCCATTTGCTGAATACCAGTTGCCTTTCTGAAGTTTTAATGTGAAGCACACAGTATCGCTCAGATGAAAAGCAGTCAAATGTTACGGATGACCCCAAAGTACTACATGCCACTATTGGTCTTTCTTTCCTGCTCTGGAGTGAATAGAGAGCAGAGTCCAGGGCGAGATGTACTCAAACACGCCTCCTGTCTTTAACAGTATATACAATTTCATCAAAACAGACCTTAAATTAAAACTAATTCAATCACTGATTGTCATATACTTCATTGGAGTACACACATCCTTCGGAATGTGTTCTTTTCAGTTTAAAATATAACAGTACATGCCCTCAAAGAAATGACAGATTATTATTATTATTGAATCGCATACCCCATAACAAACAGTTGGTGCATTTCAGCTGACCCACGACAGGATCATTCCCAGGTTAAAGGGGAAGAATGGAAAGCAGGAGCACTCCTGGCCTCCAGGGCCAGACCTGGGTCACCATGCAAGTGGGTAAAGGCACATAGGAAGACATATGCTTGGCTGCAGTTTTAAAACTGGACAGCAGAGGGCAGCAGAGAGGCGAGCCCGGGGACAGACTACTGTGGGGCTTGTTTCAGGGGTGAGGGAAATCTTACAGAAGTCACTGGTCGAGATGCTTTGGCTCTGATAGTGTGTGTTCTTGGCCCAGAAGCCCTGCAGTCTGACTGGTGCCAGCAAGTGGATTTGGTCGTCTTATTACCTCATGCACCCCTAAGACTTGGTTTATCAAAGGTAGCAAGTGACCACTGGTTTATTAGGAGGGGGTATCCCCCACAGAGTTTAATCACCGCTCAAGTCCTCAGCTTGGGATAGGTGCAAAACCAAGGAGCAAATGAGAGCAAATGAGACCAAACTAGGGCTGGGTATTTCCAACACCCTCATGAACAATATTATCTCATCATGTGAGTTACTGTAAGACATAACTGGAGATCAATGAGCTCTAAGATTCTCAGTGCAGGGTGATCTTGTACTGCAATGAGTTGATATTACATAATGTGAAAAAGGGTTTTACCTTCCATTGACACTTATAAAAAGTACAATCATTTGCCATACAACTAGTAAAAAAGTGACAGTTTCATTTACAAAAAATGTATTTTTAAATGTTGGAAACTTTCAGGTTTCACAAGGTCATTCACAAAACCACAACCAAAAACATAACAATATCACATAACTACAACAGAAGTTTGAGACAAATTTCGGGTTTTAAAACTGAAAACTTCAGTTTGGTTCTTATTTCTCTTCCCCGTTGCTCTAGGGTGAGAGAGACGGGGTCTGACAGTGCTGATCTGAGTCGGTGCTTTCCCTGAACCTGCTGGGTGACAGAGTGCTGTTCTGGGCAGGTGGCACAATTCTGAGTAGGTAACGCTGTTCCTAGCAGGTAGCGCTGTCCTGAGTAGGTAACCCTGTTCCTAGCAGGTAGCACTGTCCTGAGCAGGGAGCAGTGCTGTTCTGAGCAGGTGGCACAGTTCTGAGTAGGTAACGTTGTTCTGAGCAGGTAACACTGTCCTGAGTAGGTAACGCTGTTCTGAGCAGGTGGCACAGTTCTGAGTAGGTAACGTTGTTCTGAGCAGGTAACACTGTTCTGAGCAGGTAGCACTGTCCTGAGTAGGTAACGTTGTTCTGAGCAGGTAGCACAGTCCTGAGCAGGTAGCAGTGCTGTTCTGAGTAGGTAGCACAGTTCTGAGTAGGTAACCCTGTTCTGAGCAGGTAGCACAGTTCTGAGCAGGGAGCAGTGCTGTTCTGAATAGGTATTATAGTTCTGAGTAGGTAACCCTGTCCTGAGTAGGTAACCATGTTCTGAGCAGGTAGCACAATTCTGAGTAGGTAACGCTGTTCCTAGCAGGTAGCGCTGTCCTGAGTAGGTAACCCTGTTCCTAGCAGGTAGCACTGTCCTGAGCAGGGAGCAGTGCTGTTCTGAGCAGGTGGCACAGTTCTGAGTAGGTAACGTTGTTCTGAGCAGGTAACACTGTCCTGAGTAGGTAACGCTGTTCTGAGCAGGTGGCACAGTTCTGAGTAGGTAACGTTGTTCTGAGCAGGTAACACTGTCCTGAGTAGGTAACACTGTTCTGAGCAGGTAGCACTGTCCTGAGTAGGTAACGTTGTTCTGAGCAGGTAGCACAGTCCTGAGCAGGTAGCAGTGCTGTTCTGAGTAGGTAGCACAGTTCTGAGTAGGTAACCCTGTTCTGAGCAGGTAGCACAGTCCTGAGCAGGTAGCAGTGCTGTTCTGAGTAGGTAGCACAGTTCTGAGTAGGTAACCCTGTTCTGAGCAGGTAGCACAGTTCTGAGCAGGGAGCAGTGCTGTTCTGAATAGGTATTATAGTTCTGAGTAGGTAACCCTGTCCTGAGTAGGTAACCATGTTCTGAGCAGGTAGCACAGTTCTGAGCAGGGAGCAGTGCTGTTCTGAGTAGGTAGCATAGTTCTGAGTAGGTAACCCTGTCCTGAGTAGGTAACCGTGTTCTGAGCAGGTAGCACAGTCCTGAGCAGGGAGCAGTGCTGTTCTGAGCAGGTAGCACAGTTGTGAGCGGGGCCTACCTCCACGTGCCTCTCCAGCTCCTGCAGCAGGGCGGGGTATTTGTCCAGCCTGAGGAAGGGCTTGCTGAGGCTGCTGGTGAGGGTCAGGATCCCGGGGCTGCTGGCCCCCTGGCTCTCCATGAACTTATCCAACTCCTCACTGGAACACAGCAGAAAGTGTGACACACAGGCATATACACACATAAACACAGACACACACACATACGTGCACTCATACACACACACAGAACATG
Source organism: Albula glossodonta (assembly GCA_019788955.1). NCBI lineage: Eukaryota > Metazoa > Chordata > Actinopteri > Albuliformes > Albulidae > Albula > Albula glossodonta. Next base: position 316,930 of record JAFBMS010000123.1, read on the forward strand.
CACACACATGCATATATACAAACATAAACACACATATACACACACGAACATGATCACACACATGCATATATAGAAAAATAAACACACATACACACACACAAACATGATCGCACACATGCATACAAACATAAACACACATACGCACACACAAACCCAATCACACACACACGCACACACACATGCACACAATGAAAAATTGTTTTATTCCTTTACTTTGAGATCTAGTCTAGACCACAAAAATAGTCTGGGTTAGGTTACAAGTTGAGCTATGATCAACATTACCACAGTGAAGCAACTTTCTGACATCAGCAGCTGAAAGTGAAGTTCTGCTGCTATGCATTTCTGCATTTTGATGTGTAATTCTATTTTTAATTCGCTTGTTCGCTGTGCCAGCGAGCCTACCCGTGGTATTAAATTCAAATGAGCTCGCTTTTGAAAAAGGAAAGCATCTCTTTGAAGAGCCTCTCTCTGCGTCAACCACAGGTATAGATATCCTGTTAGACTGGGAGCAACTTCCTGTTTCAGTCCCCACAGCTTACCTTTCTCTTTCATTGCATGAACATGCAGCACCAGCAGACAAAAAACAAAGCAAAAGCCTCCAGTATCAAGCAGAACCTTAAATAGTCAAAACTGCTTGTAAAGTAACATTTTTCAGTACAAATTTTTCCATGAAATATGCGGTTTTTACTGTTGTGTATCTAACCATCTCTGTCTGTGTGGTGAGAGCTCTGCCACAAAATGGCTGCCATTCACCAAGCAGGTGGATGCTACACAGGGGTGGGGACTGAAGAGAGTTTTCCTCCTTCACTCCAAACTCCTTTAAGATCATGACATGAATTTGGTTTGTACTTGAATCATATACGTGAACCATGTGCACTGAAAGTCAAGTCTGAGTCAAAATCAATCCATTTCTAGAATTATAACATTTATGCCAACATTTGTTTGCTGGTGTCACTCCAGCACCGTTTTAAAATCCCAGCTTTGATTGTGAGAAATATAGTTGTGTAAGGATTTTGTTATGAGACACATAAAGAGTCATCATGCAGTTCGTCTCAGCTTGACCTCACTTCCTACAGAAAGCCTGCCACCTAGTGGCTCTTTGGGGTAAGTGGTAGATGCGTCTTGAAAGCAACACCTTGGGCCACCAACTCCAGCTATTCATTCAGAGCTAAGAAATCAGGTGAGATGAATGAACCGTGCCATCACCTGTGCCAAATGGTGCAGTCAGGTTCAATTAAGCGCTGAGTAACAACTAAAATCAGCACAGCCTGTAGTTCACCAGGACCCAGGCTGACACACATGAACACACACTCACACACACTCACATGCACGCACGCACGCATGCACGCACACACAGACACACAGGCACACACAGACACACAAAAACATGCTCACAAACGTGCACACACATACACACAGACACACATATACACACACATGCACAGCACACACACACACACACACACACACTCACCCATGTTCAGTCAGCACACACACGGCAGTGGGATGGCTGGAGCAGTAAGACAGGTACAGCATACGGATCTGACAGAACAAGTTCAGATAGCAGCCTCCAATACGCTGCTGTCCCTCCGGCACCCTGCATACAGGGGGGAAAGGGAGGGAGAGAGAGAGACAGAGGGAGGGGGAGAGGAGAGAGAGGGAGAGAAGGAGAAAGACAGAGGGAGGGAAATTATCAGTGAGAGACTGTTTGAAGCTGGCACAGAAGTAGCCCTACCCATACCTAACAGCAGTTCTGCTCTTCAAAACAGCTACAAAGGCTGTCAATGGGCCCCTGCGACCCAAACCAATACCCTGTTACATCTTAACTCATGAAAATCACAGGATTTATTAGGCCAGCTATGAAGGGCTGTGTGTTTGTAAACGGCATTGCCACACAATATGATTATTCAAACATCACGCAAACAGGAAACACAGAGGAAAACCAGCATCCAACCTGGGCACTGACTTCACCGTTCGGTATCAGACACTAAGACTCTGAGATCCACTTCATATTAAACCCAGAAGAATGCAACTGGCTCATCTTTAGCAGATAGCTTCTTGTGGAAAAGAACACCTGTGACATATGTCACATTTGTTTGGTATCCTTTACAGAACACAATGGATGGCGTTGACTCAGAGCGACTCAGTCTGTTCACCAATGGGGGGGCAATGAATGACAAGAAAAGACAATGAACTCAAGATGAAAAGAATGAGGAAGGGGAGAGAATAATGATGCTGATGATAGTATGAGAGAAAGAAACAGAGAAAGAAAGAGAAACAGTGAGACTGACAGAGGGAGAGAGAGAGAGTCCAATATGTTCAATATGGGTGAAAGTGTTTGTTCCTGAAGGCTGGGGGTGGCGAGTGTTGCTATTACCTTTGTTCTTTGTATCTAATGCTTTAGCAACACAAGATTATCAAGCCAAAAAAGTGCATTTAGAATCTGAATTTGATGGACAGAGACAGAGAGAGAGAGAAGGAAGGAGCAGGAACCAGAGAAAGAGAGCAACAGAGAGACTGCAAGAGACAGAAACTTTCTGTTCCATTGTACAAACTATGATCAAGAAAGAGAAATATTCTTTAAAAAATATAAACACTGTTTTCCCTCACTTTAAAAAATGGAGTGATATGGAAAAAGAATATGGAAAGAGGGCAATCTCTGTCAATAAAGGAAATTGAATTGAATTGAATTGACAGAGACTGAAAGAGAGCGAGAGAGAGACGCTGTTGTGTAATTCAGCGTTTTGTTTGGCATCGTACACAGAAACCTGACAGTGTCTGTTTTCTCCAACAGGGGGAGCTGCAGGAGAGGAAAAACAGTGAACTGAAGGTTCTGACTCTCTGAAAGTACCAGGTTATTCAAACCTGAGGCAGCCCAGAGACATTCGCCCTGTGTACTGATGCAAGCTGACAGCCCCTGATACCAGGGAAGCTTCAAGCCCACACAAAGTGAAGCACAAGCAAGCATTTTTATGTTCTTTAAAAAAATAACTCCCATTGGAAAGTGTCATAAAGCTTACCACTCTTACCCATGCAGTTTGCAGTCAGTCGGCAGTTCAGTACACATTATTTATTTGTCAGTTTTAAACAATAATGTAGGAAAAATATTATACAGAAAATTACACAACAGCCCCCAATATTAAGTATAAAATCAGGAGATTCCAAAACGTATGTTCAAAAATTTACTGCTAGGTACCCAGGGAAAATGGGACTCATTACAACTATGCAAGACCTGGTAGTCCACCCAAACTGTCACCATCAGCTAGACAGCATCTCCATCTTTCATCCTTCATCAAGCTCCATGAATGGCTAAGATCAGAACAAACCCGTGGATGTTTCTGTTGGTCCGTCCGCAGCTAGCGGACAACTCAACACTTTGGGTCTGAAAGGGTGTGCAGCTGTCAAAAAGTCCCAAATGAGAGAAGGAAATAGACAAAAAATTTTTTTGGAAGGAACAGAAGACGGCGTGTACACTTCAGCTCCACATAATTAACTGTGTTTGGGACGATTTAGAATGTGAGAAGCGGAAAATTCAACCAACCTCAAGACACTTACAAGAGGCATGGGACAATATCAAGGCATGTCTCTTGAGAATGGAAGCTGTGATAAAGGCAATGGGTGGACACACTAAATACTGGTAAAAGGTGATGCATTTTTCACTGAAAAATGGATAACTTGCACTTAAAAGCTGTTTCAACTGTAAACTAAATAAACCCTGAGTTTAGCACAGTACTATAAAACCACCATCTTGTGCCTTTATAGTTTCCCTTCTGTATTATATGCAGACTTATTACATGAAGGCATTTAGCAGAGCAATTTAAGCAGCTAACTTCATTTAAATATAGTCTACTTATAAAACTGGATATTTACAGAAACAATTCATGTTCATTATCTTGCTCAAGAGCACAATGGCTATACCCCAACTGGGAATTAAACCTGCAACCTTGATATTATAAGAAACTTACTTTAACTGAACGATAAAACAATTGTACAAATGTGCATTGGGAAAGGAGGAAATGAAACGAAATTAAATATACAGAAATGTTTTAGAATAAAAGAGATATCACCCTTACTTTGCGCATTCCTCTAAAGCCACACAGAGACCTTGCTGAAACGTCAGGATATCCTCCAGGTTTCCCATCAGCCCCAGGCTGTCTGTGGTGCTTAACCTGTTCAATTAAACTGAATTAATACACATTATTTCACCAGGAAAGGACTGGTGTTCTTGGTACTGAGCACCGTTTGATGTTTGTAAGAGCACCCATTTGTTACAGACAGAGTAACATGTGACTACAAAAGAGTTAAAGGTACATTCAACACATTTTTTTTTTTTTACACAGACAGTTGTCAAGGTTTGGAACAGCTTGCCAGTAGTGGATGTGATAATGACTTAATCTCACAATTAAATTTTCAATGTAAGATTCATGTTATATAATTCAGACATGAGTTGATTTGACTCTAAAAAAGGGTGGATGACAACAAAGTATGATCAAAAACCAACACTGTGTCCCTCCAGGACTTAAGCAGCGTAACTCTGCACTAAACTGGATGTAAAGGATGAGCGTAGATAGCCTAGCCTAGATAGCTCTTAGGTTCCTATGCACTCCAAAATAGCACCACGTCATTCAAAACTATCGTGAAAAATGTAAAGGTTATTTGAGCGATATCTGTTGGCGGAGCCATAGCCTGGAGGCGGTCACAGAGAGCTGGATAGCCTTTCTGTCAGACACTCGATAGCCAAATGGGATCATTCATCAGATGTTTTGAAATGACTGCGCTCGGGGCGCTAACTTATTGATGAACATTTGTGAAAGCCTGTGATGTCACCGCTCCCCAGGGAGCTGGGTTTTACTGGGTCACATGGTTGTGTTTATTCAGGTGGCCCCCATGGGGCTGCCCCCTTCCTCCTCCCCCTAACTTCCCCTCCCCCCAGCCTCACCTGTCGCTGGCCTGCAGGGGCCGCAGGTAACAGCTGAGCAGAGTCTGCAGCTCCTTCACAAACTCCCGCTCATAGTCCAGGATGTCCTGAACCACCTGGAAAGGGGAAATTTTATACATAACAGATACTAGACCAATGAAACCTCAACATTAAATGCAATGAATTGTGGGAAATTGTTAATGTGATGCTGATCTCAGTGAAACAATTGGAGTTGAATTACTTATTTAAATCAAGATACTTAGCTCTGTATTGTTTTTACACAGTGTTTCGAGTTTGATTATAATTTACAATGTTTTTCTCTCCTTCCCACTTACACAGTCGAATGGCAAATTAAGACTGGGCTAACTGGGCACCAGCACGTTGTCTAATTCAGATCGTGTTTAAGTGATTGTAATTCATTTCATATCCCAGAATGCAACAGGCTGCTGATGCCTGAGGACTGACAGCACTGACTCTAGTGATGGAAGTATAGTCAGACTGCCTGCATTCTGCAGTGCACAGCATGCAAAACACAGAGCCCCAGAGAGATTTTAATGACAGCATATTAAATCCAGACAGACATAGGGAGCTCTGTAAAGAGAGACCAGCCATTTTGACTATGCTGGCTGGAGAATCACTTTGGATCGTAGGAAACACCACAGGAAAAACCATTTCTGAATGGGAAATAACAGGATCACTCCTTTCCGCCTAACCGAAAATGGAACGCAATCAAAAGAAAGGCTAAAACGCTGTTTGGTAGGGAATTAAAATAAACATATAAATTACACAGCTGGTAATCGTTACAGGCTCTCAGAAGACTGGTTAAGCTAACATCTGTTTCTGTAAATGCATTTTCAGAGATATCTATTCAAGAAATCATTTCTCCCTCTCTTTATGTATATTACGCTTTACACACACATATAAAACCCATGTTCACCTGGATACAGATCAGGTGGCTAAATGGACAGTCAGGTTTTTTCCAGTTTTTGAAAAACTCTTTCGTTGCCTCAGGAGTATGTCTGGGATCATGGTCTTGCTGAAGAATGAAACACTGTCCAATGAGGTTGCAGGAATTTGATGTAACTTGAGCAGATATTTCTGTGTACCTCAGAAATCATTCTGCTGCTGCTTTCAGCAGTCACAACATTGACGAAGTGAGCCAGTACCAATGGCAACCATACATGCCCAAACCTTAACACCCCCGCCACCATGTTTCACAGATAAGGTGGCATGCCTTTGATCTTGGGCCTACACACTCAATAGAAGGGAATGTTGGTGTCAGCCATCCACAAAACTCAGCAGGCTCATTATACATACGTACACAAGGTGTGGCTATTAAATAACTAGACTAATGCTCAAGAAAAACAAAGCTTCATGCGATGCGTAACAGCGAACAGAAGACGCGAGCGGATGCGTGTATGTATATGTGCGCATCTGTGTTTGGTTTAAAGAAGTACTTAATAAACGTAATCTATAAGGTCATCTGTGCTTTGAAAACATGTAATGTGTATTGCTCAAAGACTCAAGACGGGAAGAAAGGAAACACAGACATTTTGTCCGGTGCTGACAGAAGGTTGAATTCATCACGCTGGGGTAAGATGCTGTGAGAGGTCACACCCTGTTTGGGGGATGATGGCACTCACCACACTGTAGTAGTTCTTCGTAAGCTGCGGCACCTCAAAGCCCTTCAGGCCTCTAGGAGACATGGGTTTCTCTGGAGAGGACACACACACACACACACACACACACACACACACACTGGGTGACTGACAGGTGGTGGACAGATCCATCTCCTACAGAGACACCAGGCCCCCTGACCTATATTAAACAGCAGTTCATGCCCCGCCAACACAGCAGGGTCACATGGTATGGGGCAAAATGTTCACCGGTGCGGAAACAGCAACCACACACACTAGGAGGAGAAAAACGGCTCAACAGAGACAAGACGCTTCTGCACGCTCTCAACTGTGCCCGATTAAATTTTGGATTGAGGATCCATACCAAAATATTTCAGCTGGCGTGGGCTGAAATCATATCAACTGCCTCATTGGTGATTGAAAATTTCATCGATTAAAAAAGCGGCCAAGCATAGTGAGTTTCCATGACGACAGAAATGAAACTAAGGCAAGGGTGGGCTAGCAATGAGCAAACGAGATATGACGATACTACAAAATGGGCGGAGCTATAATTAACTTGTAATCATTTACTTATTCACTCAGGGACATAATAACAGTCCTCCGATATCACTCAATATCTTAAATGTTGGATTATACAAATATTGGCTAATTAAATAAGAAAGGGCAGGGCAGGGATTTGAATGAAACCCAGAAGACAAAAAGCCTTCACTGCTTAGCATGTTTCTCAATGGCCACAATGCTACGTGCAAGGTCAGGGGCACAAAGTTTAGACTGTCAAAAAAAAGTACCCATAAATACTCCACATATCATGAAAATCAAACATCCTGGCTATGGCAGTCGATCAAAGCTTATGTACCATGTTTTTTAAAGTAATGTTGGTGAGTAGAAAAAAATACAGACGTTAAAAATCCCAAACGGACCCTACAAAGGCCTCCACTTGCCAATCTTGCCAACGGGACTCAAAGAAAATGGAGGCAGACAGTGGGATATAGCGGGAAACGTGCTAAAGAACTTCATGAACAGGACAGGTGTGTCACACCTTTGTTGTAAGCAAGAGCACGCATCAGAACCAATGGGAAATGATGTTACAAGCAAGTCTTTTCTCTTTTTTCTTTGTCATTCATGGGCAATACTCAAACTTCCAATGAGATTTCAGTTTTTCGTCCTGAGATCATGATGTCACACCATTTTTTTGTGTACAGGATGTGAGGCGTAGATGAAAGTCCTCAGTGTAACTGGGACTTTAGTTCCTGCTGGAGTGAGTTAAAAGTCTCGCATTTTCAGAATGTTTGCAATGTTTGTTTATGCATCTCACTGTAGAGAATTAAAAAATGAGAATTCAGATTTCAGGATAAAAAAAGTGGTGCTTTGAGTTGAATTTATTTCACCCATAAAGATAAAACGAGGCATAAAGTAATTTGCCAGGTTTTTTTCTCTCCTAAATTTGAAGCAGAATAGCAAATTGAGAGTCGGCGAATTCAGGCCAAGTTAAAGTGAGAATAATCCATCGTATCCCATCATGCACCATGCTGCCCATAACTGAAGACCCTGATTTACCGGAGGGCTTGACCTCTCGGACGTAGTTGCTGGGGAACCAGCCGGTGCGGCCGGCGATGGTGCCCTCCCACCAGCCGCCCTCCTCCTGCCGTGTCACGCAGATCAGGTCCCCCTTGCTGAAGGACAGCTCGTCCTCGTTGTTCTGCTTGAAGTTGAAGCGCGCCTTCACCACCAGCTGCCCTCCGCCGCCACCTCCACTTCCATTCTCCGTCATGTCCTAACCAAGACAAACACGATGGCTACACCTAAATACACTTACTTATCAGCATACATATATTTATATATATATATATGCATACACATCCACATATGTTTGTGAACATTGTCTTTACACTGTTCCATTTTCTGTTGTGTGGTCTTACCATTTTGTTGTGCATTAAAGAAAAATAGATCATATTTTTCTAGGCCGGACCAGAGTCTAAACTGTCTCCGCTTCGGAAAGGGTTACCCTCAATAACCTCAAGATAATATGCAAATTGCTACTGGATGCTAGCAGTACACAGCATAAAGGAGCAACAAAAAAAACTAAACAAATGAACAACTACAGTGACATTTACAATGAGTCACACTTGTTAGCTAATTAAGACTTACATAAACAGGAAGGTGTCTACGAGCACCGGGAATCAGGGATGCCTTTTAAACTAAACCAAACCAGGCCTCTATGTGTGGCTCCCCTGCGGGTAAGCAGTTGGCAGTTCTCCTAATCACATATCCTGTCTCATCAGAAAGCAAACACCCAAAGTGGAGAGTGCCACACATACTCCTTGGGGGGGTCACTCAGCCCCCGTCTTACCTCCTCGTTGGGTACTGAAGTATCCCACTGTACAGCATACTGATACAAACGTGTCAAACCCAATCCCAGCGTGGTGAAAGCTGTGAGTATGCTGGTTCACCCTCCAGCCTCCGCTCTTAATTAGATAATTGGTTCCATCATTTGATAAATTGATCCTTTTACTATAAATATTATGCATACAAAGAGAAATTAATTGTTTGTGTTGTCTCCATGACAACCATTGCTTAGAATCAGCACTTTAACATTACGTTACCCACCTTGCATATGGCTGAGTGAGTAATTGGGCCAATTAAGGCCGCGCTAATTACTTGGAATGAAAACCTACATAGGCACAGCATGGTGCATAAAGTCTGGGACCACTGCACGTTATGGTTGGGATATTAAAGTGGAACAGTCCCTACCTCTTAAAGCATGCACACCTGATCACTGAATCAAAACTATATTTCTGGAAATGAAAGAGGCAACAAGCCAAACATACATCATATTAAAATAAGAGAATTGCAGAACTATTTTCCTTATATATTAGTAATCCTACTGAATGGAAATATGAATTGTTCCTACAATATAAAGTCTTTATTGCCATTACAATATATTGGCTGGTGAGGCAATGCATATGTTTGCCACACTGCAAAACGTATATAGTCATGCAAAACAGCATATATTACCTGTATAACAGAATTACAGGTGAAACATGCACACTGGAATTGGATTTATGTAACACTATAATGTTACACAATAATTTACGCGACTGCACTTATAATATGACCTATCACCTCCCAAAAAATAAGCATGACTCATTTTTAGTTTAATGGGTGGTACCACTGTGCCATAAATAAGAGTATAATAAGTACTTACTTGCTAATATAATTCTCATTAATGTATTTAATAGGTATATAAAAACAGATCCATGTAAACCGCAGGAGAACTACAGAGGCAGTTAAAACGCAGTCTGTGGAAGTGGGTTTGGACACATTTGGATTGGTTAATGTAGTAGAAATACTGTGTGCTGCTGAACAAGTGTGTGTGTGCGTGTGTGTATGTGTGTGTGAGAGAGAGAGAGTATGTTTTTGTGTGTGTTTAGGTGTGTGCGCATGTGTGTGTGTGAGAGATTATATTTTGTGTGTGTGTGTGAGAGTATGTTTTTGTTTGTGTTTAGGAGTGTGTGTGTGTGTGTGTGTGTGTGTGTGTGTGTGCTGAGGTGTCTGCATGTGCGACCTTACCACAGGTTTAGACTGTCTGCGCAGGGTCCTGTTAGACTTGGAGGTGGGCAGAGCGTGTGTAGAGGAGGCCTGGCTAGGAACAGCGGGGCTGGGCTGGGAGCATGTCCTCTCAGCCGCACAGTCTGAAGGGAGGGACACAGCATGAGCGCCAACGATTTATCAACGCTTTACCAGAACTTCAGCAGCACTTTACCAGCACTTCACCAGCACTTTACCAGCACTTTACCAGCAATTTACCAGCACTTCACCAGCACTTCACCAGCACTTCACCAGCACTTCACCAGCACTTCACCAGCACTTCACCAGCGCTTCACCAATGCTTTGCTAGGCTAGACCAGAGCTGTAACTCTGCAAAAGCCACTGACTCTAAGAGCTCATTCACTTCCAACCCCAGAGTAGTATATCAGTGCCCAGATCACTGTTTAGGGTGGCAATGGCTGCTTTAGAAAGCGCTGATTCCAGATGGTAAATGTGAGAGTGTGTGAGATCCAAGCACCAGGCAGGGCCAGAACAGCAGTGACACAGTACTGGAGAATGTATTTATATCTGTGCATCCATGGGGAAGCCGCACAGCTGCTGCTACAAAAGCTTGTGGAACCCGGTGAGTAAGAGGCGATTCTGACCCTGCGATGAGGACCATCATTACTGCTACTTATGCGGCTGCAGCTCAGGCCGACTGTAGCGGAGATGCCATGTCCTTCTGAGCTCCACTCCACATTCCGCTTCCTGCCGACGTCGTCTGGAGGATGTGCCAGGAGGCAAACTCCACCCCCGCTCTCCGCCAAAGCGCGGAGAGCCGAGCTGTCGACCCCAATTTCAAACGGCGGATCCTCAGAATGCTGCATGGCTGTATCCTCCACCCCCTCCATCTCCCATATCCTCCACCCTCTGCCTCCCCCCTCCCCCCTCCCCCACCCCTCCCCCCCCACACCCCCCCCCCCTATCCTCCTCCACCCCTGCCCTCCCACACCCTCCACCCTCTACCTCCGCCCTCCCCCATCCTCCACCCCTGCCCTCCCACACCCTCCACCCTCTACCTCTGCCCTCCCCCAACCCCCCACCCCTGCCCTCCCAAACCCTCCACCCTCTACCTCCGCCCTCCCCCATTCTCCACCCCTGCCCTCCCACACCCTCCACCCTCTACCTCCGCCCTCCCCCAACCCCCACCCCTGCCCTCCCAAACCCTCCAGCCTCAACCCCCACCCCTTCCCACACCCTCAACTGCACCACCATCCCCCATCCTCCACCCCTGCCCTCCCACACCCTCAACTGCACCACCATCCCCCATCCTCCAACCCTGCCCTGCTCCATCCTTCCCCACCCTCCTCACCCTCCACCCCCATCCTCCACTTCCCCTGCCCAGGATAACAGGAGGCGAGACACGCGCTCTTCCCTCCGGGCAAAACTAAGCAAACATGAATCATCATCTTTACTTTAATTTAATTTCACTGAGCTACCTACAGGCAAATAACTAAACAACAAAAATTCCCATGGTGCAACACTCAATTTACTAGACAAGTAAATGCATTGTGTGAAAAAATGATAGCGAGATAAAGAGAGAGGGGAAAAAGCAGCCAGTCCTCGCTGTAAAATGTAAAACCGGCTGTGCGCTAATCCCCTCCCACTGAGCTGGGATCTTGAGTGACACCTCTCCATAATCTTCCAGGGGACCACACATTCCAGAGCACTTCTTTGGGCTAGGCTATTTATACATGTTTTGATAAGGACCATCTGGGCTTCGGGATTACCTGAACATCCTATTAATGAATATGAGAGCACAGCAGAGTGGGTCTGTGACCGGAGGGCCAGGTACTGACTGCAGAGGTGATCAGACTGCAGCCTGGCAGCCTATCCTGGTTGTCATGGCTACCCGTCTTATCTGTCCATCACAAAGCATTCCTGGAAGGCAGGTTCGGGGGGAAAGGGACACCCCCCATCACAGTGGGCTGGGGTCAGGTCAGGAAGATGGTGTCATACTATGACATCATAACTATAAGCCAGACAAATGCTTTACTCCGACATGGTTCTTGGCCCAGTTTCTGAAATTTTGCCACATCCAAATGAGAAACAGTTTGAGCTCATAACTATGATGTCATAGTATCAAGCTACGCAGGAGAAGCTTGTTTGGTAAACGGGTACAGGGCCTCCTCTTTCGGCTTTGGAATTATGGGACCACCGAACAAGAAGAGAGGAGCGCATGTAAGACAAGTGAGATGAAGCCACACTGACGAAGTGAGAAAAGGTTGGAGTCGGCCTGCGAATGGCAGGAAAAGATCCAAAAATTCTTTACCGTTGAGAACTGCAACGCTTCATTGCCAATTATTGCCAGTTATATCTGGACCAAATCTCAATAAGCAACATTCAATTTGTTTTCAGCTTAACTGTCTTTTAATTTAAATATAGCTAGCTGCAGTAGCTGGAAACGTAACAGTGCTTAATTTACTGAGCAAACTTGGCTATCCAGCCAGAAATAATTACATTGCCATAATTAGTATTCTGTCTGCAGGGAGAAACCATGTTGGCACTTGTACATTCTACAATTAAACAGTGATGTGTCCCGTTTCAGGACACATTTTAAACTTATGTTACATTGAAATGTTAGCGTTCCGATGTGTTAAAGGCAGTGGTAGGAACCAGGTTTCCCCCTAACACAGCTCCACAGGCCGCATGAAATTATGGGATAATTCATCCATTTTAGGAATCATTAGCATGTGTATATTTTTCAGGAAAGATGTCACTCAAAAGATTAACGCTCAACTATTTTGGCAAACATGTGTGTGTGTGTGTGTGTGTGTGTGTATACTCTGTGTGCGTGAGAGTGTTTGTTAATGAATATGCAGGTAGCTCCTAAGCCATGGCAGACACCTGCTCCGCGTAGGGCTAATCTGTGCTGAATGAAGTGCTGAATGAGTGTGCATTTCACCCAGTTAAGAAGCACAGGGGGTGTTACACCGCGCTACATTATGACAGTGTGAACGTAGCATTAGAAGAGAGAACACAGCGCTCCGCTAGGGAATATACTCAGTGTGACATGGCCGTGTCTTTCTAAATAAATCATCGCGCTGTCTGAAACTCAGCTACAGCCTGTTCATTCTAATCTAACGTGATGCTTCTTCAAAATGAGTGACTCCAAAAATCAGATTCAGTTGTTTGTGAGGGCCTTCGTTTCGCCGCTGGTAAAAGCAGTCTTTGCTCATTAAATAATTTATGTTTTATAATAGAAAAGAAGCCCACACAGACCTGCACCGGAGGACTAGGCTTGGCTGATATCAGTATTTTCATACCATCATACCTCATGGATACACGATATTGTGTGACGGTGTCTCAAAATGAAGGCCTGGGGGGGGGGGGGGGGGGGGGGGGGGGGGGGGGTGGACCGCTGTTAGCTGCGTATACATAACAAACCGTTAAAGTTACATTTACAGCCCTGGCAATAGACAGGACATGTCAGTCTACATGTCACAGGTTATTTTGGACTGCTGGAGTGGTATGTGCGTCTCACAGTCCATGAGTCTGTGAAAAGATTCCCTATGGATTCAGTTTATGAAGTTATCACTACCTCATCCCTTTTCACATGTAGTCCATGCTTTTGTTGATCACGTCGAATGTTGCTCATTGTGGATACGCCGCTCTGTCTCGTAATTCCCGTCTCTTTCAGCCATGTTTCGGTTTGATGCCATGACAAGTCAAAAGCATGCCAATTACATTTTAAAAATGTCCTTTTTTGTCTGTTACAAGCTGGCATGCTAATTTCAGTAAAGTTTGTTTTAAATGCAGTGTTCCCAGGCTAAGGTTACTACAGTCATTAGTGAATGAATCCCAGTGAGTGGGTTTGCTACCCAGCCATACAAAGAATGGCCGATAATAAGTCCATTTGCAATAAAGTCAGTGTTTGTATTTTCATGTTCTGTAAAAGTTCACAAGCTACAACAAGGTAATTTAAAAGTTTTTTTTTCATTTCAAAGCTGCCCTAGTGGTGAGAGTAGTGAACTGCAGTACATCGACTCAAACAGCTACTTCAGTTTGCCGTTTTCAGCCACGTTTTAGGACGGTATTAAAAACCACACTGTCAAGATTTCAAACTACCACAATATACCGTAACACCATAATCCCACCCAGGCCTACAGGGGAACACAGAAAGCTGTACCAGAAGACTGAGCAACAGCACAAAGCTAATTCATCAATTCACCCAAAGGAATAGCCCTCCACCACAAACAAATACAGACTCACATGTGCAGCACCTATTTTTAAAGCTGCCAGGCTAAAAACATCAGTGATAATGCACAGCCTCGGTGCTATTTGGAAACAGGCAGAGAGTCACCGGCCAGAAGCAACAACATCAGAAAGACTGGATTTGGAAACTGGATTTGAAAGGAAGGCAGGTGTCAGGTATATCACAATGTAACAACAGTCTCAACCAATGAGACTGCTGTAAACGCACACAACAAAAAGATTCCCCTTGCATCAAAAATATTCTGTACATGGATCGGAGTTCCATAGTTACGTGTGTCTCACTGAGTCTCCATACCACAAAAAAGTCACCTTTGCTTCACTATAATCCCTGATCCAGATCCACCTACACCCAGTTTATGTTGTTTTTACACGTATTTATCTGCTGGACATTCTCAGAGGTTAGCTGAGATAGACCAGGTGTGATGTCCATGCCTCAACTGGGGTTTTAAACTGGAGCGTTTAACTGGAGAGTTATGAGCCCTGTTCCCTGACCATAGAATTGCCCCACACTCCTGTTCCCTGACCATAGAATTCCCCCACACTCCTGTTTTCTGCCCATAGAATTCCCTCACACTCCTGTTCCCTGACCATAGAATTCCCCCACACTCCTGTTCCCTGACCATAGAGTTCCCCCACACTCCTGTTCCCTGACCATAGAATTCCCCCACACTCCTGCTTTCTGACCATAGAATTCCCTCACACTCCTGTTCCCTGACCATAGAATTCCCCCACACTCCTGTTCCCTGACCATAGAGTTCCCCCACACTCCTGTTCCCTGACCATAGAATTCCCCCACACTCCTGCTTTCTGCCCATAGAATTCCCTCACACTCCTGCTCCCTGACCATAGAATTCCCCCACACTCCTGTTCCCTGACCACAGAATTCCTCCACACTCCTGTTCCCTGACCATAGAATTCTCCCACACTCCTGTTCCCTGACCATAGAGTTCCCCCACACTCCTGTTCCCTGTCCATAGCATTCCCCACACTCCTGCTTCCTGCCCAAAGAATTCCCTCACACTCCTGTTCCCTGACCATAGAATTCCCCTCACACTCCTGTTCCCTGACCATAGAATTCCCTCACACTCCTGTTCCCTGACCATAGAATTCCCTCACACTCCCATATAATGAAAGGAATACAACACAGAAGAGTCTTACCTTGAGTGGCGTTATTGACTGCCAAAAGGGTGTTCAGAATCTTGCCAAAATTCTCACCAGCATAGAGATTCTCGGGCTCAAAACCCTGCCAAAGACACACAGACACTTCAAACACAAACCTTCAAACACAAAACAAACCCAACAACTGATAAGTCTCAAAAAGGAAAACATGAAAAGAGCAAGTAGGTCAGAGAGAAAAAAAAAATAACAAGAGCTTCCTTTCCACTGACGGTACAGAGGCAAGCAGGGAGCACCACTGAGTGAATCACGAATCACAAATGAGAGTGAATCACGGCCTAACGCACTAAAGCGCTGTTTGATATGACTAAACAAAAAACGACGTGGAGAGAGGAGGGGGGGATATAAGCCAGGCCGAAAGCGACACACATTCTACTGATCCAGAAGCAAATAAGTCTTTTTCCCATTTGGGACTGCATGTGTTGGTCTTCTGTGTTTTGTTTGGCGCATACCATCCTCTGTCTTCCAAAGGGTAAGGTTACACATGTTAAATAAAACATCTTAAATATAGTGTTTGGGTTGCCCGTGCTTGTGGGTTTTTCCCTCCTCTGGGTTTCTACCTCCTCATATGGTCGGACGGCGACAACTGTTCCACTCAGGTCAGAACACGGCATGCGCTTTCACCTCAGAGAAAAACTGTCAAAACGCATTCAATAATTCATCGCCAGGTTTCAGAGCGCCGCCTCAACAGGTAATATTACGGTTTGCTGAACATCTGTTTCGATGCATGTACCGAAACGAAAAGGACAACGCTGCCTAGTGGTCTTACGCCACCCAAGTCCATTGACTGGGAGTGTCCGGTTCGTTCTCTACTGTCCTAAATATAGGCAGCCCTGGTATTTGTTTTGGTTGGCTTTAAATTTTAAACTTTGCATAGCTTCACACAGCAGGAAGGCCTGCGTGGCTGGAAAACTGAGCTATGCCGTTGTGCTTCTTTCCTCGTTCACTGCCTCCGCATAGAAGCGAGAGCTGAGTGGCCGGCGTTGTCCAATCACACGTCTCTGTTGCCCCTGGGTGCACATTTTGGCTGGGGATAAAAATAGGGTCAATTTGAAGCGGAGCTGACCAGAGCATGGGCGAGGTCCTGCAGAAACCGAGGCAGAAAAATACTAATGATACACTGAAGGCAGAAGAGGTCCTTCATTCCCCTCCCTCCCCCGCTGCTGTCATCTGCGGAGCTACCACAAAGCATCTAATTATGGACACCAAAAATGGAACCAGAGTTAAAAGGAGAAGATGTTTCTATCCTCTGACTTGCAGACCAGAAAAAAAACCTTTTCACTTTGGAGACTACAGTCTAACCGGCTGATGAAACTCTTCCCTTCCCTGACTGCGGTCTCCTCCTTAACGGGGGGTGTGTGGGCGGGGGGGGGGGGGGGGGGGGGGGTAAAATTTTTACAAGAACCAAAACTGGGAGGACTACTCTCAAGTCATGAATAATGGGGGTAGGGACATATGCAGTCATACTGAAAACTCACAGCTGGTCTCGGAACAAATGCCCTGAACACCACATCTATCAGCTAAGAAGCCAAACACCCATCCGCATGTCTGTTTGATGGGAAAAAGCACACTTTAATTTATAACCCTCCATAAATCAGTTATGGAGCAGAGTATTTCAGCCTTCCGTATTGTAGTTCTTATTTACTATGATTTCAACTGACCTTACAATGACTTTGCATGTCCACCTCACCAACATGTTCACTGAGTTTATTGCTTACTTCAGTTTTAATATCAACTTAATCTCCTAAAATGATTCACTGAAAACAAAACATCCTCATCTTGCAGGATTAGTATGCACTTCTGAAGAAAAATAATAATGAGGTGTGTGAAGGCTGTTCAGGGAGACTGGAGACAGGTCAAAGTGACTGACAGCACAAAGTGTGAGAGTGACAGAACGTGATCTACTGAGAGGTTTGTGTGTGCGCTTGTGCTTACATGTGTTTTTGTGTGTTTACTGAATGCTTATCTACATCTGTGAACTTGTGTGAATGCATGTGTCCCCGCATTCATATATATGTGTTTGTGTGTGCATGCGTTTGAGCAAATATGTACGTGTGGCATAGCACCACATAACTGTGACTCCCTGTTTGGACAAGTCAATGCTGAGCAAAAAAATGTACAAATTATAATTTGGGAAGCAGTGCATTTAATTTAAGCAATCAGTTTACAGGAAACAACAGAAAGACAGAAGCAAAACCAAAAATGGAACAAACAGGTCTGGTGCTTGTAAATCCTTAGGCCACTTGTCACCACAGGTGGCCTGTCAGGTGGTGTGTGTGTGTGTGAGGGCATGGCAGCAGCTTGCCTGCCTGTCTGTCCCTGGGGGCAAGACCTGAGGAGTGCTTGTCAGGGCCTGGGGCTGTAAACACGACTGCGCTGGAACAGGTGGAAAGAGCATCTACCCTCTGGGACAGCACAGGTCTAACTGTATCAGATACTACAGGCCCCCTTGAACTCATTTTTCAGCAATATGTCACATCCTGTAGTCTGACAATGATGAGGAGCAATGATTTAAGCTGACTGCCTGTAATTGGTATGTCAGTGAAAGTTTGTGTATTTTGGCTTCACACCAAACGTAATTTTCCATGTGCTGCGAGATATATACATTCTTGCACATATTACATGAGACGTAGCTGCCCTGGTTCATAAGCTAATGACGAGGTGTTACTTCTCCGATTCATTTCAAAATTCCTATATCACCACTCTGTTAAATATTCGCGTTTGACTGGAGCCGTTTAAATGAACAACACAATTACAAACTCCTTGCCAGGGAACCACCTATTTCCATGTTCCATTAAGGGAAAGGTTGTGAAATTCTAATTGTTGTGTTAGAAGTGTGCTTTTTTAATAAACATTTTATAATTGCGACTGGACTTCATTCAACGATTTGAAATGAACAATGCAGCAACCTTTGAAGAATTAGATTAGTAAATGATACAAATAACCTTTTTGTCTTTTTTTGGTTTATGCTATGCAGAATTTATCAATATCAGTTCATTAACTGCGTGATAAAAAGAGTCAGGACGCTCTTTGCTCAGAGTTTACGTCATGTGGAAGTCCCGTTCTTATAGTGACAACATTCAGGTCTGCTAGTACTGTACTGGTTTCGTACAGCTTTACGAAATGATAGAGATTCTTATATACCCAGATAAAGATTGGATCTTCAAAACAAGAGGCATCATAATTAGTATATTTTTTTCGTTACCTGTTATTTACGATGTTTTTTCCTACCCTACAATTGCCACTTGGAGCTCGCTAATAGTACACTTTTGGAAATTAAAGTTAACATGGTTTGACATTGATCTGACAACACACAAAACAGTGTCTCTGCTGTGGACAAGTAGATGCAGAACCCGTAGGCTATTGTTAAAAGTTCTCCCGAACAGGGGTTCTTGGAGAAACCTGGCAAGCAGATAGCATACGCAGCTAGCGGGTCAGTATAATAAATGGAAATACAGAGGGTGCGCGGTAAAACGCATACAGCGCTGGGTTGACATAACGTAATGCGAAATTGATTAAACATAAAAACGCACTTACCTCAATTTTCAGAGATGTGCATCCTTTTAAGAACTCTCGTATGTTGGCAAGACATTCGGCTTCATTTTTCGGGTCCTGACAGTACTAAAACGGCAATATAAATTCAGTTTGGTAAGTTATATATATGTGTGACAGCTCATTTAAAATGTTGCAAACTAATACACGAAGACATATGTCTGCACTAATGAAGACTGGATTTATACACAGTTGCAATATAGTATTCCATGATCGCTGAAGATCCAAGTGTGTCGTCTTGTTCGCTCAGTTTACAAAGTAACTGTACGCACTCGCTCTGTCGCACTCCCTCATACATACATACAATCGCGCACACGCAACCACTCAGACTGGAGCAGTCACAGCAGGAAGCTTGCAAGCAAAGGAAGTGACGTCAACTTTGCAGGCACGAATACTATTTTTTTATTAATGAGTTGACAGGGGAATGTTGACAGTGCATGTTTTCACGTTTCATTTCACACGGTGCTTAGATCATTCCGAGGGGTATTCATTTTGCTTTGCAACAGTGACAGCATCTTCAGAGGTCCTATGCAGTTAAATTGAATTTTAAATTGCTGCATTTGTTGCACTGTAAAAAAAAATGGTACTTTGCCCTGCATGCCATGTACGCACGCATAACAGCTACGGTTGCCAAACTAAATGTATTGTGTAAAAGGTCTAGAGCTACGGGAATATAGCAGTTAGAGAGTATTCACATGATTACAGAGGGCTTATGTTTGTTGGTTTACATGTAGAATGGCAAATTAACCGTGAAACTGAATTACAGTAGCACCTGGTCTTCCACTTTCATAAATTAAAAGGCTAACACCCAAGTGCTGTGACAGTGTAGGGCTTTGTGTTGTAAGGCAGTGGTTCCCAACGTCGGTCTTCAATATAGGAACTTTTTCTTCATGACATGCATAGCTATATGGCAAATTATCTCTCTAATCATGAAAAGCATGAACAAATTAACAATTATGAACAATTAACAGCTTGTTAAATTCTGGGGTTGTAGTTGTGGTTGGAATAAATATCAGCATACACAGTGGGTCCCCAGATCCAGTTGGAACCACTATTGTAGGTTCTAATGAGGTCATTTCAACAGGCTAATTGCTCTTAATCTTGAAAGCTGTGTTGTGGGTGTTTTGGAGCATAATGGTTGCCACACATCTCAATTGGCACAGCTTAAAGCACCAAAAGCACTTCTCAGAAAGTTATCGATGTTTTTTTTATCCAATTAATAATTATGTTCTATTATACACTGGTAGTGGTTGAGGTGAGGTGTAATGAAATTATTTTCATTTATTTATCACAAATAGTTAGCTCAATGATCACCAGCTCAGTGGTTCTTATGTTGAAAACTGGGCTCCTGCTCTATAAGCTGTTTTCTGTTTCTGTCAATCAACAGATAAATTACTGTTGTAGAAAATATGAATAATATATACTATCATTTTTTTCTTGCATTTATATTAAGACAATACAGGTTTTGGATCTATGGCAGCTGCTTTCATCATGTACTCATTGTGTATCGAATGGATTAGTTTCAGTCACCAGGTGTCCACATGTTCACTTATTAGGTCTTCACTGGTCCACTTATATGGTCTATGTATAATTCACTTAATTAAAATGTGCCCTCTCTTCAAAGAAACCATGTGCCATGCAGAAAAAAACAGAATAAAAACATTTGCATTTGGCTGATGGTTTAATGGGGTATGAAATGGCCTGTGGCCCTGCTTCTGACAAATGAAATCACTCTGATTAAAAGCAATTAACAGCTTGGTATAATTCAGAGATTGCAACTGCGGTTAGACACAGGGAGGCCACAACAGAAAACCATTTTCAACCATCGCACATAGAGGGCGTGCATCTTCAAGACCCTATGAAGAACATGCCATTTCTGAACAAAACAAAAACAATACAAAGATAAGTGAAATACTGGCAATCAATACGTGAATAAATACGTGACAAGTTTCTTCATTCATTGGTGTTGCCAATGCTGTCATGATTCTGCCGTAGACTAAACTAAAGGATGTGTGACGCAGAAAAGCGGTTATGTTGAACGAACATACGGGTAGGCTATGTCCCAGGCTTACAGTGTGGTCAGTGTCGCTGGATTTCCAATGCACTGCGCCTCCTAGTTGCTTAAATGAACTGTAATGTTAATACTGTCTGTTCACAAAAACTCTGCATATTCTGCACGATGAAAGACAACGGAGTTCCCGGTGGTCCCAGCTGATAACTGGTTACTCGTCCTCTAACTTCAGGGCTTTTCAGAAAGCTTAGACATTTGTACACGTTTCAAGACAGCGGGGATGCGATGGCATTTCGTTGAAACGAAACCCCAACAGGGCTGTACAGGAAGTTTGAATAACGATAACGCTGCGTAAAATAAGCCAAATAGCGGTTTACGTCCAAAATTAAATAACCCTGATGCGCAATGCGATTAACTCAGTATCCAGCGATTAGGCTTGATTACACTGTGATTAATACTCATGACATGAGTTAGCGAATTACATCGAATATTAACTTCTTTGCAGAACATTTAGGGTAGTCGCCTTGTAACTTAATGGCACTTGAATTAAAATGAGTAAACCTGATCCTTTCTGTGCGAAGAGGGGCAGTCGCCTAGAAAAAAAACTACTGCATCCAGCTACACCTTCAGGACAGTGTTTCTGACCTGGTTACATGTCTTACCTTCTGGATAGTTCCGGGCAGTAGCCGTTCCATAAGCTTACAAAGAACAACTCCATCTTTTAGAGATGCTTTCAGAAATTCTTCCGGATCCGCGACGCTTTTTTTCGGAGAATTAAGCACTCCTAAAGATATGAGCCAGGTCACAGTCTGCTCCTCTGGGTTCATCGCTGCCGCAGGCGGGTATACGGTTTCAAACACCTCTGGGTAGACAACGAGTTTCAACACCTCCAGTCTAACGCAACCCACATCCGCGATGGCAGTTCTGCTTTTTCCGGCGTCGCAGTTTCAGTTGGGTCTCTAAACAACCTCCCCACGATCTCTATCAGTCCCCCCTGAGAATAAAGATCTGCGTTTATCGCTGGGCACGATGCCTGCCTTACAGGAACCTCTCCTCTTAGAACTACTACCCAAACCATGACATTTCTCAAATAGAGCCAAAGTGCTTCCCTTGCATAATTGGAACATGGTCTGTGGATGCACAATTTTCATGCAGGTTAAGAAAATGTTCTCTTATGGAATGCTGGGGAGTGAATGTTTCAAAATAGGTGCTCAGATCACACAAAGCTTACACCCTTCACTGCAATACCCAGTTCAGGAGATCGTTTCAGGAAACCACAACGCGGCCTGGGAAAGCGGAATCCACCCTTTCAGTCAAAACAGCCAATTCTAAGGTTACTCAGAACGAACTCGCATGAAGACAGTGAGTGACATGTTAAGATGGATGCCTATTTATAAGTTTATGAAGCTACATGAGCCGCTTTTACAATACACAACACACCTCAGAGAAACACACTCCAATGACTGACGAGAACTTGTTTACTTTGTTTTGCAACGATTCTTTATTGAAAGCATCACCTTCACACAAGAGACTGCCCTTTCGTTGCGTAGGTTTAGCTGGAAAAAAAATGCTGTCCAGAGAGCAGAGCTCCGGATAGCTCATCCGAGACTCGACGGACATCTTTGTCTGGGCGCTGGAGTGCGGGACATCTGCCGGCAGAGGATAGAGATAACACTTGCAGTTACCATCTTACCACAGTTAACCACTTGCTACAGTTTAGTGAAACACCTCTATGAGGACTGCATTAAGGGGTGTGTCCACCATTTCCTCTTGCTAAATTAGCTCTGTACACCAACGCTAACAGACTAGGTTAGACCACAGTAAAACACTTGATAGAGGAACGCAAGTCTTATTTGTGAGTGCCAGATCTCACGAAAGATTGGTGTAATTAGAGGAGGGCAGAGCAGACGGCCGGAACTGGACAGGGCTCTCATGTCCCCACCCATGGTTTGCAGGAACTTAAACCACTGCAAGCTCCACTGCACAGGGAGCACGGCCGACAAGATTTATCAACTCAGCATTATCAACCCCGGATACTGTGCCTGCTCTGTGAAGGACTGCTCTAGCTCTTGTGTGGATACAAAAAAAAAAATGCATGAGGTGTGGTGATTAAATAATGAGACTAATGCTTAAGGTAAAAAACATCTACTTCAAGCGATGCGTAACGGCGAACTGAAGATGCGAGCAGATTGAAACTATCTGGGGTTGATCATGCTTGCCAATTGGTCAAGGTACATCACGTGGTTTGCGCACACGCACCGTGATTCGACTTGTATAAGCCCAGTCTCGCAATTTAATAGCCACACCTCGTATGACCAAGTTAGCCATTTCAAACTAGCCAACAAGACCTTGTGAAGAGGTACTCCGTATGAGCCTGAACCAAGTGATTTTTCACTTCTAACTAGGAAGTGACAAACAGAAATACTCGTTTCCAAAGCTAAATGTTTCAGCCAGGGGGCAGGGATGTAGGTGTGTCATATGTACACACGAAGAAGTTTGCGCACAGAGTTAATGACATTGAAAAATGTTCAGCAGAGAAACCAAATACATCAGTATTTTTTTTTTTTTTAATCTGTGAAGAAAATCGCATGCATGCATAAAAAGCTACATTTTGTTGATTCATGACACGGCACACAGCAAGAGGCCAATACCAGCTCATTATGACATAGGAAATGCACAAATCAACTGAAATAATGTGGAAACTTCAATCAACTCAGCATACAAAATCATTAGGAACGAGACAAGACTTGCGAGACGGGGGAATCCAGTTCTTAGATTACCTTTCAGGATTTCCTGTAGAAGACGTGCGTTATACAGCGCGCTTGACTGCTACATCCTGTGACGGTTTATCCATTTATGGTAATGGCATCACGGCACCTCAACCTGCAAGAATAGCATTCAAATTAGTGAAGTCACCTGGCATTCGGCAAAAATGAAAAAGGCAAAAGAATTTAAAAACCGTTTTGTCTTTTCTGATACATTGACTACGATTCAATTTATTTTTGTTCCCATTTACGTTCCAGTTCGCTCCTTTGTTAGACTGTTGTTCTCTCCTCTCTCCGTCATAGGTTGTCCCCTTGTGAATCTGGGCATGCTCACTTTACACACGAGGTTTTTCTGAACCTAAATTCTGTAATACAACAAAGTTTGTTTTTGTTTTTTTTTTTTTTTTTTTTTTTTAAATCCACAGATAATATGAACTTGATCTTTATGACAAACTCCTTAGGATGAAAACTAAAACCGTTTGGTAAATTTTCAGCTGACGATAGCCAATATCTGCGATGGAATTACTTGCAGAAGGGAAAAAAAAAATTCTCCATCAAAGCTTGACTCCCTTTGTGAATCTGAGCACTTGTTTAATTTTAAACTTTGTGGAAACTAGAGCATCCATTACACTAGGAAATCCAATGTACAAGAAATGAGGGTTTCCTTTTGGTGACATTGTAAGTGACAAATAACGATTTGGGGTGACAAATAAAGACCACTTATATGAATTAACCGGTGGGAGGGTATTTGTCTCAAGGTCGAAGCATTTTGTTTGAGGATCTCAGTCCATGTTACATGTGAACACTGGAGTTGACGTCTACAGAAAGCTTTGGGTTCAGATTGCTGCTACTTACGCCAATCAACTTACTTCACCGAGATGAGAAACAAAAAGGTTTGCTTTGCTTACCATCCGTTGACAGACTTGAAGTTTGTTTTATCTGTGGAGGTGGAACGATTCTGGT
This sequence comes from Albula glossodonta, assembly GCA_019788955.1. Taxonomy (NCBI): domain Eukaryota; kingdom Metazoa; phylum Chordata; class Actinopteri; order Albuliformes; family Albulidae; genus Albula; species Albula glossodonta. The sequence continues at coordinate 341,755 of JAFBMS010000123.1, forward strand.
GTTTTGGGTGCCGAGTTCTTTGGTTTGATTGAGGTCTTGACAAGCCTCAAAGATTAGGCTTTGTGGCGTGGACTCCTTCTCTACTGAGGAAGACTATACCGACAAGAGTTTGGAACAATGACATTTGCCCTGTTTCTTGCATTGATACCACAGTCGAACAATTTACCTGAATGGGTTAATACAATACAGTATCTATCAGTTTAATAAAAGTTCCCAGTAGTGTGCAGTACCTCTGCATTCGAGATGGGTTGAAAACTGCTGATTGGGATAATTTTGAACTGAGTGAGAGGAAATTTTAACTTTTACCATTTTTTTTTTCCTTGAATATCCACCAGCTTGGTCCACAAAATTGTTGATAAAAAACTTTATTAGTAGATGAAAGGCATAATTCCAGGGAGGGTTGGAACAGGTTTAACAGCACTAATGTACAAAAACAAAAAAACACTCATCTCTCAGCACTTAAAATGGCAACAGCACTATTATAAGGGAGGTGGAAGGGGAGAATATAAAACAACTCAACATTTAACTCATAAGAAAGGGTGAAAAGTTTGTTGGGATGTGGAGGGGTCTCAACTTAAGCTTTTTTTTTTTTTGGGTGTCCACAGAATGCCCTTCGGTCTTTCCTCCTCTTGCGGAGAAAAAAAAAAAAAAAAAAAAAAAAAAAAAAGCACAGTCTGTTCATAGCGTTTTTCTCTTTTCTTCCAGCCATGTTCTGCGTTCAGTATCTGCTACGGGCGATGCCGCGATCGACCCGCCCGCTTCCTCTTCCGCCACCTCGGGGCGCCCCGCGGCTCGGGCCGCCGTACGAGTCACGAGGAGGGTAGCCTCTCTCGATGGGCGGGGCGGGCCCCCTCTCCTGCCTGCTCATTCGCTCTCCACGGCTAGCGGAGGAGGAGTACGGGTCGCTCCGGCTGCCGGGGTAACCGTCGCGGCTCCCGTAGCCATCCCGGGAGGAGCTGCTGCCATAGTCGTCATAGCGACTGCTTCCTCCACTCCCTCCGTAGGATGGAGGGGGGCCCCGCAAGGGTGGGGCGCTGCGGGAGTTACCTGCAGGGTCAATGGGGTCAGGTAATTGGCAAGGTCAAGACATTTGAACTGCTTCCTGCATTCTCATGTGCCCATTTTCAAGCAGAAGCTAATATTTCAACTGTTTTCTCTTTTAAGTCTACAGAAAATCGTTTCACTGTCTCAATGCTTTTACAACCACTGAATTGATCACTGAATCTAAAGTGATAACATACGCCACTGTATCCGAGTTTAAATGAACAGCTGTGATTGAGGGGTCAAAGCGCAGAGACTACGCAGTAGCATGCCACTGCACCCTTGTGAGTCAAACTGCCTTTTCCTTTCAGTACTCCAAGCTGCTAGAGCTTCAGATTAGCCACTGGCCTTTTCATTTGGGTTTCTTGACGGGTTTTGCGTTTGACTTATTTTTAGGGTGCGCATTTCCAGAAACGAGGGTTATGTGCAGGACTCCTTGTGGTAGCATATGAAGCTCTGTCGATTGAACATTGGCTCTGCGTTGACAGGTACTGGTTTTTGTGATGCCACTCCGACAACATTTTTGTGCATATTTTTATTTTTTTTTTTTTGCTTTTGAGTTTGATTTCATTGGTCCCAAGCTCCCAGGATCACACTGCACGTTGGAGTGAAGCTACAGAGCATTTCAGTGTAAACCCTTGACATCGCAAAGAGGTTTGTTCTTACCGTAACCGTCGTAGGGGTCTCTGTAGGAGCCTGTGCTGGGGCGATCCATGTAGCCGCGTGGTTCGCGGCTCCCGCCGTAGCTGTCACGTTCACTGGCAGAGGGGAGCAGAACGCGTTACTGAAAGGGTGGCCTCAGGTGACACACCACTCTGCTATAACCTTGGGATACGCAGCCTACTTCATAGTGATGACTCCTCCCTTTTCTACCCTCACCTTATTCAGCGAGGCGTGTCTACGCAATAGTGCCCACTCCTGGGCCAAGATGGCTGCAGCGTGCAACCCGAAATTCCACAGCCAGTTAAAAAACTAGCATGAACTGCAGGACCATGAATGGGGACTACTAGACGAAAGTGACGACCGGCTTAAACCGATGTGCTGCACATCTATTAGCCACCCTCTGCAAATCTGACTCAATGTGTATGCTAGCGCATTTCTTCCACAACCATCACTGATACAGCAACTCCGGCAAAGGATACACCCTCTCAAGAGCAGGGACTTCAAACTCTAGTAATGGGGGACTATAGAATGTAGAGTTGTGATTCTCTTCCAATTAATCAGTATAAGAAACAAGGTATGACAATCTAGGATTTTTGCACCTGGGCTGAATCACTCAAAACCAGAAGACACTGCTGTCTTCTAGTAGTTTCACATCAGTGCTTTGGGGTCAGGAAACAGACATGCTATTTTGAGATTACTATCAACAAATTTCAGCAAGCTGTAAGGAAAGGAGGAGAAGGACTGATTCCTCACATCCAAATGGCAACATGGTAAGGACAAGAGCCACTCTGGATGAAGCACTCCATGCATGCAAACTACAACTATGGCACCCGAAAAGTGCCAAAAAGAACCAAGCGTACCTGTAGCCACGTGACATGGACCCGTACTCATCACGGGAACTGGAATGTGGGTATTCACGGTAGCTGTATTCACGCGAGGGTGGCGCATAGTCTCTGCTGTCCCTGGAGCTCAAGTAGTCCCGACTCGAATAGCTGTTTTTTTTCGGGGGGGGGGGGGGGGGGGGGGGAGAGGAGAGCAGTTTGCATGACATCACACCATTAAAATTGAAACCATTCATATAAAGTCCTTAAGACTGCATAAAATAGACTGCTTCCATTCAAAAAAAAAAAAAAAAAAAAAATCTATGTTGTTTTGGTTTGACAACTCCAAATCACTGTTCATGCACAATTACTGATTTGTGAAATTCTGGCATGGGAACCTCCACACTTTGATCCTCCAAAATACGTTTGTCATGCATACCTGTCCTTTGTGCTGTAATGGTCATCCCTTGGTGAAGGGTAGTCGTCTCTCCTGGAAAGCATGGTGTCTCTGCGGGGAGGTGGGGGACCGTAGGGGTCTCTCTCTCTGGACATGGGAGCTGGAAGAGACCAAATCCTGAGTATTAGTTAGGACAACCTTCCTTTCCTCTGTTATTAGACTCCCGAAAAGGGAAACAAGGGACGGTGCACAGAAGAGGGCTCTATTGTGGTCTGGATAAAGGCATCTACTTAAGGCCCAAATGCAACATGTACGGTTTAAAAACTGCTCGTCTTCGTAAGCTCAGAACTTCTTAGAGGACAAAAGCGGCAAAATCAGTTCACAATTGATCAATGCCATGTCGTCATCATAGCTTACACACAGATTTCTTTACTTCCTACTGAACAACTTTTCATTTTTTTTTATAGTGTTATGAATAACGGTTTTCCTGAACACTAATAATTAAACGATATGTGAAACGACACAAAGTTATTACTATGCAATGCTATTATTTACAGTCTTAGGGATCCTTGCAGACACCACATTTATCAAAAGCCTAAAATATTTATTGAAACATTTTCACCTCCATGGCTAAATGGTGTGTCACATAAGCACCCTGGTTAGCCGACTGTAGTGAATGCGATGCTCATGTACCCCAAACTTCATGGGCGCTCGTGGTGCAAGCATAATATACTATATTTATGCATGCATTCTTCATTCATGCAAGTCCAATCACACCATAAATCTATACATATGTCTCTAGTAGCAGTCTAAGTAACCTGTTTCCATTTCTTCTTGCTGCACTGACCCATCGAACTGCCATGGACAAAAAGACCAACATCTCGTATCATTTTACACCAAGACCATGAGCCTCTCCTACTTACGTCTGCCCATTGGTCCGGACGGCACTGATCTCTTGGGCGGGGGTCCTCCGTTGCGAATCGGGGGTCCCCTTTTCAGTGGAGGTGGACCTCTGGATGACATCCCCTTGAAAAAGGGATCTACATCCCCTACATCACAACAGTTGCCACGTCAGCCGGCAAATCACACAACAGCCATCATTCCAGCTGACAGCTGGTTAGCCGAGTAAGCTCAGAACTTCTTAGAGGACAAAAGCGGCAAAATCAGTTCACAATGGATCAATGCCACGTCATCATCATAGCTTACACAAGGACTCAATCGCTAACTCTTTACAACTTCTACCTTAAAACACAAGAGAATTCTGAAATTATGTGCTAGTAGCACAGGTACTTGGGGAAGTGTCCGTTTACTCAGTAGTTCCACAAACAGGATAGCCACAAAATCTGATGAATGCAAGCACAAGGTAGATCAGAAAATGAACCTTTACTTGCAAAGTGCTCGCACCTTAACTGACATCAATTTAAGGACATATTCTATCTATGCAACACTTTTAAACTAGAGGGCTTGATTATAACACCCCCCCCCCCAGGGTCATGTGGTTGAGCTGTTTGGTAGTGACATACCTCTGCTTGGTGGGCCTCTCATGCTGCCCGGAGCTCCTCTAGATCCTCGGGGTCCTCTCGGGAGGCCGCGACTGTGCAGAGATGGCGGGCCGCGACGGCTGCCGGACTCAAACTGGGGTTTTGTGGCTTGCTCTACTTTGATTGGCTTACCATCAAGGGACTGGGGAGGAAGATTTTCTGTTATTATTCAAAACCATGGAAGGAGCAAACGCTACCAGATAGCTGCAGAGGCCGGAGCGGCAAGCTCACCTTCCCATTCATTTCCCGCACTGCATCCTTTGCATCTGCTGGGCTCTCAAACGTCACAAAAGCGAAGCCTCTTGACTTGTTCGTTTCTCGATCTTTCATCAACAGCACTTGGAAAACAAAGTTAAGCCAAGGTCAACTATGCAAAGGAGATGGAAAAGTTCTAAGTTTGCACAAGAACCTATTTTTATTGGGATGTAGGGCACACACTAGTTTGTGAACAGCTTTTTTGTGCGTAACTTAACTTCTCACAAAGGGGTTTTGACAGTACACTAAACCCCAGCCATAAAGCTCTTAAAGATACCATCCTAATGCAAAACTGAGGGTTTGACGACCCCTCAAACTGATTCCTATGTCACATGCACTATGTAAACTTGCCCGAGGGCTTTGTTCATGCCCATTAAGTTTCAGAACGATCTCAACGCTGCTCAAGATCGTACGATTTACGGTACTTGAGAACAAACCATTCAGTGAATAGCCACAAGCCAACTCCACTTCGTCACCTCCCTTATTCTCTACTGACCAAGTCATTTGCAACCGTTACCTTCCACTATTCTGCCGTATTTGCCGAAATATTGCTCAAGGGCCTTCTCGTTAGTCTCGGTGTTGAGGCCACCGATGAACAGCTTTCCTGGTCGGTCTGCCTCGGCCATAATGGCGCCTCTGTAACCTCTAAACTGAGGAAGAGAAAGAAATACACACAGGCGTGCATGACTGAGGGGTTACCGTGCGCCAACATGCCGACTGAGTAGATGGCAGCGGGCGGAAAGGGGCGCCTATAGCAATCATGATCAACGTTTCAACATGCAACAAGCAAGGCCTTGTGTGGCTAAGGCTCTACTCTATGGATAATCTCCGATGACTTCGGGGCGCACACAGACGCGCAAACACACACCAATTAATAAAACATAAAATCGGTAACGAGTAACCATCGTATACTCAACTATGCCCGAACAGGATCGCGAATCAACTACTTCCTTCTTTACAAGGCCTAGCAGCCGTGCAAGACAAAATGGCGGATTGCAATGAATGACAAGGGTGGATGTACAGCTAGCTTACACGACGATGGCATGAACGCATGATTTAACGAGAAAGGTACACGCATGAGCCGGCTGCTTATTATAGCGACATAGATCTGTGTGTTCACAGATCACTAAACCTACTTATTTTACTTCGCAAACAAGAAACGTAGACATTTTGTCTTCAATAAAATGGCGCCTCGTCCATGTGGAATGTAGCTAGTTTAGTTATGACTAACAATCACACAATTCGTTGGTGAGTAATTTCAACAATTAAAAACTCAATCGATATCTGATAAAGCCGTGTAAATTAAAGATTTAAGGGTGCAATCAACAAGGAAAGGTTACATTCTATGTTTTTTAAGTACCTGATGAAAAGACAGCAACACATTCACTCACCTCCCCAAATTGTCAGTGCGCAACAGGAGACAAACAAAGGTGCATGTGTTTTTATACTGGTCACGTGCTTGGAGCCATCCACAATGACCCACCCCGGAAATGATGAATAGCATTTTTCTTCTGTGGTAGGCTTGGAATAACCTGACTTGAATGGAACACTGCCCTCTGCTGTTTCCAGGAGGAACTGCCCTATTATAAACGATATAACTGAAGTGGCAGTATCTAATTATCGGCTAATATACATATTCCTCAGCAAGAATAGTCTTCAATGTCCTGACATTTTATCGCTGGATTATTCTGGAACTTGTGAAACTATCCGTTTAACATCGCAATCGATACCTTCGAGCTGACGGCTGCTGTCTCGAACCTTGCTTTTGCAACTGAGAAGCTTACCCAGCAGGCCGTGTGGTAGAATGACATGATGACAACCATACTTCTAACGTCAGAAAGCCACTCAAGTTTACAGTGTGATGAGTATAAAGAAGCCGATGCCTGCTTCCCAGTCGTAGTAGCTAGCTAATCAGCCGGTCCTCGTCAGTTGCAACGCGTGAATACAAGCCTCGGAAGGGATACCAGAACGGGACAGAGACGTCGGACAGCTTATTAGCTTGCCACTTGATAGTAAAGATGCGGTTACACATAGGCTATAGACTTCTGTGCACATTAATTGTGTGCGGTTCTTGCCTCGGATTCTATCTTCCGGGTTTGGCCCCGGTAAGCTTCTGTGAAGAGGGGAAAGGTACCGACGACTGTCAGGTAACACGACTTTCCTTTTCCATAGTCAACTGTGTTACTGTATTAGGAGCTAGGGACATCAGCATGGTTTATATCTTAGCTAAATATCTGCATTCCAACCGGGATGATGGAGATAACGCGCATCAACGAAGGCAGCGAGTTGTGTCATTAGATATATATTTTTTTGTTTTGTTCAGGTTTAGATTATACGGAGATATATTCTGCTCAGGATATCTTTTTGTTTACTAACCATTTCTTGGAGAGTGGTAGTTAAAATTGTGAAGTAATAATAGCCTAGTAAGTTTGGAAGTCACCTTTTATGTATTAACGTTCGCTTTAACCGGTTTAGACTGTATATCAGTAAAGATGCTGTCAAAGTAGTGATAACTAAATACCTGTCCTGCAAGCCCGTCATCGCGATTAATATACTAGTTAACGTAAAAAAACAATAAAGGTTATCCTTATGTGACAGCATGGGTCATATTTGCTGGGTTGTAAGAGTTGATTTGTATAGAGGTATAGGTTTAACATTGCACGTTATCATGGTCACATTAGCTCACTAACTAGATGAATTTAGGCATTAAGTAAATTTAGGCAATTGACATAAAGTCAATCTGAGTACGTGAAGACTCGGTAATTGCTGCCTGCAATTGTATAATTTATTATCTACTTTATCCGGTTACAGAAGTCTGTCCGACTATATAGCTGGCAGTTAACTACGTGGTCACCGTGGCCCCTGTGTAAATAAAGCTGGCAAATGTGTTTCCCGTTGATTGTTATTTTGTTCTCATGTTAAAAAATTGATTAGGTCCGATTTCCATGTCGTCACATAATTTACCGCACATACTTTTCACTTTTCATATCGTATTTGTTTAAGTATCTGATGTATTTAGGCCGGAAACATGCGCTCCCTTTTTTTTGCAGTTCACTTTAGGTTCACATCCATCTCTGTCTACCGGTAACACTCAGTGGGTAACCGCAGAGGCTAAGCAAGAGGTTTTATTTGTATAGCAGGTGCTTTGCTACGCCGTAAGGATGGAGATTGCACTGTTAACACAGAGTATTGCGTAGCCAGTTGTTCAAATAAAGGGTAGTTCTTCACTTTAGGGTGTTGTAGTAGTATGCATTAATAGCAATATCTTACTTACTCATATATTGTAATGTATTCTTCTGTGTTCTCTCCGTAGGACAAAATTCAGCTGTTTGTGAATCGCCTGGACTCTGTGGAGTCCGTGTTGCCTTACGAGTATGATGTGTGAGTACAGACACAGTACTTTCTCATGGTTTTTACCTCACCACACAGTGTCCAAAGAGTTGGGATTGAGCGAAATAATAAAGACGGCTCTTTTCTTTTGTTTGGATCGATTCGTCTCTGAAGGTTTGATTTCTGCCAAGATAATGAGGAGAAGAGGCCATCCGAAAACCTCGGCCAGGTGCTGTTCGGAGAGAGAATCGAGACATCGCCCTATAAGGTGGGTACCTCTCATTCAGGTCTGAAATGCACATGCCTGCAGACATAGAATACACACGCAAGCAGCACGCCGTACCTTGCGCTGGCAAAGCTTCCGGGCTGTCTCATTTTTCATCCATGTCTTTCTTTTTTTCATCCCCTGGTTTTTGTGGCTTGATACATCTAACACCCTTCAGGTTACTTATCAACATCTGCACTTATGTGGAGTAACTGGTTTTTCCAGATACTTGAGTTAGAGGACCGCTACAGCACCCACGCCCCACCCCAGTTCTCAAAGGCTGTTGTAGCTGAAATTTTTCAACAGCAAAACATTCCAAGCAGTGGAAAAGTGAGCAGATGTTCGGCGTAAGATGTCTACCTCAGAATCTCTGGCTTTTTCACAGAAAAGCTGTGGGTTCTGGTTCAGTGTCAGAGTGACTGAATTTTTTCACACGTCTTGACTTCATGGAGGGGCGTGGCTACACAATGGCTGGAGGCAACTTCTTCAGCCATAGTCTTCCTCTTCTGTCTTGAACAATTGATGAGGGTCAAGTTTCCACAAAATGTACCGGTTTTCCTAAATTAGCCGCGAGCAAATTATTTGACCTTCTTGCCCACACCCAGATGCAGCATACGTCAACTAAAAACTGAATTTTCTGACCGAAGTCGATGTTTGTCATCATAACTGAACAGTCTGTTTCAGTTGTAAGAGTATGTAGTCATTCGAGCGGCCCAGTTAGTTGCTTTTTCTGAATTGATCTTTTTCATCCTTTTTATTTATTTTACTCTTAATTTTTTTGTTGACGTAACATGAAGTTGAAGTTAAATGTAGTGTATGTCACAGTCCTATTCGCCCTTGAGGTTTTGTGAATGAATAATTGTTGTGTTTCCAGCGTTTTCTGTGTAATGAATGCGTGTCCACAAGAGCAGCTGCAGCCTTACAGCTCATAAAGCTTTGTAAAGATACTAACTGAGGTTATCAGAAGCACTAGCGATGAATCACAGAAAATATTCTCAAAATGTCTTTTTTCCTCTCTCCAAGTTTTCATTCATGAAAAAACAGACATGCCAGACAGTGTGTAAGAAATCCTATGATCCAGCCAAAAAGGAGGATCGTGGGAAACTGGAATTTCTTAAGAACGGAATCCAACTCAACTACCAACACCACTGGTAAGAAAATGCATCATGGGAGTATTTTACCCATAGCTCTTTGGTCTTCAGTCATAAATCCTGCTCTCAACCATAACATCAGTTCTGGAAATGTCCGTAATGAGTTGGGTTTGTGTTGAAATCTTTATATGATATGCTGTACATTTTTACACAGTAAGCTGTAGATAGTGTACGATGTGGTTGTAAACACATTTATCTTTAGACGTAACACAGATTTAGACTGACAGATAGTGGCTTGGCCCAGGGCTGGTCTTACTGAAGAAGTCTCTGCCTTTGTCTGCTTCCCAGACACTACAAGCTTAAAGTGCATTCAAATATTTTTGTATATTTTTAGTAAAATGAAAGAAAAAATCTCCACTTATGTGTTTGTGACCAGTTCTCATGGTGTTGAAGCACACATTATACTTTTCTGCATTGGATCTGTATGGATCAGTGACACACCTGAGTAATTAGAAGTCCAACTGGTTTTGTGACATGGAAGGTGTGACATGTCAGTTTAATTCAGGGAGGTGCAAGGTCCTATTGGTTCGCCTGGTGCTGAAAATTACTGCCGTTTGTGAATTAACTGAGAGCATAGTCGTTGAATGACCCACCTTTTCTTCATTCCAGTCACCATTCCATTCAGCCTCTCGTCATCATTTATTATTGTTTTTTAATCATTTATGAGTTAAGTCATTCATAAGTCATTTAACATGTATGAATCATAAGTCATTTAACACACACTCTTGTCCCTGCAAAAAGCAGCAGTGAACTGTACGAGCTGGACCTCTAACTCAGAGGTTGCGAGTTCAGTTCCCAGGAAGGGCACTGCAATTAAATTCTTGATCAGTTTAGATAACCTCAGTTTTATCAGTAAAACATCTAGCTGTATAAATGAATGTAGTGTGGCAAAGTGTAAAGTTTCTTGATTCATGTGTCTTCTAAATGCCGAAAATCCAAATCAGTGTCACAACAGACAGTGCAGTAGGTATTGCTTCAATTTGTGATGTCACATTGAGCACCATAGTATGTGTGAGGCGGAGCCTGAGGGTGCATATGTAATTTTGTTGATGTGCAGTAAAAGTAGTGTTTAACCCAGTCATCAGGCATTGTGTGAATGTAAGATGTGTTTACTACATATCCCAGAATGCTTTTTGCCCTCTCTGCTCTCCCTTTCATGAACACCTGATGTCATTGCAGGATTGTTGATAACATGCCGGTCACCTGGTGCTATGACGTGGAGGCCGGTCAGAAGTATTGCAACCCCGGCTTCCCCATCGGCTGCTACGTGACGCCAGACGGCAGGGCGAAGGACGCTTGCATCATCAATGTGAGCCGGTCCAGAGTTCCTCACGCCACACATCAAGCTCATTATTCAAGGCCAAACCCGGTCAAAGCCGCTTCCTGATTTTACTCAAAGAGATACTCGTGAGACACCAGCAGAATGCTGATGCAGAACTTTCTGGAAAAGTAGCGTCCCCCTCCATTTGCTCAGTAGCTGTATGGACAGGATAGCCATGTCGCTGACATGTCCATTTTCATACTTCTATCATTCTTTTTTTTACACCCTTATCAAACTACAGGATGTTCTAAATAGCTGCAGACATGAGCTTTAGTGGAATGGGCCTTTTACCATTATGCAGAATGATATAAGCCTGCTAAGAGAGTAGCCTGACCTTTGAATTAGGTGGAATGTTTTAAACATAATACCCTCCAAGCGGAGCCACATTGCGAGGGCCTGAGGCGGCGAGCTCGCCGAACAGACAATGTGGGAGGGATTTATGGGCTCTGACGACAAGCCCGGTTGGGTTTTCCTTGTCGTTGCAGGCCCAGTTCAACAAGAAGAACACGTTCTACTTCTTCAACCACGTTGACATCGTCATAACCTATCACAGCGGCGCCGATGAGGGCTGGAAGGGGGCACGGCTGGTGGCGGCTACGCTAGAGCCCAAGAGGTAGAACTGAGAGCCTGCGGTCACAGTCAGGCGAAATTACACAAAACCCTTTGCACTGGTAGTGTTAAGGTAGATCTACATAGTGTACAATTTCACCCCATAAAAACACAAGAACTTGCAGAACAGTATCAGTACATAACAAAAAAAGTGATGTCAAATTCATATTTATTTCTGGGTCTTTGAAGAGCTGTTCCCTTTTAAGACAAGTGTTAATGCGGACATTCAAATAATTATTTCAGCAAACAATCTGTAGAGAGCTTATTCTTGGCCTTTACTTCGTATGCAGTTGTGACAAAATGGTTTTTTCACCACAGGATGTTTTCATTTGTGTTGACAAAATATTGAGGTGAGAGACATGTCTAAATATGGTCTGTTTTGCTCATGTGGTTCTTCTGTAAAGCATGAAAACCTTGATTGATGTAATTCTCCGTCTCACCAGAAGAGGGCATTAATCCTTCAGTCCAGTTCCATACAAGCTGGAACAATTAGACAAGGAGACATTTACATATAGGAGAACGTATACATATTTTGGCATGCCTGCTAGACAAAAGATAAGTGGCCTGTGAAGTAGAAGGCTCAAGTGTAAGTCCTGCTGTTTGGGTTTGGCAGTATCCAACACAGCAGTGGAGAAAACCCTTGTGACGGGCCTCCAATGGAGATTCCTGGGGATTTCAAAAGTAAAGTGGACATCACCTACACGTACTCAATCACGTTTGAGGTAGGTCCCATTTTCATAACAATTAAAAGAGTATTCAAATTTTAATTATTAAAAGCGCCACAGAACCAGAGTGGTTCGGGGTAAAACATTCGCCTGGGATGGCAGGTGTGTAAGAAGGCTAAGTTCTTTGTACGCATCTCGTTGTTAATATCTGCAGTTGCACGAACCACACATACACTGACAGCATAATCCTCCGACAGTGTGTGGTTGGTGGTGCATCTGTAGTGTTTAAAAAAAAAAAGCAAGGAACAGTTGTCATGTCACTCAAAGGACTCACGTGCCACAGACTAAACAGTTCGGCTGTGTTCAGGGTTGAGAAAAGTCATTTGAGAAATAAAATATTAATATAAATAAAAATAAAATATGTTTAGAATGTGTATTTGTGCTTGTACCATAGGTAAAGAGATGTAAATTTCAATAGGACTACCTGGCTAAATAAATATTAAATAACATGAACATTCTCTCTGCAGGAGAACGCATTAGGATGGCTTTACTGTAAATATAGCCATGTGCATTTTATTTGTAACTATAACATAAACCATTAAGTAAAAACTAATTTTTATTCATCAACAATGATTACAGGATACAGCATGATAATAAGAATTTCCTCCTCTCTCAGCAAAAAAATCACATCAAATGGGCTTCCAGGTGGGACTACATTCTCGTCTCCATGCCTCACACCAACATTCAGTGGTTTAGGTAAGGTTTACCCTCGCCAAAAATAAAAACAATCCGCAATTATCCAGGATCATCCTCATTATTGTGTATGAAAATGTTCAATCATACCTTCATTCCCTCTAGACCTGAGGGCTCCCCGTCGACTCGGTTTACAGAGTAATCGCAGCCTCGTCCCTTTTTGCACGCAGTCCATGCTTGTGTTAACCCACAACATAGTTCAGTATACGAACAGCTGGCCAGGTCCTCGCAGCTCTGATGAGATCGAGAGGACGCGTCTGATGTCCGTCATTGAGGAGCAGCTGCTCCTTCCTGTCAGTCTTGCTTCGTTCAGCCAGGGTTTGAAGGGACATTTTCATAGCATGATAAGTAACATAAGAGCAGCCTTGTTTTCCTCTCAGAGGATGATTTCATTCCGATTTGTAACACAGCATTGCACAAGTAGAGGTTACGTGAATTAATAAGTGACAATTGGTTACCTGTCAAAGTTAGGTAGCCATAAAAGATGAATTACAGTGATTATTTGTTACCTAGCCGTAAAGAAAATGACCTGCATAAAGTCTGTTTTTAATACAGACAATATTTTCATGTTTCATAATGTTAAAGAAAGCTGACTGGCTAGAGAGGGAGTCAACCAATTTTTAAAAATGTTTTTAATTCAGATGTGAACTACAATACGCCACCTCAAACAGCTGCTTTAGCCTGCAAGTTCATAGTAAAAGTGAATTACTTTTAAGCCCTATATCAAAAACCACACCACAAAGATTTCAAAGCACCATCGTATACCGTATCACTGTATACCTGCATCCATTGTGTTCTGTTTGCAGCATAATGAACTCTCTGGTCATCGTGCTCTTCCTGTCTGGCATGGTGGCCATGATCCTGTTGCGGACCTTGCACAAGGACATCGCCAGATACAACCAGGTGGATCAGGTAACGCCCCCTAGTGGTGACAGCATCACCCTGCAGCACTCTACACTGGACATGGCCCCTTGAGCTTCTTTAACCCAACATGTCTCGAGAGCAACACTGAACCACAAAATATATTTCAGCTGTTCCTCTTTTTACCTTAATTTAGGGTGCATCCAGTTCAAGGGCACAAATACAACTTGGCGGTGGAAAAACTGTACCTTTAAGTTCAGTTTGTAGCTGCCTGTGTTTATAGTTTCTGAGGGTGCGTGTACTGGTCTTGGCTCAGTTTTGCGTTTTTTGGCTCATAACAGGTAAGCCAATGATATGGATACGGACAGGGAAACCTTACCCTAGATCAGTGCCCCTAATCTGAGACAATTTGTCAGGACAGGCTTTGATCTGTCACTCTGAAAATTACTGTAGAACTCTTCTTTCAAGAGAATAAGAATTGGAATACAGGAGGTCCTCGGGTCATGACGGTCTCGAGTTATGTCGTTTCGCGGTTACGACACACTCCCATAAATTACTTAAAAAACCTAGTTTTGACTTAAGCGGTTTGGTTCGTAAATACAACCACAGAAATAAAGATAAAGAATTGTTCTCTGTTTTTTTTTTTTTTTTTTTTTACTACTGTTTCATTTAATTACTGTATTTTATATGTCCTTCATGTGTTGTGTGTATACTGTGAGTGACTTAAGGTGTTAATTTAGGTATAATTTAGGTATAAATTCCAACTTACGTCGAAAATCGGCTTACGACACGTTGTAGGAATGAAACTCGTTCGTAAGTCGAGGACCCTCTGTACATTATTAAATTCAGTTTTTCTTGCAACAAGACAATATTTTTAAAATTTCAGTCATTGACTGATTGCATGTTCAGATGGCTTTTCTGTATATTTGTTTTTAAAGATGTTATTATTTGAGTAGGGTTTGTTGTTACATTGTTATTATAAGATTTGGATTGAAATTGACAGTAATCTCTTTAACATAGAGTAGCTACTTTGTGCCCACAGTTCCCAGCATGCACTGCAAGGTCACTTCACGGTGCATATGAAAATTCACAACTAGGAGTTCCAGCATGCATTTTGGCTGTTCCAAAGATCAGAACACTAACTGAATTGCCATTCATTTGTTTAGACTGATCCACTCTTGGAGTGTTCTCAGAATGTTCTGTCTGTGTAAGAAGACCTTCAGTGACGTGTGACATCATTAACCTGGCCAACATGGTCGATTAAATATGAGGTGTGGCTATTAAATAATGAGACTAGTACTGTAATTCAGTTTTAAGTTTTTTTCAGTAGCCATTTTGTTCAATTTCACCAAAAATTTCAAATTGATGCGTCGCTCGATATTTAAACTGACCATTTTTACGACATGTCAGAAAAACACGGCTACTTCAAGCGATGCATAACAGCGAACTGAAGACGCAAGCTGATTGAAACTTTCAGGGGTTGCTCATGCTTGCCCATTGGTCAATGTATACCACATGGTTCATGCATGAACACTGTGGTTCAACTTCCAGCCCGATCTATTATTTAATAGCCACACCTCATATGTCAGAGTTAGCTTACAAAAGTGACAGTATGTCTGTTGTGGAGTTCTGTAGAACTGTGTCAGAGTGAAAATCAGAACTTCCCTCAGTGAGGGAGAGATGGCAGAAAGCATTCTGGGATATGTAGGCGACTGACTACTGTGGAGTTGCCAATTGGACCACGGAATTATTTTGGAATAGATATGTAGTACAAGCTAATACTGTTTAACTGAGTGTTTGTTGTTTGAAGTAATTATTTTTATGTGTTTGTTGAAGGACTTGTTTAACATTGCCAAATAAATGTAAACCTTTGTTGCAATATTCACAGGTAGACTTGATAAAGGTCCCACAACAACCGGTGAATGCCTTTATTTCCTATGTAAGCTGGGAAACTTAATACCAAAAACTTTTTATTGGTGCTTAAAGGGTAACTTCATTGTTAATTTGAGGTATATTTTTCATTCTGATCGTCACTGTAGCTGCTAGTATCTCACCATGAATACTTGAGAACAAAATCATGTTGGAAATTCCTCTCTGGCTCCATAACAAATCCCAGAATTCATTGCTCCACCTCTCCCTCTGATTGTGTATTGTAGCGAAGGCCTACTTTAAATCAGATTGTTACTCAATTAAAAATCTTGGGCACATTTTCAAAATCCTGAATTCAACTGCTTAGCAGCATGTAGTTTATATGCTAAGCTCGCATTTGTCTTGCTGTGTGGAATAAATGTATATCCACCTGTTTTTAATATATTAGATGAATTGATAGTTTAGCGACTTGCTTTGTGTTAACATGCAGAAGAGAAGCCACCAGCTTCACAGTGCTTTCTATCAATTGTAGAAAGAAACAGAGCTTTCTTTTTTCGGAAGCCAGTTCCTCGCTTATCAACAAAAGTTACTTCAGATCTGTACAGTAAGAAAGGAAGAACATATTGAATTTGAAGAAATGGTGAAATTACCCTTTAATTTTGTGGGTGAGTTGGTGACTGATTGTGGGAGTTCTTCCTGACTCATCTGTGCCACCCTACAAATCACAGAACACACTGATGATGTTGTCATGGTGAAATCTTGTGAAAAGGTGCACCGGTGTGTTAGCCACTTCTTTCTTTCCGTTTGTCTTTTCTTCTTTTTGAGACAATAGAGAAAAAGTGTTCAAAATGCATACATTTAGTTGTCACTCACGTTGTTACTTATGAAGGCACTCAGTAACGGTAATTTGCTATGTTGTCTCACAGGTTGGTGATTGGCCAGGTGATACCACTTTTGGGGTTCATGTAGTTGGTGATTGGCTCACACGGTGTACTGTGATGATGTCACCCATACATGTGAGCACATTTTTGGCTCCTGATTGGTTGTGTGCTTTGCTTCCTGCAGGAAGAGGCTCAGGAGGAGTCGGGGTGGAAACAGGTCCATGGGGACGTGTTCAGGCCCCCCCAAATGGGCATGCTGCTGTCCATCTTCCTCGGACAGGGCGCCCAGATCACCATCATGACCTTCATCACCCTCTGTTAGTGCTCTAAGATCCGTACGCACACACAGAAGCACTTGCATGTGCACAGAAACACACACACATGCAAATAAACAAAATACGCACAGAAATGCTCGTACAGACCAAAAAAAACACACGCACGTATACAGAAACACGCACTCATACACATAGAACCACACACGTGTATACATAAACACACACATATACACATAAACAAAATATGCACAGAAACACTTGTACAGACCAAAAAAACATATACAGCTATACACAAACACACTCGCATGTATATACACACAGAAACACACTTGCACACTCAAACACGCACATACACAAACACCCGCACATACACATGAGCAGGTGTGAATATCTATTTGTGCATACAAACAAATTCTCTCACACATACATGCAGAGAAAACCTCACACACATTTACACTAATGCATATACTCAATCCTAGCAAAACCAACACAAAAAAACATACGTATGTGTACAGTCACAGAAACATACGTAAGGCCAGATTTACTAAAGGATTTTGACTGCTTCTAAGGTGTTAAAGCGGCCACTAAAATGTTGCGGTATTTACCTGCGAATTACTAAACAGCCACAATGGGTGAAAATCGCTATTAACCCTTTGTGGCGGACAGCGTGTCACTGTTGTTGATGGTGGTGGTGATTATGATTATGTTGGAGTTGTTGATGATGGTGATGGTGTTGATAGCGATGACAGTGATTATGATTATGATTATGATTATGATGATACTGGTGTTGTAGATGTTGATGGTATTCTCCCCCATTCTCCCCCCCCCCCAGTTCTGGCCTGCTTGGGCTTCCTGTCTCCAGCCAATCGGGGAGCTCTGATGACGTGCGCAATGGTTCTGTGGGTGTTGCTGGGTACCCCAGCTGGATACGTGTCTGCCCGTCTGTACAAGAGTGAGTACACACACACACTCACGCACACACGCACACAGACACTCGCACTCACAGGCCAACACACGCGCGCACACACACACACACAGTGCTTCACCCCCAAGCAGAGACCAGTCTCTGCTCCAGAATGTCAGGTTTTTATAGCTTGTCTGTGTAATATTATGCAGTCTGTTCAGTGGCTGCAGATGTCTGATGGTGGACCCAGTAGCGGGGAAGTTTTTATTTCATGCACGCATTCTGCTGTGAGATTCATCAGAACTAGTCGCCAGTCTTTGGCTAATTTATTTGAGCACAGTTTTACCACGTTGGGGAAACCATACCCATAAGATAGGACCTTGAAGCTAAGCAGAGATTGATGGCCAGTTTTAACTACCCTCACAGCACAATAATATCCATAATAAGTTCTACAGAGACTGTAGTTCTAACCATATCATTCAATAAATTACACACATTTGTAACATTTCAGTCGGACCAGGGTCAGATATATTATGTCAGATATACTTACTATCTGATATAATATAAACTCATTTGAACATCTCTGTCTGTGTCTCCACAGCTTTTGGCGGTGAAAAGTGGAAAACGAACGTCCTGCTGACCGCACTGCTGTGCCCAGGGTATGTAAGGCATCATGTTCACCTTTGACCTGCCTTCACTATGTGCTATTGTACCACATCTGCATCGGCCTATTTATGTAGCATTGACTATGTAACCGTTGTCATAAGCCCTGTGACATGGAGGGTGTAGACTGGCACGCAAGGGTGTTGACATGTTATAAAGTGGTTATGTTGTTTTCAGTATTAGAATGATGTCACTAATGTAATTTCCATTCTTTGCGTTAGTTACCCAGCTCTACATTGTATTTCTGCCTGTGTAAAAGCGCTTGAAGTGTACATGGATCCAGAGAAGCAGTCTTTTAAAACTCGGCCCAGTGCTGCGCTAGCTAACATGCACAATGCGTCTAGCTACTTAGCAAGCTATCCAACAGTAGCTAACGGTCACCAAAGATCATTGACAACTAAAAATAAAACAAAATGGCCAAAAGAAAAATATCTCACATATTCTCACTCCCTGCTCATCCAAACCCTGCCTCCTCTACATCAGAGGCCGACGATACGCAGACTAATCAGTGAAAGTGCTCAGGTGGCAATACAGTCACCCCAGCCGGGCTCGGTCAGTATACAGTCCTAGCCAGATGATGATAGCGAAGCGCAGCTAATTGAGTTTAAATCAGGCAATTTAAACCAGCTTAGCTACAGGAGATTTTCTGGATACGTTATGACAAGGGGAGGATGATTGAATAATTTAACATTTTACATGTACAATTTGATTTGGCCCCTAAATATTTTGGGTTGAGGAGCCAATGGCTTTCAGTCGAGCAACAGTCATCTGATGGAGTATAAACCAGTCTTTACTTTACCAAATATCCTGTATGACAGTTAATGGTAAACAAAGAACAATCCAAATCCTTTCCAAACATGCAAAATCCCTCATTCAAATATGGCTGTTTGCAGCTGCAGTTATTTACATCATGACCGTTGTCACATTGTATGAAGGTTACAGTTGTCTCTCTCTCTCTCTCTCCTCAGGGTGGTGTTCGCTGATTTCTTCCTGATGAACCTCATCCTTTGGGTAGAGGGGTCGTCGGCCGCCATCCCCTTCGGCACGCTCGTGGCGGTCCTGGCGCTTTGGTTCGGCATCTCCGTCCCGCTCACCTTTGTCGGCGCGTACTTTGGCTTCAAGAAACAGGTGACTAAATCTTTTTATCACATCTTTTTATAACCCACTGCTGTTACTTAAATACTTGCGTTGGATTGGTCGAGAGGGTGTCAGTTGTTTTTCTAGTAATCTGGACACTTCGAAACGGCATAATACAAGGCTGTGGAGACTTCCCAGTAAAAGTGGTCTTACTGTGATCCAAATCATTTCGCAAGCCTGCACAATGTGTTCAACAGTGTTCTACGTGTAAAGGAACACTGTACATACAGATGAAATAATGCAAAAGCCATAATTAGCGACAACAGCACAATGCTGCAACAGCTTTGTTCAACGGCTTCTTACAGGTAAACTGTGACTTTTGGTGTAGCTGTGGTATAAGTGGAGCAGCCACAGCAGGCTACACAGTTATGAAGGGTGTAAAAGTTAACCCATTCAGGGTGGAAAATCAAGAGACAAAGGGGGTAGGATGTAGTTTGAGGTTTTTAAGCTTATAGAAAGAGGTTTACACAGTAAACGACAAAACAATTTCTTAGGCTGACCTGTTTCATCAGAATAAGGTAGCAGAGATGGAAAGGCAGAGATGGAAAGTGAAGTTCCACAAGTTCATATGTCTGAAGTCCTGCAGAAGTAAAACAGCTTATATAATGCGTGTCCTTTCTCTTTGGGTTTGTGTGCGGATGTTGACAGTTTGGGAATTACCCTTAATCAGGACAAGCGCAAACACATTAACAGCATGCTAGCGACTTTTGTTGACCCTGTTGTGTTAATGTTGGCCCTGCTGTTTGTTTGGTTGTGTGTTTTTTTTAATGGATTACATTTACATACCGGTGTTTCTTGAAATCAAAAACACTTTAAAGTGTAAGAGGAACTCATCTCAACCACCACTGATATGTAGTCCCGACCAGAGCGATGTGTGTTTTGTGTTTTGTGCCAGAGCACTCATCTCTCATCGGTTTGAGGGAGAGGGATGGAATCTCTGAGCCAGGTGCACTAGGGGTGATAAGACGGCCAGATGGAGAGAGCCGGGGGTGGGACTTCTGGCAGGGCACTGGGGAAGGCCCCGCTCTGAGTGAAACTCCCTCCATTTGTGCAGCATTTAGGCGTAACTCGCTCCGTTTCTGCTGCTGTGTGCAGCATGTACGCGTAACTCCCTCTGTTTCTGCTGCTGTGTGCGGCGTTTAGTAGTAACTCCCTCCGTTTCTGCTAGTGTTTGCGGTGTTTATGCGTAACGCACTCTGTTTCTGCTGCTGTGTGCGGCATTTAGGCGTACCCTGCTTCATTTCTGCTGCTGTGTGCAGCATGTAGGCGTAATTCACTCCATTTCTGCTGCTGTGTGCGGCGGTTAGGCGTAACCTTCTCTGTTTCTGCTGACGTGTGAAGTGTTTAGGCTTAACTCACTCCGTTTCTGCTGCTGTGTGCGGCATTGAGGTGAAACTCCCTCCATTTTTGCAACATTTAGATGTAACTCGCTCCGTTTCAGCTTCTCTGTGCGGCATTTAGGCGTAACTCCCTCCGTTTCTGCTGCCTTTTGCGGCGTTTAGGCGTAACTCGCTCCGTTTCTGCTGCTGGGTGCGGAAATTTGCGAAACTCGTTCGATTTCTTCTCCTGCGTACAGCATTTAGGCGTAACTCGCTCCGTTTCTGCTCCTGTGTGTGGCGTTTAGGCGTAACTCGCTCTGTTTCTGCCACTGTGTGCGGCGTGTATGCGAAACTCACTCTGTTTCTGCTGCTGCGTGCGGCATTTAGGCGTACCTCGCTTCATTTCTTCTGCTGTGTGCAGCATGTAGGTGTAACTCGCTCCATTTCTGCTGCTGTGTGCGGCATTTAGGCGTAACTTGCTCCGTTTCTACTGCTGTGTGCGGCATTGAGATGAAACTCCCTCCATTTTTGCAACATTTAGATTTAACTCGCTCCATTTCAACTGCTCTGTGCGGCATTCAGGCGTAACTCCCTCCATTTCTACTCCTGTGTGCAGCATGTAGGCGTGACTCCCTCCGTTTCAGCTGCTGTGTGTGGCATTTAGGCGTAACTTGCTCCGTTTCTGCTGCTGTGTGCGGCATTGAGGTGGAACTCCCTCCATTTCTGCAGCATTTAGGTGTAACTCGCTCCGTTTCTGGTGCTGTGTGTGGCGTTTAGGCGTATCTCCCTCGGTTTCTGCTGCTTTGTGCGGCGTTTAGGCGTAACTCGCTCCGTTTCTGCTGCTGTGTGCGGCTGTCAGGCATAACCTGCTCTGTTTCTGCAACTGTGTGCGGCGTTTATGCGTAACTCACTCTGTTTCTGCTGCTGCGTGCGGCATTTAGGCGTAACTCGCTCCGTTTCTGCTGCTATGTGCGGCGGTTACACGTAACTGGCTCTGTTTCTGCAATGTGTGAGGTGTTTAGGCTTAACTTCCTCCGTTTCTGGTGCTGTGTGCGGCGTTTAGTTGTAACTCCCTCCGTTTCAGCTGCTGTGTTCAGCATTTAGGCGTAACTCGCTCCGTTTCTGCTGCTGTGTGCGGCATTGAGGTGAAACTCCCTCCATTTTTGCAACATTTAGATGTAACTCGCTCCGTTTCAGCTTCTCTGTGCGGCATATAGGCGTAACTGCCTCCGTTTCTGCTACTGTGTGCGGTGTTTAGGCGTAACTCGCTCCGTTTCTGCTACTGTGTGTGGCATTGAGGTGAAACTCCCTCCATTTGTGCAACATTTAGGAGTAATTCGCTCCGTTTCTGCTGCTGTGTGCAGCATGTACGCGTAACTCCCTCTGTTTCTGCTGCTGTGTGCGGCGTTTAGTAGTAACTCCCTCCGTTTCTGCTAGTGTTTGCGGTGTTTATGCGTAACGCACTCTGTTTCTGCTGCTGTGTGCGGCATTTAGGCGTACCCTGCTTCATTTCTGCTGCTGTGTGCAGCATGTAGGCGTAATTCACTCCATTTCTGCTGCTGTGTGCGGCGGTTAGGCGTAACCTTCTCTGTTTCTGCTGACGTGTGAAGTGTTTAGGCTTAACTCACTCCGTTTCTGCTGCTGTGTGCGGCATTGAGGTGAATCTCCCTCCATTTTTGCAACATTTAGATGTAACTCGCTCCGTTTCAGCTTCTCTGTGCGGCATTTAGGCGTAACTCCCTCCGTTTCTGCTGCCTTTTGCGGCGTTTAGGCGTAACTCGCTCCGTTTCTGCTGCTGGGTGCGGAAATTTGCGAAACTCGTTCGATTTCTTCTCCTGCGTACAGCATTTAGGCGTAACTCGCTCCGTTTCTGCTCCTGTGTGTGGCGTTTAGGCGTAACTCGCTCTGTTTCTGCCACTGTGTGCGGCGTGTATGCGAAACTCACTCTGTTTCTGCTGCTGCGTGCGGCATTTAGGCGTACCTCGCTTCATTTCTTCTGCTGTGTGCAGCATGTAGGTGTAACTCGCTCCATTTCTGCTGCTGTGTGCGGCATTTAGGCGTAACTTGCTCCGTTTCTACTGCTGTGTGCGGCATTGAGATGAAACTTCCTCCATTTTTGCAACATTTAGATTTAACTCGCTCCATTTCAACTGCTCTGTGCGGCATTCAGGCGTAACTCCCTCCATTTCTACTCCTGTGTGCAGCATGTAGGCGTGACTCCCTCCGTTTCAGCTGCTGTGTGTGGCATTTAGGCGTAACTTGCTCCGTTTCTGCTGCTGTGTGCGGCATTGAGGTGGAACTCCCTCCATTTCTGCAGCATTTAGGTGTAACTCGCTCCGTTTCTGGTGCTGTGTGTGGCGTTTAGGCGTATCTCCCTCGGTTTCTGCTGCTTTGTGCGGCGTTTAGGCGTAACTCGCTCCGTTTCTGCTGCTGTGTGCGGCTGTCAGGCATAACCTGCTCTGTTTCTGCAACTGTGTGCGGCGTTTATGCGTAACTCACTCTGTTTCTGCTGCTGCGTGCGGCATTTAGGCGTAACTCGCTCCGTTTCTGCTGCTATGTGCGGCGGTTACACGTAACTGGCTCTGTTTCTGCAATGTGTGAGGTGTTTAGGCTTAACTTCCTCCGTTTCTGGTGCTGTGTGCGGCGTTTAGTTGTAACTCCCTCCGTTTCAGCTGCTGTGTTCAGCATTTAGGCGTAACTCGCTCCGTTTCTGCTGCTGTGTGCGGCATTGAGGTGAAACTCCCTCCATTTTTGCAACATTTAGATGTAACTCGCTCCGTTTCAGCTTCTCTGTGCGGCATATAGGCGTAACTGCCTCCGTTTCTGCTACTGTGTGCGGTGTTTAGGCGTAACTCGCTCCGTTTCTGCTACTGTGTGTGGCATTGAGGTGAAACTCCCTCCATTTGTGCAACATTTAGGAGTAATTCGCTCTGTTTCTGCTGCTGTGTGCGGCATTTAGGCGTAACTCGCTCCGTTTCTGCTGCTGTTTGCGGCGGTTAGATGTAACTGTCTCTGTTTCTGCAATGTGTGAGGTGTTTAGGCTTAACTTCCTCCATTTCTGCTGCTGTGTGCAGCGTTTATTAGTAACTCCCTCCGTTTCAGCTGCTGTGTGCGGCGTTTAGGCGTAACTCGCTCCGTTTCTGCTGCTGTGTGTGGCATTGAGGTGAAACTCCCTCCATTTTTGCAACATTTAGATGTAACTCGCTCCGTTTCAACTGCTCTGTGCGGCATTTAGGCGTAACTCCCTCCATTTCAGCTGCCGTGTGCGGCGTTTAGGCGTAACTCGCTCCGTTTCTGCTCCTGTGTGCGGCTTTGAGGTGAAACTCCCTGCATTAGTGCATCATTTAGGCGTAACTCCCTCCAATTAAGCTGCTGTGTGCAGCGTTTAGGCGTAATTCACTCCATTTCTGCTGCTGTGTGCGGCGGTTAGGCGTAACCTTCTCTGTTTCTGCTGACGTGTGAAGTGTTTAGGCTTAACTCACTCCGTTTCTGCTGCTGTGTGCGGCATTGAGGTGAAACTCCCTCCATTTTTGCAACATTTAGATGTAACTCGCTCCGTTTCAGCTTGTCTTTCCGGCATTTAGGCGTAACTCCCTCCGTTTCTGCTGCCTTGTGCGGCGTTTAGGCGTAACTCGCTCCGTTTCTGCTGCTGGGTGCGGAAATTTGCGAAACTCGTTCGATTTCTTCTCCTGCGTACAGCATTTAGGCGTAACTCGCTCCGTTTCTGCTCCTGTGTGTGGCGTTTAGGCGTAACTTGCTCTGTTTCTGCCACTGTGTGCGGCGTGTATGCGAAACTCACTCTGTTTCTGCTGCTGCGTGCGGCATTTAGGCGTAACTTGCTCCGTTTCTACTGCTGTGTGCGGCATTGAGATGAAACTTCCTCCATTTTTGCAACATTTAGATGTAACTCGCTCCATTTCAACTGCTCTGTGCGGCATTCAGGCGTAACTCCCTCCATTTCTACTCCTGTGTGCAGCATGTAGGCGTGACTCCCTCCGTTTCAGCTGCTGTGTTCAGCATTTAGGCGTAACTCGCTCCGTTTCTGCTGCTGTGTGCGGCATTGAGGTGAAACTCCCTCCATTTTTGCAACATTTAGATGTAACTCGCTCCGTTTCAGCTTCTCTGTGCGGCATATAGGCGTAACTGCCTCCGTTTCTGCTACTGTGTGCGGTGTTTAGGCGTAACTCGCTCCGTTTCTGCTACTGTGTGTGGCATTGAGGTGAAACTCCCTCCATTTGTGCAACATTTAGGAGTAATTCGCTCTGTTTCTGCTGCTGTGTGCGGCATTTAGGCGTAACTCGCTCCGTTTCTGCTGCTATGTGCGGCGGTTACACGTAACTGGCTCTGTTTCTGCAATGTGTGAGGTGTTTAGGCTTAACTTCCTCCGTTTCTGGTGCTGTGTGCGGCGTTTAGTTGTAACTCCCTCCGTTTCAGCTGCTGTGTTCAGCATTTAGGCGTAACTCGCTCCGTTTCTGCTGCTGTGTGCGGCATTGAGGTGAAACTCCCTCCATTTTTGCAACATTTAGATGTAACTCGCTCCGTTTCAGCTTCTCTGTGCGGCATATAGGCGTAACTGCCTCCGTTTCTGCTACTGTGTGCGGTGTTTAGGCGTAACTCGCTCCGTTTCTGCTACTGTGTGTGGCATTGAGGTGAAACTCCCTCCATTTGTGCAACATTTAGGAGTAATTCGCTCTGTTTCTGCTGCTGTGTGCGGCATTTAGGCGTAACTCGCTCCGTTTCTGCTGCTGTTTGCGGCGGTTACATGTAACTGTCTCTGTTTCTGCAATGTGTGAGGTGTTTAGGCTTAACTTCCTCCATTTCTGCTCCATTTAGATGTAACTCGCTCCGTTTCTGCTGCTGTTTGCGGCGGTTAGATGTAACTGTCTCTGTTTCTGCAATGTGTGAGGTGTTTAGGCTTAACTTCCTCCATTTCTGCTCCATTTAGATGTAACTCGCTCCGTTTCAACTGCTCTGTGCGGCATTCAGGCGTAACTCCCTCCATTTCAGCTGCTGTGTGCGGCATTTAGGCGTTACTCTGTCATTTTCTGCTGCTGCGTACGGAATTAAGGCGTAACTTGCTCCGTTTCTGCTCCTGTGTGTGGCGTTTAGACGTAACTCGCTCCGTTTTTGCGACTGTGTGCGGCATGTTTGCAAAACTCACTCTGTTTCTTCTGCTGTGTGCAGCATGTAGGCGTAACTCGCTCCGTTTCTGCTACTGTGTGCGGCGGTTAAACGTAACTGGCTCTGTTTCTGCAATGTGTGAGGTGTTTAGGCTTAACTTCCTCCGTTTCTGCTGCTGTGTGCGACGTTTAGTAGGAACTCCTTCCGTTTCAGCTGCTGTGTGTGGCGTTTAGGTGTAACTCGCTTCGTTTCTGCTGCTGTGTGCGGCATTGAGGTGAAACTCCCTCTGTTTGTGCAACATTAAGGCGTAACTCCTCCATTTCTGCTGCTGTGTGCGGCGGTTAGGGGTAACCTGCTCTGTTTCTGCTGATGTGTG
Organism: Albula glossodonta; assembly: GCA_019788955.1. Classification (NCBI taxonomy): domain Eukaryota; kingdom Metazoa; phylum Chordata; class Actinopteri; order Albuliformes; family Albulidae; genus Albula; species Albula glossodonta. The sequence continues at coordinate 367,973 of JAFBMS010000123.1, forward strand.
AGGTGTTTAGGCTTAACTCCCTCCGTTTCTGCTGCTGTGTGCGGCATTGGGGTGAAACTACCTCCATTTTTGCAACATTTAGATGTAACTCGCTCCGTTTCTGCTGCTGTTCTGTGCGGCATTGAGGGGAAATTCCCTCCATTTTTGCAACATTTAGATGTAACTCGCTCCGTTTTTGCTGCTGTGTGCGGCATTTAGGCGTAACTCCCTCCATTTCAGCTGCTGTGTGCGGCGTTTAGGCGTAACTTGCTCCGTTTCTGCTGCTGTGTGCGGCATTTAGGCGTTACTCTCTCTGTTTCTGCTACTGCGTACGGAATTAAGGCGTAACTTGCTCCGTTTCTGCTGCTGTGTGCGGCATTTAGGCGTTACTCTCTCTGTTTCTGCTACTGCGTACGGAATTAAGGCGTGCCCCGGTTCATTTCTACTCCTGTGTGCAGCATGTAGGCGTGACTCCCTCCGTTTCAGCTGCTTTGTGTGGCATTTAGGCGTAACTCGCTCCGTTTCTGCTGCTGTGTGCGGCGTTTAGGCGTAACTCGCTCTGTTTCTGCTACTGTGTGCGGTGTTGATGCGTAACTCGCTCCGTTTTTGCTGCTGTGTTCGGCGTTTAGGCGTAACTCTCTCCGTTTCTGCTGCTGTGTGCGGCATTGAGATGAAACTCCCTCCATTTTTGCAACATTTAGATGTAACTCGCTCCGTTTCAACTGCTCTGTGCGGCATTCAGGCGTAACTCCCTCCGTTTCAGCTGCTGTGTGCGCCGTTTAGGCGTAACTCTCTCCGTTTCTGCTGCTGTGTGCGGCATTGAGGTGAAAGTCCCTCCATTTTTGCATCATTTAGATGTAACTCGCTCCGTTTCAACTGCTCTGTGCGGCATTTAGGCGTAACTCTTTCCATTTCAGCTGCTGTGTGCGGCATTTAGGCGTAACTCGCTCCGTTTCTGCTGCTGTGTGCGGCATTTAGGCGTAACTCCCTCCATTTCAGCTGCTTTGTGCGGCGTTTAGGCGTAACTCGCTCCGTTTCTGCTGCTGTGTGCGGCATTGAGGTGAAACGCCCTCCATTTGTGCAACATTAAGGCGTAACTCGCTCCATTTCTGCTGCTGTGTGCGGCAGTTAGGCGTAACCTGCTCTGTTTCTGCTGATGTGTGAGGTGTTTAGGCTTAACTCCCTCGGTTTCTGCTGCTGTGTAGGCGTAACTCACTCCGTTTCTGCTGCTGTGTGCGGCGGTTACACGTAACTGGCTCTGTTTCTGCAATGTGTGAGGTGTTTAGGCTTAACTTCCTCCGTTTCTGCTGCTGTGTGCGGCGTTTAGGCGTAACTCCCTTCGTTTCTGCTACTGTGTACGCCGTTTAGGCGTAACTCACTCTGTTTCTGCTGCTGCGTACGGAATTGAGGCGTGCCCCGGTTCATTTCTACTGCTGTGTGCAGTATGTAGGGGTAACTCACTCCGTTTCTGCTACTGTGTGCGGTGTTCATGCGTAACTCGCTCCGTTTTTGCTGCTGTGTGCGGTGTTTTGTAGTAACTCCCTCCGTTTCAGCTGCTGTGTTCGGCGTTTAGGCGTAACTCTCTCCGTTTCTGCTGCTGTGTGCGGCATTGAGATGAAACTCACTCCATTTTTGCAACATTTAGATGTAACTCGCTCCGTTTCAACTGCTCTGTGCGGCAGTCAGGCGTAACTCCCTCCATTTCAGCTGCTGTGTGCGGCATTTAGGCGTTACTCTGTCTGTTTCTGCTGCTGCGTACGGAATTAAGGCGTAACTTGCTCCGTTTCTGCTGCTGTGTGCGGCATTGAGATGAAACTCCCTCTGTTTGTGCAACATTAAGGCGTAACTCGCTCCATTTCTGCTGCTGTGTGCGGCGGTTAAACGTAACTGGCTCTGTTTCTGCAATGTGTGAGGTGTTTAGGCTTAACTTCCTCCGTTTCTGCTGCTTTGTGCGACGTTTAGTAGGAACTCCTTCCGTTTCAGCTGCTGTGTGTGGCGTTTAGGTGTAACTCGCTTCGTTTCTGCTGCTGTGTGCGGCATTGAGGTGAAACGCCCTCTGTTTGTGCAACATTAAGGCGTAACTCCTCCATTTCTGCTGCTGTGTGCGGCGGTTAGGGGTAACCTGCTCTGTTTCTGCTGATGTGTGAGGTGTTTAGGCTTAACTCCCTCCGTTTCTGCTGCTGTGTGCGGCATTGAGATGAAACTCCCTCCATTTTTGCAACATTTAGATGTAACTCGCTCCGTTTCAACTGCTCTGTGCGGCATTCAGGCGTAACTCCCTCCATTTCAGCTGCTGTGTGCGGCATTTAGGCGTTACTCTGTCTGTTTCTGCTGCTGCGTACGGAATTAAGGTGTAACTTGCTCCGTTTCTGCTGCTTTGTGCGGCATTGAGATGAAACTCCCTCTGTTTGTGCAACATTAAGGCGTAACTCCTCCATTTCTGCTGCTGTGTGCGGCGGTTAGGGGTAACCTGCTCTGTTTCTGCTGATGTGTTAGGTGTTTAGGCTTAACTCCCTCCGTTTCTGCTGCTGTGTGCGGCATTGGGGTGAAACTACCTCCATTTTTGTAACATTTAGATGTAACTCGCTCCGTTTCTGCTGTTCTGTGCGGCATTGAGGGGAAATTCCCTCCATTTTTGCAACATTTAGATGTAACTTCCTCCGTTTTTGCTGCTGTGTGCGGCATTTAGGCGTAACTCCCTCCATTTCAGCTGCTGTGTGCGGCGTTTAGGCGTAACTCGCTCCGTTTCTGCAACTGTGTGCGGCATTTAGGCGTTACTCTCTCTGTTTCTGCTGCTGCGTACGGAATTAAGGCGTGCCCCGGTTCATTTCTACTCCTGTGTGTAGCATGTAGGCGTGACTCCCTCCGTTTCAGCTGCTGTGTGTGGCATTTAGGCGTAACTCGCTCCGTTTCTGCTGCTGTGTGCGGCGTTTAGGCGTAATTCGCTCCGTTTCTGCTACTGTGTGCGGTGTTGATGCGTAACTCGCTCCGTTTTTGCTGCTGTGTGGGGCGTTTTGTAGTAACTCCCTCCGTTTCAGCTGCTGTGTGCGGCGTTTAGGCGTAACTCTCCGTTTCTGCTGCTGTGTGCGGCATTGAGGTGAAACTCCCTCCATTTTTGCAACATTTAGATGTAACTCGCTCCGTTTCAACTGCTCTGTGCGGCATTCAGGCGTAACTCCCTCCATTTCAGCTGCCGTGTGTGGCATTTAGGCGTTACTCTGTCTATTTCTGCTGCTGCGTACGGAATTAAGGCGTAACTTGCTCCGTTTCTGCTGCTGTGTGCGGCATTGAGATGAAACTCCCTCTGTTTGTGCAACATTAAGGCGTAACTCGCTCCATTTCTGCTGCTGTGTGTGGCGGTTAGGGGTAACCTGCTCTGTTTCTGCTGATGTGTTAGGTGTTTAGGCTTAACTCCCTCCGTTTCTGCTGCTGTGTGCGGCATTGGGGTGAAACTACCTCCATTTTTGCAACATTTAGATGTAACTCGCTCCGTTTCTGCTGTTCTGTGCGGCATTGAGGTGAAACTCCCTCCATTTTTGCAACATTTAGATGTAACTCGCTCCGTTTCAACTGCTCTGTGCGGCATTGAGGCGTAACTCCCTCCATTTCAACTGTTGTGTGCGGCATTTAGGCGTTACTCCGTCTTTTTCTGCTGCTGCGTACGGAATTAAGGCGTAACTTGCTCCGTTTCTGCTGCTGTGTGCGGCATTTAGGCGTTACTCTCTCTGTTTCTGCTGCTGCGTACGGAATTAAGGCGTGCCCCGGTTCATTTCTACTCCTGTGTGCAGCATGTAGGCGTGACTCCCTCCGTTTCAGCTGCTGTGTGCGGCATTTAGGCGTAACTTGCTCCGTTTCTGCTGCTGTGTGCGGCATTGAGGTGAAACTCCCTCCATTTGTGCAACATTAAGGCGTAACTCCCTCCGTTTCAGCTTCTCTGTGCGGCATTTAGGCGTAACTCCTCCATTTCTGCTGCTGTGTGCGGCGGTTAGGGGTAACCTGCTCTGTTTCTGCTGATGTGTTAGGTGTTTAGGCTTAACTCCCTCCGTTTCTGCTGCTGTGTGCGGCATTGGGGTGAAACTACCTCCATTTTTGTAACATTTAGATGTAACTCGCTCCGTTTCTGCTGTTCTGTGCGGCATTGAGGGGAAATTCCCTCCATTTTTGCAACATTTAGATGTAACTTCCTCCGTTTTTGCTGCTGTGTGCGGCATTTAGGCGTAACTCCCTCCATTTCAGCTGCTGTGTGCGGCGTTTAGGCGTAACTCGCTCCGTTTCTGCAACTGTGTGCGGCATTTAGGCGTTACTCTCTCTGTTTCTGCTGCTGCGTACGGAATTAAGGCGTGCCCCGGTTCATTTCTACTCCTGTGTGTAGCATGTAGGCGTGACTCCCTCCGTTTCAGCTGCTGTGTGTGGCATTTAGGCGTAACTCGCTCCGTTTCTGCTGCTGTGTGCGGCGTTTAGGCGTAATTCGCTCCGTTTCTGCTACTGTGTGCGGTGTTGATGCGTAACTCGCTCCGTTTTTGCTGCTGTGTGCGGCGTTTTGTAGTAACTCCCTCCGTTTCAGCTGCTGTGTGCGGCGTTTAGGCGTAACTCTCCGTTTCTGCTGCTGTGTGCGGCATTGAGGTGAAACTCCCTCCATTTTTGCAACATTTAGATGTAACTCGCTCCGTTTCAACTGCTCTGTGCGGCATTCAGGCGTAACTCCCTCCATTTCAGCTGCCGTGTGTGGCATTTAGGCGTTACTCTGTCTATTTCTGCTGCTGCGTACGGAATTAAGGCGTAACTTGCTCCGTTTCTGCTGCTGTGTGCGGCATTGAGATGAAACTCCCTCTGTTTGTGCAACATTAAGGCGTAACTCGCTCCATTTCTGCTGCTGTGTGTGGCGGTTAGGGGTAACCTGCTCTGTTTCTGCTGATGTGTTAGGTGTTTAGGCTTAACTCCCTCCGTTTCTGCTGCTGTGTGCGGCATTGGGGTGAAACTACCTCCATTTTTGCAACATTTAGATGTAACTCGCTCCGTTTCTGCTGTTCTGTGCGGCATTGAGGTGAAACTCCCTCCATTTTTGCAACATTTAGATGTAACTCGCTCCGTTTCAACTGCTCTGTGCGGCATTGAGGCGTAACTCCCTCCATTTCAACTGTTGTGTGCGGCATTTAGGCGTTACTCCGTCTTTTTCTGCTGCTGCGTACGGAATTAAGGCGTAACTTGCTCCGTTTCTGCTGCTGTGTGCGGCATTTAGGCGTTACTCTCTCTGTTTCTGCTGCTGCGTACGGAATTAAGGCGTGCCCCGGTTCATTTCTACTCCTGTGTGCAGCATGTAGGCGTGACTCCCTCCGTTTCAGCTGCTGTGTGCGGCATTTAGGCGTAACTTGCTCCGTTTCTGCTGCTGTGTGCGGCATTGAGGTGAAACTCCCTCCATTTGTGCAACATTAAGGCGTAACTCCCTCCGTTTCAGCTTCTCTGTGCGGCATTTAGGCGTAACTCCCTCCGTTTCAGCTGCTGTGTGTGGCATTTAGACGTAACTCGTTCTATTCCTTCTCCTGCGTGCAGCGTTTAGGCATACCTTGCTCCGTTTCTGCTCCTGTGTGTGGCTTTGAGGTGAAACTCCCTCCATTTGTGCAACATTAAGGCGTCACTCCCTCCGTTTCAGCTTCTCTGTGCGGCATTTAGGCGTAACTCCCTCCGTTTCAGCTGCTGTGTGCGGCATTTAGACGTAACTCGTTCTATTCCTTCTCCTGCGTGCAGCGTTTAGGCGTACCTTGCTCCGTTTCTGCTCCTGTGTGTGGCTTTGAGGTGAAAGTCCCTCCATTTGTGCAACATTAAGGCGTCACTCCCTCCGTTTTAGCTTCTCTGTGCGGCATTTAGGCGTAACTCCCTTCGTTTCAGCTGCTGTGTGCGGCATTGAGGTGAAACTCCCTCCATTTGTGCAACATTTAGGAGTAATTCGCTTTGTTTCTGCTGCTGTGTCCAGCATTTAGGCGTAACTTGTTCTATTTCTGCACCTGCGTGCAGCTTTTAGGCGTAACTCGCTCCGTTTCTCCTACTGTGTGCGACATTTAAACGTGACTTGCTCTGTTTCTGCTGCTGTGTGCGGCGTAACTCCCTCTGTTTCTGCTGATGTGTGCAGCATTTGGGCGTACCCCACTTAATTTGTACTGTTGTGTACAGCATGTAGGCATAACTCGCTCCGTGTCTGCTGCTGTGTGCGGCGTTTAGTAGTAACTCGCTCCGTTTCTGCTGCTGTGTGCAGCATTTACGCGTAACTCGTTCTATTTCTTCTCCTGCGTACACCCTCAGTTTCTGCTTCTGTGTGTGGCATTTATGTGAAATTCCTTTCATTTGTGCAACATTTAGGTGTATCTCGCTCCGTTTCTGCTGCTGTGTGCAGCATTGAGGTGAAACTACCTCCATTTTTGCAACATTTAGATGTAACTCGCTCCGTTTCTGCTGCTGTGTGCGGCATTGAGGTGAAACTCCCTCCATTTTTGCAACATTTAGATGTAACTCGCTCCGTTTCAACTGCTCTGTGCGGTATTTAGCCGTAACTCCCTCCATTTCAGCTGCTGTGTGCGGTGTTTAGGCATAACTCGCTCCGGTTCTGCTGCTGCGTGCGGCATTGAGGTGAAACTCCCTCCATTTGTGCAACATTAAGGCGTAACTCGCTCCATTTATGCTGCCGTGTGTGGCATTTAGGCGTTACTCTGTCTGTTTCTGCTGCTGCGTACGGAATTAAGGCGTAACTTGCTCCGTTTCTGCTGCTGTGTGCGGCATTGAGATGAAACTCCCTCTGTTTGTGCAACATTAAGGCGTAACTCGCTCCATTTCTGCTGCTGTGTGCGGCGGTTAAACGTAACTGGCTCTGTTTCTGCAATGTGTGAGGTGTTTAGGCTTAACTTCCTCCGTTTCTGCTGCTTTGTGCGACGTTTAGTAGGAACTCCTTCCGTTTCAGCTGCTGTGTGTGGCGTTTAGGTGTAACTCGCTTCGTTTCTGCTGCTGTGTGCGGCATTGAGGTGAAACTCCCTCCATTTTTGCAACATTTAGATGTAACTCGCTCCGTTTCAACTGCTCTGTGCGGTATTTAGGCGTAACTCCCTCCATTTCAGCTGCTGTGTGCGGCGTTTAGGCATAACTCGCTCCGGTTCTGCTGCTGCGTGCGGCATTGAGGTGAAACTACCTCCATTTTTGCAACATTTAGATGTAACTCGCTCCGTTTCTGCTGCTGTGTGCGGCATTGAGGTGAAACTCCCTTCATTTTTGCAACATTTAGATGTAACTCGCTCCGTTTCAACTGCTCTGTGCGGTATTTAGGCGTAACTCCCTCCATTTCAGCTGCTGTGTGCGGCGTTTAGGCATAACTCGCTCCGGTTCTGCTGCTGCGTGCGGCATTGAGGTGAAACTCCCTCCATTTGTGCAACATTAAGGCGCAACTCGCTCCATTTCTGCTGCTGTGTGTGGCGGTTAGACGTAACCTGCTCTGTTTCTGCTGATGTGTGAGGTGTTTAGGCTAAACTCCCTCCGTTTCTGCTGCTGTGTAGGCGTAACTCACTCCGTTTCTGCTGCTGCGTGCGGCATTTAGGCGTACCTCGCTTCATTTGTTCTGCTGTGTGCAGCATATCGGCATAACTCGCTCCGTTTCTTCTGCTGTGTGCAGCATTGAGGTGAAACTCCCTCCATTTTTGCAACATTTAGATGAAACTCGCTCCGTTTCAACTGCTATGTGTGGCATTTAGGCGTGACTCCCTCCATTTCAGCTGCTGTGTGCGGCATTTAGGCGTAACTCGCTCTGTTTCTGCTGCTGCGTGTGGCATTGAGGTGAAACTCCCTCCATTTGTGCAACATTAAGGCGTAACTCGCTCCGTTTCTGTTGCTGTGTGCGGCATTTAGACGTAACTCGTTCTATTTCTTCTCCTGCGTGCAGCGTTTAGGCGTAACTTGCTCCGTTTCTGCTCCTGTGTGCGGCCTTTTGCCGTAACTCTCTGTTTCTGCTGCTGTGTGTGGAGTTTAGGACAAACTTGCTTCATTTCTCCTGCTCTGTGCGGCGTTTTGTTATAACTCCCTCTGTTTCTTCTCCTGTGTGTGGGTTTTAGGCGTACGCCACTTCAATTCTACTGCTGTGTGCAGCATTTAGGAGTAAATCCCTCTATTTCTGCTGCTGTGTGCGGCCTTAAGGCATAACTCGCTCCGTTTCAGGTGCTGTGTGCGGTGTTTTGGCGTAATTCGCTCCGTTTCTGCTGTTGTGTGCGCCATTGAGGTGAAACTCCTGCCATTTGTGCAACATTTAGGCATAACTCGCTTCGTTTTTGCTGCTGTGTGCAGCGTTTAGGCGTAACTCGCTCCGTTTCAGCTGCTGTTTGCGGCATTTAGTCGTAACTCCCTCCATTTCTTCTGCTGTGTGCGGCGTTTAGGCTTAACTTGCTAAGTTTCTGCTGCTGTGTGCTGCGTTTCGGTGTAATTCCCTCAATTTCTGCTGCTGTGTGCAGTATTTAGGTGTAACTTGCTTCATTTCTCCTGCTGTGTGCGGCGTTTTGGCGTAACTCTTTCTGTTTCTGCTGCTTTGTGTGGAATTTGGGACTAACTTGCTTCATTTCTCCTGCTGTGTGCGACATTTAGGCGTAACTTGCTCTGTTTCTGCTGCTGTGTGCGGCGTAAAGGCATAACTCGCTCCATTTCTGCTTCTGTGTGTGGCATTTAGGTGAAACTCCCTCCCATTTGTACAACCTTTAGGCATAACACGTTCCGATTCTGCTGCTGTATGTGGCGTTTAGGTGTTTAACTCGTTCCATTTCTGCTCCTGTGTGCAGCGTTTAGGCATAACTCGCTCTATTTCAGCTTCTGTGTGCGGCATTAAGTCGTAACTCCCTCTGTTTCAGCTGCTGTGTGCGGTGATTAGGCGTAACTTGCTCTGTTTCTGCTCCTGTGTGCAGCGTTTAGGCGTAACTTGCTCTGTTTCAGCTGCTGTGTGCGACATTTAGGCGTAACTTGCTCTGTTTCTGCTGCTGTGTGCGGAGTAAAGGCATAACTCGCTCCATTTCTGCTGCTGTGTGTGGCATTTAGGTGAAACTCCCTCCCATTTGTACAACGTTTAGGCATAACACGTTCCGATTCTGCTGCTGTATGTGGCGTTTAGGTGTTTAACTCGTTCCATTTCTGCTCCTGTGTGCAGCGTTTAGGCATAACTCGCTCTATTTCAGCTGCTGTGTGCGGCATTAAGTCGTAACTCCCTCTGTTTCAGCTGCTGTGTGCGGTGATTAGGCGTAACTTGCTCTGTTTCTGCTCCTGTGTGCAGCGTTTAGGCGTAACTTGCTCTGTTTCAGCTGCTGTGTGCGACATTTAGGCGTAACTTGCTCTGTTTCTGCTGCTGTGTGCGGTGTAACTCCCTCCATTTCTACTGCTGTGTGGGGCGTTTAGGTGTAACACCCTCCGTCTGCTTCTGTGTGCGGCATTTATGTGAAATTCCTTCCATTTGTGCATCGTTTAGGTGTATATCGCTCCGTTTCTGCTGCTGTGTGCGCCATTAAGGTGAAACTCCCTCCATTTTTGCAACATTTAGGCATAACTCGCTCCGTTTCAACTACTGTGTGCGGCATTTAGGCGTAACTCCCTCCGTTCCAGCTGCTGTGTGCGGCATTTAGGCATAACTCGTTCCATTTCTGCTCCTCTGTGCAGCATTTAGGCGTAACTCGCTCCGTTTCAGCTGCTGTGTGCGGCATTTAGTTGTAACTCCCTCCGTTTCAGCTGCTGTGTGCACCATTGAGGCGAAACTCCCTCCATTTCTTCTGCTGCGTGCGGCATTTATGCGTAACTCGCTCCGTTTCTTCTGCTTTTTGCGGTGTTTAGGCTTAACTTGCTCCGTTTCTGCTGCTGTGTGCTGCGTTTCGGTGTAATTTTCTTAATTTCTCCTGCTGTGTGCAGTATTTAGGTGTAACTCGCTCGGTTTCTGCTGCTGTCTGCGGCATTTAGGCCTAACATGCCCTGTCTCCGCTGCTGTGTTTAGGTGTAACTCCGTCTGTTTCTGCTGCTGTGTGCGGCATCTAGGCGTAACTCGCTCCATTTCTGCTGCTGTGCATGCCGTTTAGGAGTAACTCACTTCATTTCTACTGCTGTGTGAGGGTTTTAGGCGTATCTTGCTTTGTTTCTGCTGCTGCGTGTGGCGTTTAAGCGTAACTTGCTCTGTTTAGGCTGCTGTTTGCGCCGTTTAGCTGTAACATGCCTCATTTCTATTGCTGTGTGTGGCATTTAGGCGTAACTCCCTCCGTTTCTGCTGCTGTGTGCGGCGTTTAGGCATAACTCGCTTCATTTCTACTGCTGTGTGTGGCATTTAGGCATAACTCGCTCCGTTTCTGCTGCTGTGCGCGGCATTTCGGTGTAACTCACTCCTTTTTTGCTGCTTTTTGCGGTGTTTCGGCGTAACTCGCTCCATTTCTGCTGCTGTGTGCAGCATATTGGTGTACCATTCTCTCTCTCTGCTGCTGTGTGTGGTGTTTAGGCGTATCTCGCTCCATTTCTGCTGCTGTGTTCCGCGTTTAGGCAAAACTCCCTCCTTTTGTGCAACGTTTAGAAGTAACTCGGTTATTTTCTGCTGCTGTGTGTGGCGTTTAGGCATAACACACCCCATTTTTGCATTGCAGGCGATTGAGCAGCCGGTGCGGACCAATCAGATCCCACGCCAGATCCCGGAGCAGTCCTTCTTCACCAAGCCCATCCCAGGGATCGTCATGGGGGGCATCCTGCCCTTCGGCTGCATCTTCATCCAGCTCTTCTTCATCCTCAACAGCATCTGGTAGGTGCGGCCTGTCAACTTGTCAGCCCTGTGCATCAGCCAATCAGTGGGGTCAGACGGTCCAGATTTCGAGTGCACTCTTTGGGAACAGCCGTTATTGTAGCAGCGATCAACATGCCATGTTTTTTTTTTTTTTACATGGGTAACGTTTATCAAACTGAACCTCACAGTGGAGAGATGCTATTTTAGCACCTTTTTGAAAAGCTCTTTTGAAAGGACAGTGCTTTAAACTGTATGGCTAACCTGCACCCCCCCCCCCCAGGTCCCATCAGATGTACTACATGTTCGGCTTCCTGTTCCTCGTCTTCATCATCCTCCTCATCACCTGCTCCGAGGCCACCATCCTGCTGTGCTACTTCCACCTGTGCGCGGAGGTGAGGGTCCGAGGCCTGCCCTGTCGGGCACCGTGCCCACGTCATCCCCCCGACGCGGCTCTAAACTCAGGCGGTGGGACCGTCAGAAGGCTGTTCGTTTCTCAAAAGCTTTTCCCAGTTTAAATCGCCTTCTCCACCTTAGATCAGTGGGTTGATTGATTGACTGAGTAAGGCTTGGTCCAGAAGGTATCGATTACATTAAAAAAACATTATGGGTTTATAGCTGTGTGCTGCGATGCTTTTTCCAGGCTCATATCGCAGAAGAATTATAAGCCTGATGCTGTAGTGTGGGTCTCACTTTATCACAGGATTATCACTGCTAAGCAGCACCAGCGTAGCATAATGGATGTGGGACTATAATGTTACCTTAGGGGCTCCAGGTTCGATTCCATGGTAGGGCACTTCAGTTACACCCTTGAGCCAGGTACTTAACCTGAATTGCTTCAGCAAATATTTGTTTATATATATAGACTTCATAATTATATACAAAAAACAATGTAAGCTGTGCTGGTAGATCTAGATAAGAGCATCTTCTCATTGCTCCATGTAAATTTTATGTAACATGTCTTATATCATAGACATACATAGGTGCAGGAGGTAAAGGCAAATTATCTTTATTTAACTGCATGGACAATGTTTTATGCACTCAATAGCTTGTCAGATCATTGGTATCGTTAGAGAATTGCTTGATGGGAAATCCTAAACATGTGTATGTTGTGTTACTTGCTGTCGTATTTCGTTTATTTTCAGCTTGGGTGCTTTTCTGAGTCTGGCACAATCATCCATCTGGTTGTGTTGTGCTCTAACCAAAAACAAACAGAAAATATTATGTTTTTAATAGGGAATATTTTTAATGTTCATCGTCCCTCAGGTGAAGACAGGCTGAGACATACTGAGCTGTGACTGGGGCGGTTGGTGTGGGCCTTCCTCTGAAAGCGCCTTAATGAACTTTTGTTCATTTTCATCGTTCATCATTTTCTAATTAAAATACTTCCTTTGTGTGTCTGAATACTTTCCCACCGTGTCCCACTCTGTCTCTCCTTCAGGACTACCATTGGTGGTGGAGGTCGTTCCTGACCAGCGGCTTCACAGCGGTCTACCTGTTCATCTACGCAGTGCACTATTTCTTCTCCAAACTGCAGATCATCGGAGTGGCCAGCACCATCCTGTACTTCGGCTACACCATGATCATGGTGCTCATGTTCTTCCTGTTCACAGGTGAGAGCCAGCCCCTCCTCAGAAGCTGCGCGGATAACTCATTTCTGAAAAAGACGCCACACAGCGCCTTGCGCTTCTATTGAGGGGTAGGCCAGGAGCTTGGTAGGAAATAGTTTCAAATGATCAAGCCAGTGTTGTCGTCGAGTGGCATACCTCGGGTCCGAGTTGAGTCTCAAGTCTCCACCGCTCAAGTCCGAGTCCGAGCCAGTAGTGTCCAAGTCCAAGTCCATGTTGCTTGAGTCTAAGTCCAAGTCAGAGTCACAATGTCAGAAATAAATGTTATCAAGGAGAAACTGTCACCAATTCCAGGGTGCGCACTACTAGCTTTGCTGGGGAAACGCTTGCAGAGTGAAGGGTTTCAGCAGGCTTGCCAGAGACACCCAAGGTGCTCTTAAAGTCGCGCGGTGTGAGCGCTTACGGTTTCTGACAGTGTTCCGTGTGTGACAGGTACAAGAAATGTTACATCTCCGTAGCGCCTGATGTCGTCCGTTTTGCTCTGGTGCTGTATGACTCAAAAGATCTGTGTCCGACAAGCCTTTTGATTTTCACCCTTGAGAGGAAGCTCCCTTTCTCTGCCTGTAGCTCAAAGGCATTCTCCTGTCAGAAAGTCAGTTCCAGAAACAGGGGCGTCAGCCTGACGTTCGGTTCGCTGGGAGCACCCTGTCGCCAAATACGTTTGTGCCTCCCGGGTTTGAAAGGGCAGAGATTTACACACAGTCGCGGTGTACAGACTGTGCACTGTTTGCTGACTTAACCACATTTATAATCTAGAGTACTCGCCTCAGTGAAGAAGCTAGTAATGGTTGCCATGAGGTCTCATAGGACTCAGCTACACAGCTGTAAATCAGTGACTTTTTTGAACTATGTTTTTTGGATCCCTGTTTTATTTTTGGATAGAGCAAGTCATCCACAGGGTTTAGTCCATGCTTACCCTTCTGCCACTTGGGACTATTATCCCAAACCCCCCCCCCCCAGCACTTTAACACCCCCGTCACGAAAAATATGCACTTTGTGTAATGTATCCACAGCCATTGCTGTCATTGGTCCAGATGAGAGTTACTGAGACTGTAGCTCCTCCCACTTACGGCTCAATGAAACCGCACTCCCCCATCGCTAGTAGTAGGTACTTAACAGCGTGATTGATACAAGCTATATGTTCCACGACTGCTAAGGAACATTCTGTTTTGTTTTATGTTGAGGTTTATTTCCCGTAATCATTTTTAAATTGTCCCATGGGGGATCAATAATCGACCTCTTGCTGCAGTCGTGGGGGTTGGGTTTCACACCGCTGAGATCATCGCTGAACTGAGGGGAGGCAGTGATGCCGGGTTTGTTGAGGGTTGTGATTATATGAGAAAGGTCACCTTCTGCGAAAGGCGCTCATAAGAACACGGTCCTAATGGCGAGCTTCTCCTTCTATAGGTGAGCAGATAAATGCCAGGATGCAGCCAGTTTATTTGTTGCCATGGATTCTAATAGATGCACCAGGAGCCCTGACTACGACTGTTATGGCAGCTATGGCAACCGTACCAGCACTTGAAATATAAAGATAGGTACCGACAGGGAGATGCGGACTTGTTTTATCCACACACAACAATACGATCAAAAGGCTCAGCTCATATACCCCCCCCCCCACACACACACACACACTCACACTGTTCGCAACCTCTCCTCATTTACTCTGCCTCACTATACGTTTCTAAATTCCTAAAAGGAGGAGATGGCAGAGGAGCATACTGTAAGTTGCATATTCTCCTTCATCACATCAATGACCTACACATTTTTTATTTTAACATATATATTGAGATGTTATTCATTTTAACAGATAATTTAATTTGATATTTTGGTGGTGTGGATACATTAGCTGATAGGGCGGAGATGCATGAAGAAGGAATCATGTGATACTTGCAGGTGTAGTTATTTCAGGTGAGCTGAGTATTGTTTAGTGCTCTTGTTTCAAGTCTGGAGCCTGTGGAGTTTTCTAGAAGCTCCACAGGAGGATGACATGAAGTAGTTCAACAGAGTTCCTTTGGGTCGGTGAGCTGTGAGGTTGCATAAAACATGCATTATTATATGAAAGTCTTACAGACCCACTGCAGCCAGGTCCACTTTCTGATTTTACCCAAAGACGAGCAGTGCGTACAATATTTATGTTTAGCAAGCGATCATGTTTTAGCCATGGAAAAATATTTTCCCTAGGTATGCCACACATTTCTCATCATGGGTGATTAGATTGCAGAAATGAATTTAATAGTGTTTTAACAAAATTTGTGTTAGCTAGTAAAAGTAACATCAATTATCTATAATTTCCATTATAAATGATGTAGCTTAAACATTTACTGTCGAGTAGCTGTGTATTTGTTAACAGTGAAATATATGTGAAGTATGGGTGCTGCATGATACATAAAAAGCTGTGTTCAGGAGCCAGACTCTGGAGAGTAATAGATGAGTATTGTGCTGGTATGAGACGTTGGGTTCAAGGGCCAGACTCTGGAGAGTAATGTTGTATTAGACTGTCACATTCGTGTTACTAGCTGAGGAGATGAGAGAACGACAATTTGCAGCTGTAAACAAAGCTGGCCTTGTGTCATAAAGTATCCTGTGTTCATTTACTTAAATGTCAATTTATTTATTTATTTTATACAACTTATGTGTACAGCTGAATATAAGGAACTCAGGTTAAACACTTTATTAAAGGTTACAATGGCAATGACCGTCCAGGTGATTAAATTTGCAACTTCTTAGTCTCCAATCTAGTTATGACAAAGTGTTTCATGAAGACGTCTTATCTGTCTCTTTTTCCACTTCTCTTCAGGCACCATCGGGTTTTTTGCCTGCTTCTGGTTTGTGAATAAAATCTACAGTGTGGTGAAAGTGGACTGAGGGCTGCTGGGAGAGTGCCCTGCGCTCTAGCCTGGGGCCCTCTGCGCCAGAGGGGCCGGGGTCCCCCCGCTGGCCCTGAAAGGAAAGGCGGAGATCCCAGCGGCATCCGTCAGGCTGGCACAGAGGGGAGAGCGAGATATCACAAACAACATCATGGGTGGAGCTACGCTGACCTGTACAACCATCGCTGACTTTATCAAAACAAATTGTAAGCTTTTCCTCTCCACGGCAGAACACAACGGTTGTTTCTGATCAGCGGGTGTCTTACAGCACGTCGCTCCTCCCATTTTTGGTGTCATGACACCTCCTTCTCCCGTCATTACCATGAACATGTAAAATATGCACAGAGTCTGGAGTGCTGAAACAGTAGGGCCTGTTCTTCCTCGTTTGTTCGTTTGCGAAGCATTGAATTATATATATAATATGTTTATTTGGTTTTTTTTTGTGTTCTTACTCTACCGTCTGCTGTTATATTCTGATTTTCGCTGCAGTTGTTACTATTGGTTAAGGTTATGACTTGCACTGGAAAGAAGAGAAGATCGGGGGACCCTGTGTGAATTCCAAAGATATCTATCAGTGCTTCTTTTCTTCTTTTTAAAATAAGTATCTTGAGTTGAAGGAGCTTCTTACTTTTCTACACCTTGTTCTAAAGGCCTGCACTTATCCATTACAGTCTGTTGAGTATGACCTACTTTACAAAGTCGCTAGTGAATAGACTGTAGTTAGCGGGTGACAAAGGAGTAAAATTATGTAAAGCTGAATTTTTATATGCGATTTTGATCATAATGTATACTAAACTGCATTAATGCCGAAACTTTAAAAGAAGTTAAAAACAAGTTTTGTGAATCTTCTAAACATGCCGTCCATTTACTCTGTTTGATGTCGATACAGTTTCCTGTCAGCTGATAAAAATAAGTCATACCTGCTCAGTAGGCAGCAATATATTTCGTGAACTGTTACAGGCATTCTTGAAAAGACCTTTAAATCAGGCAAGCCTTTTCATCACTATTTGCACCGTCCATCTACTTGTGATTGATTTCTGTACCTTTTCTGCTTTTCTTCTAAGAATTCTTGGATATAAATAGAACTCTGTTTTTTGGATTTCTTAAAAATGAGAAATCTTTTATTTTGTTGAATTTGGGCTGCCTGTTTTTGTCATTTGTAGGGGGGGAAAAGGTGGTTTAAGGATTCTGAAGAATAAGGCCACGAAGAACAATGCCCTGTATTTAAATTAAATGCCCAGGATTTATTTTTAAATAATGGATATTCTAAAACACATGGGGTCTTCTGTCATTTATATTTTACTGTAATATGTATAAAAATTCAAACTTGGCACACCTGCTTGTTTGCCTCATTCTTTCCACTGACTCGACTATTTGTAAATCTGTCGATTTTAGAAAAGCCATGCAATCTCAGAACATTTCGACTTCTTTTTTATGTTTTTCTCGTCAAGCACCTGGGGATCATACATGACGAACAGTGATGGTGAAAATGAGAAATAATAAATAATCAAATAAAGAGACACTCTTTGCCCTTAATTGGCAATTGTGTGGAGTCTTACGTGATTGGGGAGAGTGGTTATCTCTCACTATAGGTCTTACAGCACGTGCTGCGAACCACATGTTACAGTGGCGTGGAAGTACTACTCATTCCCTTGTTCAATATGGAAATGAAAGACCACTATTGTGTTTGACCTCATGCACCCCTGGCCTAGCCTGAAAATATCCCCCATTTTCTCCTCACTGTACACAATTCATTCATACCCAGCAATAATGGGCCTCCATGGCATTTCATTTAAGCTCACAAATAGTTTATTCATTGATATAAAATGTACATAAACATCTTTGAACCACATTGAAAATCAAGATAACAAAAGCGTACAATCTAAAAGGTAATTACATAAAAACTATCGTATGAAAGGTGTGGATCGATTTACTTACAATCTAAAAATTACAGTAAAAAATAAATGAGTAAACATCACAGCACACTGTTCTAAATGGGCTATCTGTTAATAGTTGTTTCCCTTTATTGTCTTGATTGTCTACACCGTTTTAGATGAGGTGAAGCCATTTTTGTCCGTCATATAAAAAAAGGGTCCATTTCTCATCTCAGAGTCAAATCCTGTGTGAGCTATCCATCCATATGTACAAATCACACACAGCAAAAGGTACTTTTGACAAGAAACAATTCACAGCAGATGTTCACTGTTCAAACACGTTATAAACTAAATGTTGACTCAACAAATACAAGGAAATATCCGCAGTCCTGGAATATAAGGATTCTGTACGAAAACCTCACAAAAGGGTACATTTTACAGCACCATACCAATTCTGTGTAATGCTTTTCTGTTCATGTATAAAATAATAAAAAAAAAAAACATTTTTATATTTCAAAAGGGGAACTCCAAAAATATACATTCTACCTTCTTCCATGCCACACATTTTGACTTGATCTGATCGTAATTGCAATGTAAGTGGATCTGTGTAGCTTTGTCAGTTCTTTGTTCTGACATTTCTTCATGATAATATTAATAATCTCCATCATTATTATTAGTAGTAGTTGTCATTACAGTAGTAAGTAATAATTATAGTTTTACTTGCCTTCACAGACCAAAGGGCCTTAGATTATGTTTTTTTTAATTAGTAGGAAATTTTGTCGGCTGAATTGCTATGTGAAAATTTCTGAAGCAATTCAGTCTGAATATCTCAGTGAAACCAAAATGTTCACCATTCCCTGACTGGAATGAGGGAAGGCAAGATTAAGAGTTCTGAGTCCGGCAGGGGAGAAAAGCAGCATCATATCGTTCACACATATATATAAATGCCGAACACCGTTCATATATATGTATATTTATATATATATATATAAATGCCGATCCTCCTCCACCCCCCATGGAGTCCCACTTTCAATATATGAAAAAAAAAAACGCTGACCTTGCCTCCCAATAAGCTTTTCACGTTTCCAAAATTTTGAACAAAGATGGCGCAGCTCAGAGAATGAAGTGTTTGGTGAAAATCATGAGTCGAAATTGAAACCAGGTGATGTGGCACTCTCTGCCTCTGCCTCCTGCCTTACTCTGAGGTTGGGATGAGAGAGGACCCGACGCTTCGTGCTGTGAAAGGACACTCGGAGGAGGGTTGGAGGGGCGCTCGGGGACTCGCATGCTCTCTTTGAGCCTTCAACGAGAGGGCAAACGCTCCAGGACTTGTATTATTTCATTTGTGCACCCCTACCCCACCCCCATCGAACTGAAATGGCAGGGTGAATAATTCGGCAGTGTCCTGGGACCTCTCATGTCATCCCAGTTTTAGTGACACATTCTGTGCACCTCATTCAGGAGGAGGATAGCTGGAAAATCAGTGCAGGACAACAGAGAGCTGTTTCTGTGGTAAGGAAGTTTCAAGTATGGCCATTCCCTGGCTTCCCCTCACATTCAGATGAATGTACACTGACTGAAACATTAAGTGATTTTAACCTGATTCACCTGGGGTGTGATCAATTTAGCTTCATTCCGGATCCATCACTCACAAAGACAAAGCAAAAACATAGGAGGCCGGAGGGAGGAGATACTGGCCATTTTAGCATCCCACAATGCATCAGTGGGCAAGCAAAACATTCCAGTGATATTGGTAAACTTGTCCCTCACTGAACCAAGTATGAATAATTATGATCACAATTGTGATTATTACTATTATTAGCTGACACAAAATCTTAATAATCATAATCATGGCCAAGTCTTTATAATAGTATGCTAGAAAATTAATTAGCCAATAAAATGTCATATTTCTCACAGCAGTACACTGCATTTTAAAAGAAAGTGTACTGCTACATGCAACGAGGGAATTGATTACTCAGTCCAGACACGATTAAACTTAGCATCACCCAAAGCTGCCATACACTAGAATCCCTTTCAAAAACAAACTCTTACTGTCAGCTACACAGCAATATTTATGACCAATCTCTTTTTGTCTTAGTTCAATGCCATACATACAGCTAACATTCAGCGAGAACTGACTTCGAGGGATTTCTGTCGCAAGCCTTTTTGCAGAAGGTCGGCGGGCCATGAAAGGGACACCGTGGTCCTTAAAGGGGTTTCTAACTTTCATGTCAGGTCTGGTCGGGATGGGGTACTCACTGTGTTTTCCCTGAAAAGCTCAAGCCCAGGAAAGGGTTCGGCTTGAGTCATTCGGCACCCTGCGGTGCTATTCCAACGGAGGAAATTGTTCCCTCCGTGCTCATTAATCCGTGATTGTTGTGATTCGTTTAAAGGCCGCAACTGCTTCCTCCTCTTCCTCCTCTTCCTCTACTTTTTGTCTGAACACTGTTGCGCATCGTGTAACAAACCTCTCTTTGTTTTAAAAGCTCAGTCGGCTTTACAAAGGTATAAGTATGAACTGTGAGACACTCACTGATAATTGGACAAAAAAAGAAATAGTATGATGTAAATTCATTCATCTGATGTAGAATGATATGATTCTGTTGGAGAAAAACACTTCTATTTTCCCTGCTTTTAATGTTTACTAAGCAGGAAGGTTTCTATCTAACATCAGTTCTACCCTGTATGTACATAGCTTTAATAAAATGTACAAACACTCCTTGAATATGACCAGAATTACAGACTGCATTAAGTGCCAATGAAAGGGCAAATAGGAAATACCATTGTTACCCTTTAATTACTTAAGAACAGTTGTCCGGACTTGAATTCACTGCCTCAGTACTCAGTGCTCTGAGATTTCAGTGGAGCCATGCTATCTTAACAGAACTCCTTCTTAAAAACAGGGCCTGATTTTCCACAGCCAGGTATGACAGCAGCCTCACAGGCTATTTTCCCAATGTCACTTCCTGTTCAGCACCATCCTCCCTGTGTCACTTCTAATGAGTCATAAGCACCCAACTTCCTGTGTCACTTCCTACTAGTTATGAGCACCCAACTTACTGTGTCACTCCCTATGAGTTATAATAACCCCCCCTCCTGTGTCACTTCCTGTATATCAGTATATTCTGCGGCTGATGTAAACTATCTTCCCTATGCCACTCCCTGGTTGGGAGCTTTCTATTAAAGATAAGCACTTTACTTCCTGTGTCACTTCCTGCATGTCACTTCCTGCGTGCGATAAATAATATCCTCCCTATGTCACTTCCTGCTCACCTCTTCTTGTGGGCATTGAGCACCATCCATCTTATATATGACCTCCTGCATGTCACTTTCCATGAACGATGAGCTCCTTCTCTGAGCTGAGGCTGACAGAGGTGGTCTCTTTGCGGCTGTCCCTCGACCTCCTTTCAGTGGGGGACGAGGAGGTGGTGCCTTCCTCCCAGGTCTGCAAGGGGTACACCCTGGCCGTGACCGTCCCCGCCCCGGCCAAGTGTGGGTGTCCCGAGCGACCGTCCGTCACGGTGAAGCAGCTGTCCACCGCGGAGGCTCTGGGCGGCTGGCCCTGCTGGCACAGCGGCCCGCAGAGCAGCGCCAGGAACTCCTTACGGACGCTGCGGTGCATGTAGCCGTAGATGTAGGGGTGTACACAGCACTGGAAGAAGAAGAGGATGAGGGCCATGGAGGAGAGCCAGGGGGGAACCGCTGAGCCCGAGTGGATCGACACAGTGCTGAGCACGCTGTAGGGCCCCATGCTCAGAATGTAGGAGGCCATGATAACGAACACCACCCGGGCCGCCTTGCAGTGGTAGTGGAAGCGTCTGGCCCGCACCCTGCTGGGGTACCCCGCTGAAAGAGCGCCCTCTTGTGGCAGCTGCGGCTGGGGCTGCTGCTGCTGGGAGGATGGGGCGGCGGGGCAGGGCGCGTGGGGGTCCAGCTGGTGCCCGGCCTGGATGGGGTGCACCAGCGCATTCTGGCGGCGGGCCGCACGGAAAACCATCCAATAGCAGGCCAGCATGATGGCCACGGGCAGCCAGAAGGAGAACGCGGACACCAGGGTGGCATAGGAGGAGCTGGAGGACCACACCACGGTGCAAGCGTTGTGTCGCCGGTCAAAGTCAATGGAGCCCCAGCCGTACAGCGGCGGCGTACTCTGCAGGACGCTCAGCAGCCAGGTGAGTGCAATCAGGTTGGTGCCCAGGTGCGGCGTCATCCGGGTGGGGTAGGACAGTGGGTGGATGATGGCCAGGTAGCGGTCTACCGACACCACCATGATGGTGTTGACCCCAGCGAAGGCAAAGAGGTGCATGAGCACGACCAGGGCCTGACAAAGCCGCGTGTCGAGGGGCCAGACTTCAGGCACAGTGGCGGCGATGGCGAAAGGCATCACCAGCACAGTCTGCAGCAGGTCAGCCAGCAGCAGGTTGAGCACAAAGCGGTTGGCCACGTGGAGCAGGTGCGGCTTGCGCTGGAACACCAGGAGGACGACCACGTTGCCGAACAGCGAGGTGCATACGATGACGGAGATGAGTGCCATCTTCACCACGCTGTTGACGATGGACGAGGGGTGCGGGTACGAGCCAGGGTCCCAGGGGGGCCCGCTGGAGTTGCTTCCCACAGCAGGTGCCAGTGAGGTGGGCATGCTGCGGGCGGTGAGGAGGGGGAGAGGGACATGGACGTGTTGGTTTCCTTTAATGGAGTTTTTTTGTTTTGTTTTGCTTGGTTTGGGTTTCTCTCCTCTGCAACAATCTCTCTTTCTATGTCATCAGTCCATCTATTTCCAGTCTGGGAAACCAAAGAAAAAAATGTATATTAAAGAGTCGCAAGGGAGAGCACTGGCTGTCTGCTATTGTTTATGACAGAACCGTAACCAGGTCAGACTTGCCTGAAGACTGAATAAATTTAATGATTTTGTTTGGTCTCTGTCCTCTTTTGCTGTAAAATAGCATTTTTGTTTTGCATCCTCTGAAGAAAGTTTATCTGGGTTAGTCTTCGTAAAGATGGTTTAACTCTTGTGCTAAAAATAAATTACTCTGCGGGCGCATTGTGCGTTATAAATAGAAATATGAATCTATGTCGTTTGATAAGATTTTTATTCATGTAGCCTACATAGCAGCATTGGTTAAGCCGTTACCATGTTACCATGCAACTCAAAATCTGTCGTTTTCTGCTCTCATTGGTACTGTGTCATGACAAATGCATCAAATAACAAAACGGTCCATTTTGTATTATTCTGGACAAACTGGCTATGAGCTTGGTTTTAAATGCTGATAATGAGAAATAAAAACCCGAAAACCTACAGTTACCACCCGGTCAACATTCCATTGTTGGCTACATACACTGACAAATACACAACATTCGTTTTAAATTGTATTGGGTTTGGTGCACGTCCAAATAACGACACATAACGCTTTTAAGAATGACCGAGTTACCTTTAGCAGATCATCGAAAATGCATCATCCTCAATGTTTTTTTTTTTTTTGTTGTTGTTGTTGTTTTGTCCAAGTCCGGCTTTAGCACTGTGATGTCTTTTGTCGGCGGTGCTCCGCTGTCGGTAGATACAGCCGGTCTCCCCTCTGCTCAGCCTCCCATTGACTGCGCTCCACTCTGATCGCCTCGCTGCGCTCCCATTTTAGTCACCGCTGGCTAATCAATGGCAGCTCCTTCACGCAAAGGCAGCATACGCTTCATGTCATCACTCAGAAGAGATCTCCCTTGTAGACGCTCTCAACCGCTTTCCGCTCTTTGCCATCGATTCGCCGGAGTTTTATTGTTATATAAGCATGACTGAAATGTTTGGTTTACCCACTTGCATGTGCAGTACATCTGTGGGTGTCCTAGGCTGGGTAACACCTGCGATGTGTGGGCAGTTACAGTCTGTAGCCGGTTTCATCACGTTTTCCCCCCTCTCTCGGAGCAAAACGTAAATAGCTGTGTTTGAGGCGACGGTGTGTCATGCTAAAATCGTTAAATATCCTTCAAAATTATGTCAAGATCTGGATCATTTCTCAACGAAAATATTAAAAATTACATGAATTCAGAACGATGGGGTAGAAATTCCCTGAATGTGAAGTGTAAAATAATCTTTGAAACGCACATTCCCCTTTCACTTCTGGGGCTAAATTAATTTAAGCTTCAAATGCAATTTAACAAGCGTTTTAAATACAACCATTCAGGCAGCACAAATATTTCAGTTTCTCTGCAGAAAAGTTCACAATGACAAATGTGAGATTTTAAAATTTTAAGATTTTAAGACATAATATTTTACAGATCTATGACATAGTGGAGAAATAAGAATTATGATTTCTAGATGATTTATAGATATAGGTGTTGAATATGGAGGTAGAGACTCAGATCCCAGCTCAGGAATTACCAGCTCGGGGTCAGCGGAGGTGAGCTCGGAGTGCACAGAGAATAAAGTTAAAAATCTGAGCGCTGTAACATCTTTTCCCTTCAGCTAGATATCGAGAAGATCAACCAGGAGCTAATGACTATTAACATTTTCCAATAATTAATATGAGAGGATAGTCTATGATTGATATGAATCTTATGAGTTGTGCTCTTTCTCTGACGGTCCGGAGAGTTAACGCACTCACCAGCAACAGTGGAGGTCAGTGTCATGTCACTCCATAGTGAAGGGACTGCTTGAAACACTTTCAAATACACAGTGCGTTTTTGCATTCTGACCATTATAAGATCCTGTCATTAGGTGACAGATGCTAAAACTATCAAAGACATATTTCTTGTCGTATCAGCTTCGCCGTGCAAAAATCACAACATAGATGTTTTGGGTGGAGTGAAAACACAGTGTGACAGACAAGGTCCCATGCCAGGGAAGGGAGTTCTTGGTGTGTGTGCTGGTCGCAGACGGCGGACATTAAGAACCCTATCCAGCTAATCTAGCTTCCTGGCGTTACTTGAGGAAACACTCATACAATGGAGAGGGTATTGTTTTAAGATTTATCTGAATCAATTAATTCATTAATGAACTCAGATTAATTCAATTGTCTTGTAACTTTATGACGTGTATGTGTGTGTGTGTGTTTGTGTATTATAGGCATAATGGAACTATCTTATTCTGTGTATGTTAGTAAAGGAGGAGTATTTTGACACAGCAATAAGTGTGCTTTTAAGCATACTATTTAATATTTAATGCATTAATACATAGAAAATGATGATAATTGAATAGGTGGCCATGTAAATAGAGGTTCAGGGAACCCAGCGTATACTTCTAACATCGGATTGGCACACATGGTATAGTGACTGCATCTCTGTGCCAGGCACAGATGAAGAGGGAATTCTGAACTGAGTCATAAACAGCTGTATAAATGTATTTTATGACTGTATGAAAACAATATTGTGTCGTGCTTCACACGTGCCAGTTTTGAGGTCGGCAGACCCACGTACAGCATGAGGCAGTTGCAAGCAATAGAAGTTCTGTAGCTTTACTGTAGCTTTACAGTTGATAGAATTACATGCTTGCCACTTGATCTGAGGTTATGGATTTATCATAGTTTTTATTTGAGCAGTCTGTATGTGACTGTACATGTCGGGTGGTAATAATTGTGTGTTTAAAAATATAGATGAGATTTGCATTAAAAGTGTACTACATCGCACCTCCCCACAGGTGTGCTGGGGGAATTTCCATAGCAGTCTCCTCCTCCTCCCTCTTGCATGCATGATATGAGCCAATCACAGATCTCTTTTTGGTGATCTGGAAGATTTACACGAAGACCTGTCTTCCCTGTTAAAAGGTCTACTGCTCTAGCAGTATTATGTAAGTTCATTTCCTGTCAAGACTACCATGCCCACAGCACAAGGTAAATGCCTAGAAACATCCCAGACATTTTATACCAGCGAACACAGACAGGTGTGGGGGGCAGGACCTCAGCAGGTATGCACACTGACACACACTTCCAGTGCCTCTGATATTTATACTGATGCAGATGTTAGCATTTATCTTTGAAATTTTGAAAATAAGATTTTATGTAAAACTGTATGATGAATTAAAGTCATTATAAGACACATTCATGAATCACATCTGACAACTTTTAGGACAATTATTCATAAAATTATCGAAATCCGTGGCGCATTCTTAAATGTCCGATACAGGCCCACACCGAAGAATCAATACATGCTGCCGAACGTTTTTTTTTTTACCCAGGTTGTCGACACTTTCTCAAAGGGTGATACAAAAACAGAGACTGTATTGCAGGGCTGTTCGGTACGCGGAGGTCCAAAGGTCCCGCAGAGAGGGTGCTAACCGGTCAGATGGCCAGGGACAGGTGCAGGTCATGCAGGACCGACCCTTTCCACCTCATGCACACTCTGCAAGCCTTAACTGCTTTGATGTGTTTGACACTTTTTATATAAAAGGAGAGAGATGCGCAGATGAATCTGAATCAAAACACAGGGTATCGGCGATGATTATTATTCAGACAACTCAAATGACTTATTTAGCTTTTTATGAATTCTATGCAAGCCAAGAGGGCTACTTTGGCAGACAATGGGAGTAATCGTGATGACATATTTGACAGCAGAGGCTGGAGGGAGAGGCACCGTCCACAGAGCCCTCTGTGACACTGAGTGACACTCACTGAGACTCTGACAGTGTGCTGTGTCAATGCAGACGCTGACCCTGTAACTGAGTCCCATGTAATCAGTGAGAAACTGATCAAACTACAGCGGACAAGCCATTACAACTGTGGAAGAGAATGACACAGTTACACACTTCAACTCATCTCTTAGTTATAATACGACATGAGTGAATGAATGTTATATCAAGCGGAGGGTCCAAATGCATTAGCAGTTTGGACGTAGCTTTTCTATTTTGGAACAGCTGTGCGCGTCTAGGATCATTTGCAGATTATTACATTTGAAAATTAAATACAAGCGGGTTTCTTGTACTCAATTTATATAAAGGATAGATATAGTCCAATCGTTATCAATCCTCAAAAATAGTTCTGCCTGCTTGCTGTTCTCATGTATTATTTGTGAACAGAACCTGGGAGGATGGCATGTGTAAGCATTGAGAAACTGTCTCCCCAAAAAAAATGATAGTCAATCATGGTATGTTTTCTCAATAGTGTAGCATACAATGGTTAGCATGTCAAAGAAAGATACTTTGTTCAGGTTCAAAGATCGCCCTCTAGTGGAAGAAGACCATGTAAGTTGTCGCATCTTGAGACAGTGAAAGCTGCATTTTTTGTTTAAAATCACCTGATAGCTGAATAACCATGAAGTCACTTTAAAGACATACACTCAGCATATTTACATATCCAAACCACATATTCAATTAAATTTTATTTGAATAGCATGTTTTACAAAACCACTGTCAAACACCAAACTCTCCTTTTCTCTCTCCACAGCCACACGATTCTTGTTCTGTAACTCAGTCAGTCACTGGTGCAGTGAAACCTCACTCCCCCTTCATTTGTCTCAATTTAAAGTGAAAGAAAAGCACAGCACAGCCCTCAGCTCTCTGGTGCAGCACTACCCAGCCCTGGTCTAGAGCCTCGAAGAGCAACACTGAGTCATAAACTCACTCAGGTCACAATCTAAACAAGTCCTTCAGCTGTTTAAGAGGCCGAATCGTCTGCTCCGCTCATTATGTAATGACCAATAAAGATAAGCTGGGACTTTTTATAGAGGATCTTTTATTTGCGTTTGTTTGCTTTAATTAAAGCTTTGCGGCGGCTCCCTGCTCTGACTGGACGAATTTGAGCTGTAGGACTAGATTGTCCGGAATATCACTCATTGAGGTGTGAGGAGGCAAGCGTGAACAGAGAACTCAACATCTTTGAGTGGCTGGAGGTACTTTGAAAATGTTTTTTTTTTTCAGGAAAAAACGTTTCTTTGTTTTACTTTCCCCTATTTTGATACCTGATTTGATTTTTAAAGCGTCTTACACAAAATAGGGGTTTGTATCACAAAAGTACACACCCAGAGGAAGAACAATTGCAATGGTGTCCCACTCAATTTCACAACAGCACAGTTTCTTGTATCTTAATTTAATATCAATGAAGGTTTGCTGGTAGTCTCTATTATCTTCTGTTTCCAGTTTCAACAAGACGTTAAGTTACATGCCATCCCTTTACCAAGGTAGATATGTGCCATTTGCACCAATAGTATCAAGCTCAGGTCCACAGAGTTCCATGTGTATGCTGGTTTTCATTCTAACTAGTCAGTCCTGTCCTTACTGGTTCCAGCACTCAATCTACCATAGGCATTGAAAGCATGTTCGATCACATATTTTAACCAGTCATTTCCATAGACCAGTCATTTCAGACGAGTCATTTCCATAGACCAGTCATTTCAGACGAGTCATTTCCATGGACCAGTCATTTCTCCAGAACAGCCGTGTCAACAAACCAGTCATTTCCACAGATCAGTCATTTCAGACCAGTCATTTCCATAGACCAGTCATTTCAGATGAGTCATTTCCATAGACCAGTCATTTCTCCAGACCAGCCGTGTCAACAGACCAGTCATTTCCACAGATCAGTCATTTCAGACCAGTCATTTCAGATGAGTCATTTCCATGGACCAGTCATTTCTCCAGACCAGCCGTGTCAACAGACCAGTCATTTCCGCAGATCAGCCATTTCAGACCAGTCATTTCCATAGACCAATCATTTCAGACCAGTCATTTCCATGGACCAGCTGTGTGAACAGACCAGTCATTTCAGACCAGTCATTTCAGGTCAGTCATTTCCATAGACCAGTCATTTCAGATCAGTCATTTCCATAGACTAGTCATTTCAGACCAGTCATTTCCATAGACCAGTCATTTCAGACCTGTCATTTCCATAGACCAGTCATTTCAGACCAGTCATTTCCACACACCAGTCATTTCAGTATGTCATTTGAATGACTTCTGGACATGGAACAGGTTTACTGAGCAGAGGTTTACGCCCGGCCTTCAGAACCCAACGGGCGGAGGGTGAGCAATCCTAACCTTAAACATTAGCGGGGAAATTGCAAAGCTGACCCTGGATCAGCGCTGGTGGAGAACTTCACCCTTCAATGAGTAACAGCAGGGTGGGGGATCCCTAGTGCATAACGCAGGACCAGAGCAGGTGATAGCAGGGAGGAATAGGAGGAGGAGGAGGAGGAGGGTCACATACACAGGGTAGGGTTCTCATACGCTGGGGCTGATGGGGAAATTGGTTGTGGGATGATTTGATTTTGACTCCTGAGCTCCATCCGGTTGAACCTTCCTTAGAGCTCCATCATCATAAAATATTCATATTTAAGTGTGTTTTAGTGTTTTTTTTAAGTACGCATTTAAAAAAAGTTGAAAATGAAATCGCACCTGGAACTTACCGAATGCACATTGCAACTTACAGAAGAATTCATATTCAGTTCACAAGACATTATTTATTTGTTTGTCTGTTGATTGATTGGCTGAATTATTGACTGATTGATAGATTGACCGTGAACAATTTTAACGTAAAGGTCACCGTTATAGCGTGCCATGTGTAGTCATGGCAACATGGCGACTCAGTCCCAGAAATGTTGTGGAGAGAAAGGAAGCAGTCATGCTGTTTGTGCTCTGGACATTTAGGGGCCACTGTTTATACACATTAATAACGTGCCGCCCGTCCAGAGGGGTATGTGTTTGGGATGGTGCCAGTAATGTCGACAGGTGTTTCCCAGAACAGGAGGAGGAAGCTGGGAGCTTTGCCCACACCTCATACTGATGGCAAACATGTCACCTGAGATGCTTTCGGGACAGTAACGGGGAGATCACGTTTTGCATTGCAGTGATGTCACTCGATGCCGGTAACACAGAGCCGGTTGGCCGTTTGCCGATGTTTGAAGTCCAAGGTTCAGTTTGCTCTCTGGGCCGCTGCGAGCCCAAGACCAGGGGAAGAAAGGGCAGCAGGAAGTGAGGTTTCAGCAGTGGAGCTATGCAAGAGGCTGGGACCAATCACAGGGCTTTTTCATCTTAATTATTATAATGATAGGCAACTGGACCAATAGACTTGACATAAAATCAATTGAACCTAAAATAAATTCATTAACTAAATTGCATTTTTTCATATATGTAAAAAAAAAACATATCACTAACCCCAAAAATGTACAGTTGTATAAAAGAATAACTACTTGTAATGACAAAAACGTTCCATGCAAATTGTAAACTAGTCTACTTCAAACGTCTATTTTCTACCAATAATCAACAGACAATCCTTCATTAATAAGACTGTGCTAATTGGCCGCTGACATGCCACGCTGAAAATCCACACCGGCACCCAAAGTTCTCTGGAATGCGAGGAATGAACGTGATCTGATTAAGGGGAACTCATGACTTATAGGTGCATTATGAAGCCAAACTCGGGCCATGACACATGTGAGAATTAGCCTGGGGTAACTCTGTAATGTGTGATGTGGAGCCATTTCCTACATACCTTTCTGTACCACACCTCCTCACAGGCAGGGAAGAATCTTCTGCACCTGATCTGGGGGCTCTGCCGAATTCAGTCAGACGAAGGGGAGATCTTCAGTACGTTTCTCTCTCTGTCATATTTCTCAGGTTTACCATGTGTCAAAATAACGCCACCAGTAGCAAATGAAAAATTAAGTTCGTAAAGTCCTGTTTTGAACAGGATTGGTCGGCACACGCTATGAGAGTTTGATGGCACAGCATTAACAATAAATAATGTAGTTACAAAACATAAAGCAACAAACTGAATCAATTTTTCAAAGGTCCAAAAAACATAATCATTCAATCAAATATAACATTATTCTTATACAGTCCATCAGTATACATGTCTAATTGGTCTTTATAACAATTTAAAAAAAGCACAGGTTACAAACTTTTGTCTCCATTCGAGAGAATTCCCAATATATGCAAGCACCTTGCTGTTCTCCCCTTATAAATATTCTGAACATTTTGACCCCAACATTACCTTTTTAAACATTCTCTATACACGAAATTCATATTCAATACATAATTTTGTTCTCCCGAGCAATGACCGGACCACCATGATAAACAACAACAGCTAAAGCATAATACATGATAATAGAATTTACAGCAGCCAGCCCATCCACTATCCTCTGTCTTTCCTGCTTCTCCTGGTTACAGGACTTGTTTGATCAGTTTGTGATAGCTTTGTTGTGCCAACCACATGAAAGAAGCTGGATCTAACTGCATGAAATTCCAGAGTATAATTATTATCATTTGCAAGTGTATACCAGAGGTCATGTTTGCTTTCACAGGAATGTGCACTGTCTATTAATCAATCTGCACATGAAACAATATGGGAAAAAAAGGAACAAACACACTGTGCCTTATATGTACTTACATATAACTTAGCCCTGGGTGAAATATGAAGTACTTTTTCTGCTTCTTTTTTGTGATGGTGTAAACTTGGGCTCAGAGTTTGTAAGTCAGTGTGTGTGTGTGTGTGTGTGTCAGAGAGAGATCACGGAATCAGTTCATCATCCAAACAGTTCACATCTCCCTCAGCTCATGTGTCCCCCTTGTGGCCAAGTTATGGTATTGTTCATGTATAACCTTGGATTTTGTCCTGCTCTCTGATACCTTTTTGTATGTCTGTCCTCTGGGTTTTCTTTCCTGTGCCGCTTCTTGTGAGTTATTTTTAGTTTATTTATGAACATGGACATTTATCGTGTATTTCAATATGCCACATTAGCATGCTGAGTTAGCATGTAGGCACCGTGTTCAGCTGGTAAGTTCCAAAAGGCAGAATAAAACAAAGATTACCATGGTTTATCTCTCTCATACTGCTGCAATCATATCTAACATGGATTTGACACAAACGTTCAGTTCAGCTCAAGAAATTCAATTCATGAATTTGTAAAAATTTGCCATATTGTTGTTCAGTGTCTTCTAGTAACGTATGGAATTTCACTTCTCTTTTGATTAGGCTGAAATGGAATGGAATTGAAACCCAGCTCTGGATGCATGTTATAAAGTGTGCGAAAAAAGGTGAAAATGACACCAGTTATTTCCTATAATGCAACTGGATTGTGGGTATGTACAGTATGAGTGTGCCTGTTTAGATGGGGAGATATGCTAGCTCTGCTCAAACCCCAACACCGCTAATTCCTACAACACAATTCTGCCAATACCAGGGCAAACCACTTGACCTGTGGGTCCTGTTCCAGTAGCCCCCTTGCTCATAATGCTTAAGCAGCAGCTAATTGCTCCGTGCCGGAAAAATAAAAACAGAGGAAGGGTTTTTCATTTCACTGCGTGTGTTTGAATGCCAGTGTTTGGGCATGTGTACCCAATCACTGGAGGGCTGTGGAGTTTAGCCCTGGGTTTAGAGTTAAGCCCTGGCTATGGAGTTTAACCATGGCTGTAGGCTTTAGCCCTGGCTATGGAGTTTAGCCCTGGCAGTGGGGTTTAGCACAGGGTTTTGAGTTTAGCCCTGGCTGTAGGGTTTTAGCCCTGGGTTTATGGTTTAGCTCTGGCTGTGGAGTGTAGCCCTGGCTGAAGGGTTTAGCACTAGCTGTGGGTTTTAGCCCTGGCAGTGGAGTTTAGCCCTGGGTTTAGAGTTTAGCCCTGGCAGTGGGGTTTAGCCCAGGGTTTTGAGTTTAGCCCTGGCTTTAGGGTTTAACCCTTGCTGTGGGTTTTAGCCCTGGCAGTGGAGTTTAGCCCTGGCTGTGGAGTGTAGCCCTGGCTTTAGGGTTTAACCCTAGCTGTGGGTTTAAGCCCTGGCAGTGGAGTTTAGCCCTGGCTGTGGGGTTTAGCCTGTATGCCATTACTGTATACCACACACATGGGGAAGGCATCCTTATCCACAGTGACCAGCACAGTTCACTTTTTCCCCAAATACTATCCATTTATATGAGTGGATACTGTGAAGCAACTAAAGTGCCTATGTTAAGAGTGCAGCAGCAGAGCCCAGCCTGGGATTTGAACCTGCAATCTTCACAGCCAGTAATGATTCCATATTCCACTGATAGCCCCATGAGGGCTCCCTGTGGCATAAATCTGCACACACAGAGCAAGAAATGCATAGAGATAAACAAACAGACGAAATAACAGGGACTGGAGTAAAATGAAAGAACTGGGTCGCCCTCCGCGTTTCGAGAGCAATGGCGTCTGTTTGCACCCCCCGAAGGTGATTGCTCCTCCACGCTCGGTGGCCATCCTGACCGGGGCCAACGTCCCCCCGCATTCAGACCCGCCAGCCGCCCCCCGCGACAAAGGCGAGAAGTGCCCGATTGATGACAGCCCTGGCCCGCTGAGGGCATGCTCTGAGAGTGCTTGTATAGCCCTCTTTCAGCAGATTAACTTGCTATGAGGACTACCTGGCATGGTCTGATTCTATGTATTCATGGACTCTGCACAAAAACCCTTTTTTTCCATCTTCTTTCTCTCTTTTTTACGGGAGTACAGCTGCATGAAAGTGCCCCCTGAATAGGATAATGAATACAAAAGACAACAAACCTCAAGTGTAGAAAATAAAGTGTCTTCTCAGATGAGAACCCCCCCCCCCCCCCCTGCCACCAAGCCCCCACAGTCTAATTAATTTTGGGGCGTGCGGTGTTGTGGTGCCGGACCACTAAAGGGAAGAAAGTGCACTTTAATTAAATCTTTCTAGCTGACAAAGTACACATCATGGGACCAACTCAGACAAGAGTTTCTGAGGGACTGGTGTCTGTGCTCCTCCCCCACCAACGGCACAAAACACACTAAAGATCTGAGGAACACAAGAGCTCATATGTGAACAGATAGTATACACAGACACCCAAACACACACTCAAATACAGACATCCGCACACACACACACACACACACACACTCTCTCTCTCTCTCTCACACACACACACACACACACACACAGACTTGCACAGACACACACATACACACAGACAGACATGGACAGACACACACACATACTCACACACAATCACACACACAGACATATCGACACACATTCATTAATATACAAGCATAACTATAAGTGTGTGTGTATATTTAAATGTATGTATTTATGCCTGTTGTGTGTGCACATGCATGCAAGTGTGTATGTTGTGATTGTGTGTTTGCATGTGTGAATGTGTTGTGTCAGTAAGTGTGACTGTATGTGTGTTTTTTATATATAAGTGTGTATATGTGTCGGCATATTTCCTGTTGAATACTTTGGACAAAATGAAAATCTGGCTGCATGAGTAAATATGAGCCAGCCATCAATCAATAAAAAAATGGAAAGCTTAAAAATCCAAATGTTTGAGATTAGACATAAAACCAGGCTCCTGGCTGACTATGGTCCAGAGAGATCCAATGGCACTTATCACAAAGGGCGTTCCCTGGTGTCCTGAGAAACATGGCAGTTTCAGTCTGACACAGTCATCCCTGACAGTAACTGGCTCAGAAATTCCCTCTTTCTCCCACCTCAGCTGCTGTGCTCTACATTTTCTGGCACAAAATGGCTGCCATGAATCACCCAAGTGTATTTTAACAGTAGCATACCTAAAAATCCAGTTTATATAATAATAATAATAATAATAATAATCATCATCATCATCATCATTCTAGTCCATCTCTTTTATTACACTTTCAATCACATTTCTTATCTAGACAAAATAATGATGAGATGAATGCAGAATATTTATGGTTGCCATGCACTGAGCACTGAAGTGAGAGAATGTCCAAATATAGACACAGTTGAATGAGAGGGAGCAAAGAAACTAAATCAATTACTATACTGATAACGGTGTAAATAACGAGCAGTCAGAATAGAATAGAATAGCTTTATATCTCCGAGGGGGAACGTAAGGTTAATATAGCTAAATCAATTTATGTCTGAACTGAAAAAGATTTGGGGGTAATAGTTTTTGGAACATTGTTGGATATAGGCGGTGTGCTTTCTCAGTGAAACAATTGTGAGAGCAGGCCAGCTGCATAGATTCAACTCAGTTAAAATCTGGACTGATATGAGCAGGTAACTGTAACACAGACAGCTTGCAGTCTTTTCAGCAGCTTCCCAGGCCATACGGAGACAGAGACCCTGGAAGTGTTTAGTTCCAGGCCTGACGCAGATCTGAATCCTAGTCAGATCTGCTTTATTTTTCCATAATCGAATTTACATGAAACATAAAGCACCTGGAAATGAATGCAAACCTGTGATGGGTCAGGTAGTTTATGTACAGTGTAATTCTAAGTTTCAGATGGAAACAAGGATATGCAATTTCTTGACAGCTGCCGTCAGAAGTGGTATTCCGTTGAACAGGGAGTTTTAGTGGAATATGCACTGTGTTTCACGTAGCAGACATTTGTGCTTTTATTCTTGGGTTGGCGTCAGGGGGGGAGTGGATGTCGGCCCCCTGTTTGGACAACGGTGACAAAAGGGGAGAAAGGAATACAGAGAAGCATGAAACGTTGCACTACCTTACACTACATTAGAATGTTTTTTTTTTAAATGGTGTTTCACATGAACTTTACTTGTCATACATCCACAAAGCTTTGACGGTATGTAACTGTTCACACAAGTTTTCTATTCATGTATCATATTAAGAAATAAAGAAATAGCAAAGTTGGAAAATCGGTATTTATAGAATGGACAATATAACCCACTTGAATTCTTTTACATCCAGAGCGGTCTGTGAGAAATTGGACCATGTCACAATTCTGTTGTTTCGGCTCCTTACTCCAGTGCGTTGGATTTAACATGAAACAATGAAGATGAGAAAAAGTCCTGACTTTGAGCTTTAATATAAGGGTTTTTGCATACATTTTCAGTGAACAACCTAATAACAGTTGTCCTTTTGATACAAGGTCCCTCCGATTTTTTTTGAGTAAAAGAGCTGTGGTACTTTGTTATGGAGCAAGGCGACACTGGTGAACTCACCTGTTCACCTGTGGCAAGATACCTGGGAGACCGCAGAAGACCTGTGCCGCAGTGGACGACAAACGAATACTTACAATGATGAGGAAAAACCCCTTAACAGCTGTGTAACAGATCTCAAATAGTCTCCAGGATGTATGTGTTGATATATCAAAGGCACACCAAACATGACATCAGAGAGCTCACAGCAGGATGCAAATCCTAGGCGAGCCTCAAGAATAGAACAGACAGGTTACAGTTTAGAAAGTAGTATGTCAACAAACATGTAGAGTTCCGGAACAAAGTTCAACCTGTACCAGAGTGATGGAAAGAGGACAGTGAGGAGAAAAAGAAAAAAAGAACACTTCATGATCCTATCAAACATAGTGGAGTTGGTTTACGGTTTGGGCATGTGTGGCTACCCAATGGAACCAACGGACTTGTGCTCGTTGATGATGTCACAGCTGACAGCAGCAGAAAGGTGAATGCTGAAGTGTGCAGATGCACCTAGTCTGCTCGGATCCACGCAAATGCATCGCAACTCTTTGGATGCTGCTTCCTCATGCTTAGCATGTATTCTGCATGTTCACGTAAATGATCTGAAATATACAGCCTAGCCTTAAAGTGGAATGTTCTTGACCGGCCAAATAAATGACTCGACTTCAGGACAACTTAACATGTGCGACACTTCCTAAAGACCGGGCTGAGGGCACAAAGCCCCTGAAACAAGCAGGAAATTCAGTGTGATGGAGTACAGTACCAAAGCAACCTTAATGTGTCACTGTCCAAATACGAATTGACTGAACTTTACATCTTCACATTAAATAAAATATATACAGAAATAAGTCTGGGTTTAGTCAGTTATAGCCTTATAGCCCGTTCACCCAGAGGGAGTGAGCCGATTGTCCTGTCAGAGTATTTATTAGCTAATATGCTGGAACATGTGCTTATTTCGTGTATCAGTTATTCATCCCCAAGTGTTACAAAGTCAAAGTTTATATCATTTAATGTCCCAAACTCTTAAAACCAATAAATAATAAATCATCAGACTTTGTCACTCTCTTTAAAGATAATGAGCTCAGCAGGAATATAAAAATGATGTAAAAAAATTGAACACCAAGGATCATTGAATCGTTGTTGGAATGAATGCAACAATTATCCATCAAACAGTAGAGCAGAGCGAGTACACAGAACCCTCTCCTGTGGTCCCATTGGTCTCCTAGTGTAACCTGTCAGTGAACCTGAGAACAAGTGGAGGTCACCATTCTGAGTGAGATCAGTGCTTCCTCCTCCAATGTGTGTGTGTGTGTGTGCATGTATGTCTGTGTGTGTGTGTGTGTGTGTGCATGTGTGCATGTATGTCTGTGTGTGTGAGTCTGTGTGCATTTGTGCATGTGTATGTGAGTCTGTGAGTCTGTGTGTACACATGGGTGTATGTGTGCATGTAGGTGTGTGTGTGTGTGTGTGTGTGTGCCCCTCCGTTCGCTGACTTATTACATTTTCATACAGGTCACAAAATCAAGGGCCAACATTCAAGCATAACTGATTAGCTGGGGACAAGCTGAACAACTAAATTCCAGCTCATGAACATGGTAAGATTACATTTTCAGAATTCTTTCTTTCCTTTTATTTTACTTATTAAATACTTGTTTGTTTGATGATTTACACTGCTGGTGAGCAGACGCACTTGTTATTTCATGTGATATTCCGCTGGTATGCCCTTGTGCTGAAGTTTGGACATGTGAAGGGGTTGAGACTTGGTGGTTGGAATGCTACTTAGGATCTGAGTATGATAGAAAACCTCCAGTGTGTTTAGGGGCTCTCTGGGGTTATAAAATATGTCCACAGTGAACAAAAGCAATGTGTTATATTGCCAATATATCATTCATACTGAATTATATCCAGAGACCAAGAGTCTGTTTTATTCATAAATTACAGAACCCCAGGAAGTGGTCCATGGGGTACACCTAAATCCAGTGCGAATCAGCCTGATTCTGTATGTGTTGATTTTAACTGAGCCTCCAATTCCATTGAGTCTGTATGTGTCACTGCACTGTGAGGTAGACTCATTTTCCTATTTCTGGATTAATTATGGTGGTACCCTATCAAGAGAAACCATGCCCATGATGTCATTCAGTTTAGTAACAGGTCAGCTGGAATTAAGTTTTCTGAGTATGATGGAAGACCTCTAGTGTAATCAGGGGTTCACTGAGGAGTAATACAATCTTTGAAAGAGCAGAAACACGTCAGCAAACTCCAGAATGTTAAACTGTAATTTTTTTTTTATTTCCATGTTAACCACTGATTCTCAAAGTTGTATCATATTTCAGGGACGCCCTCAGGTTTATTAGCTTTATTTTCATATATGAGTTTTTGCTGCAGTTCTGCCAATCGCCACTAGATGTCAGAGTCCGCCGAGTTTTTGATCGCCGGCAGCTTCCAGACTGCCGTGACAAGCTCGCAAGTGCACGCGGTGTGACAGCTTCCCCAGGAAGCCAGGGTGACATTTGCTTCACTTAATGACACAAGCTAATTAATCATTAGCGATCCCAGAGGTATGCCAGTTAGAGGGGCTTTGCCCTGACGCTTCTCCACAGGGGGCTTTGCCCCAACATGTTATGTATGCATATCTTTAACCACCTTATCCCATGCTAACACGTCTAAATATTCTTCCGTTTTTACTTCGAATATGGGTTGTGTTTTTTTTTGTTTTTGTTTTTCCCCCTCTGTCACTCGGTGCCTATTCAACACTTTCTGTTTCTCAAACGTTTGCCTCCGAAGAATGCGTGTGACGTTATGGACAGACTGCTTTGTCGGAGTTGCAAAGGAGAGCTTTGTCCTTATTTTGGCAGAGATAGGGCAAAGTTATAATCAGGCGGATAATGCACGTACTAGGGGAGGAATATTTGACTGCCGGGTTAAAGAGAATGACTGATGTAAGGATAAAGATTCCTGTTGTGGTGGAGATAGAGCTGAAGATGGAGAGAAAGAAAGACGGGGGGAGGGAGGGAGGGGGTGTAAAACAAGGACACACATCAAAACACAGTGCGCCAGTGATAAAGTTGTACAGATGAAAGGCAATTCTGGGACGACTGTTCTTTGATGCACACCCAGATATTTACATGGGCTTACACACACACAGACACGGACACACACACGCGCACACACTCACACACATTCACATGTGCGTGGGCGGCGGTGTTGTATAATGGTTAAAGGGAGCCGGGTTTGCAGCTTAGATGTTGCAGGTTTGATTCCCAGGTGGTTTACCATCATTTTACCCTTGAGCAAAATACTTAACCTGAGATGATTTAGAGTATAAACGCTGAAAAATGGATGTACATCAACTTAATTATTGATTGATGGAGCTAGAAAGTTATGATGAATAATATAGGGATGTCTGATAATTAAAAATATCTTGTGATAATGATAAATAATGGCCACACATACACACACACACACGCACGCACGCACATATGCACACATATACATACACACATACACACATTGGGTGTGTGCATTGATACCTTATAGGAGGGCTATACTGAGTCTGTCTGAGGGTTCCACTTAACTGCAATGTATCTGTCCTGAATGACCATGTCTGAGAGCATGTGAACATTTTTGGAGTTTTTGTAATGGATTGAATTTGTTTGGCATATTTTCATCCCAAGATCTTTGAGTGTTTTCAATTGAATGGAGAAAGCACACCTCTGCCACTGGCAATGTGATGCACCCACCTGGGTGATATATGGCAGCCATTTTGCACCTTAGAACCTCCCTATGTATCAGCTGATGTGGAGAGGGAGGGAATTACTGAGCCAATTAGACTGGAGGATGATGAGGTGTGCAGGTCGTGAGAGCCAATGGCATTCATTTGTACTGTTCATTGGCCCTGTTTAGTTCAAAACTGTGAGAGTAGTCAAAAAGAACTGAGCAAGTTTTCCAAAAAAAAAAAAAACTTCCTAGTGATACTAAGCAAAGGCTACATTACCCACAGCAAAACAATGGTTAAGAAATTAAATTACTGTTTCCATACCAACAAGTTATGACACAGCCAAATGGATCTATCTCATCTGTTATCTGCAGTCTTTATCACTGGATCTATCTCATCTTTTATCTGCAGATTTTATCACTGCTTCCACAGCATCTCTGGTGGGCTGAGTAGGAGAGGTGTGTGAGAGTGGGAGAGCGAGCTCAACCACCTGCCCAGAAAGCCCTCTCCCAGAGCAGGGCAGAGCCCACAACCTCCCAGGATGCTCTGGGCTTTGCCAGTCACTACAGTATAGCACGGATCTATGGCAACCGACAGCTCCTCAGAGCACAGCCTCATGGGATGTAGCGGTGTGGAGGTGGGCCAGCCGGATTCAGCAAAAACACCGCCCTCTGTTGGCCAGTCCCTGCAAGTGCACCATGCAAGTGATGACATGTCCCATAATGTACAGCATGCGACCGAAGCTTTGTTTGTCAAAAGTACAAGTAAAAGTATGCGTATGTTTATGAGTTCTTCTCATCCACGGAGTACGCAACACAGAGTAATCAAGCCTTAAATCCACGCTATTAGCAAACGTAACGCAGCGTGGGAGCCATCACTCATCTGTCTCAGCTGCTGTTCCCTAAGCTTTCATCACCCGCTCAGCGTGGGTCCTCCATTTTGTTTTGTTGTCCCGTTTCATGAGTTTGCTGTCACGGGTCATTGCCGTGGGCAGCCATCTTGCCAGCCCCCAAAAAACCCCTCACTTCCTGTAGGTGTGTGGTGTATAAAACTGGATAAATTATTCTGTTTCATAGACGGTGTGTCATTGATATGCAAAATGTGGCAAGGCAGGCATTTACGCCCTCCACTCACACTTCCCCACCACCCCTTCATGGCTTACACCCCCCTCCCCCCCATTTTCTCATTCTACCTGCCAGGTACCATTTAACACCACTTGAAAAAACATTGGATCCATAATTTCCACTGTAATCAGGGGGAAGAGTTCATTCGGGTTGCCAGTCAGCGCTATGGGCTTGCGTCACTGAACGTTAGCAGAGCTAGCTACACGCTAATGCTAACACTGTCATTCTTCCCTCTCTTTTCTTTGCTTTTTTGACATTCTCTGCTTTGGCAGCGGAGACGCGGGGTGGAGACACGGCGCCGCTCCCTGGTGTTGCTGTCCCTCGTTTGAGGATTTGTGTAGCGGCGGGGG
Organism: Albula glossodonta; assembly: GCA_019788955.1. Taxonomy (NCBI): domain Eukaryota; kingdom Metazoa; phylum Chordata; class Actinopteri; order Albuliformes; family Albulidae; genus Albula; species Albula glossodonta. The sequence goes on from JAFBMS010000123.1 coordinate 408,070, forward strand.
GCAGCCCTGTCGAGCTCCCAGCAGGTTCTTATGGAACAGCCCCTCTTCCTGTAGTGCCTCCCTGCATTTCAGGGGAGCCATTTTTTTTCTTTCGCCTTGGAGAGCGCTGAACTCTACAGCGGGTGTCCCCAATCACGCTCCCCCAACCCCCTTACTGAATCCACGGAAACAAGCCCCCCCGCTATGGCTCCGCCCAGCTCTTCTGTACGCTTCCTGAACTGGGTGGGAATGACGCCGGTGCCATGCCGACAATCCCGAAAGAAGGAGCATCCACGTTTGATCTCTGAGTACGGTTTTTTTTTTAACCGCCAAAAGGAAAGGAACATTTCGTTCCCATGGGAGAGGGTCTCTGGGTTGTGAGACCCGATTGACCTGTTTGGGATGGTTCTGCCTCACCTCCGAGAGTCCCTGAACCACCAGTCACCCTCAATCACCCTTCCAGCAGCACGGGGCATCTCTGACTCTCCTCACCCTCGCTCTGGGACGACCTGCTCTCTGACTCTCCTCACCCTCGCTCTGGGACGACCTGCTCTCTGACTCTCCTCACCCTCGCTCTGGGATGACCTGCTCTCTGACTCTCTTCATGCTCACTCTGGGATGACCTGCTCTGTGACGCTCCTCACCCTCGCTCTGGTATGACCTGCTCTCTGACTCTCTTCATGCTCACTCTGGGATTACCTGCTCTCTGACTCTCCTCACCCTCGCTCTGGGACGGCCCGCTCTCTGACTCTCCTCACCCTCGCTCTGGGACGACTTGCTCTCTGACTCTCCTCAAGCTAGCTCACTCAGGCCGTCATCTCTGAAAAAGTGTGTGTACACAACCCCACAGCAGAAGACAAGACAATAAGAAGAAAAAGAGGAAGGGAGGGTATCCATTTTGAAAATCACTTAACACTGGCTAATGCTCTCTGCCCATTAGGAATTCAGACACATTCACTGGGGTGTCCATCAAAGCCAATGCATGAAATCTACTATTTGGAGTGAGCAAGGGGAAGCATTGGTACCATAGCCGTGTGCATTGCTCATACGCTCCCTTGTTTATGATGATAGCAAGGATGGGGAGGGGGTAGGGGGAATCAGAAGAAAGGCAAAGTTTTCCAGTCGAAGCCCCCCGGTCCTTTCATGATTGGCGGGGGGAGGCGGGGCCACACGCTGCACGTGATCCTGCTATCTTCGGCAACCCCACAATTACATCTGGCAAGACTCTGCGTGAAGCAACGCTTCCTCAGCCTTTGTGTATCAGAGCTTTGAAGCAGCCGGGCCTCTCTGGATGTTGGGGTGTTTTTTTTTTGACGTTTTTTTAAATTTTGTATCCACCCCCCCCTCCTCCACCCGCCATCCCCCAGCCCCCAGCTGAAGAAAGAAGACAGAATGCAATGTGTCAACTGGCTAAAAGTGTGTGCGGAGTACAAAGAATCAGTGCATTGGACACACCTAGGCTGCACAATGGGATGAAACATGAAGGGGGGTGGGAGGTGGGGGTTTGGGGGGGGGGGCGCATGGGGTGAGCCGCAGAGAGACGGGGTGCTGCTCGCCCCGATAAAGACGCATCAAACAAAACAAAAAAAAAAAAGTCGACCAAGCAAGCCGCACGGCCTCTTCTTCTCTCCCGTCCTTCGCCGATCCTCTTCTCTTCTCTTTCTTTCTTTCTCTTTCTTTTGCTGTCTTTCTTCTGGAAGATGAGTAAGAGCGAGGGATCATCTGATAGAGGAGGGTGGAGAATCCCTGGGGAGAGAGGAGGAGAGAGAGGAAGAGTAGCAGAGAGAGAGCATGTGTACGTTTGTATGTTCGCGTGTGTTCACGGCCTATTGTGTTTGTTGCTGCATGTGTTAAAGCATACAAGAGGGTGTATCTTGACAGGTGTGTGTGTGGTGTATGTGTGACTGGAATCCTGGGATACAAAGTGCATGTGATGTGGAGTGGTGTGTGCGTGCTTGAGTGACTTTGTGTGTAACTGTGTGTGTGTGTATGTTTGTGTTTGTGTATCTGTGTGACTGTTTGTTCTTGTATATGTTTGTGTGTGTGCATCTGCTTGCCTGTGTATGTGTGTCTGTGTGACTATGTGTCCATGCATTTGTTTGTGTGTGTGTCTGTGTATGCGTATGTGTATATGACTGTGCGTGTGTGAGCGTGTGTCTGCGACTGTGTGTACGTGTGCACTTGTGTGTGTGAGTGTCTGTGAGTACATGGGTGTGTGCGCACATGCTCATGTGTATGCAAGACTGCATGCGTGTGTGTGTTTGGAATGAAACAGTTTGTATGAACACTTTGTTCATAATTCATAATTCTGTCACAGCCAAATCAATTTCCTCTCCTTGCAACATTATTTGTATATGTAGAATTGATTTCTTCTATTTTTTATTTGCATAGCAAATTCCTTTATGCAAGTCAACTGACCTTGTTTTTGCAATTTAAATCTTTTTATCTCTTTGTGCAGCCAGGCATTCATTATGGAACAAGGCTAGTTTTTATCCTTTTGCTAAGCTAACCGAATGTGCTATGTTTTTCTTGGTTTCAGTGGTGCTAATTTTTAAAGTCAGATTTAACTAGGCATGGCTAAGGAAACCTCCATAGCAATAGTGGCACAGGTTACAGCAGTTGTCCATCAAAATGATCGTGTTATGAAGCCTATGGACCAATATTTTCGCTGACATATCAGAATAAAGAGGCGGGGTCTTCTTCATGACTGACACTGTATGGAGGCTCGTTCTGTAAGCAGAGTGTGAGCACTGTGATTGGTTGTTGGTTTCCTGGTCATGCCATTGCCAGCTATGGCCGCTGGTCCACATTGTAGAGACAGCAACTGGTCCAGTATCACTGGAGAACAATGGGGAGTGATCTGTGTAGTTTCAGTGGTCTCATCGCTTTGTTGGGGGCCTTGCCTGCTCAAATCAAATGCATCAGCTGAGAACATGCTGGCCCCATAACCCTCCAATGACAAGCGCACTGTGTGGTTGGCGGTGTGCTGCAGGCGCTCGTCGCCACGTAAATCAGAGGAGTCACTTGCTCAGGCTCCGCCCCCTGAAACCAGCAGGTGAGGTTGCTGCAGGAGTTTGGTTGAGCTGAGCTTAGGGAATAATCGGGCAAAAAAACAAAACTAAAATACAACGAAAATAAGGGCAGACCTGATATTGGTTGTTCCCTGTCCATACCCTAACTTTATCCATGTTGAGCGAAAAGGCCAAACTGGTCCTGAATCAATGAATACGGCCTCGGGTTCCTGTCCATGGGGAAAGGGAGGCACTAGTATAAATGAAGGCTGTTGTGGGACCAGCTTTTTTGACAGATTTCTTTTTCTTGGTGTTAGCCATTTTAGCACATCTGGGCCTACCTCCCCACCCCCCCCACCCCACTTGCGCTCCATCCCTCTCTCCCTGTCTTGGCCCTCTTGTGCTGTGCCGCTGTGCGAGATGAAAATGGGGGGTATTTAAAAAAGCTGGCTTTCCTGGTCACCCCTCCCGCCTCCCTCCCTCCCCTGCCCAAACAGATGGCGTTTTATGCTGAGCACAGTCGGGCCCATTCAGCAGAGGAGTAGGCCCAACCTCCCCCACCTGCCATCCCAGGCCTAATGAACGCGTCTGAACCATATTATGCCCAGTAGGATCCGGCCCCACAGGTACCTCATAACCCACCCCCCCGCCCCAAACCCCTGTACCTGCCCCCCACTCTGCCCGCCGACGGCCACCGCGCACCACCGCCCGACACCAAAAACCATCTCCTCCTCCTCCTCTTCCTCCGTCGCCATCGCGTAATTAAATCAACATGTCTGCCTCCGCCCATTGGTATTCCCTCACAACATGGAGTCTTCAGAAAACCAAAGAACGAGAACGCACCTCGTCTCATGTAGGCGAGTGGGTGGGACCTGACAGGCGTCAACATTCGTGTCACATGTAGTCCTGTTCGTGAGGATCATGACTACGAGTCTGACAAACTGCTGTCTCTGTTCTGTGACACAATGCTGCCCGCTGAAGGGATATTCCTTCATAATAAATCCCGTTCCTTCCTCTGACTAGTCGCCATTTTTTAGCAAGTGTAGACATAGGCAAACCTTTGGGCCAATCAAATCCATCCTCAGAAATCTGAGGGAACCAATGTGGACATCCCACATGAAGGAACAGCATTTTTCACATGATGTCTGAGTCAAAACCATGCTTCATTTACCTGTAAGTGTTTTCATTTTTTAATCACTCTCCTTTTAATGACTCTCTTCTATTTTAATTATTGATTTGCACATGAAACAACACTTTATGCAATGACTGCTATACTCAGTCATATATCGGTCTCTATCAGTCACCGATAACTGAGTTCTCAGTTGACAATTTTTTCGGTTTTATCAAGAATAACATAAATCTACATTATGTTTAGGAATTTTACAGATGTTCATACCCAGAGTGACTACAATATACAAACGTATGTTAGTTAGCAACGGGATGAAACCCACCACCTGCAGCGATCCTGGGAGAATGGGTTGTGTAGCCAATCAGCTGCAGGTGGATAATTGGGTTGCCACATTGTAACAATCAGTTTTTCTGGCGGGGATTTCAGCAGACCTCTGGTTTCATGGCCCTGCTGTTCTGAACATAGCCGCAGAGCATCAGGCCCCCCGGTCTAACGTTTCATCTGATAACATGCCCCAATCAGTAGTGTATTGTGCTGCTGATTACCTCTGAGCGTCAGGGGAAAACCGCTTCTCCGGTCAGCTGATTCATGATCTAGAGTAGTTCACTGGCCCAGGAAACTCACACATTCTATGGACTAACCCAGAACTCAATTCCCATGTCTCCTCCTCTGCTTTACTACAGGAGAAGCTCAGCTGGTTACAGAAGATTCCGGTAGTGGGTTACAGTGCTGAATGGCCTCAGAGCTGTACATGGCCACGGCCCCTTAATGAATTTTCTGACAATACATTTGCATACAGCTGAAACGGCAGGGGCACAGCCATTTCAGTGTTAAGAGTACAGAGCTGAGTATCTGGTTTGCCAATACATGATCTGTGTGGGAAATATGCAAATGAGATGTTCTTAGCCAGAGTATTCCACAGCACTCTGTAATGTTCTTGTACGATAAAACCAACTGTACTGGTAAAAGCACAGATGTGCGTTTCACTAAATGCTATAAAGTATATAAGGTCTCATCACAGTTCAGGGGCTGGTGGACCGTGGACAGCATATTAAATTATTCAGACATAAAGAATACACCATAACCACAAGGACAACTTTACAAGGATAAAGATTCCAACCACACATACAGGTTAATGACAGGAAATAATAATATCTCTTTTTAAAAACTAGTGAGTTTTAACATATGACCATAGCGTTGAGATAATATCACAAGTGTAACTTGCGTATTCTTTCCTCCTCATTAGGTAACCCAAATAAGGGCTATATGGTAAAGCATGTTCGTTTTTTAAACAATAGCCTTGTCGTTTTCTTCCATTAGCCTGTAAGCGTAGCTGGAAACCTACTCTTCGTTGCAGAGCAAGTGTTGCAGTGAATATTAGCTCATATAGACCCTGTCTGGATCTGAGGGTATGATAGAAATACAAGGAGGTTAAGCTTTGATAAAAATCTGACATTTCACCCACCCTAGCCTTCATCAGACCAGACAGTGACATATGAGATGTGGCTATGAAATAACAAGACTGGGCTAATGTAAATCGAAACATTGCTTGCGTCTTCAGTTAGCCGTTCAATTACACCAAAACTTTCAAATTGATGCGTTGCTCGATTTTTGAGCCGATGATCAGAAAAACACGTCCACTTCAAGCGATGTGTGACAGCGAGCAGATTAAAACTTTCAGGGGTTGTTTATGCTTGCCCATTGGTCAATGCATACCACATGGTTCGCGCATATGTCCCGTGGTTCCACTTACATAAGCCCAGTCTCGTTATTTAACAGCCGCACCTCAGACAGCCCGTAACAGAAGAACATGGGTCAGAACAGCCAGTACAGAGGATCCCGGACGTGTCAAAATCAACAGAGAGGGTTTATAAGGTCAATGAGGCGATGGCGAGAGGGCGTCTGCCTGCACTACAGAGGGCATGGATGTCTCTGGCTGACTATTAAGCAGCGCAGTCTGGTGAGGACCATCTTAATTCCTCACTCTCCCCTCCTGTAACAGCACATAAGTGCCTTATGAGTCCTCCTGGTACCGCCTCTGGGCCCAGCTGTCTGGCTGTTAGGGTTCACTTTTAATGGGGTCATTAATCTTCACTCCCCTGCTCTTACCCTCTCCATTTATAATTGCTATGCTCTGGGAATTTATTGACGAGCCCTTTATTATTATTATTATTATTATTATTATTACTATTTCTGTTATGTTATATTACTAGTGGCAAGTGATTACAAAACATTAGCCATTACATTGCATCGCACAAAGTGGAAAGCACCGGCGTTTTCTACATTTATTAGCGGTAATTGTAACTGATTTCACCGATGATTGGCTGACCAATAAGTAGTAGAAATACCTGCAGGTGTAGCAGCAGCAGTGATAGTAGCAGTTGTAGTGGTAGTTGTAGTACTAGTTGCAGTGGCAGTAGCAGTGGTAGTAGTCATAGCTGCGGTGGTTGTAGTGCTAGTAGCAGTGGTTGTAGTCGTAGTGGTTGCAACTGTAGTGGTATGTCCTCTGTACCCGCCTCCGTTGTCATGGTTACAGTGGCTGTGCTCAGATCAGTGGCTCAGCGCTGTCCCTGTTGACGGGGGTTGTAGGGTCAGGAGGGGGTCGGCATGTTTGACAGCAGAAGTGTGCTGCGTTCAGAGCTGTGCCATGGAGAAAGGCTCCACACGCAGAGGAGAGGAGCAGTGTGTCTGCACAGCCTGCCAGAACTTCCCCATGGCTTCCTGTGACATGTTAACGCTACTCTCTCCGATTCAACCTCACATCATGTTTTATACATTTACAGCACAGACCTGCACAGAGCACCAACTTTACAAATCTGGGCTGGGGGTCTGGTGAGGGTTGGGGGTCTCTGACCCACCTACCCGCTATGGACCCACCCCAGGACGGCGATGCCCCCTCATTCACTGTCCGTCACTGGCCTGACAGATGACCAGTGAGCACGCTGATTCCCCCACCCCACCCCAGCATCTCATTGCTGGTGAGCCGACACAGGGCAGCGTCCACGTGTCGAAACACTGAGGGGGGTGTGCGTGGGTCAGGGTGGGGGGTGGGCAGGGGAAGTGCAAATATCCCCTAATGGTCCGCATCCAGATGGACGCACTCATGACAAAGACCCCCGCGCCCACAGCTTTGTGTCTCTGGCCCCACGGAGGAAAAGGCCTGGGCCGCAATAATGACGGAGAGGCAATTATGCATGCAGCCAGGGACGCCATTCACATGCAAACAGCCAACTGGGCTGCGTCATGATCACTGGCCCTGGATGAGGACTTTTAACATACCTTTTTCAAGAAAAGCCACTTCCGGGACATGAGGCATGTCAGAAAACAAAGGAGCCCTGCAACCCACCATGGGACTCGGAGAGTCCCATTCATCTCGATTAGCTCCTGTTGAGCATGCGTGACCTGCATATCTCCACACTGAGAGTGCTGCTGTGCGAATGGTGATGGACGTGAGTGACAATGTGTGTGCGCAGCTTCGAGCCCTGCCCCCCAGTCACCTAAAAGACAGTAATACAGGGACGAGGCGGTCATGACATCGCCAGCCCCACCAATTGGGAAGAACATAACAACCGACAAAACAATGACAAAGGACACCGTGTTTTTTGGAACCTTCAGCAAGGGCAAAAACATAGCTTGAGAACAGGTCAGTGCTGCTGCAAAAGACATTTGCCAAAAATAAATGACATCCACAGAAGGGTCATAAGTGCAACAGGAGGAGGGCAGAGTGAATCTTTGCTACCTGCTGTGTGCCAGAGTACTAGCATCAGGGAAACCTTCAGAGATTTGAGACCCTCAGCAAAACACAGTCCTTACGAACACATTTCCTGAGTGATGGAGATTGGGCCAGACCTTCTGAACAAATCACGATCACTGCCTCAGCATGGCCTTTTACATTATTTAACAGGTGGGCTGCACTGCCTCCAACCTCACTTTCCACTCTCCGTCTAATTGATATGACTGTTCGATTCATCTGAAATGGTTTGTGTTTATGAACTGGCCAACACCCTGAGAAAACTACCGTAGTCTAATCGTCTATAGCAGAAATACATAAATAGACGAACTATCAATGTTTTATCTTTTGAGATTTGGTCCAGTGCATCAATCCTCTCTCTCCATTTGGTGGATGGTATTTCAGGTGTGCTGAAGTTTACACATTCTCTAATACAGGGGCGCAGGTGGCAGGGTGGATGGGGGGATATGGTCCCCCCAGTTTCATTGGGACCCCAAAACTTCCCACTACTTTAGAGGAAAAAAAATATACGTATATTGTATAAGCTTAAAAGGTGAGACCTTTTGCTCACAGTTTGGTCCCCCCCACTTCAAAAATCTCTCCTGCACCACTGCTCCAATATAAGTTAAATTGAATAAATTGATAAATCCCACACTGTGCTCAGAAATGATTTACCAACATTTCTGTCCATATGCAACATTGATAAAAGATGGCCTTGGTTCTTTCATTTAGATCTTTGATGGGGATGGAAACACCCATCGGTCCTCTAAATCTGATGACCACTGACAAAGAGCGAAACTGTCTATGGATGCAAGTCTTCCATCTCTCTGCCATGCTGGAGTCAATCCCGTGCCCTGGGTTCACTGTTGTCTGCCTGTGTAAACTACTGGATTCCCCTCAGCTGTTCTCATTCAAACCAGCTTCATCCCACCCTGACGACAAGATATGTAATCTCATAAACGCTCCTTTTCGTTTAAAACAGTGCCAACTGGCAGCTGAGAGTACCGCAGCACTGCAGAGAAAGCATTAAAAACACCGCTCAGGCACTTTCGGGACCAGCCCCACGTATTAACGAGACAGCGTTAACAACGCTGGTCATACGTGTTATTACGCCCACGCCGAAGTGCGGTCATTAGTACGAGAGGACACAGAAAAGGGAACGCATGTTTTTTATTTCTTGAAACAGCGGAAAATGAAACCCGACAAAACCTTACGGCGCTGTTTTGACATAATTCCAAGGTTTATGGGTTTTCCGATGTGTGGCAAGATTGAATGGAAAATAGAAATAGTAAAATGGAAATATACCTCACCTTGTGTTGTGTAGAGGAACAAAGGGTGCAGTGTGTTTGTTCAGTATTAGACTCCTGTGTGGGAGGTCTGCCCTAAAGTAATAGTCCTGGAGAGCCATAACGCTAATGCCTTCAATTAGAACTTTATTGCCAATCCAATCCTTTTTCCTAGTCTCTAAATGAATTATGAACCTTGTTAGAGATCTGTTTTAGATCAAAATTTAATTAAGAGCATTCAGCAGAAAAAAAGAAAATGTCCATACATATTTTTCAAAATGCATGCAGTCTTTGAGTAAATTTACACCAACACCAAAGACCACATTGTATTAATTTTGCATATGAATAAAATAAATAAATAAGCTTATTCCTACGCACTGATCTCTTCAAATGAAATATATAAAAAGTCATCCTAAATGGAGTCTCCATTGTTTAAAGCTGACAGAAGCTTCTGGAACTTTCTGAAGGCTCAGGAGAAGTTGGCCTGTCAGGTATAGGCAGAGACTGTGTTCGTAGCATGATTGGCATAATCAAAATCAGAGCAGCACCGTGGACGAAAGTGCCCCTGTTCTCTACAATGGAGGATATCTAAAAAAGGAAAATCAAGAGACCGTAGTGGGTACTAAACTTTATTGCTGCAGACATTAAGGCTGCGTTAGGTTGTGATGAAAAACTATGTTGTATAAACATTTTTACAATTATTCTGTTTCAACCATGTCTGCCAAACCACATTTTTTTTGTTGTAAATACGTCCGGAACACAATTCTTTTTTTTTCCTGGGGAAAAAAAGTTTATTTATGATATGTTTTTCAGAAATTCCAAAATCACAACTACACAGTGTTCCCACAGCGTAAAAGCAACTCACTTACCAAAAAAAGTAAAAAAAAATGTAGCTATGCCAGGGAAGGCACTGAGGATGCGTTGAGGTTTTTGAGCTCTTAAGTTTTTGAGCTCTAGAAATGTTTCTTCCTTATTGTGTCCAGGGCAGTGTCAGGAGGCCATTTTGCTAGTTATACAGCTAACTGCAAAAAATATGATGTGGGAAATTGATCAAGCCAACTACAAATTTATTTGAAATTGTGTTCAAACAGAAAATAACGGTTGACTGACAAACTACCGGTTAAGTAAAGCATCCCCGGCAAAATTTTCTGAAGTCATAGTCAGTTAACTTCGTGGTGCAGTCTGTGGAAAGCATGACAGTAACATTCAAATGGTTTCGTCACTGCTGAGTTAAGGTGAGTTTAAGCCGACCACTGTTAGTTAGATTACTGTTGTAAACTAACAGACCAGCCACTGGTCACTTCTGTCTCATATAGTGACCGTTGATCTCCATATCTGTGCTAATTCCCAGGTTATTGGGCCCACCCCACCCCCCTTCTTCCTCCCTTTATCTTATCTTCTGTCACTCCACTTTCCTTTCTGTCTCTCATGATATCAGTCACATTCGTTCAGTGGCCTCTTACACATACTTTCAGGTATTTAGTGGATTTTCTCATCCAATGCAACCTATTAAATGCATGCAAAAATGTTAGGCAGAGAGCAGAGACAATACCATGTTAGGAGGACAACCAAACACCAGTCGCTGTGCTATATACATTAACCTGTAACTTTTCAGTGGAGCCCCTTTAAGGAAGACTGAAAGGCCAAATCCAGCTGTGAGCTTCACACAGTTTAAGTGCATTTTGTATCTGAATATAGACCCTCAAAAGCCAAATGAATGCATCCGCGCATCATAAATCTCAGGTCTCCATTTGGCCAGTCATGCTTTAAAGGGACATATCATGCCAGCGACACCCTGAGCTCTAAAAATGACTTCCGCTGGTGTTTCTTCATGAATGAGCCAAATGAACCAGATCTTGTGCCGGTTCAACCAGAGGTCATCCGGTCTCCCAATTCGTTTCCATTAATTTCACAAAACAACCAGGAGCATGAACATGTTGAGCACGGGTTAACCCATTTGCAGCCAAGATGGGACAGATGCCAGGTATTTGCCGGGTTTTTGGGTGGGTGTGAATGGGGTGTCAGACTGAGGACTGCACTCATGCAGGGGAGGCTGAGGATGAACATTCAGTGGTGATTCCAGACCAATTCAATTGGTGGGGGGGGGGGCAGACCAAGGCCAGTTGTTTGTTTAGAGGGGCCAGTTGCATTAGACCTTATTTTTCTTAGTTTTCCTCCTAAACTTTAGGAGGCCATAGTGGGGGCTGGGATTGTTGTCGCAGGTGTGCTGGCCCTGCCTGGCACCCCCTTAGAATCGCCAGTGGGCGCATGCTCTCCTGCTGGGAACGTAAAAGTAGGTAGCCTTTGGCATAGCCCTGTGATCCTGTCTTAGCTCTGGGCCTGGATGCATGGGACATTTCCACCAACATTTCCACTCACATAGACCTTGCAGAGCTCTGCAACAAGGACCGCATGACCATTGATGTGCTCAGGCTGTCTTAGGGGCAGGGGCAAATTGAAGGTTCGGCTAGAGCAGGCTATGTACTTGTTTCCTTGTCAGTTGATCAGATTGTGTTAGCTTTACCGTTTGGTTGTACCTGTTGTCAGTTTAGTTTGTATTTCCTTTCCATTTGATTCATCTGTGGGTATTAGTTTTATCCTCTTTTGGTTTGTAACTCTCTAACCTTTTGTCTTTCCTATTGCAACTGTGTTTGTTAGAGTATTTAGTTAATCGAAACCAGTTGTTAACAGGGTAATTGCTCAGTCATCGGCTGCTCTAATCCTCCTGTCCTCACTGGCTGCTTTGGGGATCCGTGGCACCGCCCTTGGCTGGATTGAGTCCTACCTCTCTGGTCGCTCCTTTCAGGTTGCCTGGGACGGTGCAGTATCGGCACCCCATCCGCTTGCTACAGGAGTTCCTCAAGGCTCTGTTCTTGGTCCACTGCTCTTCACTCTTTATACCCATTCTCTTGGACCTGTCATCTCTGCCCATGGCTTGTCAAGTCAGAGCTCCTCTTCTTTCCTGCTCCATCCTCTATTGTTGTATCAGAGTTATTGTTTATTACTAATTGTTTCTTGTATTCTTCTTCAACAGGTCATCCGTAGGGTTCAGTTCCTTCTAACCCTACTGGCACTTGAGACTTGTATCTAGCACTTTGATAACCTTGTCCCCAAAGAAATGCACTTTGTGTTTTAAGTCGCTCTGGATAAGAACGTCTGCCAAATGCCTGTAATGTACTGTATGTTATGTATTGCAAAAAAAAAAGGGCGCCTCCTGCATGCTGTGGGGGCCAAATAGTAGAAGGTCACCCTAGAGGGCACTTTGGCACATTTTTTTGCACATAGAGGGCACTTCATGAAGTTTTTTTCCACTAGAAGGGCACCCTAGAGGGCATTTTATCACATTTTCTTGTACATAGGGCAACTCCATATGGCACTTAAAAACGTTTTCTCCACTGGAAGGGCACCTGAGAGGGCACTTAATCATGTTTTCTCACATGTACTGGCACCCAAGAGGGCACTTTTTCTGTGTTTTTTAACCAAATGGGCACTGGGGGACAGTGGAGGATGGGGTGGGGAGGGGGGGGGGAGGAGGGTGTTGGTGAATGACTACTGATTTTTATCAGTCATTAGTTGTTTTTAAAAGCCAGTCAACTACTCATTCTTTGTCTTAAGTAATATGTAATATTCACAGAGGGACATGGCTGATACTTCATGAAATGCCATCATCGACAGACAACCAGAGTAATATGTACAAACATGATAAACACCACAAGCACGGGGAGATTGACAGTTTGAAACTTGTCCCGCCGCCCCCTTGGCAAAGCCACAGTATTGTAGAATGATGCAATCACCTGACCTATGACTTTTCCCCTGATGCTCATAGCGCCAACTGGTGGCAAAACAGGATGCATGCATTACCTAGTGTGCAGTTGTATGCACGTAAATTGTGACAGAATGGTGTGATGCGTTTCCAAGGGGAAGACAAGAATAAACCGCCCTGAAATGATTTAGTTTCAACTACAAATCCCAGAGTGGTTTATTCTGTGGTTGGCTTCATGCAAAATTATTGAATGTCTATGTTGTTTTTGGTGTTGTTTTCAGTTTTAAATCAAATGCATAGCTGAAATAAAACATTGCATATTGATGAGGTATGGTAACAATACTTCAGAGTTGTGCATTGCAGCATTTCTCTGAGCAGACTTTAGGGAAGATAGGTAACACAACTGTTAACTAACCAATCAGAATCAGGTATTTAGACAGGATGTGGTGCAATGAAAATAACTGACACTCCCTCAACCAATCAGAATGTAGTATTTAATGCACCTGTGATATAAATGTATTCAAATGAGCAGCAAAGCTTGTGAGGGTAGGAACAGGGGCCCTGGAATGTACTGGACATTATTTTCTCATTAAGGAAAGTGATGATTATTATGGTAAAAAATATGGTCGGCGGACACAAGCTAGGGTGACTTCACCTTCATGCAACGTATGCATAGCAGACAGAGTAAAAGACCTCAATATCCTTGATCTGGCCTATGCTGGATTTTGACATCCCAGACCCAGACAGAAAAGCTGGGATGACTTATACCCCCCCACCCCCACCCCCCCACAGCCTCTTTGTCTCCTCTCTGATCCTGACCCCCCTGCCGTGATTATTTCTTATCATGTATTTATTTGTGTAATCCCCCCCTCCTCCCCACCCCACTCCTGTCGGTTGCATGGCAGCCAACACCCCCGTGTGCTAGCTGTCTGGCGGGATGGTTCGGGGGGGGTCACGATGAGGAATGTCCCTCCCCCTTTTCTCTCCATTGACCCCGCCCCTCTCATTGAGGCATAGACAGGAGACAGTGTACCCCCCCCCCACCATCACCAACCCCCAGCTTTCCATGCAGACTATAAATAATAGATGCATTAACATGCATGAATATCTTTTTAAGGGATGCCTTAATTCATTATTAATCTCCTCCGAAAGGGGGGTCTAGTGTCTCTCCTGTCTCTCCCTGTACCCCTCTAAACCCTGCTTTAGGGTGTCTGTCTTGTCTTGTGTGTGTGTATGTGTGTGTGTTTGTCCTAGACCACACCCACAGAACAAGCCGCCCTTCTGTCCTGTCCTGTTCGCCCCACTACCCTCCCCCCCTCACCCCCTCACCCCCGCCTCTGAATCCCTGCTCCCAAAATCCCCCTTCACCACATCTGGAAGGGGAGGATAATCTGGGGTGGAAGAGGGGTGGGGGGTGTGGCTGAGAGGGCAGGGCACCAGGGGCCTCCTGGGTTTAATTCGTGGTGTTATCGTTTTACGTTTTACGTTTCACTCGGCTCCAGACTTCGGCCTCTGAGCTCTGTTTTGGTCATGTCTATTTGTTGCCTTGATGTCTAACGCTGACACATTAAACAACGTCAGATAAACAAAAAACTTCGAACAAACGCAACCAAAACACAACCAGACACAAATTCATATAAAACAACCGCTCATGGTAAAATGGTTTGGATTGGCATTCCTCTTTAGCTCTTTAATAAGGTTTCGGGGAGCGTCCCCTGCTCTAGGCAGGGCAGACAGTTTTAGCGCATCGAGTCGTCCTGCTGCGGGAGGGGGTCATGTGACTTTTAGGGCTCAGGTGAGAAGGACACAACCAAATTCTCATCTCCATGTTAGATTTTTTTGCGAAGAAAGAGGGGTCCAAATTTGTGTGGAGGGGAACAAATGCTATTCAGATCTCATAGAATTAAATCATTCATAAGTGGAGATTTTTGATTCACATGTTATTTTTTTGGCATTTTAACACCATAGTTCTGATGAAATCTCTATGATGCCATTTGTTTTATTGATTTGAAAGGTTAATACTGTGACTGCCAAAGCACAGGTTCACTTACAGACATTCAGACGATCCAAAGCAAAGAGTAACTGCAGTGAACAAATATACAAAATGCAACTATAGAGAAATAACATGCATGATATCCAGTATGTACAGAATATGGTGTGTGAACATTTTGCACACACATACACACACACGCACCATTTGATATAATAGTCTTACCTGTAATGTATGTGTGGATTACAGTGTTCGTGTTTGCTTGTAGGGAGCTTGCGTGAGTTTCTGGCCCGGCTCTATTCTGCATACGGGAATAAGTGTACAATTATTTACGATATGTAATTAATGAATAATGAATGGAATAGTGAATGAAAGTTGTATATGGGCACATGAGTTATGAGTATGAGTGCTGCATGTCGTGTGTGTGATCATGTGCATGTCGTGTGTGTGAGCGCTGCTTTTTGTGTGTGTTTGCATGTGCATGTTGTGTCAAATATGTATTTCCAATATTTCATGGCCATTCAGCTGAAATTCTTTCATTCATTTTGGCAGAGAAATTAAAGCATTTTTGTTAAAGTCATCTGTTTCAGATTATTAGATTTATTTAAAAGCAATCAAATAACAGATATTTTTAATATAAGATTCCCAAAATATTTGTCATTTGACTTGATGAGTTTAATTGCAAATTCTATCAGATTGAATTCATATTGTCCATGCATGGTCTTGAAACTGATATATTTAAAAATGTATACATTTCACAGAAATGTTATTTTAGATATAACTGACTCTAATTTGGGAGAGGGAGATTGGGAGGGGGGGTATAGTATTGAGAAACAGATAGGTGATAAATAGTAATTAATGTCTGAATATAAAGATTAACCCTTAAATATGTTAAGTATTACCTTCGAATGATAAAAAACATGATAATTGTTTATGCTGAAGTACACATCAAAGTTGTTTGGGTTTGATGTCCAAAGATTTCCCAATCTTTAAACAAATATCATATCACTGGAGTCACCAACAGTTTTATGCTCAGTCTGCACTCAGAAAAATACCTCATTCAGTGAATACAATTGAATTGTGGACAGTGGTTACACACAATCGGGATGAGTTGTCTGAACATTACAATCCGGTCTACTGAAAGCAATAATAATAATCAGTACATTTAAATCAACAAAATTATGTCCAACTAGTGCATTGAATTATGCTCTCAGAACATTACTTTTTCATACTTAACGTAACTTTTTGTTAAGTTCGAAAAGGTTCATTAATTGATGTAGTTCGTGGTTGCCTGAATTTGTTTGATCAGAGGTTGAGTGAAATGTTCAAGACCTGTTTTACCGGAGTACGCATTCTCAGCCGGCACCATTCCATCCTGAAAATACTTTGCACGTTTTGAGTCAATAGAATGCCATGCGATTCGGATGCATCGAACCTGTACATTTTGTTGTGTCAAACAAATAACCACTGAAAAGCATTTCAAAGTGTGCGCGTCGATGTGTCAGACATATAACATTTAGTTATTCGTCAAGGGGTATTCGTAACATATACTCATACTTATTCTACAGATTTCAACTTTGACAGATTTCAAATACATTAGCGTCTCAAACGTCTGATCTGAAAGTGAACTGCGGTCTGGTCTGAAAATACGACCACTGATGCTGAGCACATGTTCCCCAGCTCCAGATGATGCAGGGATATGCAGGTAGTCTGTAGCAAACTTGGTACGTAGCTCGCTGGAAAAGTATTGGATACATTTAACTAGAAGAGCTGGTAATTGGCTGGTGGGTGCCCCGAATTTCCCTTTGGACCACTTCTCCTTCAGGTCGCTTGGAGGTGTTTGGCCGCTGCATGAAATTGAACAGTAGATCCAACCCGATCTTTTTAGATCGGCTCTTTGCTGGATTGCTGATCTTGTTCTACGCTAGCGAAGTCGGATGTAAGATTTCGAAGTTCATTGTTCATCTTTTTCATCTGTTGTGCACCATGCGAACTGAAAACGTGGGTCTAAAACAGAAGCAATTTGGTATATTTGATTTTCACCATACTTGGCAAGCTGCTTGTTAATTGAAGCCCTCAGACCGATTATGAGTTTACTATTATACTGGAGAGAAGTGGTTGAGGTGGTTGGACAGCGTCTGATACATGGGGTGATGTAGCTGGCTGTGACGCTATTGGATTCTTGCACACAGTCAGTGGCTACCTCAAAGGGGGCGAGGACATCAGAATTTCTGTCATGGGTGGCAAGTTTCATTACAGGCAGTTGGTCCAACTTTGTTTCATCAACCTCGAGAACAGAGCAGACCATTTTGAGCTGAGAGTTCCATGTGATGACAGAGGCAGGTTGCAGTCGCTTTTCTCCCCCCCGGATGTCTTGTGCAAAGGAAGACTTGCAACAGTCAGACACAATGTTTGATGCCTTCGCCGTTAGGCCATGATAGGCCCTCAGCTGAGAACAGGTGGAGCCCATCCAAATGTTTAGTTTGGGAGACACTATCTTATTTGATGGAACTGTTTGAAATTTTATTTGAAATATTATTTATGAAGTATTTGAACATAGTATTTGGAAGATAATTAATATTTCAATTTTTCATTTAGCATTTCTTTAAAATACTATTTTAATCAGTTATTTGAATCATCAACTTCAAATAAAAGATAATGATTGCAAATACTTAATAAAAGTCATCTGTTTGGCCCAATTCATTTGCAAATAATTCAAATCAAATATTTCAAATAAAAAATATGCAATTGGTATCTGTATTTGACAGTGATATCTCAGTGGACCACAGTGCAGTGATGTCACAGTGGACCACAGAACAGTGATATCTCACTGGACCACAGTTCAGTGATATCACAGTGGACCACAGCACAGTGATGTCACAGTGGTCCACTGCGCTGTGATGTCACAGTAGTGGCGTGGTCGTGATTGGGCCAGGGGTCATCATGGGTTTTTTATTGTTTACACACGAACTCTAGGATGGGACACACAATGAGCAAAAGCTGTTTTGTTTTTACTGAGATCACAATGTGCTACAGAATTCACATTGTTCGGCACATACTCATAAGTATAATTACTCTTTGAACTTTCAATTATCATTGAAAATGCTGAGCTCATGCAGTAGCTGCGAAGGCATACCAAGGGTGATCACATGTACTAAACAAATCCACGCACACAAATCCATTTTGAGGGAAGATAATTCAATTTCGAACGAAGTGTTTCATTTCTCTGGTCATGTCAGCTCACCCAAACCTAGCCCTATGTAGAAGCTCCAAACCCACCGACGCTCAGGCGAGCAGGACAGAAAACATGAATATGTGTCTGCTTTACTCACACACTCACGCAGACAATATGAGTGTGCACATAATCCAGTTTGCTCTAAACACCATGATACACAAATATAACTGACCCAGATAATACAGTGAGCCTTCCGTCTCTCTGTGATCCACGACTTCATTCCTGGCTGCATTCTCCTTCTTATCTTTGTCCTCCACCTCCCAAAAAATATTTTCCACGTGTTTTTAAGGAAAGAGAAGGGGGGGGTCCAGGCTATACCATTGACGTATCGCTTCCTTGAAACGCCTCTGTGTCTATTGAAGCGCGGATTCCTTTCAGCTCGATGGAGATTTGTCACAACGACGTTGTTTGATTTCTGCGCCGCCTCTGTGGGCTCTTGTGGAAGAGGCGCATGTGTTGTAAAGATCCGTTCTCGGCCAGATGTTGCATCCTCTTCAAAACACCATTCCTCTGCTTTGTTGTTTTCAGAGACACTGATATTGGGTACGCGTGGACACTAGAGAAGCTGAAACGCACATAAAACATTTGGTCAAAGAGTTCACAGAAAACGAGTGAGCCAAAATAGATGAAAATTGATAGAATTGGGAACAAGCATAGCTTCATTTTTTCCATTTCCAAGCAGAATAGATTACACTAGAAGAAAATACAACTTACTTAATAAAACAAAATAAACAGCAGCGGGAGCATAATTAAATTGAGTTATCTAATAATGTTTTGCTGGGGTGTGCAGAGCAGCAGAGAGCGATCATCTGTACTTGTGCATATTTGGTTTGGCTGTGACTCCAGAGCTATGTGGTTAGGGCTGGAATGTATCCAGTCAAATGTTTCGGGCCTTGGTTCATCTCAGCCGACATAGTCTTCGGACACCATACTGTGCCAGTGAACTCCAGCCAACCTTTTCGGAATGCCTCTGTCCGGGCAGGAAATTGAAATATTGTGCAGTATCGGTGGGTCCCAGTGGCTATCTATCACCCCGGAGCCAGCATGGGGAGAAGGGTGAAAGGGGAGAACACAGCCAGCCTGGACCTGGGGCGTGGGGGGGGGTTCAAAGGTAGAGAAGAAAGGGATGGGAGAAGCGAAAGAGGATATCTGCTCCACGCAGGGGTCCAAACCAAAACCCAACCCCCCCCAAAAAAAGGGTCCACTGTTTACTTTCCTTGCTAGCCTGCTCTCATCCTGTGGAGATCAGTTAGAGGCCCTTCAGACCTCCAGACCCGTGCTCTCTGGCCTCAGCTCCTTGGCTGACTGTGAGGACGCACGGGCCTGAAATGCAGAATTGCAGGATGTTCTTTTTTTTTTGGTGGCGGCCAGACTTTGCGTTTTTCACTTTATGTTTTTGAATGAGGGGCATGTGCTTTTAAATTTAGATTTTTTTTTTTTTGGGGGGGGGGGGGGTGCGGCTGACAGCTTGCCGGGGTTGGGAGCCTCACCTTCTGAAATCCCCCGCCCAACCCTCAACCCCCCCCCCCCAAAAGTTGGGCTGGCAGAGATCACTCTCTTGACAAACAAATCTGCCTGTTCATTCGTTCATTCACCCTCAAGGTTCAGGGTTAGTAAAAAAAAAAAAAGGGGGAAATAACTACAGTAAAGAAGAAAGGCGTGTTTTATCAGTAGCTGTGGTAAAAATCAAGAGGCTGCGTTATGCTAGCGAGATCAGACAAAGTGCTGAGGTGGTGTTGGCCACGTGTTCTGCTCTGTTTCCTGGGTAACATCTCTCTGATTCAGCACGCAAAGAAAACCAGCGCAAGGCGCGGTGATTGAGCTCCGCATACAGTCAGGATTTCAGAATTCCCTTGAAGGCCGCTCAGAAGCTAACCTGAGCCGGTGCCAGTATCCTTCGTGACTGCTGGTGTGAAAAATACACTGGCAGCTTTGGCAGAAAGTGGAACCAGTTAAACGTGAATGACATCTGCCATGCCTATCTGTTCAGTTAATTAATCTGCAAAATCTATCGCAGAAAATACCTACGGTTAATTCCACCATCCGCGGGGTCATTCGCATTCCTCTTAGACCTTCCAAAACTACAAATAAATCTACACTGATTTTTCACATTACGATTGATGGGGGTTATGTGATGTTGACAGTTTTCAGGTAAAACGGCTGTTTAGCCACTCTCCAATAACATGATTAAATTTAAATGTTTGATGGTGGCATGCGTAGTTGAGAAATGCGCATGGACGTATCAGGAAATAAATCTCGGCTGCGCGACAACGCCGGCGTGGACTGGATGGGAGTGTGGTTATATAAAAGTATAGTAATGCGCAAGTGTCATCGGATGATCGCACTGGGATTTTGGATATCACTTCAACTTTTACAAACGTTCATGGCGGTAGGTAGCAGCCAGTCTACTGCAGACCGTTATTATGCAATACTATCCGCATGACCTTCTGAACTCATTCGTCTGGGCGACCCAGAAAGAAGATAGCCATTTGATGGCATTTGATTTTGAAAGCTGGGGGACTTCGTTGTGGTAGACCTACAGGAAGTGACATCAACGGGTCAGAACTGAAAAATATGTCGCAGGACCGGGGAGTCAGAAATGTCCACAACCTGGCTTGCTAAAGATGAAGCACTGGCAGGTGAGGACTGTGGTGATGCTCGTGAGCGTCGGATAAACCGCACGCAGAACTGAGGCACGAGAGGGGGAGTCAGTGAGTGAATCGCGTGCAGACAGAGGGTTTTTCTCTGGCTGTGACTTCTGTTCCCTCTAAGTTTAGCACCGACGAAACACTTTTATGCTGACGCCAGTAATGCAGCCGAGAGCCGAGATAAATGGACGCAAAACACAATTGTGTCTGTCGCGCGGGGACCGACTTAAGTCACAAATGGTATTTTTACTGCAGTGGGGGGCGAAAAACGGGACTATAGTGAGATCAAGAGCAAAAATTTCAGAGGTTTCGATTCCCAGACTGCATCACCTTGTGCAATTGCTAGAATGAGCAGGAGAAAAGGAGACAGCTGTCTGCTGAAGTGGTCACTTTCTGGAGTGCTCCCGTTTTGAAAATGCTTCATTGTTATGTAGATAGGATCTATGTACGATGTTTTGATATTTTAAAAGCAGAACATACACGAAATCATAAAACCCCCTAATTGACCGTATTTACTTGGTTATTTAAACATTAAACATGTGTCTATCAGCCATGTCGTTGTAGTTTTCTAGACGGACTGGACTGGAGCTTCGTTTTCTTGTGAAGTGAATGTTGGTCAAAACCACATATTGTAAAACCCGTAGGTTTTACAATATAACTGTAAGACACCTGCGTTCTGCCATGACAAAGCTTGGGAGATGAATCGGTTCTAGCATCTAATAGCTGAAGTAAAGATGCAGACGGCCGGTCACATGCTGTTTGTTTTTGATCACGTTGTTTTAAAGTAGCCACTGCTTGTTATCAAGCCAGTGTTATAAATTCGGTCAGTTTTAAGTCAATAGACTGGAATTCTAAATATTTTCTTCAGTTGTTGCCAATTGATCATAAACACATGTAGTTTACATAATATATACCCAACTCATACGTCAAAGTGACTGACAGATGCAGTGTATTTAGCTAAACTAGATTATAGAAGGACACAGAGCCCGGTCGGTAGCTTCACGCAGTAGTAATTCTTAGTGATTCTTAATTACACAGTAGCGCGTCCTCAGTGAAATTATTGTTTTTAAAATAGAGCAGAATTGTACACTAACGTTCAACAGTGCATGCTGAACGAAACAATTGGTCAGGCACATTTTTCATTGGTCCAAATCCTCCTGCCTTTTTCATAATTCTATTTTTTACGCTAGAATATGCATTATGTACACTTGACTGGTGCATACCTGTGTCCTGCCTAATTACAGCCGCGTGCAGACAAGTCATGAGCTGCATAATCTTTGTGTGTGGGGGCGGGGGTGCTGCTTTCCAGGTTAAGTCCAGGTAGAAACAGCCCTGGCATAGTGCAGTCATCCCTCCCTGCTTTCCATTTTCATTTCTTTGAGCAAGCATGACTGAAATGATGACTGATTGATTAGTTGAGGTTTCGGTAGTATTGATTTCACCTACCAGTGCTCTGTACATCAGGTGATGGAAGGAAGGAGGGAAGAAGTGAAGAAAGGACATAAGAGTTTTCAGACACAGCCTCTGAGAGCTAGCAGGACAGAGAGCATGGAAGGGGGAAGGGGTGCGCTGGGGTAATTAGCTGGGCATGGGTATTTGGCAGGGGCCATATATTCTGGGTGCTGACAGGATGGGTGCAGGGGGTCTGTTGATGGCTGACAGGTGCAGAGGAGGGTAGCGTCCAGAGTTTCTTGAGGGGGAATCAAAACCAGAGAGAGGAGAGGAGTTTTGCTTGGGGGATGGTAATGGGGGGGGGGGGGGGGGCGGGCCTGACAGCCCTTTTGTATTCGGCTTACCTCACTGTGGGAGGGTAAGCAGATAGGTTGGGGGCAGAGGAGTGAAGCTGGGGAATATGGGGCTGGTACTCTGGACTCCAGACACCCAGGCTTTCATAGAGCTGCCTGCAAGCCTATTCATTGCCTACAATCTTTTTGTGCTGTGACATCGCTACCTGGTAAAAATCCCCCAAAAACCATCATTATACAATCTGGCAACCTAATCATCAATCAACCTAACCCGGATTGGCTGCACTGTCTCTTCTCTCACCAGTTTTGTCCGGTTGACCTTGCAGGGTAAGTAAGATGATAAAAATGATGGTAACTTGAGAGGAATTTTTTTAAAAATGGAAAAAAAACTGATGGTTGCATGCCTTGGACCCAGACCTTCAGTCTTTTTTCCATAGGGTGGCTGCTGGCTTAGTGGTGAATTCACATGTCTGAGGGTGGATGTGGTTGGTTCAGAAAAGATGGCCTACGTACGTTTAGAACAGTGGCAGCTGGTGAGCTCAAAACAGGAAGGAACAAACTTTACCTTTATACCTGTCATTATGTCCAACCTGTTCCCATTCATCCTCCTTGACTAACAATGAAACAGGTAATTCACAGAGTAATCAACACCAATTGATATAATTAAATTAAAAACATCCATGGATATTAGTGTAACGTTGTTGAAATGTTTGCAAAGAACAGCAATTCTATTACAAAATGAAATCGGTACCCATTTACACTATTTACATTGGCTGGTGTTGATTACTCCATGAATAAACTGACTTATCGTTAATGAAGGGGAATACATGGGAACATTTGTAATGGAAGTAATGAAATGTTTAAAGGTAAAGTTTGCTCCTCCCCTGTTTTGAGCTCACCAGCTGCAAGTCTAGACAGCCTGTTCATTACAGAACCACCAGACAAATTTCAAGCTCTGGATCGCTGCTTCATATTGGAGTCCTGTCTTCTATACATGGCCATATAAGAGACCACTGGTTTAATTAAAAAAGAACCTCCACGAAGTGGGGCAGCGTCATTTTCGAACAGAGGTAGTAGTCTGTTGGACTCATAGTTATGATGCCATATTTATGAGCCTGACAAGTAAGGAGGTTGGAGTGTTTCAGACTCAACTCTGGACATAAGCATAGTTAACTTTTCTCGCCTAAACTCCCTGTAGTCCAGTTGGTGTCAGCATATTTCCGATGGTAGATTTGGGTAGTTCAGTCGTTATTATGATTGTCATGTTCTGGCTCCATCGTGGGATGTGTCAGAAGACGTAACTGACCGCCGGTTGTTCAGCAAAGCGCATTCCTGGAAAATGTGCAGTTCTCCCACACTGTGAGTGGGAAATGAGTCAGGCTCATAGCTGTGGACCTGACACGCGAGGTGGGCGGGGCTCTTACAGTACGGCTGCTAAGAAACAACCCAAATATGGGAGACAATGGTAAGGGTCCTGCAAACACACAGGTTTTTCCAGAGTAGCAGGGTAAGACAGGTCAGCTGTATTTGTTTAGTCCTTTATCACTGTTGTATGTCATAATGACACTTCTTTGGTATCGTTGTGAGTACATGGCTGCTTTTGGTGGTTTTAGCTAAATGTTTTGGTCTGTAGAAAGACTAAAATCATAGGTTTGTGTGTTCTTTTCAGGAGCAGTTCAGTGCAGTAATGCAGTTCTGTAGTTTTAAGGCATTCTGCCTGACCTTGCTAATTCTGGCCACATCCATTACAAACCTTGCTGACTGGATGTAAGACCCAGACAGACTGTGCTTAAAAAAGTGAAAAAGAAAGAAAAAAAAAAACTCGCTACAAAAACTTGGTTTCATTCAGCATTCCTGAAGATTTAATGAGCAGGTGTTTGAAATTATGGGCAGGATATTTATTGGAAACTTTTAAAGGCTAAATTTTTTTGCTTGCCTCTCATGAACAAACATGCTCATGCATTCTGAACACACACGTACACACAGGCACACACCATACAAACACACACACACACACGCACACACACACACACACACACAGTATAAAGTGACTGGGACATCACCTCCCCTGCCCCAGCCCCTCTCCAGAATAGGCGTGTGTGTGTGTGTGTATGTGTGTGAGAGAGAGAGCGAGTGAGATGCAGGGTGGGGGTATCTGACCTGCAATTATTAGGGTTTAGCCCCGGTAGCAGAGTCCTCAGAAGCAGCTGTCTGGCTTGGCTGCTGGCAGCTGGGCTGAGGGATGCCAAGTGGCATGACTGGGAAGACACATAAAGCTCCTAAGCCAAAGCACTGGTGCTAAGGGGGAATGAAGCTCCTGAGATAAAGCACAGGCGCTAAGGGGGAATGAAGCTCCTGAGATAAAGCACAGGCGCTAAGGGGGAATGAAGCTACAGAGATAAAGCACAGGCGCTAAGGGGAATGAAGCTCCTGAGATAAAGCACAGGCGCTAAGGGGGAATGAAGCTCCTGAGATAAAGCACAGGCGCTAAGGGGGAATGAAGCTCCTGAGATAAAGCACAGGCGCTAAGGGGGAATGAAGCTCCTGAGATGAAGCACAGGCGCTAAGGGGGAATGAAGCTCCTGAGATAAAGCACAGGCGCTAAGGGGGAATGAAGCTCCTGAGATAAAGCACAGGCGCTAAGGGGGAATGAAGCTCCTGAGATAAAGCACAGGCGCTAAGGGGGAATGAAGCTCCTGAGATAAAGCACAGGCGCTAAGGGGGAATGAAGCTCCTGAGATAAAGCACAGTAAAGGACCTTGGCTCTGCTCTGCTTTCAGGGAACTTGCCATTTTATGTGTGTGTGTCTGTCTGTGTGCATGTTTGCAACTGTTTGCTTAACTCTGTGAGTGTGCATGTGTGCTTACATATTTGTGGCATTGCGTATGTATGTGTGCATATGTATCTGTGAGTGTGTGTGTGTGTGTGTGTGTGTGTGTAACAGTGCTTCCCACCCTGTCCTATAAATAAATGCATGCAAACACACCATTACCATTCCCAAATTTTGACGATGCAAATCAAAACACTGGAGACCATTGACACTGTCAAAGCTTTCATGTCTTTTAACAGTGTGTGATGGAAAACAAAGGCTAGTTTTCTCCTGCTCCTCGGTTAAAGCATCCTCTGTAAGGATGACACATCAGAATCTCACCGCTAAAGACTTTTTTCCCAGAGCTTTTTCATTGCCCTCTCTGCTATGTGGAATAATGTTTCCTCTGGTTTATGAGCAGTGCGGATGTTAGCACTGTAGTCATAAGGCCTAATAAGTCAAACTGCATAACGTCTGCCCCAGTACCAGCGAAACGACTTCAGATATTAACGATGTTCAGATGACATTTATGCCCAAGCTGCTATTGGGATTTTAAATACATTCCAGGTTTTCTGTGGAGGCCATTAGTGCTGTCTTTTAATCACTGTTCTCTGAGCCTCCAGTGCAGGTCTGGAGGAAACCACATATGGGCAGAATAAAAGGACCCGGCACTAGACAAGAAAAAGCAATCCCTTTCAAAGCGACGGTGCCCTAACAATGTGGACGTCTCGGGAAGGGATAGCTGGTCAGGGAAGAAGTCTTTTGAAATACTTTTGTTGTCGCCTTTTATATTGTTTGTGTTTGTTGGCGAACAGTTCTCAAAGCAAACGGTGCTGTATGCAGCGACATGCGGAGAAAAGTGTGTGCAGAGG
The DNA here is from genome assembly GCA_019788955.1 of Albula glossodonta. Classification (NCBI taxonomy): domain Eukaryota; kingdom Metazoa; phylum Chordata; class Actinopteri; order Albuliformes; family Albulidae; genus Albula; species Albula glossodonta. The sequence continues at coordinate 434,267 of JAFBMS010000123.1, forward strand.
AAGTGTTCTTGTTTATTGAAAGTTTTGATCTCGAGGGATTTAATACTCCCAGTGCTAAAAATATTTATGCGTACAGTCTGTATGTTAATGTCCTCATGAATCCATCACAATTTGTCTCAGTTCAGTAACAAGAACATGACAATGTTTTATTGTTAATAATAACAACAACAATAAAATGATGATAATCATAATGATAATAACAATAATAATATTTTTTATTATTATTTATGTTATAAAGTATTTATTTATATTAATTCAAAGTACAAACTGCACTGTGATAGGACCGAATAACCATTCAGTGAAAAGAGATCAACATTTGATTGAATTTGCTTTTCAGTCGAGTTCAGCTGAGTCCCAACACTGGGAGACTGGATTTAGTAAAAGTATACTAAAAATTATCAACAAATGTACAAGCAGACAGTGCAATACAGACCCAGTTCTCTTCATGCAGACAGACCTGTGCTGTAATGCTTTATGAATACAGACCATGGTCTTGCGATGCAAACAGGCCTGTGCTGTAATGCTTTATGAATACAGACCATGGTCTTGCGAAGCAAACAGGCCTGTGCATAATGTTTTATGAATACAGACCCTGTTCTCTTCATGCAGACAGACCTGTGCTGTAATGCTTTATGAATACAGACCCTGGTCTTGCAGTGCAGGCAGGCCTGTGCTGTAATGCTTTATGAATACAGACCATGGTCTTGCAGTGCAGGCAGGCCTGTGCTGTAATGCTTTATGAATACAGACCCTGTTCTCTTCATGCAAACAGGCCTGTGCTGTAATGCTTTATGAATACAGACCCTGGTCTTGCAGTGCAGGCAGGCCTGTGCTGTAATGCTTTATGAATACAGACCCTGTTCTCTTCATGCAGGCAGGCCTGTGCTGTAATGCTTTATGAATACAGACCATGGTCTTGCAGTGTGGGCAGGCCTGTGCTGTAATGCTATATGAATACAGACCCTGTTCTCTTCAAGCAGACAGACCTGTGCTGTAATGCTTTATGAATACACACCCTGGTCTTGCAGTGCAGGCAGGCCTGTGCTGTAATGCTATATGAATACAGACCCTGTTCTCTTCATGCAAACAGGCCTGTGCTGTAATGCTATATGAATACAGACCATGGTCTTGCGATGCAAGCAGGCCTGGGCTGTTATGCTTTATGAATACAGACCGTGGTCTTGCAATGTGGGCAGACCTGTGCTGTAATGCTTTATGAATACAGACCATGGTCTTGCAGTCCGGGCAGGCCTTTGCTGTAATGCTATATGAATACAGACCCTGTTCTCTTCATGCAGACAGACCTGTGCTGTAATGCTTTATGAATACAGACCCTGGTCTTGCAGTGCAGGCAGGCCTGTGCTGTAATGCTATATGAATACAGACCCTGTTCTCTTCATGCAAACAGGCCTGTGCTGTAATGCTTTATGAATACAGATCCTGGTCTTGCAGTGCAGGCAGGCCTGTGCTGTAATGCTATATGAATACAGACCCTGTTCTCTTCATGCAAACAGGCCTGGGCTGTAATGCTTTATGAATACAGACCGTGGTCTTGCAATGTGGGAAAGCCTGTGCTGTAATGCTTTATGAATACAGACCATGGTCTTGCAGTCCGGGCGGGCCTTTGCTGTAATGCTATATGAATACAGACCATGGTCTTGCGATGCAAACAGGCCTGTGCTGTAATGCTTTATGAATACAGACCATGGTCTTGCAGTGTGGGCAGGCCTGTGCTGTCATGCTTTATGAATACAGACCATGGTCTTGCAATGTGGGCAGGCCTGTGCTGTAATGCTTTATGAATACAGACCATGGTCTTGCAGTCCGGGCAGGCCTTTGCTGTAATGCTATATGAATACAGACCCTGTTCTCTTCATGCAGACAGACCTGTGCTGTAATGCTTTATGAATACAGACCCTGGTCTTGCAGTGCGGGCAGGCCTGTGCTGTAATGTTATATGAATACAGACCCTGTTCTCTTCATGCAGACAGACCTGTGCTGTAATGCTTTATGAATACAGACCATGGTCTTGTGATGGAAGCAGACCTGTGCTGTAATGCTTTATGAATACAGACCATGGTCTTGCAATGCGGGCAGGCCTGTGCTGTAATGCTTTATGAATACAGACCATGGTCTTGCAATGCAAGCAGGCCTTTGCTGTAATGTTTTATGAATACAGACCCTGGTCTTGCAGTGCAGGCAGGCCTGTGCTGTAATGCTATATGAATACAGACCATGGTCTTGCAATGTGGGCAGGCCTGTGCTCTAATGCTATATGAATACAGACCATGGTCTTGCAATGTGGGCAGGCCTGTGCTGTAATGCTATATGAATACAGACCATGGTCTTGCAATGTGGGCAGGCCTGTGCTGTAATGCTATATGAATACAGACCATGGTCTTGCGATGCAAACGGGCCTGTGCTGTAATGCTTTATGAATACAGACCATGGTCTTGCAATGTGGGCAGGCCTGTGCTGTAATGCTTTATGAATACACACCATGGTCTTGCAGTGCGGGCAGGCCTCTGCTGTCATGCTTTATGAATACAGACCATGGTCTTGCAATGTGGGCAGGCCTGTGCTGTAATGCTTTATGAATACAGACCATGGTCTTGCAGTCCGGGCAGGCCTTTGCTGTAATGCTATATGAATACAGACCCTGTTCTCTTCATGCAGACAGACCTGTGCTGTAATGCTTTATGAATACAGACCCTGGTCTTGCAGTGCGGGCAGGCCTGTGCTGTAATGCTATATGAATACAGACCCTGTTCTCTTCATTCAGACAGACCTGTGCTGTAATGCTTTATGAATACAGACCATGGTCTTGCGATGCAAACAGGCCTGTGCTGTAATGCTTTATGAATACAGACCATGGTCTTGCAGTGTGGGCAGGCCTGTGCTGTCATGCTTTATGAATACAGACCATGGTCTTGCAATGTGGGCAGGCCTGTGCTGTAATGCTTTATGAATACAGACCATGGTCTTGCAGTCTGGGCAGGCCTTTGCTGTAATGCTATATGAATACAGACCCTGTTCTCTTCATGCAGACAGACCTGTGCTGTAATGCTTTATGAATACAGACCCTGGTCTTGCAGTGCGGGCAGGCCTGTGCTGTAATGTTATATGAATACAGACCCTGTTCTCTTCATGCAGACAGACCTGTGCTGTAATGCTTTATGAATACAGACCACGGTCTTGCGATGCAAACAGGCCTGTGCTGTAATGCTTTATGAATACAGACCATGGTCTTGCAGTGTGGGCAGGCCTATGCTGTCATGCTTTATGAATACAGACCATGGTCTTGCAATGTGGGAAGGCCTGTGCTGTAATGCTTTATGAATACAGACCATGGTCTTACAGTCCGGGCAGGGCTTTGCTGTAATGCTATATGAATCCAGACCCTGTTCTCTTCATGCAGACAGACCTGTGCTGTAATGCTTTATGAATACAGACCCTGGTCTTGCAGTGCAGGCAGGCCTGTGCTGTAATGCTATATGAATACAGACCCTGTTCTCTTCATGCAGACAGACCTGTGCTGTAATGCTTTATGAATACAGACCATGGTCTTGTGATGGAAGCAGGCCTGTGCTGTAATGCTTTCTGAATACAGACCATGGTCTTGCAATGCGGGCAGGCCTGTGCTGTAATGCTTTATGAATACAGACCATGGTCTTGCAATGTGGGCAGGCCTTTGCTGTAATGTTTTATGAATACAGACCCTGGTCTTGCAGTGCAGGCAGGCCTGTGCTGTAATGCTATATGAATACAGACCATGGTCTTGCAATGTGGGCAGGCCTGTGCTGTAATGCTATATGAATACAGACCATGGTCTTGCAATGTGGGCAGGCCTGTGCTGTAATGCTTTATGAATACAGACCATGGTCTTGCAATGTGGGCAGGCCTGTGCTGTAATGCTATATGAATACAGACCATGGTCTTGCGATGCAAACAGGCCTGTGCTGTAATGCTTTATGAATACAGACCATGGTCTTGCAATGTGGGCAGGCCTGTGCTGTAATGCTTTATGAATACACACCATGGTCTTGCAGTGCGATCAGGCCTGTGCTGTAATGTTTTATGAATACAGACCATGGTCTTGCAATGCGGGCAGGCCTGTGCTGAAGCCCTGTTAAAGAGAATGAAGAGGATCTTATGGTCCACCTCTGACACCCTCCTGGAGTGAAGGTACAGCAATGATTGAAGACAATAATTAGGCCTTCCCGATGCTGGCAGGAAAATATGGCCATGGTCATAATTTTTAATAAATCGGCATTTTTTAAAAGAAATGTGTTTTTCAAGCTCTGCGTTTGATGTGCGTGATAGCTGCAACATTCCTGAGACAGCAGCTATGCGGCACTGCCCATAAACACTCCCTGCAGCTGAGTGTAATGGTGACAAGCACAGTCACTTCTGCACTCACTGCCAGAACTCATAGGTGGGGTAGCAGTGTGTGTGTGTGTGTGTGAGAGAGAGAGGTAGCGAGAGAGAGTAGCTGTGTGTGTGTGTGTGTGTCTGAGAGAGAGACAGAGAGAGAAAGAGAGGGGAACTGTGTGTGTTTGTGAGTGTGTGTGATAGTGTGTGTGTGTGTAAGAGAGAGAGAGGAACAGTGTGTGTATGTATGTGATAGTGTATGTGTGCACTTGTATATGTAAGTGTGTGGACGTAATATTGTGTGTGTGTTTGCATGTGTGTATGTGAGAGTGTGTGTGTGTGTGCTAATGCATATGTGAGAGAGAGTATGTGTGTGTTTTATATGGAGACGCATATGCAAATGTGCGTTTGTGTGTGAGTATGTGTGTGTATATGAGAGAGTGTGTGTGTGCATGTATGTGATAGAGTGTGTATGTGTGTGCAAACGTATATATGAGTGTGTGTCTGTGTGTATGTGAGAGTGTATGTGTGTGTGTGTGTGTGTGTGTGTGAAAGAGAGTGTGTGTGTGAATTTTATAGTGTGTGTGTGTATGTGTGCCTGAGAGAGAGAGGGTGTGTGTATGGTATAGCGTGTGTGTGTATGAGTGAGTGTGTGTATATGTTATTGTGTGTTTGTATATGTTTGTGAGAGAGGGTGTGTGTATATGTTATAATGTGTGTGTGTGAGAGAGTGTGTGTGTATATGTTATTGTATGTGTGTGTGTGAGAGAGTGTGTGTGTATATGTTATTGTATATGTGTGTGTGTTGAGAGAGTGTGTGTGTATATGTTATTGTATGTGTGTGTGTATGTGTATGAGAGTGTGTGTGTATATGTTATTGTATGTGTGTGTGTGTGTGTGTGAGAGAGTGTGTGTATATGTTATTGTGTGTGTGTGTATGAGAGAGTGTGTGTATATGTTATTGTATATGTGTGTGTGTGTTTGTGTGTGTGTATGAGAGTGTGTGTATATGTTATTGTATGTGTGTGTGTGTATGAGAGTGTGTGTGTGTTTGTGTATGAGAGTGTGTGTATATGTTATTGTATGTGTGTGTGTATGAGAGTGTGTGTGTGAATTTTATTGTGTGTGTGTGTGTATGAGAGTATGTGTGTATATGTTATTGTATGTGTGTGTGTGTATGAGAGTGTGTGTGTGAATTTTCTTGTGTGTGTGTGTGTGTGTGTGTATGAGAGTGTGTGTGAATGATGGGAGGGTTTTCCTCCATTGCCTGTTTACTCTCCACCCGACGGCCCCCTGCTGAGAGAAACAGCAATTATCACCTTGGAGGAATCTGGAACCCTTGTGTTAAATTCTCTTTGACCCCCCTGGGGCAGGTCAGGGGGTGGCGCTCTCCCGGGGGGGTGGGGGGGGGGGGCTGAAGAGCGGGTGTATGTGTGTATCTGGAGGAGGAGGGGAGAGGGGGAGGTTGAGAACATAAGGGGGCTGTATGAGGCATAGGGAGGGGGCATTCCTATTCCCTCTCCAGCCAGCAACCAGCTTCACACCCCCTTTCCAGCATCCAAACAGGATTTTTCATGCTGCATTTACAATGCAAATGACCCCCCCCCCCCCCCCACCAACCCCCTCTTAATTTGATTTAGTGACTCTCCCTCTCTTTCTCTGGCCTCTCCTTCCTCCTTAACTGCCGGCTGGAGGATGAGAGCAGCATCCAGCCAGTTGAGCCTGCAGCTCCCAGCCCCTCTCCTCTCTCTCGCTGTGCTATCACTTAATTCACTCAGTGTGCTCTCATGCCAAATGAATTCATGTGCTTAATAGCTCAAAGTTTCATCTCCCAAAATGGTTTCATTTAGCACTTCGATAAATCTCCCCGCATATAACACACTGACACATTTTTTTGAAAGGGAATTAGATGTCTGGGTTTTTAAACATTTTTGGCAATTTGTTGGTATCAAGTTGTTTTTTTATGACATATGTGTAAATCAAGCTCTTTATAGCAGAGGTGATAACACCATAAAGACTGGTAAAGGCAGTTGATGGTTCTGATGAAGGCGTTGTTAAGTGTGTGTGTGTGTGAGAGAGAGAGAGAGAGAGAGAGAGGAGTGTGAGAGAGATTATGTCTTTTGAGGATAGATACTGATGTGTTTGGAACAGCATGTGTGGCTTTGAGCATGCTCAGTGGAATCTAGTTACTGGCATGGTTGATGCTGAGGCTAGTGGTGTGTGCCACACTGCCCCCTATGGCCACGATGAGGTGGTGCGGTCTGGGCAAAGACCTGTGGCACAGAGTTCTCTCGCTGTCTTCTTACACTTTGTCATCATCTTTGCTTCCACTTTTCCGGTTTGTCCTTAAAGCATTCAGGTTTTCTAACTGTCTTAAAATCATAAATACAGGGGGTCCTCGACTTACGAACGAGTTCCGTTCCTACGACTTGTTTTAAGCCGATTTTCGATGTAAGTCGGAATTTATACTTAAATTATACCTAAATTAACACCTTAAGTCACTCACACTGTACACACAATGTATGAAAGACATATAAAATACAGTAATTAAATGAAACATTAATAAAAAAAAAGAGAACAATTTCTTATCTTTATGTATGTGGTCGTATTTACGAACCAAACAGCTTAGGTCGAAACTAGGTTTTTTAAGTAATTTATCGGAATGTGTCGTAACCACGAAACGACGTAACTCAAGACCATCATAACCTGAGGACCACCTGTATATTCCATGTATCTATGTAAAATCTTGATACCTGAATAATCATTTACAGAAAGTTAATCATTTAAAATTGCTCCTTCAAACACATAAAAAAGAAACACATATATTTATCAGAATTAAAGTCATTTATATTATTAATTTGTGTTTATATTAAATGTGCCTTCAGTAACTGTTTGCTTTCATGGGACACTGTCATTGATACAGTCTGTGTGCTGCTCGGTTGCTAGGCAGTGCCTTGGATACCATAGTGTGGACTGGCGAACACAGCTGTGTCTCTGTATGGTGTAGTCATGACGTGCCAAGTTTTTGCTTTGTCCTCTGAAATGCCTTACCGGAGTCTAATGGGACATATTTCTGCATTGTGATGGTGAATTTTGGGAAAAAAAAACCTGTTTGCTTAAGATGCTCAGTTTTACTTTCTTGCCAATTTGAGGTAGTTGGTTACAGGGTCATAGGAAGTATTTGAATGGTGTGGCTGGAAGGCAGCCTTGTAGATGTATAGATACATTTTCAGAATGTGTGCTGAGCTTCTGTAATGGCTGCTGCATGTTTGCTCGGTGGAGTTTTTGGCCCTGCTCCATCGCTGCCACGGTTCTCCAGCGGTCTGGGAGAGCGTGAATTAGCATGCGCACAGCAGGGGTGGCGTGTGGGGCCTGTTGCTGCCTCCTTATGCCTCAGACCAGCGGCTTAGAGCTGGCAGGCCGCAGCTCCACAGTACCACACAGGCCCCTGCTCTGTGTGCACCGCACTCAGCTGGCTCAAGCAGACTGCGCGGGCCCCATGCCTCAGGGCTCTGGCTCTGATAGGATGAGGATAGGAAACTCTGGCTCTGATAGGACGAGGATAGGTAACTCCGGATCTGATAGGACGAGGATAGGTAACTCTGGCTCTGATAGGACGTGGATAGGTAACTCTGGCTCTGATAGGACGAGGATAGGTAACTCTGGCTCTGATAGGATGAGGATAGGTAACTCTGGCTCTGATAGGACGAGGATAGGTAACTCCAGCTCTGATAGGATGAGGATAGGTAACTCTGGCTCTGATAGGATGAGGATAGGTAACTCCGGCTCTGATAGGACGTGAATAGGCAACTCCAGCTGTGATAGGACGAGGATAGGTTACTCCGGATCTGATAGGATGAGGATAGGTAACTCCGGATCTGATAGGACGAGGATATGTAACTCCGGCTCTGATAGGATGAGGATAGGTAACTCCGGATCTGATAGGATGAGGATAGGTAACTCTGGCTCTGATAGGATGAGGATAGGTAACTCCAGCTGTGATAGGACGAGGATAGGTTACTCCGGATCTGATAGGATGAGGATAGGTAACTCTGGCTCTGATAGGACGAGGATAGGTAACTCCAGCTCTGATAGGATGAGGATAGGTAACTCCAGCTCTGATAGGATGAGGATAGGTAACTCTGGCTGTGATAGGACGAGGATAGGTAACTCCGGCAGTGATAGGACGAGGATAGGTAACTCGGCTCTGATAGGACGGGGATAGATAACTCTGGCTGTGATAGGACGAGGATAGGTAACTCTGGCTGTGATAGGAGGAGGATAGGTAACTCCGGGAGTGATAGGATGAGGATAGGTAACTCCGGCAGTGATAGGACGAGGATAGGTAACTCCGGCAGTGATAGGACGAGGATAGGTAACTCCGGCTGTGATAGGATGAGGATAGGTAACTCCGGCTGTGATAGGACGAGGATAGGTAACTCGGCTCTGATAGGATGAGAATAGGTAACTCCGGCAGTGATAGGACGAGGATAGGTAACTCCGGCAGTGATAGGACGAGGATAGGTAACTCCGGCTGTGATAGGATGAGGATAGGTAACTCCGGCTGTGATAGGACGAGGATAGGTAACTCGGCTCTGATAGGACGGGGATAGATAACTCCGGCTCTCCATAGGTAACACCTCTCTGGTGAACACCTTGTCGGCAGTCAGTGTGCTTCAAGCCTATGCGAACTGTCAGGAAGGTTAAGATGCATTTTCTGGCTTGTGAATCAAATAAATCATACATATATGGTAATCGGTAATAATAATACTAATTTATAGAGGTCTTTTCATGAACTCATTGTGCTTTACAGTAAAAGGCGAAAATGTCTCTTCTAACCTCCTCCAGTATGGCATACAGCAGCCATTTTGTCTGGGAAGTATCAAAAAAAACAGTCAGCTGAGCAGGAGTTTAGACCGTCAATGTGTGAGATTCTTTGGGTTCACGTCAAGCCAGTCAGGTTGGGCTTGATAATGTGGTTAAATTTAATCTTGGGGTGCGTTCCAACACTTAAAATTTGTTTCCTCCTCTCCTCCACTACTACCTCATTTCTTCAGTGCCCTGGCAAGTGATCTATGTGCCCTCCCTCCCTCCAATGTTTCAAAATCGTAGGAGGCAAGCGAAGGAGGCTAAATCTCGTTTCCTCCTCTCCTCCAAATGGAGGATACACCGATGTAGATCATCCCACACAATCTTTTACCGTCAAAAAGTTCAAAAACAGGACTAGGAATTCACCAACATTCAAATATAAGTGCCAGAACAGTAAACAGTACCTGGCAAATTTACATTCCTGTGCAAACAGTACCTTTTGTTTTTTCAAACATCTCCACGTTTTTGAGTTGCAGATGGTATTTTAACTAGTGTCAAATTGATGTGTGCTACTGGAGCAGCAGGTTATTTATTTCTTTGTACATATGTTTAAGTTAAATCATGACTCCAAACAACAGAATGGGAGTAACTGACATTTATATTTGAATGCATAATGCATATTTTAATGCTGGCATGGATGAGATTCGTGATTGGCTTAGGTATCCTCGGTATCAGTCAAAGTTCATCAATAGATGACGTTGATTTTGATGTCTCCTCCACATACTTCTGGGTAGGAGACAAGTGGTTGTTAATAATTGTTCCTGTGTTGGGAATTTAGACAAGACGTTGTTACCCCGAAAGTATGTGTGGCACCTAAATTGGTTTTAGCAGTCGGCTCCTTGAGTCCGTTTTTTTTTTGTGTCTGGGGCAGTGCCAGTTATTGGCTGCAGGTGCTGGCCCCCCCAAAAAAGGCACAAACAGGAAAGAGAATGGAATGAGAGCGAATGTCCTAATGAAAAATGTCAGGCTGGACAGCTTGTGTGCTCAGAGTTCTAATGAAGCAGTGTGTTTTTTAGCATTGTAACAGTGCACAGGCATTTGATTCTCCTTCCTGTATATGCAGGAAATGACCTTTGACCCTCCAGTTGACAAGGGAGACCATGTCAAGCTCAGTTCTTCATTCGTTGAATGTGTGCTCCAACCTCAATTATTCCAATACCCCAATGCAGTACTTTTTTGACAGCTTTCCATCTCATGCAAAGTTTCACAGTTGTTGCAAAGCATTTTAGTAATTGGTTGTGTGCTGTTTTGTGTGACTCAAATGAACTAATGGGACTGTATTTGCACCAAGCGTATGTGTAGAAGGGCTGCAACTAACAACTATTTTCATTATTGATTAATCTTCCAATTATTTTCTCGATTAATCGATTAATCGTGTTCTGTATAAAACATCAGAAACTGTGAAAAATACCTGTTACAGTTCCCTAGAGCACAAGGTGACGCAATTCATGACGCCTCAGTGTCATTCATTGTTTTGTCTGACCAACAGTCCAAAACCCCAAAATATTCTAGAAGCCGAGTTGTTCTGTTTTTCGGGTCATGCTCTGGACAAGCTGTGGTCCGAGGGCCGGTCACATGGTCAGGAGCAGCACTGACACGGAGGTTTCCGTCACCTCCGCAGGCTCCAGACCAGCGGTGGGGTTCCGTCCTCAGCGGCCTGGGTTAAAGCCGCGCGTTAATTAACTCTGCTGTGGGGGCAGCCACCCTTGAACAGGACCCCTTTATGCACTGTGACAAACCCAAGAGTCCCCCGAGTTTCATCACATCACCACGCCACTTTCAATTAGTGCCAGCTGAAGATCACCTCCGCAGCCGACGCTACGCGGGCCGGGTGACGACTCCGCTGCCCCTCCCTCCCCACCTCCAGTCTCAGCGGTCTTTTCATTTTCATAATTTATTATTTAATAACAGGCATCTCCCCAGGCACCCCACCTTCTCAGGCCACTATGCAGAGTTCCAGCTGTTTGGGTCCTTCCAACCCTCCCCCGCCACCTCCCCCTCCCCAAACACACACCTCCACTCGCTCTGCCCCTCAGCAGGACCAGGACTTGAACTTCACTGTTGCCATGGAATCAGGAAGCCCCCCGTCTAACCCGTCCCAAAAGCCCCCACCAACAGCAACCCCCCCTCTCCCTCTTCTCTTCCCTATCCTCTCCCTGTTCACTCAAGCAGAAGTCTGGTAATAGCTGTTGGCAGTATTTACTCTATGGAATTCTTCCCCTCAGTGAAAGACAATGAGTCCCATTTGAGGGCTGCATCACTAACAAGGCCAGAGTCCATTGGTTCTTGTGGCTGGGGGGGGTGGAGGGGCGTGGCGGGGAGTGGAGGGGTTGATATTTATTTATTTTGGTTGGAGTCACTAGACCGAAGGCAGAGCTCAGAACCATGAACTAGGGTGTGTCTCGCTCACCAGCAGCTTCTCTCTTTGAGCTGCACAGATTCAGGATGGTGAGAGGATTAAGCAGCTGCAGAGTTGCTATAATTTGATTTTTCTGATGAATAAATAAATTGGAATATTCATTTCAATATAATTGGACCCTTTGGTGTTTGCATTTGAATTTTTTATCAGTGCATTGCTATGTGGTTATTAATTGTGAAGGGTAGTATGTGAGATAATGCCATGGAATAATCTTTATCATAGCAACGCTGTGTTTCCATGGTTAAGAGGAGGAGCCTGATTTTACAGGCATTTCTGAGATTTGGCCAATGCTAGGTGCTAGAGAGTCACAGGGTCTGCTGGGTCAGCGCTTAATTGATCAATTAAAGCAGCTAATTACTCAATTAACTCACCTCACCTGGTTTGTTAAGATTCATTCGGTTGCTGATGTCAAGGTGAAAACAAAACCGGTTTTTGCCATGGCCACCCCAGGGCCTGTGCTGAGGACTCCTGGCCTGGATGTCTAGTGCATCGCAACAGTCCTGATTTCTCAACCCACAGTATCATGTGGCTGAAAAATTGCTTTCATTCATTTCAATTTTATTCGTATGAGGAAGTCCCATCCGCCCCCTGTTTGCGGCTGACATGAGAAACAGTGTAGCGTAGAGATGCCTCCTCAGATCAATGTGATGGTATGGAATGCCTGGAGCCGGTGCTGCAGCCTGATATGGTGAATGGGGGAAAGACGTGACGGATTCTGTCTCTCTCTCGCTCCCTGCCTCGTTCGCCCTGTTCACTCACTCGTGCTCTCATCCACACACGCTTGCGCGCATGAGTGCACACTCACACTCGCACGCACACGCCACAGCACGCCCATCTCCCTGGCACTCTCGGGCCTCGCTCTGGCACGAACGGCGAGCTCCTCTCACGCGCCTTCGCAAAAACCCTGACCCCCCCCCCCCCCTGCACCAAGGCCAGACGCCCAGGCAGGGATGACACCGAAGAGGAGTCCTCCTCGGTCGCTCAAGGCCATGCGGTAGCTGAGGGAAGTGGGCAGAGAGTGGGGTTGTAGCCCAGGGATAGCCACTGCAGGACTAGCCAGAGCTACAGGGGTAGCCACTGCAGGGCTAGCCAGAGCTCCAGGGGTAGCCACTGCAGGGCTAGCCAAAACTACGGGGATAATTGCTGCCTATGTTGCTGACTAACTAGATATGGACCATTATGATTATGAACCATCTGTTGTGATTGTTATAAGTGTAATGAACTACTTTTTACCCAAAGGAATTGTCATCACCCAATGTCATTATCGCCCCCTAGTGCCTACGGAGGACTTATAACATGAGTCACATGTATACTATTGCCGGTCAGTCAGAATAAATTAGATAAGCAGTGTTGAGTAAGAACCACTTAAATGACCTTTTTTAGGAGGTGTAAGGTGAGGAACGTGCTCAGCTAATGAACATCATTTTTTAAAGATGATAATTCTCTCACCGTTTTGAAATGCTTTTGGGAAAGCAGGGAAGCTAACCGCCCACCATAAATGCCCTTTTTACGTAGCTAAAAAAACCCAAAACTGCGAAGGAAAGGCTCAGCGGCACAAGATGTAATGGAGCACTTTGAGGTGGGCTTTGTGGGCTGTAGTCTGCCCGCGGACAGGTGGTGCCCAAGGTTAGCGTAAACGCTGACGAAGTGAAAAGCGAGCAGAGCAGGTCCTGCTTAACGCTAGAGCTACTGCAGCTCCCCCCCCGCAGTGTCGAGGCAGACCCCCCTCGCGTTTCCCCGCTCTCTGTGTTTACCTTCTGTCAACGATTCAGAGGGCGTCAATTTGAGACGCGTGTCAAACTCATGTCGGCAGCCAGGCTGTGTTTACAGACTCGGGGAAAGCAAACTGGTCGCCCCCCCCCCCCCCCACCTCCTCTTTCCTTTACAATTATGTAAACAACTTGTTTAATATCGTTCAAAAAAAGTAAGGTCTTTGAAAAAGATTTATAACCATTTTTGTGTCAAAAAAATGAAGAAATCTAAGTAAAAGCAACCTCAGCTCCAAACATGAAGTTTTTAAACACACCTTTCAGATGAAGCGAAACACACATGGAGATGATGATGGACATCCAGTCCATTTGAGTGAGGGAAAACATGCCCAGAGAGAAAGAGACAAAGAGACGGGGTGGTTGGGTGGGGGGGTGGGGGGGTCTTGTGAGTGCCGTGGCCCTTGTCTAAAGCAGTTAGGGGCCCCGTCTTTGTGGCTGTTGTCTCTTTGGGGCTGGTTGGGGTAATTATCAATCTGGGTGCACGTGTGGGAGTGTGTGAGAAGAAGAGTCTGTCGACAACTTGTTTGCATTTTTGTTTGTTTTTTGTTTTTCCGCCCACTTCCTGTCAATGAAGCCTTCCCCTCAAATTAGGGAGGAAGGGATGTTGGGGGCTGGAGTGGGCTCCATGGAAATGAGACCCCACCCTCCCGTCCCTGGCCTCGCCTCCACAGAAATCCTGCTCAGAATGGGACAGGCCACAGGAAGACGGGACCTGAACCTCTTTGACGTGTCTCATGGGGTCCAGGATTCGGGGCTTGGAGACAAAGGCCTGTTTCCTGCCCTTCCATGTGGAAAATGGGGTGGGAGGAGGAAGGGGGGGGGGCCATGGGTAAGGTTTTTTTTTGGGGGGAGTGTAGGGGGAAAACAATTAGTGGGATCTGATAATCACCCGGGCAACACACATTTAATTGACATGTGAAATTTAGTATAATCTAACAAGTCGATAGGCAATATGACAATAGAGTGACAATGAAAAGAACTGGCCTCAGAGCCAGCACTCGACAGATTATTATTGAAGAGAGGTCTTTGTGAGTGAGAGGCAGTCGAGGGGGGTGGCGCGGGGAGGAGAGATTAAAATCCATTGCCTCTAACCCTTTTTTCGGCCAAATGACGGTGCCAGTCTCGAAACAGTGCATTCACACTTATTTATGTACAGTGTTTGAATTCATCAAACAATTTTAATTCATATAATTACATTAAAAAAGATTATATTGCAATGTAGTACTGTAGAATCAACAATGGCCTCAGAGATTCTAAGACTGTGGTGATAAGAACAAAAAATAAAGCAAATGATAGCTGGAGAAAAAAAAAACGTTTTAAATAAACTAACAAGTGATTTCAAGTCCCAAAACAGCAATTACTTCATTTTCACATCTTGCTCTTTGGGAAAGCATGTACTGTATCTCTGTTTATTAGACAAGATGGATAAATACTGCCGGTGTAACCTCAGAGGTGGTTTTATAATAAATATTAAAACAAAAAAAAAAAGAGCAAATTCTGCCGAGCACAAAAATTCACAGTCACTATACCCAATAACCATGTAATTTGTAAACCACAACTACTGCAAGGTGCATGTTTTATGTATACTAATATAAATATTGGAATATTTTAGTTTCTTGTCTGCTTATGCCCTCAAGATTGAATTCCATCTTGGTGTTCCTGGGGGGTAGTGTCTGTTTATGACATCACAATGGTCCCTGTTTTTGTGTTCCTGGGGTGGGGTCTGTGGGTGGAGTCACCAATGTCTGAGGGATGAATTGTCAGCATGGTCCTACCTGTGTTTGTGTTTCTCCCGACTGGGAGAGCTCTGGGGAGTAACATGCTGTTTTACCCACTATAATTCAGGTCAACTGTACGGTTGCTCATGAAATAAGCTGTGTGTGCATGCATGCATGTATATATGACCGTGTGAGTGTCATATATGCACATTTGACAAGAGTAGGTAGGGCATTCTCAACAACTGGTGTAGGCTTGAATTTGTATTTGAGGTTTAAAAAATTAAGTTGGGCTGTGTGTTGGCAATCTGCTTCATCGCTCTTAGATTTTACCGTGTAATAGATAAAACTGGTATAGGTGATTAAATGCCTGTCTGCCTCCCCCCATTCTCTTTCCCTCTCGTGCTCTCTGTCGGTCTGTCTCTCTCTGTCACACACCTCCTGTCCAAAGGCGATGTCTCTGTTTGTCTCAGAGATTTCTCTGCCACGCCCAAGCCAGACTGTTTGGCACGTGGCCAATCTCAAGCGGGCTGGTCCATTTCCCATGTGTACGGGGGGTAGGGGTAGGCGGGGGTCAGTCACAGTGGGATGGCCCGCCCCAGTAATGACAGGAGCGGTTGGTTTGCGAGGTGAACAGACTTGTGTTGTTCGTGGTTCTTATTGGTCTGTACGGTTGGGCCCGCGTCTGTACACTATGTAGCTGCCCATTGCTTAGACGTGTGAGGCCAAACCAGCTTATGGCTGCCATAACATTTCAGCTGCCTGCCAGGACACCCTAGGTAACGTTGTCCTTCCTGTGAAACAACATTAAACATTTTCAGTGTTTTTTCGCATAATCGTCTCTTTCAAGAATTCACACCTTTACAGTCAGAGCATAACTACTCAAGGTCTTTTAAAGAGATAGTCCCAGACAACGTGATGGTATCGTGTATGTTTCATATCAAAAACAAAACAGAGAAAAAATCCCCTTTGTGTTACTCTGTAGGTGTGGCTGTGTGTCTCTGTCTGTTCTCCATTACGGTCGAAGCAATAGCACAGCAGGTTCACTCTGCAGCCATTACCAGGCCATGCAGAACGAGAGCTTACTGAGGGGAGGCTGGAGGGTTCGGAGGGTGGGATGGGGTGGGGGGGGACCACAGCCCTGCTCTCTGTCAAACCCCACTACCCCCACCCCCCCCCACACACACACACTCTGACCCCCCTCCGCTTTCATCACCAGCCACCCGAAAATCGCACCATTCCCATTCTTTCACTTCGGCCCTGACAGCCGACTGCTTAAAGGAGAGCTGTAAAATAGGTGGCTTGCTGGTCTCCATGACAGACTGTACATAATCAGTGGCGGAGATATGTAATTACAGCTGTCAGGCCCATCCGCGGTAATTGATGCAAGAGCTAGCAACGCCACAACCGCCAGCAGAGAGGGCTCCTACCGCGCGCATGCGCGCACGTCCGTAATGGCATCCAACGGAATCGCAAGCGATGGAGAAATCCACTCTCCCTCACTTCCAAGTCAGCTCCTCTCACCCAGAGCTGTGCTTATAACTCCTTCGGGAAATTAAGTATAGTTGATTTAACCGAAAATAAATATGTTATAAAAATCACAACTGATATTTAAAGACTTCTGAACATATGGATGTTGACCTCTGAACACTCCTGAGATATAATAACTTGACTGTTCCTATGAATTATGAACATTGCATGTAAGATAAAACATACTGCAGTAAAGTATTGATCATGGACTGAATCAAAGGCATTGACTAAAACAGCAAGGCTTAAATTATCAATACTTACCTCTTGAAGGGAATATGAAATTCAATCAGAACTGCCTGTTTTAGCCTGTTTAGCCAGTGAAACGTGTTCGCTCCTTTCTTTCCTCTTCTGCTGCATAATTCTCTCACTGAATGCTTTCAGATAATCAAATAAAATATAGTATTAGACAAGGGATACCCGGGCAAACATAAAACATAGTTTTTTACATAATTATTTCATTCGTTCAAGAAAGTCACCAGTCACCGATATTGTCTCTGTGAAAATGTGATTTCCCCCTTTAACTTAATATTTGGTTGGACCACCCATGGTGACAATGACTGCAACCGTTTTTTTATTTTTTTTATTATAATTTGATATGAGCCTCTCGCATCTCTGAGGAGGAATCTTAGCCCACTATTCTTTGCAGAGCTGCTTTAACTCTGACAAATGTGTAGGTCTTCAAGCATTAAGTTCTCTCTTCTGGTCCTGCCACAGCATCTCTATGGGGTTCAAGTCAGCACTTTGACTACGCCACTCCATTAAGAGGTGGACTTGCTTATATGCCTAGGATTACTGTCCTGCTTTATCTCTCATTTATGCTTCAGCTGCAGCTCATTCATAGATTACTCATTAACAATGTTCCGGCACACATGAGAATTTATGCCTCCCTTAGTGATTTCAAGTCGTCTAGGTCCTTAGGCAGCAAAACATTCCCGTACCATTACGCTGCCACCGCCATGTCTCAGCGTAGGTTTGATGTTCTTATTGCGGAATGCTGTATTTACTTAATGCCTGCCAAAGAAGGACCTTCACACACTATAAAGATCCACCTTTTCCTCATCTGTCCGTAGAATATTATCCCAAAAGACTTCAGCATCATCCAGGTGCTCCTCAGCAAATGTGAGACGAGCTTTTATGTATTTCTTGAGAGCCGTGGTTTCTGCCTTCCACTCTTCCACGAGGCCCAATATTGCCCTGTGTCTTTCTTACTGTACAGTCATGGACACTGACCTTAGCTGGAGCTAGAGAGGCCCGCAGTTATGTGGAGGTTTTTTTCTGGGGGCTTTAGAGACTTCCTGGATGAAGTGCTGGTGTGCCATGGCAGACATTTTGGCAGGTGGACCACTTCTGGGAAGATTCGCCATCGCTCCAAGTCTTCTCCTTTTGGAGATAATGGTGCACACTGTGATTCACTGGAGTCCAAAATGGCTTTCTAACCTTTTCCAGACTGATACAGCCCCACAACCTTTTTTTTTCCTCAGTTGCTCTGGGATCTACGTCGCTCATGGCATCGCGTGCCTGTAGAATTACAGAGAGATTACTACCCCTTTCCGATGCTAAGGTTCAGTCTATACACCTTTTAGACTCAACAGGGCTGATTGCAATCGAGTCTGGCTGCATTCACTCGCCTGAATGTAGTTTTCAAAGACAAATGTGTTGATTCTTTATTTCAAAACTACATTTTCACAGGGGCAATATAGGTGATTAGTGACTTTCTCTATTGAATGAATGAAATGATTATGTAATTATGTTTTATGCTTGCTTGGGTTTCCCTTGTCTTATATTATATTTTATTTGATTATCTGAAACCATTCAGTGACAGAAATATACAGTTAAAGGGTAAATAGAAAAAATCAAATACTTTTTCACAGCACGCTGTATACAATTTAGTCTTTACATTTGAACATTTACTTTGAATGTTTCTATTGGACATATGCAATAGTGACATTTGGAATGTTTCCTTTGTATTCTAAGGTATCATGTGTCCTTAAAGAGACTGATGTAAGTGTGATTGACATGTGACTTGTAGAGAGGCTAAGTGCACTTAAAGCTAGCCCCTAACCCACACCATATGGCCTGGTGCCTCTGACCCCTGACGCAACTGTGTGGATGTCGTCCTTTAACCAGTGAAGTGGCCCTTACTAGAGAGCCTCCGCTTGTCTCTCCTATCTCTCCACTGCTCCGGCTGATGTCCCTGTTTGCTCTCACAGATGGCAAGAAGGTGACAGAAAAAAAAGAGGATCTGTCCAAACAGCTCCTGGTTAGGCGTCGGAGGCAAGGTGTTGTGCTTGCTCATTTCTGCGTTCGTTAATTACCGTTCTGAGGCGCGGTGACAAATGTTAGGGATCTCTGCGCTAGAGCTCAATTAGCACAGAGCCGACCTGCCGACAGGTCAGTTTAATAATGTTACCTAGGGAAGAATGCTAATTGAATCAATGAATCAGTGTTGTAAGGATTGTTCATGCGTAAAAGTGAATTCTCTGATTAATACCAAGCCATTCACACATGCCAAGTAGTGGTATATACAGCCCTAGTGATGTTTTTAGTTAGTATGGAGCTCTGTGCGAATTTCAGCTGCTTGGAAATAAAACAGAATGTCTTCTGTACCAGTATGCCGAAAGTGGAGATAATCTGAATTTAAGTAGTACAAACTGTATGAATATGACTCCTTTTTTTATTTTTTTGTAAATAGCTTAGGCTTCTCTGTTTTCTAAATATTAGTTTAATTAATCATCAAATCAGCAGTGATTGGTTTCATATTTGTCCTTTGGTTTTTCTGTCTGCTCCTGAATTTTATGTCTTGTTTTCAGTGACCCATAATTTTTGTAGTGTAACTCATCGCACTACGTTTACCTCTCCCAGCTTCGCACCCTCAGGTTCTGTTCATATGTTAGCATAGTGACGACATTGGCAAGATGTAACTGGCGTCGCACCTGTTGTGTGAAAAACAGCAATCTCCAGTTACTAAGTGAATCTGACTTCGGGTGTGTTAAGTTTGTTCTGCTCACACAGATTCAGAAGGAAAATCTGTTGAGCCTACGTAAACAGATTAAACATATATGTCCAGAAATATTCACTTATTCCTTTGAAGAGTCAAGTTTCTCGCAGTTGGCTTGATAGTGTACAGGCCTCAGGTGTATGTGAATGTTGGTGTGTGAATGTCGGCACTGAGTGTCCTCTTTTGTTTGTTGAAGGTAGAGCACAACGCTGATGGTTCTGACATGGCCACCTCTCAACGCACAGCTGGCTGACATCTGGAACCATGGGAAATTCAACCTTGCTTCTCATGATTGGCTCAAATAGGTAGGTGGTAATGATGTAATGGGACGCAGTATGGTTATAGTGACTTGATAGTCATCGTGACTGTGTTAAATCCACAAATGTGTTTTCCAAGCGTGTCTGCACTCTATCCAGAAGTTTTGCTTCCATTCGGTACTTTCTAAGCTGCCCAACCTTGCTCATCTCTCTCTTTCTCTCTTTTCCTCTACCCCTTCTCTCCCTTTCTTTCAGTCTGTTTTCCTACAAAAAATATTATGAATTGGTTGAAATCATTCCCAAGAGCAATTTTTCCATGCCTCTGTTTGCACACCATTTTATTACTTTAAGTGATAACCGCCACCCAATCGAGCCCACTCTCTGCTAATACACACAAACATGGTACACCCCGTGATTCACACACCGCCAGCTGGCTCAGGGATGGCTATCCAATGTTCAGAATCCTTTGTGTGTTTAATGGACTGAGATATTTGCCTGGGAACACTGTGGTTGGGTGCTTGAGGTCTGCACCGGCAAGGCAGGGGTGGTAGGGGTGTAAGCCAGTTAAGTCCAGTAGTGTCATCGCTCTCTAGTGGCCCCTACTGGTCAGCCAGGATCCTGCGGATGCACAAACCGAGCATACGCTACCTGCATAATGCTCGGACTGCGTGGGCAGCGTGTGATTGGTGGAGCATCTACAGTGTGGAAAGAAGGAGGCGTGGCTTCCTCCTCAGCGGGAGCCGGTCACTGCAGTGGACTAAACGATTCACTTTTTAAAAAAAAAAAATACACTTTTTTTGTTTTTGTTTTTGTTTACTGCCAGGGTCCATGCCTTACAGAACAGCTCCAGCAGATCTAGTTTCTACCACAGCTTTCAGTTTCGCTTCCCTAGTGGAGCAACATCTTTCGCAGCCGTTCGATCCAGAATAGGTGGAAAGTTTATGTTTGTATCACGGAAAGCACAGTTTTTCTGTAACCCATCCGCCATTTCAGTGATGTTGAACAGATTTTGACGTACATTGCATACATTGGTTTAATCATACAATCTCTGGCATTCTGTTACACATTCTCTCACACACTCACACACAATGCTGGTTCCCACCTTTTACTCGCACAGAGAGTGTTGGCTTTATCGCCCTCTTTCCAACCTCCCACTGACTTATTCTATGAAATGCTGACGTTTATGCCGGGAATCTCGTAATGTATACATCTATACAGTACCTTATATCGATTATATTCAGTACAGTTAAAACTCCAGTTGTGTTGCACATCTCATGTACAGTGCCATCAGGATAAAACATTAGACGATGATAGATAAAAGGGAAAACAAAAAAAAACAACACAAAGCAACACAAGTTTAAAAATGTATAAAAATGCGCAGTGCTGAAAATGTACATACCTGTGAGTCCCATAAACGCATCGGCAGTCATCAAGCCAGGGTGCATCGTTGGTTTGTTGTTCTTGCGGGTCACACTGTACGCTTAAGGAGAGACATGTTATTGAACATAAAGTGCTTTCGTAAATATCCATGTGTACTGGTGGTTTTGTAGGTTGAAAAAAGGCAAGCTCTGAAAGGAATTCGATAGCAAGTCACCTTGTCCTCTAAGTTTTTTGAGGAGGTCTGGCCAAAGGGTTATTTGTTTATTTATTTTTATTTATACATACTGTACTATGTATATGTATGTATATATATTTATATATATGATTGTGTTCAACGAGTACTGGAACAAATAATGTACAAAATAAACAAAATAGAATGCCATATTGAAAATCTAACAGGGGAATGGAATTTCAGTAAAATAAATAAAATGATAAAATGAGTACGATAAGATATAATCTAATGTCATAGTCACCTTACTCCCTCTGCGTTCAGCAACATCCGGACCATCATAACAATACGGAGACGCCATCCAAATGCCAAAATGAATGAAGTGGGTTTGTCATATCTCAAGAAAAAGGGGAGTGAATGAGGGCAGAGGACAGGGCAGGGGGCACTACCAATGGGCCCCCATCCTGATTGGGAACTGGGTCATGATTGCATGTTGAAAAAAAAAAACACCCCTTCTCTCTCTCCGTCTTTCTCTCTCTCCCTCTTCCCCTTCTATATGTTTACTCTAGCTTGCAAAAAAAAGGGAGTATCTTGTCAGACGTTCAAATTGCTGGCAATTTACCCCCCCCCCCCCCCTCCACCCCCCACCCCATCCCCTCTCCTTGATTGACAGGCGAGTGTTTGGTCCTGGTGAGCACACGTGCGGGGGCGGGCGCATCGCAGCATGGAGCGCTAGGCTAGCGGGCGCCGCGCCCCCTTCCTTTACACCCGCCTGCGTGCTAAAACGGCACTCAGGCAGCTTGTTGTGTTTTTATAATGCGGGTGTGGAACATTAGGAGGGGAAGGGGTCCTCGGGGGTCGTTAAGTGCTTTTAACAAGCAACGTGGTTTTGAGTTAAAATATCAGAAGAGACTCATCTGTCATTAGGAATATGATTGGGGAGGGGGGGTTGGGGGCGTGGGGTATTTATTGGTGACTGGGGGCATATTTGATTGCTCTGGTTCAATAATCAGTCCACAATTTACAGTATGGGAGTGTTTGTCTCACTGATTCACTGGCTGGCATATGGGCTGTTGCCATGGTTTTCGCTGTCTTCCTTTCATAGCCGGTAATGTTGCGCTCCGCTGTAAAGCCACTGTCTGGCAGAGTAATGAATCACCTTTGACTGTGACCTCTTAAATAACTTCTCATATGATTCATACGCACCACTCGTCCCCGGTGCAGCTCCTAAACTCTTAATTGGACGATATTTAAATTGCATACAGCAATGTAATTGATTGAAGGATTAATGGCTTATGGGATCACACTAAAGAAAAGAAAGAAGAGTAATTAAGACCTAGGCAAAGTGTGTGTGTGTGGCAAGGGGCCAGGGTGTGTGTCTCAACTGTAGTCTTTTGTGTTTCATTGTTCAGTTACCTGTTTATTAAGGGCCTTTGACACTGTCTCGGCAAGAAATGGTTTCATTAAGAATGTTTAAATATATACACGGGCAGAATCAACAGAGAGAGAGAGACGGTCCTCCACCTTACCCCCTCCCACCTCCCACCCCCCGCCCCTGTGTGTCCCAGCTGTGTGTGTGTCCAGACCCCACAAAAAACTCAGCAACACAAGGTGAAGTGTGAATGCTTGAGAAGTAAATGGCCCAAATGGACCCCATTAGTGCAGCAAGTTTATATTGACAGTAGTCTAGGTCTGGGGGGGCAGTGTGGTTGGGTGGGGGGGGGGGGGGGGGTTTGAGGGGGGAGGGTTTTGGGGCAGTGTGGTTGGGTCGGAGGGGGGGTGGTTTGGGGCAGTGTTATTGAGCTGGAGGGTTCGGGGCAGTGTCGTTGGGCAGAGGTGGGGGGGTTTTGGGTCAGCGTTATTGAGCGGGGGGGAGTTGGGGGTGGGCAGTGTGGTTGGGTGGATTTGGGGCAGTGTGGTTGGGCAGGGGGGTGTGGTCAGGTTTGGGGTGGGGGTTGGGGTGGGCCAGTCTGATCGATTGGGGTAGAGATATATAAGCCTGTGAATCACAGAACAGTGGAAAGGCGTGAGAAGCCTTATATTTCAGTTTCGATAAAACTACACCTATTCATTCTTTAACACTGACCTCTTTTTTTTTTTACAAAAAAATCCAGCAAGAAATTCTCTGTGAATGTAAAAACAGTATAGTGTGTGTGACTGACTTCAAAATTCAGGAATGTGTGGTTTTATTATGAGTAATGGCGAGTTTTAACCTGCTATTTTCATAACAGCAATAAAAGCGAAGATTAGCATGTATTTTGCTCTTGTTCATTTGCTTAGCCGCCTCTTTGTAATGATACTGGCATTAGATGGAGCATTCATATGGTAATTGCGGCACTGGCTGTTGTGCTAATGAAACGCTTCTGGTCTGTTCCATATCAGCGGCCGTCACTGCGAGAACGGGAGCCGCTGTTTATGCAGACAGCCGTAAATAAGGGAAGTGACTGTCCCTGCTTTAACAGAAGGTCCTCTCAGTCTGTGACACCACACGTTTACATACTGTCTGTCTGTGTGTGTGTGTGTGTGTGTAATGGCGAGTTAGATAGGGGGAGAAATATAGAGGATGAGAGTAAGAAAGTAAGAGAGACAGAGATGAAAAGTGAGTGAGAGTGTGAGGGAGAGAGAGAGTAAGAATCAAAGCTGTTTCAATAAGGACAAAGCTTATTTTTTTAGTGAAAGCTAATTCTCTGATTCTTCTTCCATGACAAATGGAGCTAAGCCAAGCAGCCAAAATCCCCCGCAGAAATCAGATGGAACCAATCAGATTGCAGGCAGATTTCCCCTGGTATAAAACCCCGGGATCCTGTAGGATCTTCAGTGATCCTCCTACTCCTAAGTAGGAACAGGATCCTGGATTTTATATATGTGACCTGCAACATGATTGGTTCTCTCATGCTTCTTAAGGTAAATCTAAAAACATGAAACAGTTGTAAAGGTAACTTTGTGCATCCCAAAGGAGATTTCATAAGATTTTTTATTACCTATTGGTAAGGTTTGTTCATGGCAACTGAATACCTACTTTGAAGCTGCTTTACGTCTCAAAAAAGCATGTGAAGTATACTGTGACTAAGCTAACTTTGTCTTAGTTTAAGTTTGCTAGCCATATATATATATACACACACATATATTTAGATAAACACACATAGGTCGTTGATATATATGGAATGAACAATTATATAAATATAATTGATCATCCCATATCTATAATTGTTCATCAGAATAGTTTTTTTAAAATTGAAATATGCTTAAAACACTCATATTTTCAGTCAAACTTGGTTTTCTTTGCCTGATTTTTTTCTTTGTGATGTGACTGAAATACAACACCAAACGCAACACCTTACTGTGGGTCTGAACGTCGGGGTGCAGCCGCACCGGAACTCATAAGCATATGCTTTCAGCTGTTGCACCTGTCTTTATTGAATCAAACCGAGGGCAGCACAGCTTACCAGAGGCCTGTTAAACTTGATTACGCCGTGATTACCTTGACTGATAATGTTTTAGCATTTATTTCCCTCTGGTTAGATGCAGTCTGTGGAATCCTGCGGCTCGTATTTCATCCTTAACATTCTGTTCTGTTCTAATTTCCTGTAATGGAATTTATGTTTGCGCAATCAAATGTCCCACATTACTGCTTAAATATGGCATACATCTCGACAGCAGGATCAATAAATCCTTCTTTGATCTTCTTAATAAGGAATTAAGGCGACTGTTTGCTCCCAAATTGTGAGTCTGTATTTGATGGTAGCGTAAATTCAAAAATGGCCTACTTTGTATGAGACTCTTGGTGCCGCCTTATGCAAACCGCCCAACAAAACAAGCCTATGTTATTTCCTGTATCATGGCCTGAACAGTTTGCTTTTATGCCAACAGGAATTTCTTGGCAGGTTGATAAGCAACATAATGACATCCGTAGTCATAAAATCAAAGGCCTATACCTGTACTGTAGGAAATTAGTCAAGTCTAACTTAATGCTGTAAGGAATTAGTGAGGTCTAACTCTGTGCTGGGGGAAATAGTGTAGTCTGATTCTGTGCTGTAGGCAATTAGACACACCTAACCCTGTACTGCAGAGAATTAGTCAAGAGGCGCAAATATATTAGATAATTAATATTCCTGTACCCCTTTGACTTGTTTCCAAACAAACTCTCATTACTGATAACTACTGAATTTGAATTTACCCCACATCTTTCAAAGAACGACCCCTTTAACTGCAGTAGCAGAACGCATATGTAGTGGTGTTGCATATGTAGTCACGTATGCGCTGGTGGGTTACGTTTGACGCATGTCACCTGGAAAGAATGTGTAGATGTCAATAGGTGCCGAACGAGAAAGGAAACACACAAAACAAAAGTAGATTTTCACAAGGGCACCGAAACTGGACACCTGAGATGTGGATTAGGGTCTTATTTCCTGATGAGTCTAAATTTCAGATTTTTGGATTAATCAGTAAAATCTGCCACCAAAGCAAAAAAAAATTCTTTGAACCATGCCCAAAAACATCACTCAAGCTCAATGGAGGATCGGTGCAAGTTTGGGAATGCTTTTGTATGCTTTTGTGCTTTCCACTCCATTGTTTGTTGGAGTTTGTAGGTGTATTTCAAACTATTGTTTGAAAGTAAAATTTTACATTCAAATGATATATTTATTGTTTTTCTGTACTTGACCTGTTGTGTACCTTCTTGTTCTTTATTTATGACATCCTTTGGAGACAGTATATTTCATATTTTTCACATTTTTGGGTATCCGTGTCATTCTTTAAGCCATAAAACAAGATTTTCTAAGATCACGTATGGCAACTCTTCTGCACAAAATTCGTAGAGAAGAGGAGAAATAAAAAGTTCATTTTGGTGGAGAGCTGGCATTCTGAAGAACTGCCAGTGAAATTAATTCTCTAGTGAAACGGGTAAAACTCAAATTTTGTGTCGTCTGAGGTGTGATATGGGCAGTGCGGTGGCAACTTATCTGCATGCTGTGGTTAAATACGAATCAGAGCATTAGTTTTAAGCCAAATTTTTCTACTGATCAGTGGACCATTTTAAGTAGCGCCCAACTGAAAAACTGAAAGAGTTTTTTCAGTCTGACATTGATAATTTGATAATAAAATAAACCAATTGCTTATAAATTTGTACATATTAGCTTTTTGTGCCTTAGCATGAAGACAGACATACTCTTGCATCCCCTTATTGTGGCTGTCATAGACAACAATGAACAGGTTTTCAATTTTATCAGTGACTTTGCCCTCCAGCCATTGTGCTTAGCAGTGCGGTTATTCAGTATGGAATTCACATAAAAAAAAAAAAATTCAATTATAACAGAGACGGAATTCAATTAAATAATTTTCATTATAGAGGAAACTGGGAGGTCTTTTACTTCCAGCCAATTGTTTACTTTTTTCTTTTTCTTCACACCGAAAATAATTTTATATTTTAATGAACAAAGATAGCACTATCACAGATGCAATCATGTTAAAAGGATTCCTCTCCTAATGGGTAGGCCTAATCCTTCTTAAATTGGCACACTTGTTAATCACGAGGAGCAATCAGAGGCAGGTTGGGGATGATTATGGAATGAAGGCGAACTGTGTGTGCTTTCTTTGCCGTTAGCGTAGCGTCTCGCCAACAATACTGTGCGTGTGAGGCTGAGTCTTTGCCGTTAGCATAGCGTCTCTGCGATAATACTGTGAGTGTGAGGCTGAGTCTTTGCCGTTAGCATAGCGTCTCTGCGATAATACTGTGAGTGTGAGGCTGAGTTTTTGCCGTTAGCATTGAGTCTCTGTAATAATACTGTGAGTGTGAGGCTGAGTCTTTGCCATTAGCGTAATGTCTCTGTGATAATACTGTGAGTGTTAGGCCGTTAGTGTAGCGTCTCGGTGATAATACTGTGAGTGTGAGGCTGAGTCTTTGCTGTTAGCGTAGCGTCTCGGTGGTAATACTGTGAGTTTGAGGCTGAGTCTTTGCCGTTAGCGTAGCGTCTCGGTGGTAATACTGTGAGTGTGAGGCTGACCTGGCCTGCAGGAAGGTGGTTTCCTTTCAGTCAGCCACCAAGTTGACTGTGCTAATGAAGTGTGTGGAATATGAATGAGCAATCAGTGATTTAAATTTAAATTGTCATAGGTAGAAATGGACCCTTAGCTTATTAGCGAAACACAGTGCCAGATGTTGGGCAGGGTTATAGAATGCTGGAGGAATTCCTGGTCTAGTGAAGAATTTCCCAGGAGTTTAAAAAATGTGTATCTCAGTGTTTGAGTCTGATACATGAATACAAGTCCTGCAACTCATATGATGGAGCTTAACTCCAAAACATGTAATTTCCTTTCTTGATTCAACACATACCTCTAAAGGAAAAGTGCTGTCTTTAAGCCTATTGTTACAGCTCACTGGTAGTATACTGTTTCATGTCTCTGAGACTAATAAAGATTATTCAAAAAATATGTTACTGAAACCGCTCTTAAAACTCATTGTAATTTTCCTGAAATTTTTCAACATGAGACTAAAAACATGTATGAGGACCATATGAGACATGAATTTTGTTCTGAGCACTCCTGAATTGGTGTTTAGTTATCTTCAGGAATTTTATCCTCACATAAGAGGTTTAAATATATTACACGTCTGTTTGTAACTATTCTGTGGAGGATATGCTGCCTGTACCTCTAAATGGATTAATGTAATGGCTGCACGTAAATTTAAACACTGATAAGTGGAATATGTGTATGGCTTTATTTGGGGTTCAGCAGAAACTGGGTGATGTAGAAATTATGTTTCCTTTATTGTGTCCATACTGCATGAGTCAAAACATTTGCCCAACTTTTTATTGCGATTTCTGACCATGATCAAAATATGAAAGGAAGTTGAAAGTCTGTATTTACACACACTCATATTTTATATTAATATATTTACTGGTCCTGAGATGATACAGAAGTCCTTATGAAACCTCTCTTTACCTCTGTAATATTTTTTTTTAGATTGTTGTAAATCTTTCCATGAAATTTCTTTTTTTCATTCTTAAGAGAACTTTTTTATCTTTGCATTCCACCTTTGGATTTTTCAGATTTATTTATGACTAAATCTGGATATGACATATTTCTTGTAAAAATGGGTAGGTAAACCAAACTCTAAAGTAATATTTAGATCCCAAGTATTCTGTAATACTACGACTACTACTACCACGAATAATAATAACAATAATAATAATAATAATGATGAGACACATTTTGGAACACCTTTGTTTTTGGAATGGGCTGTTTCATTCACTGCAGCCTTGTCCATTGCAGACTTAAGTCTTCCTGCTGAGTTTCAAGAAGTTTTTTTTTTTTTTTTTTTTTTTTTTTAATTAATTTTTTTTTTTTTTTTTTTTTGTTTTTTTGGGGGGGGGGGGGGGGGGGGGGGCTGTAGACGAATCCCAAACAAGCCTAAATTATCTGTGAAAGGAATCCCTCTTATCCTTTCTATTTGATCTGCCACCTCCCAAGCCATTTGTCCCCTCAAATCTCCCACAATTTTGGTCCTTTCCCATTTCTGCCCGGGCCTTAGTGTGAAGGTGCAAGAGAGCCCCCACAGATAAAAAAAGCCATCTGGGCAAAGGTGGGGGGTGGGGGGGCGACCTGCTGGGCCATCAGAATGACAGACAGCAGTGAAAAGTGTTTTTGTGGGCTCATGCATGCATGTGAAGTAGCCAGAGATGTGAGTTTTCACAAGTCCCCAAGGACTACAGGTAAACATAACGCTGGCTGTAGCCCTGGTGTGTGTGTGTGTGTATATGTGTATGTGCGAATGTATGTGTGTATAAGCGTGTGTTAGTGAGTGCGTATGTGTGTGTGTGTATGTGCGTGTGTGTATGAGTGTCTGTTAGTGTGTATGTATGTGTGTGTAAGTGCGCATGTGTCTGAGTGTGTAGGTATGTCTGTGTGAGTGCGTGTGTGAGTGTGCGTGAGTGCTTTTGTGTGTGCGTGAGTGCATGTGTGTGTGTGTGTGTGAATGTATGTGTGTGCATATGTGTGTGTTGGTGAGTGCGTATGTGTGTGTGTATGAGTGTGTATGTGTGTGTAGGTATGTGTGTATGAGTGCGTGTGTGAGTGTATGTGAGTGCGTATGTGTGTTTGAGTGTGTGTGTGCGTATGTCTGTGCGTGAGTGCGTGTGTGTGAGTGCGTATGTGTGTTTGTGTGTGTTAGTGTGAGTGCGTGTGTGTATGTGAGCGAGTGTGAGTGTGTGTTTGTGTGTGAGTGTGTATGTGAGTGTGTGTGTGAGTGCGTGTGTGAGAGTGTGTGTGTGTGTGTGTGCGTATGCGTGTGTATGTGTTTGCGTGTGTGCTGGCCAGAGTGCAGTGAGTGAGTTGAATGTGTTAGTGTGCGACTGCTGCTCTGTGTTGGGTGAATAGGGGTTAAAGGTCACATGGGCGAAACCCCCCTTCCTCATCATGTAACCAGCACACCTTTCTGCAAAAATCTCCCCCATCACCCCACCTCCCTCGCTCTGAATATTACACAAACTCTGTTCTTACAAGCGATTTTGCCCCGCCTCCCCACGGTCCCCGTTCCCCCGCGCACGCACTCAGGGTCTTCGTTTTTCCCCTGCGCAGGCGGGCCCTGTTGTCAGAGAGCGGCCCTGAGGAAGTCTTTATTTCTGAGCGGCTGGGCCTCTCGCGCTCCTCTCCCTTCCTCCGTCCCTTCTTCAGCCCGGCCCCCACCTGCTGGGCTCCTGATCCCAGCCCGGGCTGCAGTTCTGTGGGGGGACAATTATTGCCGAGCCCCGGCTTTGATCATCTGACCACATGGAAGCACAACAGCTGACCACATGTTTTAAAAGACAAGACGGAGAAGCGATGGAGAGGCTGGCAGGTTGGGGATGGGTGGGGGGGGATAGTGAGACAGAGAAGAAAAAGTCTTTTTCCTAGCATTTCGTCTGGCTGCCTGGTCTGTTGCAATAGCTAGCTTTGTGAAAGAGTTGGTTTTTTAAAGCCTAATTATGAGTTCTAATGTTTTTTTGTTTTTGTGGAAAAAAAAAACATTTTTTTTTTTTGGAAACCACAAGTGTTCAAATGTTTGGCCTCAACTTCTTATAAAAATCTTTTGGACTTTTTTCCTTTTTTTGGATGTGGGTAACAAGTCGGAGAAGTAATTTGAGGCAGCACTAATAAAACTAGAGTGCTAACGCCGCCGTCATTGTCAGCCAAATTGTCACTCGGCCAGCTGGGCTTGAACACAAACTTTCCCTGGTCGCGATTCAAAGCACTCCTCCACAAAGTCAAAATTTCCCCTGCAGTGGACCAGCGGAGGCTACCACGCTCGGCTATCAAGCTGTCAGGGTTAGCGAGAAAACGAAGGGAGTATTTTTAATGAGAGAGAAGCTGCCTGTGCGCCACAGCCACATGCGTGAGCGTTTCATTATTCAATGCTGCAGTTTAGGCTGCCGTGAAGAACCGGCACCTGCGACACAGCATGATGAAAGCACAGCGCTCTTCTGGGATTCCCGAGTGGTCAGATTTACCAGCAAGACATTGTGCTGTGACACTCCCTTTTGAGAATTATTATTATTGTTAGTATTCGTATTTATGAACTTATTTATTTTTTCTCTGTGACTAGTTTGGGGTGTATCAGCCCCACATCAGGAATTGAGAAGGTGGGGGTGTCTTGCTCTGTATACATTTTTTGGTCTCCTTGTTTTTGCAACTTAGGTCTGTTTAGAACGCCCCTCATTTTAACATTTCCTCTCTTACACTGAAAGGTAATGGCAGCCATGATCAAGTGCATGATCAGTGCTGGATTACTGACGGATCTGTTGTGAAAGTAAGAATGTTTGTCATGCACGCATGTACATTTGACGTGTTATTAATTAGGTAAAGAACACTGATTTTAAATATTAAAATGTTTGAATGTCTGCCAGTGAAGTAACATTGCTGTCCCCACGTTTGAGACGACACGCTGAGATAGACAGAGTAGGAGTCCACAGGGAGGCTCAAGACTTCAGCTGTCTATGAGATTGAGACAGGGATAGAGGGAGAACACGAGAGAAAGAGAGAGAGACGGAGAGAGAGGGGTGGAGTGTGTGGGGTGATCCAGGATGGCCTGCGACTGATGAGGGCAATGTGGGGGGTGCTCCCCAAACGGGAATCCATAGCACGGTCCACATTTGGGTCCTGTTTGTTTTGCCTGTTTGTGGGGTTGGCTTTGCCGCAGTCAGGGTGCATGAAAAGAGGTGCTCCACCCCAGTCTGAGCCCTGCTCGCGGTAGCGGGTTTGTTTTGACTGGCTGCCACCTTTTACTCTGACCTCTCTGATGACCCGACGCGTTGACTCCGCGTCAGTGGAGCCAGAGAGGACCCTGGGTAAGATGTACACCCACACACATGTCCGAGCACACGTGCACACACGTGCGCGCACTCATGAACACCTACACAGAAATACGTGCAAGTGTGCAGAGATAGAAATGCACAAGCATGCATGCACGTTACATGTAAACACACACATTTTTGCACAAACACACACACACACCACCCATGCATAGTATGTATTATATATCTTCACAGATGTCTCATTTATTTATTTATTTATTTTGGTCACAGCATTTAGATGTAATTATTTTGTAATGAGCAAGTATAACCCTCAGCGGTTACACTTCTAATTCCAAATGTAAAATGGCAATATTAGTGATATTGAGATCCCTGTAAGCTACATTTATGGCAGGCTGATGCATGTTTATATTTCCCATTTTAATGGAAAAATACACATCCAAAACCTGTAAATGCTGAGTAAAATTCACTTCCTCTGCAAATCTCGCTGAATTATTTCTAGCAATGGCAAAACACACAAGTACAGTCCCCTAGAGCCAAAACTCATGGCAACCTACATTCTTTTCTAAAAATAGCTTTGAAAATTGTCACAGGGAAAAAGGCTACCTTAAATTTGGTCAAATTTATGAACACTAAAATGTTAAAGGCAAGTAGATGTAAAGTGTAATAAACCGGAAATGTGATGTAAAAAAATGTTTTCAGCTTTTTTTAGAGACCAAGTTATTCTTGAATTGGGCTTTTGTGGAAATTTGCAGAAAAAAAAGAATGAGCTGGGAGAAGGAGAGGCACATTTAAGCGCCTTTTTCATTTCCTTTGCAGAGCGTGAAGTGGTGGGGAGCAGGTTTTGTGATTCAGCTTCGGGCCTGTTGCTGACCCTTGTTGTATTTTCTCTAGTTCATAATCATTTTATCTGGCAGTAAAAAATAATTAACAAGTCATGTTCTTCTCCCTCGTCTGCAATCACAAGGCCTGGGTTTTCTTTTCCTTTCAAAGTTTTTCCGTGGACACGCTCACATAATGGTGTCAGAATCCATTTGAAAGTGCTGTAATTCCCTGTTTTACAAGAGTCCATTAAAAACCCAACATGCTTCAATAATGAGAAGCATGAATGGAAACTGGAGTTTTTTTTTTTAAGCGCCTTCCATACGTGGGAGAGAAGCGACTGGAGAACATAGTGCAAAAACAGCAGCCAAGAAGTGGGGGTGGAGGGGCGGGGCTTGGAGGGGGTTGCTTAGAGAGGCGGGGCTTGGAGGGGGTGCTTAGAGAGGTGGGGCTTGGAGAGGGTGCTTAGAGAGGCAGGGCATAGAAGTGGTATTTAGAGAGGCGGGGCTTGGAGGAGGTGCTTAGAGAGGCGGGGCTTGGAAGGGGTATTTAGAGAGGCGGGGCTTGGAGGGGATGCTTAGAGAGGCGGGGCTTGTTCTTCTAGCTGTGAACAAGGCCACATGTGGCTAGGATATTACCTTGGTTTATAGAGCACAATACTCATGTCAACACGCCCCACTCTGGCCTTTTGGGGGCGTGTCTGCGTCCAGCGACTGTAGGGAGGGATCCCTTTTGGGGGTGGATCACACAGAGGGACATCACTTGGCCGTGGGGTCAAAGGTCAAGCAGCATTTTGGCACACGACTCAGTCCCACAAATCCACTCTTAACTGGTTTTGCAGCTCTTTGGCTTACAGACTTAACATTGTATTTTTTTTTAATTGAAATTAAAATGTGGTGGACTCTCAAGTCAGAGGTTGTGGTACTGAGGGGGAGCGAAGGTCAGGAGGAGGGATGGGGGGGTCAAGGGGGAGGTTTTTGGGGGGGTGTTGAGGGGCGGAAATAAATGGCCCACTGAGAAGAGCTATGAAACAGCGGAGTTCCTGAGCTAGACTGGCCGGGGAGAGGTCCTCGCACACGCTGGAGATCTCGTAACACCACGGGCAGTCAGAGCAGTGAATTAAAAATAACCCTGTCATAAAAATAACCCTGTCATCCCCAGTAACACTCAGCGTAATGAGCTGTTCCGCTGCATCCAGCGACGGAGGCTCAGACCCAGCAGTTGCAGGAGCTTTCACACACTCGCCTTACTGTGACCCACTTCCACTGCGTTGGCCCATATTTTCAGTTACTTTCTTACTCAATAAAATGATCGGGTCCCACATAAAGAGGCTGGCTTCACGTAATCGTGAGTTGGTTAGTCTGGTCCAGGGTCGTGTTTTTTTGGTGCTTTTCTCCTCTTTTGTGGCCATTGTCAGGCGTTCTCAGAGGCGGAGGAGGCAGGTCTCCTCAGGTCAGGATTGGGGGAGGTGGAAGTGAGGGTGTGTCCTGCTAGCTGTCACCTGGTCTGCCTTGATAGCCTCCAGCAGCTCAGTGTGTCTGTGTGTGTGTGTGTTTGAGAGAGAGAGAGAGAGAGAGTGTGCGCACGCATGTGTGCGCGTACACATGTATGTGTGTATGTATGCGTGTGCGTGTGCATGTGTGGGTGTGTGTGACAGTGAGAGAATGTGTGTATTTTTAAATGTGATTTTTGTGTGTGTGCACGCCTGCACCCATGTGTGTGTGACTGTGTGTATGTGTGTGTGCGTGTGAGTGTGTGTGACTGTATATTAGTGGGTGTGTGTGTGACTGTATATTAGAGTGTGTGTGCGTGTGAGTGTGTGTGACTGTATATTAGTGTGTGTGTGTGTGTGTGTGTGACTGTATATTACAGTGTGTGTAAAAGACGGCAGCCGGTGTTATTGCTTCCTCATTGATCACAGAGGTGCTGCCTCTCACTGTCACTTGCTTCCACTCCTAGAACAGCTTTGTGTGCGTTGCGCTAAATGTGTCTTCCGTGTGTATTCCTTCAGTGTGACTCTCTGCTAGTCAGTTAACAATCATATTTGTCAGTGCCAAGTCTTCTCCTTTGCTTCCTTGCCCACATCTGTACCATAGATAGCAGTATATGCGTGGCGTATGTCGTGGTAAAGGCACAGAAATGAGCGGCAGCCGGGGTCCTGGTTTCTGTTCTCCTGTTATTGGGCAGGCCATTCTACATGGCATCCCTGTGGTCACTGTGACCGTGTAAGGCTGAGGTCACAACGGGTCTCAGGCTCCGAATTATTGTCTGTTCTACCAGTGATACTGGCAGGAGGAGCATTGGAAACATAGCGGTACAAATGTGGTACCAGCGGTCGCTATGGTCACCAGAGGCGGTGGGCAGCCTGAAATCTGTGATTCGATTCCATATGTGCTGCAGGTTTTCCGTGGGCCCCGCCAAGTGCGCTGGGAGGCCATGACTCTCCATAAATCACAGAAATCACGAGAAATCTGGGATTGCAGGGAACATTTAGAATTGTGACCGCAGATCATAAATGCTACTGCGCTCTGGCAGCTCAAAGCAGAATGTGGGCCAAGAGCTTCCCTGCTGCAAGACACAAAACACACACACACACACACACACACACACACACACACACGCATACACGCACGCACGCACGCACACACACGCACACACACATACATGTATGCACACTCAGCTGGTATTGGCTCCTGCTAATGGCTCTTACTGTATATGAATTATTCACTGGCTTCAGATCAATAATGACAAAGCTGTGACTCCCCAAATGGCCTCTCTGACTGAACTGAACGTTGTGAGTGTGTTTGACTCTCTGAGGCCTCCCTGACATGGACTGGTTCAGCTCTCCCCTCTCTGTGCCTGTGTTCTGCAGGGTTAAAGCTCTGATACACAGCAAAACTGTGCCTGTCTTCTGCAGGTTTAAAGCTCTGATACACAGCAAAACTGTGCCTGTGTTCTGCAGGGTTAAAGCTCTGATACACAGCAAAACTGTGCCTGTGTTCTGCAGGGTTAAAGCTCTGATACACAGCAAAACTGTGCCTGTGTTCTGCAGGGTTAAAGCTCTGATACACAGCAAAACTGTGCCTGTGTTCTGCAGGGTCAAAGCTCAGATACACAGCAAAACTGTGCCTGTGTTCTGCAGGGTTAAAGCTCTGATACACAGCAAAACTGTGCCTGTGTTCTGCAGGGTGAAAGCTCTGATACACAGCAAAACTGTGCCTGTGTTCTGTAGGGTTAAAGCCTTCCCAACAAAATGGCAAATGGAGAAGTGGCACCTGTGTTGCCGAGTAAAATCAAAGGTGAATACATCTTAAGTAAAATTAAGCATTGCCTTCTCTCTGCTTCCCAACACACACACAAACACACACACTCACCTGAAAAAAAATAAGCCCCTTTTATCCGCTCCTGTCTTCTTAAACCTCTGTCTTCTATCCGATTAGGAGTCAGTGATCACAGTTTGGATGGATCTTAACTTCGTCGCTATTTTTGTTCAATTAATTTAATTAGCATTTGGCAGGTTTTTTTTGTCAGATAATCGGATCTGTTTTGTATCCATAATTTTTTATTTTCAGCCTGAAAAGCCTGACCGGAGTCTCTGGTGTCTGGTTTGCTTTATAAACGGTGCTTACACACAAAGCAGATGCTTGGTAAGAGGCGATGTCTCTTTCAGCGGCCGACCGCTTGAGTTGACACCCGCTTGAAAGTCTTCATCCATCGCCAACACAGCCAGACGCCGTCCCCCCTGGCTTCAGCTCTGAAACAGGAGTAGCCAAAGGTCATAATGTGAAGGCACTGGGACAAAAGAGCTGCCTGTTTTTCTGTAGGGACACAGGCTACGATCTAATCAAACGCACGTAGCCTCTGTGAGGACATATGCAGTGCGATCAAAAAGGACCTAACCTTACAACATAAGTCTCAGTGTTTTTTTGTACTTTATGGGATGCAAGCAAGTGTGTCCTTTGGACTGCGTTCTTTTCGTCCTAAAACAGAAAAAGCATATGCCTTTAGCATGACGCCGAAGTCTGTTTTGATTGAATTGCACATGCTGACAAAGAGACCGGGGCATTTGATTGGCCCACAGATTCAGACCTTTTCATAATGGGAGGCAGGAGCAGTTGCCATGGGGATAAGCATGTGAAAATGCGTAGATGGGTCATCTAACCACGGGAGCTATCAATGCCACACTGATTTCGACCAATCGTCGCGCTACGCAGCGGAGAGCTCCTTCCTGTTATTTGTCAGTGATTGACAGTGGATTGCAGCCCCACCCATTCTGGGCTTTGTGAAGCCCTGCTGCCCAGCACACTCCAGTCCGCCCACCGCCGCGACGGCCTCCACCTTCTCCTTCCCCTCCCTCTGGCTTCGGCACGTGAGCGGCCGCCTGACATTAAAACAAAATACCAAATCATGAAACAATGAGAATTTCGACAACGATCTCTCTTTTTTTGTTGTCAATCCAGCTGCTCTTAAAACTCATTGCTTTTATTTTAAGAAAATGGGGGAGAGGCCCAAGGGGAAGAAGAAAAAAATTAAAAGCAATTTGGCCGGAAATGCGTTTTACATGCCAGTCTCTGATTATTGTTAATTGGTCACCATTCTCTGGTGAAGCAGCCAGGGTGTGAGAGATGACAGGTCCGATATATGAGTGGATAGAAGGACACCATCGGCTAGATTCGTTCAAAGGCACTTAGTCTCTTTAGGGGCTCAGACAATCTGACACAGATGCACTTTAGTCTCTGAAGGCACTATTCTTTTTAAGAATGAGAAGCGCATTCCAACTTGCAATGCTTGCTGTCACCCCAATAAAGCAGAAATATTTTTTAAAAGCATGTGTTGTACTGTTGAGTTTTTTTTTCTCCATTTGGATTGAATTGCACCTGCCATTGAAGAGGCTAAGTGTGTGTGATTGAATGAGGCTCATAGTGTGTGGAGCAGCTGGGTTTGTGAGGGCAGGCAGAGTTACACTGACAGTGTAGCTGGCATTTTAAGGTAGTGTGGCGTAGTGGGAGCCCGGCAGGACCTGTCCTTAAGCTACCTCACCAGGGAAGTAGGGGCTTGCATCAGGTGCTTTTGCATCAGACACCCCCTAAAACATACACACACACTTACACTCACATGCACACACACTCGCACACGCACACGCACGCACACACACATTCACACTCACACACGCACTCACACATGCACGCGCGCACACATTCACACACAAACTCACACTCGCACACACATTCACACACAAACTCACACTCGCACACTCACACACACACACGCACGCGCAAACACACACACACATTCACTCACAAACACACACTCACTCGCACGCACAAACACACACACGCGTGCATGCATGCACACACACATACACTCACACCCACGCATGCATGCACACAAACACACAAGCCCACATGCACACGCGCACACTCACACGCAAGCACACTCACACATGCACACACACAGACACACACACATAAGCAAACACACACACAAATGCACACACACACACACACTCTCACCCCATTCCATTGTGGTGCCCCCACACTCCTGTGATTCGAAGCGAAACCAGTCCAAAGAGTAAACCAAACAGAGGGTTTTTTTCCATATCTGCTCAGGAAATGAATATTCAAATCAAATTAATTTTCCAGATATATTTTGCAACAGTTGACGAAGCAAATGACAGCCGGTTCTCCCCAGGCGACCGCGCTGTCTTGTTTTTTTTTCTCTCTCAAAGTTTAGGAGTGTCTCAATTAACAATGTCACACACTGATTATGCTGAATTTGATTGTGTCACACAAGGAGATGTCATTACGTTTGTGGAGGCTTTACCGTGGAGAGGGGCGATGGTGCTTGATTATAACTACAGGGAACATTTAGGCAAATTTTGCATGTTGGGCAGGAGCATTTGTTTCGTAGCCGGTTCCCATAATTCCTCAAAAAAACATAACAAATCCAGCAGTGTTTCATGTAGCCCACCTTTAAAATTTCCTCTTTAAAATGTCCTCAAATCTGTGTTTGTGTGTTTGTGTGAGCGTGCACGTTTTCTTCTGTTGTAAATACACTATATGTGCTTATATATTGAATGATGTAAACGTTACACCCTGTGTTGTAGATTGGTATGGAAGCACTCTCTCACTCATGTTCAAACGTGCGCCCTCCTGAGCCTTTGTGACGTTAAGCTTGCGTGCGGAGGGCTCAGCGGCCATGTTCTCCCCAGTTTGTCAGCTGCTGGTTAGTTTGAGGTCAGGCTCAGCTGGAGGTGAAGTGAGAAGTAAGAGCAGGAGAAGGACGAAGGCCCCACACTCATTTTTCAAGGGGTAGGGCAGGATTTGGACAGAAAACTCCAGCCATCTGAAAAACTTATCTTGAAGAACAAAATGTGCCACCGTCCCCCCATTCCCTCCCAGGTCGCCCTGGCGATGCAGCTGATTTTATTTGATAGGGTTTCCTCTCCTTACCAGCTGGAATTAAAAGTGGATTAATAATTTTAAACAAGGCTAAACCTTCTTAATCTACAGGCAATGTCTGTCTGTCTGCATTCCTCCTGGTGCTTACCCATTAGCCTGTCTGCCAGAGCTGCTGTTAGCCCATTCATCCCCACAAACCCCCCCCCCCAACCACCACCAAAATCACCCTGGTCTTATTTACTTTAGCACTTTGCTGGAGCCCTCGGCATAGCCAGCAGTGGGGGAGAGAGATCTACTTACTGCACTCTCTGCTAGTTTATACGTTTCCTCTGCTCACCACTGTTCTGTGAGCGAGTGTGTGTGTGTGTGTGTGTGTGTGTGAGAGAGAGAGAGAGAATGTGTGCGTTTGAGTGTGCGTGAGTGTGTAAGTGTGAGTGAGAGAGTGTGTCTGTGTGTGTGAGAGAGTGTATGTGTGTGTGTGTGTAAGAGTTTGTGATTGTGTGGGAGAAACTGTGTGTGTGTGGGAGTTAGTCTGTGAGAGAGGGAAAGTGTGTAAATGTGAGAGTGTGTGTGTTGCATATACCGTATAGATGAGAAAGAGGGAAAAAGGCTGCGGTTTTGTTTTTACCAAAGTCTACAAACTGAGGTAGGTGTGGCGAGGGGTGGGGGCGTGAGAGAACACGCGCAGAGAAGGTCAGGGTCTAACACAGGTGTGACAGAAATTCTCATAGGAATCAAACCTGCAACCTCTTATTTTCAAGCCCAATTGCATGACCATTATACTTCCTCACTTTGGTTTTGATGTTCCATTTCTCTTATTTCTTCTGTTTTGTTTTTATGTATTAAGTGCTTTGCAGCAGTGCAGGAGAGATTTTTGAAGTGTGGGGGGGCCAACTGTGAGCCAAAGGTCTCACCTTTTAAAGTTATACAATAGATATATATTTTATTTCTCAAAAGTGGGGGGGGTGGATCGGGGTCCCTATGAAATTGGGGGGGCATATCCCCCCCGTCCCCCCGCCATCTGCGCCCCTGGTGTGGACCACGTTAAGTTGAGTGTGTATGATTGAATATGTGTGTGTGTGTGTGTGTGTGTGTGTGGGTGGGTGTGTGTGTGTGTGTGTAGGTGTGTATGAGCATGAATTTGTCTGTATGTGTGTGAGTGAGTGATTGTGAGTGACTCTGAGTGAGTGTTTGTGTTTAGGAGTGTGTGTGTGTGTGTGTGTGTGTGTGTGTCTGCCCTCATGCTGCCGCAAATGGAGTACAGGGGGAGAAATGTCGAGTAGATTGGAGCAGCTGGTGGTTGGTCTGTGTCAGGAATTGAGAGCTGAAAGGCAGAGATTGGGACTCTGTATTCCCCAGTGAAGGGAAGCACAGATTCAGAATAAAATATTGCTCCCGAAAACAGCAAAAAAAAAATTCACATGTCAACCAACGGTGAAGTGCAAAAGCAGATACTGGAGTGTGTAGAGAACTGCCGTTTTCCCCAATTTTATGAGATCTTTGTGCGCATGGTAGTGTTCTGGGTGTGTATATATTTGGGTTTGCGCTCATGGGAGTTAGTGTCGAGGTGGGGTGGGGTGGGGCTGTGGGGGGCGTGCGGAAATAATCAGGAAAACGGAACTCGG
Organism: Albula glossodonta; assembly: GCA_019788955.1. Classification (NCBI taxonomy): domain Eukaryota; kingdom Metazoa; phylum Chordata; class Actinopteri; order Albuliformes; family Albulidae; genus Albula; species Albula glossodonta. The sequence goes on from JAFBMS010000123.1 coordinate 474,875, forward strand.
ATTGTTCTCAGTTATTAATTTTAATTGTCCTGTTTCTTTCTCACCAATGAACCACGGGGTGGCAAGGAATAGCAAGGGAGTGCTTAACAACGGCGCAAATTACAAACCAGGAGGGAATCCCGCCCCAGCCCCCCCCCCCCCCCCCCCCCCAAAAAAAAAAAAAACTTACGTTTCTGAAAGAACAATCCAGGCAGGTCCTCATCATTTTTTCAAATAACCTGCAATCCATTAGGGTAGAACCCCCAAGAAAGACAGACAGGGAGAACAGAAAGAGCACTGGGATAACGTGAGCAGGAACGGGCAAAATAATTCGGAAAAAGGGGGAAATGATACTAAAGAATGTAAAACTAACAACAGCATTACCACATTAATCTATATTTTTTTCCTTTTAATTTAGCCATTATAAAAATGTTCTGTGAATGTAGCCGGAGCATTAGCCCCCTCCTGCGCTATTATGCTGCCTGTCTGGTGTTGCAATTTCACACTTCACCGGCTCAGACAACCAGTCTACTTGCGTCTGCTTGCCCTAGATTTCACCTTATTTAGGTAATACACCAAAGAGTCGTTCACTAGACAGAGGACATTACACACAATATTCTGGATTTAAACATTTTATGTTATGTATATAACAGGATTTGCAATATATGTAAGCGTTATTTATTGCGCTCTTATATGTACAGTATAGTACGCATCCTTTGCTGATTCGCTCGTGTTGTCTACTAAAACACTTTGTTTGTATTTCTCATTTTGATTATTAGATACCCTTTATAATTCGCGTTTAGTGTCGGTGTAAAACAGCACGACGAAAACTTCTGACATTGAGTGATGGCTTTGCCGTGGACTAGCACACGGCATTGCGGGTTTTTTTTTTTTTTGTGTGTGGTCGGAAGGGCGCAGTCCTTGCGGGTTATTCTGGCTTCTACTACATCCGTAGTGGTGGTCTTAGAGATCACGTTTGAGCGACAAACGGTATGCCACTTACCCTCCGTCGGTTTATCATTTGTAATGCATGAACGACGGCATATTAAATTTAACAGCCAGACAGTGGAGTTAATATATAATTAATGTCTTGGAAGAATAAAAACAAACAGTTCAACGTACCGTTCCCAGTCTTTTGTCGCGGCCATTGTATGTGTGAGATATTAAATAATGTGGGGAAAAATGTAATAAATATGTACAACAACCGAGAGTAGGCCTATATATGATATTGCACGAACACACCATCTCTCAAGGAGGCCTAGTGAGATAACGTAGGTGGCCATGCAACCAGTTCGACCACAACACATGTACAGTATAATCTGCAACCTCAAACGGTCAATTATTTATTGTGTTGATGACAGATAGTGCAGAATAGGCAGATAAAAAGCCTGCCCGCTTCTGCAACACAACTCATTTTTCAAACGTTGACAAAAACAAAGTTAGTGAAAAAACTGGCGTGAATCCCCATTTGTATTTCACACAGATACACAACTAGCACACAAACAGTTATTAACGGAGAGGAAAATTACCACGATCTCACCCATACTGCATGATTGAGGTGTTCTTGACGTTCACTGTGACTGAGCTGTTCAAGGACGTGCTAAGCGAATAGTTAATAATGCGACTGCAACTGCGCATTTTCTTTCCGCGAGATTGGTGGGGCTACTGCGTTAAGTTTTGACCAGAACCCTCATGGCGTATGATAAACATCTCTCCAAACCACCCCCCAAACAACAAAAAAAGATCTGTTCTGTTATTTTTTGCGAAAATATTTAAAGATTTTTTCATCTGGAAGTTACGGTAAAAAATAAAAGCAAAATAAATTGCTTATCAGCAAGTAAAAGGCAGGCCAATACATGATGTGATAACCAATGTGCGAAATAATTGAAGTGATGCTTATTTATGTATTTTTGTTTGTTTTTTTATGTAATCTACTATCAGTGCTGCTTGCTGTGGTAATTATGTGTCTTAAGGTTTTTTCTACTACTAAGGGAATCAATTGCTTGCTATTTCCATCGGCGGTGGAAGGTGGCTGCAGTTTTTAGCTGGCAGCGATAATTGTGGAAGTGATAGCTTGTTTTTTTTTAAACGATGAAATGTTTATTGCACACCTGGAGATTTGTCAGCTTTGAATGTTTACTTGAGAGAACTGTGTTACAAGTCATCTGAATATACGTGAAGGTTTATTAAAAGCAATATATTATAATATGATATCACTGCATGGATTGTCAATAGCCCGATATTTTTTCGAACAAAGATAATTGTATCCGCCGAGAAAATTGGTAGGTTTTAAGAGAGACTTCTGGAGTTTGCTGCGCACAGAAGAATTTTTCTTCAAAAGAAGTTATGTCATAGGTCACTAGACGGGGGGTAAGGATTGGATTTCGTAAAGACGAACTTGGAAGTGTTTGAAAGTAACTGATTGAATAGTGCGTCAGCCTTTCAAATGCGGAATTGGATGTGACTTTAGATAACTACGAGTTTGAAGAACGTTAGGACTGATCCGGGGGGTAGGATTTTGTCTGAATGGGGTCAAAGCAAGAGTGGGTGAAAGATTTTAACACCTTTCTACTGAAAACAAAGCTTTGTTAAATATTGTTAGATTATTTTTCTAATACCAGCACATATTTAATTTTATATCGATTTATTAAAACGCAGAATACAGTTTGTGATATCATGAAATTGTGAAAATTTCTTGTATGGTTTCACACAGCAAAAATGTAACTGTTTTCGATGTTATACAAGTTATGTTACATTTGTGATGTTATACTGTATACTACATGTTATATATTTATTTATGTAATGTTATAAATACATAATTTATTTATTTATAACATTTTATAACATTACAGACAAAAAGTGCTGCAACAACTTGCTATAACAAACCTTGCTGTGACAAACAACATGTAAAATATATTAAGTAGTAAGCATACAAGTTTCTGTAACATCTTGATTTACGTCAGTACCGCCAATTTTTTTCTTTTCAGCGTCCGTTACACACACGGAGAAAGGAAACATTTGCGGTTAGGCAATTTTAGAAAGATTGGCGTCGCCATGGAAAGGCACCTAGCCGGGAACACCTATGGATCCGACATTATCCTGGCATGAGGGTACTGTGGCTGTAAGAGGCTAGCAATTTCCATCAGTACCTGGTCCCAAGTTTCCATATTTGCCTGTTTGTTCCCCTACTCCCAGCACCAAAACCCCCTTTTCGCCGTTTACCCCTGACTCACACACCTGGTCCCTTCAGTAGCCCAGCAGACAGTGTGACGGGACATTTATTTTCTTTAAAAAAATATTAAGAACATGGATTTTATCCGACTGTAGAAAGTTTGTACGAATTTGTCCTCACGTACTCAACAGTGGTTTATGCAGTAGTATTAAAAGAAACACGCACATGAAACAGAGAATTACTTGCTTCATCTGTATTTATTGTAGGCTATATTTAATTGCAGCTATATTTCCTTAATCCCCTTTGGCCTTGTTATCAGAAAAGGTGTTACAAAAACATCCTTCTTCTCTGAATCGTTCCAGAAACAAATGGCGATCTTTTTGGCATAACCTAGAGTTGCACATCCTTTTAATTAGCATTAGAATTTTTTTTATTATTCCTTTCGAGTTTTATTTGTGTATTGTCATTTCACAAATTGTGGTAGAATCAAATCCAGTCCCATCCCCTGCTGTCGTAGTTCAGTTTGAGTTTATTATATCCTACGGGGTAAATTCATTTGGCGTCTCGCAGTAACAGATAAAAACAGACACGTACCAAGAGACTTGCAGTGACAACAGCACATCCACAAAGCAGTCGCGCTTTTGAAAGAAGTGAATGTGCTCAGAGTTTAGTCTGTGATAAATTAATGGGGCCGTCTGGACTAATGAGGAGGAAGATGATGAAGAGGAGGAGGGCTGGGCAGAGGAGGGATGCCGTCATGCTGAGGCGCTGTGGCTTTCTGAGGGGCAGGGGCGGCAACAAAAAAGGGCACCTGCGCACCGTGGGGGCCCGCTTATTACCTTATACAAAGGGCAACCCCAGAGGGCACTTCATCACATTTCCTTCACTAGAAGGGCAACCAACTAGAGGGCACTTCATCAAGTTTTTTCATGCATACGGGGCACCCAGGACGGTACTTTTGTGGCATTCTTTTAACCACACGGACAAACGCCACCCACCCCACCCCAAGCATGCCAGTGCTGATGTGTGTGTGTGTGTGTGTGTGTGTGTGAGCTACAGCCTGGCGCTACCCTTTGACCTCCCATTCAAGTCTGTGGGTGTGCCGTAGCAGTCAGGGCGATTGGCCAATAAGGTTCTCAGCTTCAGCTCCCAGGTAGGGCACTGCCATTGTCCTCATGCGCTTCACCTGACCTGCCTCGGTGAACAGCCTCCTGTGCAAAGGTATTTTGTGTAAAAGTATAAGCTGGTAAGGGTGTCTGCTAAACACCTAAATGTTCTGTAATGCAGAGGCCAAGACTGTCTCTAACTTTAGTTTAGCAGGAGCTCATCGATGGAAGTGTGCCATTGAAGAAGACCTCTCTCTCTCGGTCTCTCTCTTTCACTCTCTCTCTCACACACACGCACACCGTTTGTACTCATTAGATTTACAGCAGATACTTTAAAGTGATTAAAGGTTAATTCACTCCTACGGCACTAACTGCCCTTGGCCACTCTATCCTCAAAGCTTTTGTTATCTGGCCAACTGGAAACAAACAGAACGGGCTGAACTTCACAAGCTGTGGTCAGGTTATGCATACCCTGTCTTAGAACGGCATGCGTCCAAACATGTTATAGCCAGAAAATGCTTTAAGCACGCAAGATCGCTGAGTTATTCAACTGTGTTGCGGTGGTATTCTACCTCATGAAGCCATCGCTGGTGTTAGAGTAACCTTGGGTCGTAATGGGTGGAATGAAGTTTCGTGGACCCCTTACAATGGAGCCTTATCTGAGCCAATCAGAAATGTCCGTCTCTCCACAGCCAATGAAGTCATTGCAACAAATCAGTCCATTATACTGCATGGTAGCTGCTATGATCATTGCAACGGTCTCTGCAAATGAAGCATATATGCAAGTGTGCGGCAGGGTACAGCTGATCCTCTCAGATCTGCCAGCATGCATTCATTCACATACTTTAGGTTCTAGACACATATATAACAGAAAATATGGTGACTTTTATGTAATTGTGGTTTTTGTGTTTGCCCAAGTATGCAAGTATGGATGACAGAGCCCAGCCGGAGATTGTAAGACCAGTGAAAGGGCATGGGGGGCTTGGCAGGGCTCCTTGGCAGTTTCTGTGAAACTGGACTGGCGTTGTTGGCTGTTTAACGGCAATGGCCGTGACTAGAACCCATCCAGCTGGGGTTTCTGTGGGTTTTTGTGGTGATTGAGGGATTGTTTCTTGCGAAACTTTGAACATAACACAAACACGCTCTCACATTGACATACTCTCTGCTACAGTGGTACACGCTCTCACACATCCAAACTCTCTTTGTGTCAATGACACACACACACACACACACTGTGTGTCTCAGTGACACACTCTCTCTGTCACGCACACACACACACACACACAGTCTCAGTAACACTCTCTCTCGCACATACACACACACACACACACTGTGTCTTAGTGTCTCTCTCTCGCACACACACACTCACACTCTGCGTCTCAGCAACTCACTCTCTCTCTCTCCCACACAAACACACACACACACTCACACTCTGCGTCTCAGCAACACACACTCTCTCTCACACACACACACACACACACACTGTCTGTGAGACTCCTGCAGGGAGGGTCTGAAGCACTGGGTAGGCTAGTCCACATCATTACCCCCCATTATGAGCAGCCTATTGACCCAGCCCTCCTCCAGCTCAGGGGGCCAGATTAGCCCTCGCTGCCTCTAATCTCCTGCCCCACCTTTTCTCTTCTCACTTCTTCAAAGGGCCGACTGCTTTCGCCCCAAGGAGTACGTGCAGAGAGCAACTCGGTCCCAATTTCAGTTCCTCCCTCTCACAATTTGACAACAGATTACGATCGCCACATTTCAGGAAAAATATGACCGAGCTGCATGTTTTTATTGTTTAATACGCATAAACATTTCTTTGTTGTTTCATACCCAGTAATGTTTTTATTGTTCCGCACACAATAATGTCGTCGTTCCTTTGAGTAACTGTCAAACTCACTATGGTTTGTAATTTGTGTGCTACCGCTTGTCATGGTCCAGTTCATTACTACGGTACAACAAAGCCAGACAGGTGCCTTTGCTGTGCGATGAATATTCCCCGCTGTCAGATAGCGCTGTGCTTCCTCCAAAAAAACCATGAACGTAAGTGTCATTTTACAACATTTTTAAATGCCATATCTGTGAGTGATGAATTCATGATAAGAGCGAGTGTAAGACAAGGAAACGTGGCGTTTAAAACGTACTGGTTGAGGTTTAGCATAAATCATTCTGCAGCTGGATTGAATTCGGGCCTTGCTGATTATTCCCTACGTGGTTCCCTCACCTCCTCTTTGCACCAAAATGGATAGATTTGGCTTGCATCCTGCTGTGCCTGGCCTACCTGAGACACCACCCCCCCCCCCCCCCAGCCCCAGAGAAAGGTGAACACCCCAAAAAACAACAACCCCAAAGCAGGACGATTGGTATTCTGTATGCACCTGCAGCTTTGTTGTTTTTTTATCCCCAGAAAAGAGAACAGAAATGTGCAAGGTAAAGACACACCCAATATAGCCTAGTTCCCAACCCCCCCCCCCCCTTTTACAGGACAGTGTTTACAGAAAAAAAAGATCCAAGAGCTTCTGAAATAACAAAAATGTGTGGCTGCCGTTTTTGGTGCTGCTGTTGGTGTTGGTGTTGTTGTTTTTGTTGTTGCTGCTGCTGTTTGTGGTTTTGATGGTTAGTGTTGGTCTCAGTGTTGGTGTTGTTATTGGTGTTGTTGCTGCTTTTGTTGTTTTTAGTGTTTTTGGTGTTAGTGTTGGTGTTGTTGCTGCTGTTGTTATTGGTGTTGTTGATGCTGTTGTTAGTGTTGGTGTTGTTATTGGTGTTGTTGCTGCTTTTGTTGTTAGTGTTGGTGTTGTTATTGGTGTTGTTGCTGCTGTTGTTATTGTTGGTGTTGTTATTGGTGTTGTTGCTGCTTTTGTTGTTAGTGTTGGTGTTGTTATTGGTGTTGTTGATGCTGTTGTTAGTGTTGGTGTTGTTATTGGTGTTGTTGCTGCTTTTGTTGTTAGTGTTGGTGTTGTTGATGCTGTTGTTGTTAGTGTTGGTGTTGTTATTGGTGTTGTTGTTAGTGTTGGTGTTGTTGCTGCTGTTTTTTGTTAGTGTTGGTGTTGTTGTTGGTGTTGTTGTTAGTGTTGGTGTTGTTATTGGTGTTGTTGCTGCTGTTGTTGTTAGTGTTGGTGTTGTTATTGGTGTTGTTGCTGCTTTTGTTGTTAGTGTTGGTGTTGTTGCTGCTGTTGTTGTTAGTGTCAGTATTGTTATTGGTGTTGTTGTTAGTGTTGGTGTTGTTATTGGTGTTGTTGCTGCTTTTGTTGTTAGTGTTGGTGTTGTTGCTGCTGTTGTTGTTAGTGTCAGTATTGTTATTGGTGTTGTTGTTAGTGTTGGTGTTGTTGTTGGTGTTGCTGTTTGTTTATTGCAGTATTACAGCCCATGTGTTTGGTGAGCACTGTTAGTCACTTTATGTATGTCTCTCTCAGGGCTAAACACTTTCAGTCAAAGTTTGTGTGGAAACGTTATCAGCTGTATGCCTCTCACAGGTATTTTTGCTGATACAGTATGTGGTGGAAACAGCTCTGCTTCCATTTTGAACAAATGCAGACCTTTGCCTTCAAGAGATTGTCAGCTGCTATTCTCCAGTCAGAGAGATGTGGCGATATATCTGCAAATGGCTCTTAAAGAGGAAATTAAAAGTGCCAGAAGAATATTTTCAGTATTACGTCTCACCCATGTTAAAATTTATTATTGTTATCTTAATATATTAAATTATGTATTCCATAGCAATCAGCTGAAAAAATTGTACAACTTTTTAGAACAAACTGTATGGAGGCAAAAGGGATGGATAGTCTTACCTGTGCCAGACATGACTTCAATCTGTTGGATTTCTAAACACAGAGATAATGTGCAAAGAACACAAACAGCGGTGGACAGCTTAGGGGTGGTTCTTTACATGTTCTTTTGTCTCTCCTGTGTGCAGTGACCAGGGTGGAGCATGTGCATAGTCGCAGCCAATGTCCAAGGGCCATGGCCTCTAGCTAGGCTAGCCCTTTTACAGAAGCTCAGTGTATTTGAACTAGAAGTAGCACAGTCACCTCACGTTTAAAATGAGTTTGACCCTGCCAACAACATTAGCCATTATCCAGACCACCGGGTACATATGTAACATGACTAAAACACTTATTCAAGCTAACTATGCTAACCAAAGCTAAAAATATAAATCCAGAGTATACACAATATGAACATAATCAGCAATGATAAGAAAATCACAGATATAAAGCACCATAAACCCAGTCTTGTAAATTGTCGTAATATTTCCAAAGCTTTTATAAAAAAGGAATACATTGAAGATTTATTGGCCATAGAACCAAGTGCACTTCATCACAGTTAAGGTCTGATTCTGAAATGCTTTGGTTTTCAGATCGTATAAGTCTGTTCCTCCTTTATTACATCAAGCGTGGCTAGAATTTGTTTAGGTGGATCCTCCTGTTGTTTTCCTGTTTACCTTTGTTAGTGTGGCGTGGTAGGGCTAGAGGGGTCCTCGTCTCCGCTGATCAGTAGTGTCCAGCATGTCAGGGCAGGTGGAGCTGGAAGTTTCAGCTTGGCTGACGTTTGCTGGGGTTGGACGTGCGGGACGCTCCAGTCACCATGGCAACATGGTTTCCCCACCCCCTGAGCCCTCGGCCCTTCCGATCCAGTGGCCCACCTCTCGTCAGCGGTCCTCCTGACTTGTCCTGAGTTCTTTTAGCTCTGTATCACATCCCATAGTTTGGAGTTTGTTGCACAATGATCCAATTACAAACTGTAATTGGAATGTCAGTGAGGGTTTGGCTATTTCAGCTGTAGATGTCCGTTTTCTGCCCCCCCCTCCTAACCCCATTTCCCGCACACTACAGTGTGTGGTCCTGATTGGCTTACAGATATGGCCAGCGCTGGGGGTGTTACTTAAAACTGGGCATGTACTACGTATAACTCATGACTTCTTTAAAACAGTACTGCCTTGTAGTACTTCACACTAATGGTAACAGGTGATATTACTTGTTATATTGCTTTTTGTTACCCTTATTATCCAATGTAAAAATAACTAAATAGGTTGTCAGCCTATGCTACAATCTCTATTCGCTCACTACAATACAAAATCTTTTTTTTTTATTATTTCAATGAGTGTAATGAACTTTTACATATGAATAGATAGACATGTCTTCACGTTAAACAGAAATAGGCTGCATAAAATAAATAAGCCTATTACTGGATTAGTAATCAATTAAGCCCTTTGACATAATTCTATACCTCCATTCATGGCATGTGTGAGGAACCAGTGTTAATGGAAAATACTCCCTCATATTCTTACATTTATTTCATCTTTGTTCATATGGAGAGTTACATTTTCATATTACCCATACAGTTTGTATATAGCTTATATATTATGACCAAGGAGTGCATTCTGTCTAGGAGGCACAAAAGGGCCAACTCTCAGCTTGGCCCGGTTTAGGACCCTGTGACCCCTCCATTGTTCAGATGAAGTAAGGTGAAAGTGTTACTTTTTTAGTGTAACATGATTACCTGACAGCACTGATTGGTTGGGCAGTCTTTAATATACCACCTTTCCAGTGTAAATTCTTTCTGTTTGGGTAGAGAGTTTTGCTAAAGTCTTTATTCTAGTTCTCTAAGACCTCGAGAGGCATTGAATGTTTAAGTGCATTAAAGCCGTACTATTTGTGTTCATTGCCGCAGTGATGGTTGAAATGAAGTTCCATGAACTCTGTGAGGGCGGAGTCACACACAGCTATCAGTAGTTAAGTTGTTTCAAGAAAGATGCCATAGCTAGTGCAGTCATTGGTCTACATCATCGAATCACTGGTACTGTATGTTAGCTCCTTTCAATCAGTAATTTGTGGTAATTTTCCTTGTCTGGGGTATGGGACTAAGTGTGGTCAGACAGTATGTGTGTACACCTGTATGCTTCACAGTGCCCTGCTATTGCAGGATAAATCTTACTGTACATAAGGGACTCACTGTAAAGCAGTTCCTCACAAACGTGGCGCTGCAGTAACCCTGTCTATGCTGGCTTTCAGTCCATCCAAACTTCCTATTAACCGAGGTTGTTGAAAGTATCTGTTCTCAGCTCAATCATGTAGTTCTAAAAGAGATTTGATCAGGTCTGGCTCGCCATGCCAATTTGGTTTGCTTGGAGCTCTTCATTTTCAAGACATGGTTTCGTTTCCATGACCAGGTGTCCACACATTCAGCATTTAGATCTTAGAAGGTCCGTCAGCTAATCGATACAACATGTAACTTTTGCCGAATTTGTCACAGCACATTATTAAAAGGTATCCATCAGTTATCAGCTGACTTTCTAAAAAGCAACCCATAAATGAATATATAATAGGCTATTCATTCTCTGAAACTTGAATATGGTTTTCTGTCAGGTTGTGGCATTAAGAGGAAATGCATGGAAATTAAAAGCATCTAATTTAAAATAATTAACAGCTCTTTACACTTATTACATACAGGAACTGTAATTAAATTTGGAAGGAAAGTCAGCACACATAATGTGCTGGAGGACCAGAGATGGGAGTATTACACAGTGTATCTGATGCGCAATTCAGGCAAGACAAAGGTTTCCTTCGGAATGTGTTTCACGTGTTCTAAAAAGATGCAAGTCCGTTTTGATTGAATTGCCTTTATAGAGGATAAATGCATTTGATTGGGTCAGCAACTTTGACCAGACACGCCTTGTGACATCAGAAAGGGTATTACAAGATTCATCAGAAGTCTGTCATTTAATTCTTTAATAATGACAATAGGTTTTACTTTTTTAAAATACAAATGTAAAAGACATTTGTAGAACAGGGTTACAATGGTTTGTCCAAATTACATGTTGGATGTATTGGAAATTTGTAAGTTGTTTCATTTCTATTATAGATTTTAGGTGGTCCATGAACTCCTGAAAATCGACTTCAGATGACGATGGAACAAATTTTTTTTCAGATATGGAGTTCTACTTAGAAGTATAGCCACATATACAACCTGAAGGCCACGGATTTTCATCTAATGTTATGACTATATCAGTACTTTTACTGTACGTACGAACGTATGAAGTTTTTTTGCACATCAGTATTACTTCGGGTGCCGAAACGTATCTAACAACAATAAAACACAAGTAAAATACATTTATGAAACAATCGCACGACCAAATCTGATCACAAACTGAACTTACACATATTTTCCTTCAATGCTTGGCATTTATCATTTTGAACGTGATCGAAGATCAAACATCAAGTACATTTTCAACGTGTGTACGCACATACCTGCGGAGACTCTAAACATAATTTATCAAACATATATTAGACTGTGTTTTCTCCATGGTGAGTAGCTTAAGCATCTTATTTAATTGATAAACATGAATCGAACACAAACCATTAGATGTATCAACCACTAAAGATATACCTTCTGATTGGCAAAAAAGAACATTTTCTGAATGACATGTAAAATGTGCTATCAGTATTATCACGTATTGATTAATTAGGGCCAATACCTTCTGCAGTTTATGGATTTTGATAGCTCGTGTCATTTGGTTGCCATTGTGCAGTCATGTCTGTCAATCAGTCAGTTTTAAAAATGTCCATTTGCAATGGTACCTGACCTTAGATGGGCAACAGAAGCATTGCAGAGACGGCCGTTATAGTCCGCTGTGCTTTGAATCTCAATGTATGAAACAGATAAGCTCGTGGTATTTAGGACTGTCCATTTTACCGACATTTTAACACAAAATTCTTTGATGTTTCAGAGTGTGCGATTTTACTTTCTGTGTCCTTAAACTTCCAAACCTGGCACGATTATGCAATTTGCATTTTTAAGCGTGTAGGAGTTTTGTGGGTAGAATCTTTGAACGCACACTCTTTGAACGCTGGCAGTTCGCGTCCAACTTTACATATTCTTTCACTGATTGATCTTACCTTGTATGAATACACAGTTGGGTGATTACTAAACTAATTTAAGGATTTCCCGTCCCGTACATGTAAGGCCTGAGCGCAATGTTTTACAAATCCACCATTTCAAATGAAGAGCTTTAACACGCATTGTCTTGTATATTTACTCTTAGCTTTCAGTTGTATGGGATGAAGAAAACTAGTTTTGCATTGATCTGTGTGCATTTCGTCCATTCCTCCAGGCAAAGTAATGCGCCCAGTGGGACATCTTTAAGGTCAAATGACAAAAGACCCTAAATGACTTTAAAGGTGCGAACTTTTCTGCTTCAAGTTCTGCAGATGAGAATCTAACATACAACTGAGAGTAAATCTTAAGTAAATATCAAATGTTTGCGTTGAAACAGTGCATGTGACGGACATATTTCTCTGCGCACCGCGGTCGTGATTTATCTTCTGTTTATGAACTCACTCATATTGGACACATTAAAATCACCCCATTGAACATATTTTGAAAATATCTACTGATGTCCCGAAGTATTAAACAAAATGGGAAATAATTGGTTATTAAAGGCATATGGGTGGAAAAAAACCCAATTACTATAAAATAACGCTGCAACGCGCCTGTCTGCTATACCATGGTCATCTCGTCTCAGAGTCTGCAGATGCCATGTAAGCAAACCCAAACGTCAATTATTCGAGGTTTTGTTTAAGATAGATTTTATCTTTGACTTTGCAGTACCGGTAGAAGAACTTGACATTCGGATGTGATTGTAAAGTGCAGTGGGTTCCGGGGTGAAATATTTTAATAACATTTTTAGCAATAGTTGCTTTCTTATTATTTTTAACTACGTGACACTGAACACAATGGTTGTGGCAGAAGGGGAGTAAACAGCTTTAAAAAAGAGTTTTAAATTCTTTACTCATGTTAGAGAAGTCATTCAGAACAGAGGCCCGTGTTTACTGGGATTCGGGGAGAGGCTTGTACAAGCGCTGGACGAGTAAAGTGCGGAGTCAATTGCTCATTAATACGCCTTTCATTAGTGTTTAAAATGAATCCATCAAATCCACCCATCAAGACGCCATTGTAAAGACTTGCTTGCTTTGCCATTACGTAACATCTGCTTCGCTGAATAAAGCGTTTGCTTCAACGTGCTCTCCGGGGACCCATTAAGTTGAGCTCCTTTTCCAACAATGTGGATAAATTCATCACTTTTCTGACACCCTCCCATATGCTAAGGAATTAAAAACTACTCTTGTTGGGGTTTAAATTGATTGTCTTTTACAACTCCTCGGCAGTTTGTGAAGAAAACATTAACTCAGTGTAACTGAAGGGTATTTTATTATGAAATTAACGACAATTTAATGACACATCAGCTTAACTGAAACAACTCTCCCAAAAGAAAGATGTTCCTCACCTCAGACAGTTGAAACGAGAAAGAGGGAGGGTGATGCCACGAACCAGAGCTCCTTTACAGACGACATTAATGAAGCGAAATATGCCTATGATAATTGCTTGTGTAGAGAATAATCAGAAAATCTAGAAATATTACCATATATAACGTTTAATATGACCAAATGTAGACACACCTGAAGCAGAGAGAGTGATCACTCAGGCGGAGACGTGCAACGATACTGAATTGAAAAATTAATTTAACTTTGGCCTACCTGACGCCACATGTCTTTTTCAAGAGCTAAAAGTACCTTAAAGTGAAGGTGGCTCTCTATCGCCTCGTGAAAGGAGAGACCATTCGAAATTAATGTTATGTATTTGCTGTTGACACATACTCCCAAGTAGCATTTTTTTCTTTTGGAATCTAATAGAGTCACCATTTAAAATGAGTTATTTGCCATGAAACAAAGAAGCGCCTATACTCTACAAAGAGGACCGTGTTTCTGTGTTTTAGAATGAGACAGGGAGAGGGAGTGAGGGGCACTGTATTCTTTAAAGAAGGCGTAAGCATTACTGAGACCGGCTGTCTCCGTATTATGACATATATGACATATTCTCAAGGGGAATATATTGGTCCACAGGTGTACAGGTATCCCTACTGAAGGAGTTGTAGAAATCAGTAAAATCGTTGAAGAGCTTTCATGGGCCAACGGTTCCTTAACACGCACCTGAATGAGGTTCCAGTGTTTCTGAAGTGATAAACTTGCCAGTGAAGCATTTTGCGGTCGTATCTGCACACGCCTTTCATATATCAACAAGTTTGTAAGTTGTTGATGAAGTGATTTGTAAATTAATAGCGATTAAAACACCCGACACAATGCGTAACGGGCATGTCAAAGTTAAAATCAGAAACCTATTTCAAGAATATATTTGTATGTACGATTTAACGAAAGCTTTCAAACGTTAAACATTTGGGTAAATGTTGAAACATCTTTTTTTTAAAAAAAATCTACACTGTTTGCTTTCCTGCATAGACATATTTAGCAACAATGTTGTACCATAAGTCTGAAATATTCCATATAAATGTGGATACTATGATTAGTGTAAAATCAAAAAAATCAAAAGGTTCTTTTTTTTACTTCGTGTAATAGTATCCAGTAACCGTAGCTACATGCGACAAGAAGGTATACGTGTGTTTTCTTTAGCAATTTTCGGATTCCCAACTATACAAGTACAAAGTTGAAGTCCCGCTCCATTTTTTTTTTATTTTTTTGCCATATTTTACAAAAATGTTAAACCACTTACATTCCAGATGTGATTCGTTTACTGTACATTAACTGTGAGAAGATTTAAAAAATGTTTTCCCACTTAAAATGCCCAACTTGTTGAGAGAGGTCAAGGTTAACCCATAGTTCAAACTTCAGTGAAGTAGGTTCTGTATCGCAAGGGGGTTCCAAGCTGAGGTTCAGTGGGACCCCTGAGGTCCATAGAGGCGCCCTTATTGGTCCTAAATAAAATGGAGAGCAAAAATATTTCCCCTCGTAAGATGTTGTTTTTACATTTCCAGTGTGAAATACTGCTCCGAAATGGCTTATATTTTGGAATGGGGTAAACCTGGCGCTCATGTTATTGCTATTAGAAACCAAGCTAACCATCAGGGTAAGGCTGAATCCCTGTACTTCAGCGTTTTGTATTTCTGAATAACCTCGCTGCATAAATGAAGAAGATAGATCAAATAAACAAATAAATGTTGAACTGTTGAGACAGTGCTCCTGAAAGAGTCTGTTAGCATTTCAAGAAGTTTTCTTTACTGAATCCTTCCCCGTTACTCGTTGACTGATGAGAGGTGATTTTAGCCACTTTAAATAAATGTTTTCCGATCACTTGCAAATTACATTGATATGTATATATCCCTAAAAGCTCAACCTGGGACTCTTAGCCCTTTTGCTAAATGAAATAACAATAGCATTGTTTATCCTGCTCACCATGACAATAGTCGTGTAACAGATTTCAGTAAACGATCTTAGTGTCACATCCTGTTTTACTGTCTTTGTTGAAGATGTTTGCATTTCGGCAAATTAACGACCAAATCCAGGTGAAATAATACCAGCCGTTAGCCACATGCTGTCCAGCATACCACAGTTAACATATCTACAGCCATACCGGGACAGAAAGTGAGCAAGATGAATGCCCTTAATTAAAATTATATCTCTATAGCTTTATTAATAGCTTATTGTCTGTGCCGGAAAAGTATATTGGATTGCATGCAACCATCAGACTCTTCATCTATTTTACAGTCCAAATTAAAAATGATCTCATTTGTCTTTATTACGTGTGTATTAATGAGCCTGTCATCTTAAATATCAGGGACTTTCATAGCGAAAATGTCCAATGTTTATTAATTCCTGTCATTTTTGTTTTTATTGAAGTATTTTGGTTTACATGTGTTATATATATGTATATGCACACAGGTTTGTCCATTAACTTTTGTTTGTCCACATACCACTGATATTTTGGTTCATAATCATTCCATTCTTATTGTTCGTTCATAAAAATAATATAAGTTTCTTTTTTATTATTGTTTTACGATTGTTTATTGTTTATAATGAAGCATCCCGGTGTCTGAAAAGTTCAGCTGATCGGTTCTTTATCGATACGATTTTTTCTCGAAATGACCAATGGAAAAAAAAAAACTGTCGCTATTAGAACTTGTGTTCACATGTGTTCAATTGCCCATGATATGTTTATTCTCTAGTAAGATCTTGCTGTACTACTAATATCAAATGTTAACAGTACGTAAAGTTGAAGACGCAAACATTTGTTGCTTCAGTGAGGTAGTACAGTCTCGGGAAATAAACATGGGAGTTACTATCCAGCTTGAAGTAGAAGAAATACCATTTTTTTTCTTCACTGTTGGCAAGAGGTCGGGGTGAAATTCCTGACTTGTAAGTTCTATATGCCAGTACACACTAATTTAGTACTCACTGGCTGAACTGAGGGTAAGCGTACATGGACGTAGAAATGCTAGGAGTTATGAAGTACATTGTGACGTTAATTGTTTTTAGGCTTTCTTTTACGATATTCGAAAATAATGATAAACAGTTTAATACACATGTTCATAAAGATGTTTATTACACGTGCTCATAATTAATTTTGTGGAATGTACCCACTACTTTTCAGTTGTTGAATCTCCTGCTGCATAAATTGTTATTCAAACCATGTTCCATCAAAAAAAAAATATATATATATATATTAATATTCTGATTGGTTTTAGTGCATTTCCATTAAATACAAATGGCAATCATCCATTGGCAATTTCATAAGCTTATCCTTACTTGAAGTTTCAGTTGTTGATGTCATTATTTTTAAAACATAACAAAATAAGAATACATTATATGTATCAAATATATCTATCACCTTTTTTGGTTATGCATAGGTTTTTTTAAGGGACGCCCTAGCCCACGATTCTAAACTAAATTTTAAAAAACGACAAAAAAGAAAAAACAAATAAAAACTTGGACTGTTGCCCGAAACATCTTTGTAACAGCAAAATCAATTAGGGCATGCTCAGTCGTAGGCGGGAACAACATTTTACCCTTTAAATTGTACAAAATAAACTGAAATGAATACTAGTTTTATACATGAAACAGGTAGCCAGGTAGTCTGTTTGTACACACGCTCATATTACACAACGCCGAGCACCAGATAAGTTACTCACTGACTTTATTAGGATCACATCAACATGGTTGCGTGACAAAAAGCGTTTGGAACCTGTCTGCCGAGGTTTATCCTCTTAGACCGTGCTTCTCTCCGCTTAAGCAGCAAATGCTGTGTGATTGAGTAGGGCGAAAGGGGAATCTGATGACAGGGCGTGTAGTAGAGTTTGGCGGTCAGTCTGCCGCTGCAGTCTTACCTACTTTACGACAACCACATCTAGTGCAAACGAGCACCCCATGCAAAAGAATAACTACGAGCTTTTGCTTTGTGTAGCCTGCGTTTACGACGCAGTTTTCAGTTGCTCAGAGAATCTGAGCAGCCTACTGTGTGCGCATGCACGGGGCATATGAGACAGGGTGTTAAAGTAGCAACCTAATTGGTGCGCATACCTACAGTATACAGGCACGATGGTCTGTTTCGGAAAAAATGTCCATATATTTATTTCGCATTTTCTTAAAAAGAACTTATGTTGTGCCGATGAAAGGCGTTCATAGTTTGCTATCAAAACTGCGGTCAACATCATTACTATCAAACCACAGCTCCAAAGAACTCATACCACGTGACAGGCAACGCTTTCTAATCCCTTTGAGAACCCGCAGAATGCAGCCTTTTATGTCTTGAAAAGAAAAAAAAAAACGGAATCTTGGGATTTTGTCAGCTAACTTTTAGGTACTTGTGCCAATAATCTCCTATGTTGATGCACTAAAGAGGTTTTAGTCGTCGGAAAAGCTACTGCAACTTTATACATTTACAGAGTTAAGATAAATTTTATTGCCACTAAGCGGGATAACCTGCGCCATCTTTTGACGTCATGAAGTTCGTCAGGAAGAACTTGGGGTATTCGGGTAAGGAGGAAAAAACTGTTCGAGTAAGATAATAGAACGCGCCTGCGCATGAAATGGAAACAAACGGGTTTTAGACAAATTCTTAATACTGTTTATATTTGAAGATGGGGGAGGAAGGCTACGTGGGGGCTGGGCAGAAACGATTGCAAACAATGAGAATATAGTGAAGTTTGTGGCGGTATGTCCTTTATGTTGACATAAGTGAGTCGAAAAATAGCTGTAAATATTACAAAGAGGAAATTGACTTTTTTCAGGTTAAAAATCCAACATATTACTCAGCATCATATTTAATGCAGTAACTTGTCCCAGTTGTTAAACGTATTAGACAGATTTGGCCTTTAACTTACCTATCACAAATTTACAGCAATATTAAGTGATGGGCATAATCTGGTAGTATCGTTTTACATTACTTTCCTTCTCACTCATAGCCTGATTCATAAGAGTAGACTTGAACAATCTAGAAGATCACTCTGTTTCCTTGTTCACTTAAAATTACTCTTAAGGCAAAATTGTATTAACTGAGAATGAACAAAACAAGGTATTAAAACAATGAACTCTATATAATTCATGGCTGTTAGTATATTGTATGAAACTAGGGAATTTAAAGCAATTGTATACAAGAAATTGCATGGAAATAAGCGTGTATTTATAACCTATATGTACGATCATACCTACAAGTATAGTAAATTCGGAATGCATTCTTATTTGCTCTGCTAGCTATGTTTTACCTCTGTAGTATATTGGAATTTACCGATGGGAAATGGGTGTTTCCTTTCTAGCGTGGACACACATGACATAGTCAGACTTGTAGCCTACGTGTTTGTTTTTGTGATGCTCCGCGCCTGCACCAGGCAGCGCGTGAGACAGAGGAGCATATCCATACTTACCCGCCAACTTCTACATACAACATTCCTGCTTCTCAAGTTTCAGAAAGTCTTCGGAAAGAATATAGATTCTTCCTTTACGTTTCTGTCAAAACTATACAGATGCACACTTGTTTTGTGCTTGCTCATTTTCTCTACAACCGAGAATGCAAAAGTGCAGTTCCTTATCGATTTAGAGTGCCGAAAGAAACACTAGTTAAAGTCGGCAACAAAACTTTCCCCTCCGTCTTTACGGGAACAAGATGCTAAGATGGCGCCTTCTCACTGTCAAGTTCAAGTCGATTGCCGACTCTTTTGCTGTGACATAACCGGGAGACTTAAGAGCAAAACGCCGTGGCCTGAAAAGGCAATTGCAATTCACAAATAACAATAATTCACTTCGTAGTTTTATCACGTTTCATGTTTTTAATTTCAGTCAAAATGTATGTTTCACATTTCCTCATAAATAGTTTGTAAAACAAACAAACCAACAAACAATAAGGCTACTTCCAAAAAGCACAAGGAACCTCAGTCTCCTTCCACTAAATTCCGAATAAGCCTGGTATCATTTGCCTCGAATGTGGCACAGAGACACAATTCATCAGTCAAATGTTTGCTCTTCAAGAATATCTTCGTGCGTGACCCATTTCCTTCAGAAAGTGTTACAACATCACATTCTAGCTGCGTTTATACATCAGAAATACATTCTGACACGACACCAGGTCATGTGATACCCAGGTGGTTAAAATAAAAGTTTATTTCTTCTTTAAATTAAGGTATAGAAAATAGTATATAAAACATATATTCAGTAAATCATTTAAATAAGCATTTTTAATATATCACTGTCACATACGAGGTACTTTTTTTACATTTTTTCTGAAAGTAGTGCTGGTGGTTTGAAATCATTTTCATAAGCACAATATATTTTGTATATGCATAAGATTCAATTCCTAAAAATAGGTTACAATGCAATGTTGTAACTCTTTGTGCCACGTTAATACATTTTCCTTCAGCCGACATAATATCTATTACTCTTCAGACTACTTATGTTCATACAAACACGTTTTTTTTTTCTCGAAAGCTTATTCACATAAAACAAGCAAATGTGTAATCAAACCGCTCTATTTGTAACACCACAGTACTTAAACACAAATAACACCCTCATTTTTCACATAAGAACTACATTTAAAACAATGCAAGCTGACAGACAAAAACTTTTTTTTTTATTTTAAAGTTACTGTGCTATGACAGTTTATTGTTGCTGATGCATACATTGAAACACTTACTTGCATCTACAAAGACATTGCTTGAACCATAAATTAATAGACGCCCATATTCGCTGATGCGTTAAGGTATCTGACACCCTAAATACTCATTTTGCTGTCACCTTTGTTTAGAATTTATGGCTGGCAGATATATGCTCTTGCATAACATGGATAAAAATGTGATCAGAGTGCAGCGGAGTAATGCAGATTTATGGCTGCTACGGGGTTACTCTAAACGCGTAATGAAGTGACGTTTGTACATATGAAGCATACCATCCGATGCCAAAAGTAAACTAAGGTACATTAACAACTTATTTAAACTAAAGTGAGAAGGAGATTGACAGAAAAAAAAAAAGTTTTCATGACAGTTCGTTAACCCACTAGATCAAATCAGCTTTACAAAATATGTTATACAGGTATATCAATGGCCTCACAGGATAGAACAGTGATGGTAAAAACAAAAACAGCATTATATAGACAAATGTCAATCCATAATATTTATATAATTGCTATTTTTTAGATCTAAATAAGACACATTTATTTTTTTAAAAAAGATACAATCGTAATATGTGAGCTTTAAATTTGATCATTTATAATGTTAAGCTGGTTATGACCCAAAACTGTACATCGTCTTGTTAGAAAACATTTCCATAAATATCATTTCAGCTGCGGAACTTACTCTGGTAATTAAATTACAAATTGATAAATATGGCATCATGGATATGTATTTACATAGTTATTAACAAAAGGCAACGGTATATTCAACGGTAACAATCGTAATGTAATACCACATTTCTCCACCTGAAACGGACTTTGACAACAGATTCGACCCCATCAAACAAGGAAAATACATTCACGAGTATATATTTATTTATTATTTATTCTTTTTTGTTCAAGTTCAAGACAAAGACTTTGGCACGTTTTTTAAGACTGTTTGAAGTTTTAACAATCAATTCAAAGGCGACATAAGCATCACCCTAATATAAAAGACCGTGAAAGATTTTTCCTTTTTCCATTATTTTTAAATAAAATTTTGAGAAAATACATAAAATGAAAAATAAAATAATTATCTGAAATCTGAAAACTACAAAAGGAAAAGCATTTTATTTATTTTTAGAAAGAATTATTTTATTATTTGTGTTTTGTTCAAACTTGGAATAAAAGTCAAATTTCGAATCCTGAGAAAGGAGGAGGCCTGCTTGTGGCTCGCGGACATGCTATCTGATCTCCTCACAAATGTTGTTCCAATCCCATTATGTACACCTTGGTGTGAGTGTTTTTTTTTTTAAAAGGTTCCTTAACCTTTTGGTCCACTTTGAGAACCTTCTTTTCTCAGTTTCAAACGTACCATTCATTAAAGTTGGGCGGAAGTCCGTCGCTGTGTGCTGAAGCGTTTTGTACGGTTGATGGGGGTGTTTTTGTCGGGTCTTCAGTGTTCGTAGACACTAGAGCTGGTGGCGTGGAGGACTCGTATCCAGAACTTGCGGCTGGAGAAGACTCTGAACCTTGTGACTCGTGCACCTACAGGAAAAAAAAACAAACTATTGGAATGATCTAATCATCTAGTGTTATATACAGCCAACTGGTGTTAAACGCAAACAAAAAGCATAACTGTTGCGTTTCTCACTGAACCTCTTGGAGTAATAAATGCTTGTTAGACAAGGACTAAATACATCTCTGCTAAAACCATTATAGCATTCATCCATTTTTTCCAATCTCATAAAAAATTTACCTCACTGACTTATTTATTGTTTTTTTGCCACTGGTTCCCTGAATGAACATACAAAAGGATTCATTAGAAAACAAATTCAGAGGGAGATAGAGGGATATATATCAACGTGGATGAAATTCCTTATTATTCGTTTTTGTGTCGGGCCTTGTGATTTGCAACGTTAGCACATTCGAATAAACTAGCAGGGTGCCGCAGTGTTACTTGTGCTTGCTCCTTGTCCTGCCCTTACCGAGGAAAATACTGCATTTGTAATATGTACAATACCCCCAGCAGATAAACAGTTAATTACCTTCATGTGTTTCCTGAGAGAGCTTGGGTGTGTGTACGACTTGTCGCACACTTTGCAGATGTATGGCTTGTCCGACGTGTGCACGTGCATGTGCTTTTTTCTGTCGCTGCTGTTCGCGAAGCGCCTGTCACAGCCGTCGAACTCGCACTTAAACGGCTTCTCACCTGCAAGATAAAGATGTACAGCGTAAATACACAATCAAGTCCATGCGTGGTGCCTCCGTGATCCACAAAGGGTTAATCAAATCCACTACAGTGGCCCATAATATTCGTATTATCTAGCCTACTACAGCTCCAGTAAGGAGTAAAATCATTCAACTGTTACACATGCTGTTTCCCTGAACAGCTCTAGACGTAGATATTCTTTCAGTTTTTAATAAATAAAAATTTGATCAAAGGTACGAAATTGAGGACGTAGTAAAATAATGAGGAATTTGTTCTGATAAATGAATAGCCAATTTCGGTCATTAATGCGGGAAATAAATTGCTCCTGTGTTGGTTTGGCACGAGTAGGTTCTATATTTCATGCATATACATTTCAACTGTGGGATATAGGATATAAATTAAGATTGTGTGTATTCAAGTCTGCTTGTGTCACTAAGAAGTGGAAAGTGACGACAGAAAAGACTCAAGTGTTAAAGATTTCACCAAACTTTCTAGAGGACTTAGTTTAACAGCTATTTCACACTACTGCTGTCTCTTGCTAATACACAAATTAGGGGACACGACAAAGCGATAGATTTGAGCAAATGTTGTGAAAAGAGCCTTTCAAATTAGCTAAGAGAAACAATCTTATATGTTAAAGCATATATTGTCCATATGGATATGCTAGGAACACAGGTTTATATTTATACATGTCTGTGTTTAATACTCTATGCACACCCTGAAAAACAACAACAACAACAACAACAAAACAATCCAGGCCTCAAATTACAGTCAGCAAACTACATAAAACCGTGTGTCAGCGTGGGTTTTATTTTACCAACATCGCTACATTAAATAATGCTGTTTTTACCTGTATGGGTTCTTTTGTGAATTTTCAGATTTTCCGATCTGGCAAATATTTTTCCACAGCCAGGGAAGGGGCAAGGGAATGGTTTCTCTCCGGTGTGCACTCTGATATGATTCACAAGTTTGTATTTGGCCTTAAAAGATTTCCCTTCTCGGGGACAATCCTCCCAGAAGCAAATGTGGTTACTTTGTTCGGGACCGCCAACGTGTTCCATGGAGACGTGGGTCACCATCTCATGCATTGTACTGAAAGTCCTGTCGCAAGTCTTTTTGGGTCGGTTCATCTGATTCTCGTCTATCCATTTACATGACATCTCTTGCTTAATGGGCTGCCTCATGTACCTAAAGAAAGCTCCGGGCGCGTGGTGCGGCGGAACGTTCATCCCCATATTCACGTTAATGGGATGGTTGTAATTGTGCAGCTGAGCTGTGCCATACGGATCCGTCCTAGGACTGGCAACTGGACGGTAAGGATCAGCTCTTCCAAAAATGTCCCCGCGTAAACCCAGATGCATTTGACTGTTGACTACATGTCCGCTCGGAGAAGTGTGGCTCACAGTCTGTTCGTGTAGCCCTGGAAACAGGAGGTGTCCCGGATTGTCCGAGATTCCAGGGGGTCCATGCAGACTCCCCGCAGAAGCCCCAAAGATCCCATGCTGGGCACCCGCAGCTGCGGACTCTGCAATGCCAGCGCCTCGGTTTCTGAACAAAAAGTCCCGAGTGGAATTGAACGCCCCACCGCCGTATGAGCCAACCTGTCCGCCGTGGTGGTGTCCGAGCGCAGCTGCGTATCCAGAGGCTTGTGGAGTGAAAGCGGAGGTTTGGCTGGAGGCGAGATCGTGAGTTACGGGGCTAAGTTTGAAAGCTGCCGAATGGGGGGAATCTCCAAAGGGATTCAGCCCCAGCCCCGCGTCTCTGTTACCTAGTTCATGGTGCCTTGGCGTTCCGAAGCCACCAACTCCTAGTGCCGAGAACTGAGGACCGCTGTCAAGAAGCATAGTCATGGGGAGCAGTTTACGAAGTGAAAAATGAGGGAAAAACAACAAATAAAGAAACCCAGACACACGATGTTGTGATCAACAGTGTTCAACTGCAAGTCACTTAGTTCGGGTGTGCTCGGAACTTAAATACAGGATTTAAAAAAGAACGAAAATGTAACTGAAATAACAATCCTTGTAACAGTAAACCGGGGGAGAAAAAAAACTCCGGTAACTAGGATCCTTGAGAAAGAGGATCAAACTTTCCCCCCCTCTCCAAGCGAACGATGTCCTTGGACTGATAAAGTCAATCACTCACTCCTTGCACATAAATGAACTCGGGAGGCTGTGCTACGTTACCCAATGAGAGGCCGGCTGCCTCCTTGGCACGTGACCGCAGAGCAGCGAGTTAATTGGCTAGATGTCTGTTGATTGGCACACTTGAGTATTGAAAATGGCAGCTCGTCTCAATGCATCAATCTGATTGGTCAGCCGAGGCATTATTTGCAGGTAAGGCTACTGGATATTAACACGCTTGAATAATTTTGTCTTGTTTGTTTCCAGTTATAAACACGCCAGCTGAATTGAAGCTTGTATAAATACTTTCAAAGTCAAAATTACATATCACTTACAATGCGTTTTTCCGTGTTTTGTTTTCGCTTCGAGTTGGAAATTCAGTGGTTAGGAATATCAAGTAAACTAATTTTATCCACAAAATATTGTTTTGAAATAGTAAATTGACCGTTAACCTTCGACATAACTAACCATAAAGTTGTATTCCATGTCCTTCGAATTTGTGTTCAAATACAATACAGTCAACATACCCCTTGTAAAGTCTGCAAGACAAGTTATAAAACTTCCTAGCCAAGTGAAATATTGGCAAGTTGAGAACAATAAAATGAGGAACTTTCAACACGCAAACGATGTTTTCAATCACTCAAATACCAACTTTTCTATAAGATGTGTCTTACCCTCATTTGTATACTGCTTACGACATGCTTTCAGGACTCCTACCACCGCATGGAACACAAATCCAAAATCCCTGAATTCAAATTTGCATAAAGTATTGAAACAAATTCAAAACCTTACGGATACAGTAAATTTGAAAATATAACACCTAAACAGACAATGTCACTCACCATAAGAGAATGTGTTTGGTTTTTTTTTTTTTTGGTTTGAATAGATGTTAATATGAATATCACTTTACTGTTTTTCTTAGTCCTGTGTATTTATTCATGTAATTATTTGCTTATTTGTAATGATTGCTAATTTTTTCTGGTTTTAATTTAGCGCGGCAGTGCGTATGTCTGGCATAGTTCCGAAATTTGGTGGCTTTCTTGCAGCCGCATGGGGTGGGGTGATGGGGGGGGGGGGGGGGGGGGGGATTTTTGTCAAAGCTCTGTAGGGCGTAGGACATAAGAATAAAAGACAGAAAGAAAGATGGCAGTAATTGTAATATCCTCAGATTTTTGCCAAGCCAAAAAAAAAGAACGTGCGCTATTGAGCGAGTTTCACAGGGTTGCCGCCGACTCTCTGCAGGACACATAAAATCTGATCAAGTTCAGAGACGCGTTGAGTACTTCAAGCAGCGCTTTATAACTCTGGGCCTTTCACGTCCCCCTTTCCCCCCGCAATCTGTCCCAGGAAGGAGTTCACATTCTTTATTTTAGAGATCTGCAAAAAAAGAAAAAGCGAACATTTTTTCAAATCAGACCCTTCGTTGCACATTAGTCCTGCACTACCTTGCATTCATTCCAACGACACATTCTGCGAAAATAGTATTATGTTGTGAGGTGAGTTAAATGTATTTTTATGAGGGGTCTAATGTTTAGACAACTGTGTACTTTTAAAATTTAACTGTAGTTTTGGTTCGGTAGAACGAGGCCACAGTCTAATTTAATAAGGGGCGTGGGAAGACCGTAGATTTAACACAAGACGCAAGGAGAATAGCAAAGTTTATCCGTTTATCAAGCAGAGACGCTACTTAATCACGTGTTTGGCCGACGTAAGAAAGGAAAAGGTGGCTCGTGTATTATTATTTATTAGGAGCTGTGTGTGCTGCAATCTTGTATCTTGCCAATTCTTAACTGCTATAATTGCTATTTAATTTGGTTGTTGGATTGTAAGGGGTTTTGCACAATTCTGCGTGGTTAATTTTAGATTTTTATTTATAATTTTAAATTATATTTATATGTAAGGTATACTTTCTGTTTTCCCTCCACCTACTTTCTCTCTCTCTGTATTTCTCACACACACACACACACACACATACACACACACACACACACACACACACACACACACACACACACACACACACACACACACACACATAAACACACACACGCGCGTGTGGAGAGAGGGGGAGAACATGCGAGTTTAACGATAAATATGCTTGGAAGTCTTAAAGCTTGCAATTTATGGCGACCTTCCTGAACTTTCACAAGTGACAGGCAGTTAAGTTTTCTTAACTTTTCCTCTTAGATATTTTATTAGCTTGTTGAGACGAAAGGACTCACTTGGGTTTTTATACTATGGTATGTTCCCAGTCAGGGTGTAGCAATAAAATAATTAACGACAAGAAGCACGTGTACTGTTGTCTCTATAACAAGAGGGCATAATTCAATTAGGTAATCAACTAACTATTCTGCTGTATTTGGGTTCTGAAGTCACCGACTATAGGGCAAACCTGAAGCCAGTGACCTTTGGCTCTAGAAAAAGGCCCCGCGTCTAGTTCCAGGTTACTGTCTTCACAAAATAATCTAAAGCAACTGTTGCTCTCAAAAGAGCCCAGCGCATATTATGGGATATCATAAACCAGCCTATTCTCCTGATGTTCTTGAATTTCAGAAGAATAAATTCCTCCAGATGTCTGGAATGTACCGGTCTTGCAAACAATAACTCTCGTTTTTCCTTTTTCTTTATCTCCAGTTTTTGACCTATTGCCTGACAGTGTATTTGTTAAGAAATTGTAGATAATAATGTCTTAAGCTTACTTGTTGTGCGTATTACTTTGTTACCGTGGCAAAAAAAATATTAATATTGGTTTTTGCTGCATTGATTATTTCACCTTATAGGTAGTATACCTCATCTTATACATTATTTGTGTCATACAGTAAATCAGCCTTGCGTCTAATCTTTGACTTTGACTGAAAAATTGTTAAAAAAAAAACAAAAAAAACAAAATGTGGTTTAATAAGTAAATGTCAAGTTTAAACTTTAATTTTTATGTGTACACTGCAATGCAGAAAAACAATACATGCAGAAAAGATATTTCTTTGATAAACTTACATTTTAGTAAATCTTTATAGAAAAAAAAAATCATTCCACAAAGAAGCATGTGTATTCCGTATGACAAATTTTCCATAATCAAAATGGCTTTTCATGGTTTGTTCTGTCTTACCTCCACATGATGAGCGATAGGACTAGTTACTAAAGAACTAAATACTTCCTCTGATACTACTATGTAGCCTTGCTATTATTGTTATTATTTTTGTACTGTAGTACTTGCAGTTTTAATATTATTGGCACAGTTTTTGATGATTAATGATTGCGATGTGTTCTATAGCTATGTCGTAACAAAGTAGCCCATGGGATCCTGTCAAGTTGTTTTTCTCAACGGTTTTTTAAAATTAATTAATTTTACTTTGTTGAAATCGACTGGATGTCGTCCATTGATGTATTGACCGTGATTTAAGAGCTATACACTTAAAATAATTATTATTCAGAATAAAATGTGAGGCATATTCTCCTAAAATGTGTTGATCCAGCATCCGCCGTCAAAACATTATTACCACGTAACGTAAGGACTTTTCTTAAACCCATTTCCTTTATATGTAAAAAGTTTCTTAGTGGTCAACAATAGTGTCCTGTTAATAAGATTCACTTCTCGGATTAACTATGCATTTTTTGACTACATATATCCGTAATTTCATTATCATTTATTGTTAATGCAAATTTAGTTTTTTTTTACCCCCCATCAGAAATGGCTTGGCCTTCGTCGTAAATGACGAGGAAATTATATGTTGCATCTACGTCTCTGTAAGAAAAGGAGCCCAATGCATGACTTTCCTTCATGCACGTACTCCACCATGTACATTTTGAAGATTCATCATTTGACAGCCCGACGTAGGCACTTGATATTTCACAAAACAGTCATACGTCTTTATTTCAAACACTTGAAAGGGTCCATTGACTTGAAGAATGTAAATCCGTGTACATTTGCTTTGGTATTTTGTCTCTGCAGTTTAAATTTTAAGAAACTGACCTTAATGTACCCTTGGAATGATGTTATTATTATTATTATTTTGTATTTACGGAAGGGTGTTTGGGCCTTCGGAAATTCTTTGGCTGGAGCATGCGCACGAGCCTCCAGAGATAGAGTGGAAATTGTATGTAATGCTGATAAACAGTGGCACGTTTTTCCCGTCTTATCCTCATTGTTAACGGCAAAAGTTACTCTTCTGCGGTTTGAATTTTAATCTGCCTGGGCATTACGCATCCACAATGGAAAATAACCTGTCATGAGGACGAGATATGGAATCGAAGTTACACCCAGGGTTTGCGCTTTAGAATGAATGAATGAATTAATGAATGAATGAATTTGTAAATAAATAAATAAGGGTATAGTTTTGAAGGAACAATACTCACTTATATAATCATAAAGTCTTTGAAATGGAAAAGACTCCACTGATCCCAAATAACAATGACACGAAGTGTTTGCGTGCAACACAGAGCTGTATTGTGGTTTTCAGTTGTCAAATTTACTTCAAAGGAAAGACTTTCCTCTCTTCCTAATCTGCACGTGACTTAATTCAAAACGTAAGAAATCAGTATGAGGTGCTACCTTTATAAATTCGCATGCTAACTGTATTTTCGAATTCCGTTTGTTTGAGCGGTCATAGAACTCCTTCATGTTTTCCTTACGGTACAGCTAGACAGCGCGGACTCTACAGGTTTATTTCTATGGAACTTCTCCTCAACAATTAACCCAATAGTTACCAAACTAAAATTAAATATTATGTAATGCACTCTATGGAGTTGTATCGAATCCGAACCAATTTTTATACCACTCAATAACCATAACGCCCAATTAAAAAAAAAATCTTGCAAAAATTTACAGATGAACTATCAATTATGTCTGATGGAGAAACAGGAAGATATTGTGTGCTGCCTGATTTGCATTTAAAGGGGGAGGTATAAATAGCTCACTGAAGTATTTTGGGAAGATGAATTACTCTGTGTTGTGATAATCTGAATAGGTTATTAGACTGGCATATGGTTATTGTGCTCCTGTTTTTTCTGCTCCTAATAAATTTGCTCATGTCTGACACATGCTTCATCTTCCAGGAACAGTTCGGTAAGGGCATTGTTGATATTTACTTTGAATTTTTACGATTATTCTTCCACATAATTTGAATCAATGGGTCTTTATTCTCCTGAACCAGTATCCAGTGAAATTAATGATATTTCTGTGTGTTACTATCCACACGTATGCCTTCAAGAGTATTTTTATGCTGTAGAGATTATATGCTGTAGGGTTACATAAGCAGGAATGTGTGGTGTTGAAATTTTAAATCGTTCTTGGACGTGGTGTATCTGCCAGTCAGGATCGGAAGCATCTTTGACTTCTATTGCATGATTTATTCAAAATGTCTGACTCTTAAGGGATAAGGTGCAAAAGCAGAGCAATGGGTGTGGCGCTAGGCTAACAGTGCTACCGATACCAAAAGGACACACATGACTAAGGTGTCAACCTGTGACTCCCCCACCTTCTGAAATAGGTATGATAATTATGAGTATTTTTCTCTTTTACTGTTCTGTTCACCCTCTCATTCATGAAAGTATCATGGGCAGGGAAACAAAACCGTGAAACTCTCTTGGTATTATGAAAGTTGCCCGCTGTCTCCCTTGGTTTCATCGGCGTGGGTCCAGGGCCTGCACCGTCCAGCTCACCTGTGTGGGTGTGTGTAGCACAGGTAAACGCAGGTCTTGGCACAGCATTTGCCCTGCAAGCTTCCTCAAGCCTGAAGAATGTCATTGTCATGCCGGAGACCTGCTTAGCAAAGTAGCATGCCAAAGGCCGGCGTTGAAAGCAGTGGTGAAAGATCACCTTTTTAATGATAGTTAAGGCTAACGGGCTCCTTGCAATACAGATAGGCCTACTGCAGTATTTGTGTCAATTGACTTCATTCTTAAACCCTACATGGTATTAGGCCTTTACGGTTACCACTTTCTGCACCTTTTTGTAAATAAACAACAGAGTTTACAGTGAGAGAAGAAGTATTACGATTCCACACACCCACACACACACACACACACACACACACGCATATATACATGCACACACACCATACCTCACTAGCACCCTTTCTTTTGATTACTTATTGAATAAATGCTGTATTGAATTCAGACACACAAACAAAAATAACTATTTTTCAAAGTGCAACTGAAGACTCTTTTTCCAGAGGTTGGCAAAAGTGGCATGATGGATAAAATCTGCTTTGGGAAAAGTCAAGCTATGATTACAGCTAAATATTACAGTGTTTCTGCCAAATATTCAGACTGTTTATGCATTTTGAGTCCATTTTTTACCTATCGAAGGGGATAGTTTTGGGCATGTGTGGTCACTATGGAGGAGACTAAGTACCTTTATGTATTTTGTGTTCTTACTATTTTTCATTCATTTTCCCATTTTTATCTATATATGTTCACACACAAATACACGCACTTGATTTTCATAGTGTTCCCATTCTAATATTCCCTGTGCGTATACACTGTAGTTTGTGCAAAATATGTTTTGTGATAATGTATAATGACAGTGCATACCTTCTAAACTTGGAGGACAATGAAATTAATTGCTTGAATATAACACAATAAGTTTTGGTCCCGGCCGTGTGTGGTTTTCCATTTCTGAAGTTGGTTATATTTCAGGTTTACACCCGAAACACAGGATTCAATCCAAGTGCAATGTATTTTATTATGATTTTTCATTATTTTTCTTATGGCTAAATCAGCTACCTCTTAAATCAAGTTGTTAAACAGTAATGACCTACATACTAATTAGTTAAAGTAACAATTTCAGCTAAATTGAATCCGAGCGCATTTTCACTCTTAAACTGCGCTTATATCGGAACCTCTTGCCTTCAGACTGACATCTACACCTGTATGATCACATATGGTCCTGTAAGGGATTTTAACCATTTCAATTTCCCCTTTTCTCTTCAGATATATTCTGATAAAAGTATTTGTAATTAGTTTTCAGTAAGTCCTATCTTTACAATCCACAAAGAAACAACCAATCAAACAAACAGGAATTAGTGATACATTCGCAGAAAAGGCATTGACAAACTTAAACATATATGTTATGTGTTGGAATACATTCATAATCGTCAGTCTACGAAAGTTCTGGTCACTGGTAGGGGATCAGCACGAGGAAACATACGAACTCCTATAGGCTCCATGAAAGATATTTCAAATGAAAAATTCTGTAACATTCAGTAAACTTATACTTTACGTGTTTGTATGTTACATACATGTTCATACATACATGTATGTATACACTGTATGTATGTATCTGCTGAATTTTCTCTGTTTTTGTGTAAATTCTTCGTGAACACGATATTAAATGCAATTTTAGAAAAATAAAAGCTATGCGAGAAGTGTGTTAAAGTCGAGGCCATGTGAATGTAGTTTGTTTGGCCTTGGAATAATTCGAAATGTATTTAGCAGAAACACTTAGCATTTAGCAGTAAATTTGCTTATGAAAGTCATGGCAGTATGCTCATTTTAGTTTCAGAAAAAGTTTACGTCGGTGATTTTTTCAGGTGAAGATAAAAACCCAAGTCATGTGTTGGATTTAGATTAGATTATAGATTATTAGATTAGATTAGAGTGTAATTTATAATAATGAGTTTGTTTTACAGAATAAGTATTACAGTATAGTATTACAGATGACTAAGTATAGAATGAAATGTTTGGTAAATGGAGACGCACACCTATGCAAGTGTTTAAAAACATAACCTTGATTAAGCATAGCTTTATTGTATTATTCAAAATTTTGTTGAATTTTCAAATAAATTAATTTTCAAATAAATTTGTATCACTTATTGCTTTTCGTCCGAAGTTTAATGAAGTCGTGTAGAAGCTCTTCACTGCTACACACGTCATGACACACATACGTACGTACATGTTTGCATACATACATACATACACATATAGAGAAAAAGAGAGAGGGAGATTGTTAGTTTTGATAGTTAAATGCCAGTCGATTTTTCTTGATTATACATTCTTAGAAAGAAATTAGGATATTTGAACTATAGCAGCACTGGCTATTTTAATGTAAGTCATTGTATTTCTGTCGTTTTAGTTTCCTCACGCTGCAATGATTAGCGTGGGCCTACAGTATCAATTTAGCCTATCTTGGTGGGCTAGTCGTTCGAACATCTTGGTTAAATTAAGTCATTGGTGCGACAGGGGAGAACAGCCTAATCGCCGAGGATTTGACAGAAAGCGTACAAGATCATCCGTGGTGACATAAACTTGGATGGTTAAAATTGTACGAATTTTGAAAATCATCTTTACAAGGAGAACTCAGGCGGCTTACACTTGCAGAGGCAAA
Organism: Albula glossodonta; assembly: GCA_019788955.1. Lineage (NCBI taxonomy): Eukaryota > Metazoa > Chordata > Actinopteri > Albuliformes > Albulidae > Albula > Albula glossodonta. The sequence goes on from JAFBMS010000123.1 coordinate 507,699, forward strand.
TTTAATGTCATCTCTAAGGCCGTCTTAAATGTGCTCCATTGCTTTTTTGTGATAGAAAATCTGTGACCTTAAACCACGCCCTTGCGAAGGACTTTATAAAACCGCGACATAGCCTGAACGTTTGCTGGCATCGCGTTTTATTCACGTTTTCCCTACAGTCGTGCCATTCCATAAGTATTTTTGAACGATGTGTACCAAGAAACAGCAGTGAATGCTCAAAATCGGGAAATGAGTCAGATTTTTCTAATACTAAGGAGAGAAGTCAAATATCCATTAAACTTTGGCAGTGTGTATTCGGTACATTTCAAAGAATTTTCTTCGCAATATTTGAAAACGGAGTCGTGCAGCGAACTCAGGCGTGTCCCTTTTAAAACAAACCAAGTTCCCGTCAATCATACCGAATTCCAACCAATCCCAAAGCGCTCCATTTTAAAAGCAAGTGTGCCTGCTGTGCTTTTATATTGCACCATGACCTGTTTCGAAGCATTTTTACTACTACGGTTATTGCCACAAATCAAGAGGGCAAAGTAAACGGCATGGGACTCGCACCAACTTTAACGAACTTGAGTATGGTTCCCGTTCCTTCTGCGAAGTTCAGGGTTAGGAATTCCACATGCAGATGATACACAGCGTGGATAATGGAAAGGCGATTTATAGGTAAATCTTAAAGCATAAGATAGGTGATTTTGCGAGTTCCACAGCCAAACTCACAACAAAACATGACAAGCCTGCCGAGGTTTGCTGGCTGCCCTCTTTCTTGCGTCTACCCTGGGGAGAGCAATACTGAACCCAGCGTGGCGCTGCCACCTTTGGCAGGAGAGCACATGGGACACCCCACTGGCAGTTCCTTAAAACTCTGCCCCTCGCTCAATTTAGGAGACTACCCCGAGACGAGGTCCAGTACATATGCTGACTATTCTGTTCCCCATCCTCCAGACTCGGGATACTCCTGCTACCGTTTAGAACAAACTCCTAGGGGCATTATCGGTGGAACAAATCTTTCCGGAGCAAGAATGCCACCAGTCACTGACCAACTCGCATCAAGAACCACCCAACATGGCGCAATTGGAAGGTATCGTGACCTTCCCGGCTATAGGGAAGGCAGAAGCCACGCAATTCTCACTACCTATCACGACCAGGCCCATGGCACCTCCGACGCCAGTCGAGATCTCGGCGGCCAAGTGATGCTGGGTTTGCCAGGGGATATTCTCTCAAGAACGCACTCTTACAACCAGGCACTCAGTGGCCCGAGGGGCGGTGGCCAACAGTTAGTCACCCAATTTCTGGATCTCTACAAGCCGCTTAATATGGCCATATCGCGGGGAGGTGACGCTTTTCTCAGGTACGCCAGGCAAGACCTGAAACGCGAGCTGGTCTGTAAGTGGATCGGCGGCCAAGAGGGGGCCGGGAAGCAGCCATGCTCGAGGACGTTCGGGACCATGTATGAACTTGTGACCCACGTAACGGTGGAGCACGTTGGAGGACCCGAGCAATCTGAATACGTTTGCCACTGGCAGAGCTGTCCCAGAGAGGGGAAGCCATTCAAAGCCAAATACAAGTTGGTAAACCACGTCAGAGTCCACACTGGGGAAAAACCCTTCCCATGTCCCTTTCACGGCTGTGAGAAAGTTTTCGCAAGATCAGAAAATCTCAAGATCCACAAGAGAACGCATACAGGTTGGTGGTAATAATAATAATAATAATAATAATAACAATAATACTAATAATAACAATAATAATAATTGGGAAGTATATTGTTTACAACTGTTGAATATTCATCCAACACAAGAGTGAAGCTGGCAACAGATGGTTTTTACTTTTGTTCTTAACGCCCCAAGAAGTTTTTCCTTCACACGCTGCCAGATGAACCCTAATACTAAACTTTTGATTCGCAAACAAGAACGCTCCAGTTTCAAGGAAAATTAAAAAAAACATGCCAATTACAACGTTTTTACTGCGTTAGGTTGGAATAAACATTATTCTAAAGTGGGATAATTAAGGTTATTGTGTCATGCTTTTTACGGTAGCACAAACAAACAAAAAAGTTTGTGCTGAAAAATATACTTCTTACTTTAATTGAAGTATGGTATTTAAATTTTTCTTTTATTTTTTGTGCCGTTAATTACATGCAACTAAACGTTAAAGGGGTAAATTGCTAATTCCACTAAATAATTTCTATAGTAAAGTAACTTAAACAAAACACTTATGCCGTTTTAAAAAAGTTGATGAGAAACAGGCTTCTTCGATTTCAGAGTTTGAATCAGAGCTGGTTCACAGAATTTGTTTCACAAAGTGACCATATTATTTTTATTCGGTTACTTCAACCTGTAGGAGACCGTATCGTTGTGACCATTATATACCATCACGTTTATTCTCAATTTTAATTACAACAAAAAAGTAAATGATTTTGAAACAGAACTTCAGTTATATTTATCAGATAAAATTCAGTTAAAAGGCAATAGTAAGGTGCCTGATAAAAGAACCCAGTCGTCTAAAAATAGCATTATTGGAAGGATGGAGTGTCCTCTGGTGTATTTCAAAAATGAGAGCAGGCGGGATTGTTATTACTATTTGTTTAGCTCTCAATCCAAATCAGAGTTTGCTCAGTAAGTGCAGCACGGGACACTGGAGAGCTGTGACGTAGCAGTTACGCTTCGCGCAGCAGCAGCTCAGCGCGAGAGAACTCGTACTGTTTTACTGCGCTCCCGCAGGAACGTGACTGCAACTGCCGAGAGGCACGAGCACTGCATGTCTCTAAGTAGGCTACTACAAAACCGCACAAGCTTTATTTATGAACATTGACTGACAATGCAATTAAATATTTGACTGCATATACTCGCCAAGGGGCATATAACAAGAGCAGAAAAATTAAAGACAGTTCTGTGGAAGAATGAAGAAAAAAGGAACATGAAGGCCAAATCGCAAAGGGAATTTAGTGTCGTGATGTAGTGCATGAACTACATAAACTGAGAGATGAAAATGTAGGAATGAAGAAAGATTGGCCATGCGTTTCCTTGTAACAGCCACAGTGCTTGTTATTACTGAATAAAAGTCTTATTTCTCTCCACTAGAGCCATGATGTAAAATAGGTTCCTTGATTAAGTCGCAAAAGGTTGAAAATGTAACATCTGAAATGGTCATGTTGCCTTGCTAGCACACACGTGCGCACTTACTGTTTTGCGTTGCGTTTGCATTTAAACATTTGTACCTTCATTTTCCTATGAAGAATAATTTTTAAACATTTTTAACAATTGCATGCCGTAATTAAAGCAATATGGTCATTTCATTTGAACGTGAAAGCATTCTTTGAAGGTATAAATTTGGACAATTTGTGACAAAATGCAAAAACGTCTAGCTTCATCCAGACTAACTGCTATACGGTTTTATTTAAAAAAAACAGTAGCGTAGGCGTGTGTTCGGTTTCTGTGTGTAACCAGTTTGAAATTCGGCCTAGGATCAACGTTGAGTATATAACATGGATATGCAACACTCCTCGAGTAGGGCTTACTACTCAAAGTTTAGGCCAAAACGAATAGGTGTTGTTATTGTGAAATTGGGCCTAAAGTTTCTACGCAATGTAAGAGTAAAACTTTGTCATGTAATAATGACTAAATGGTGCTGTTGTAAGGTACTTGTACTGAATGTCTTTCATGAAATACAACAGGCATGTTGTGGTAGAAGATGCAATACCTGACAGCTGAACTGAGTTGGGAAGAAGATTCTTTGCAGTTCGGCTGAGCAGTAGCCACCATCAGTCACAGCGGAATTAGTTCTAGATTTCAGATTGAACAAACACCCTAAAATGGAATTTATGGCCCTAAATACAACACAGAGAAGCCCAATACATATCAGAACATGAATTAATTGCGAGAAGTGAAACATTCTACACGTTATGAGTCTCTTGTTTGTGGAATATTGAACAGAAGAAGACTTTGTGCTGCCAGACCTATGATTTGTGTTCTGAGCACAAAATACCCAAGTTGATCATTTTTTTTACCTTCACAGCAACGATTAACACAGTGGAAAAAGAGCTGCATGGCTCTCTTGGTATGGTGGTTTGAGGCTGAGGTAGGGCCGGTAATATACAGTGGAGCAGTAAAACATTATTAGAACCACATTCACGTGATAAATCAGGTGTTCAGCATGCAGGCTTTCAGTAATGTAGCCTTAATAAAGAGGGCAGGTGTCAAGGGTCATCTATATGTGTATGTTGAGAAAAAAGATCAACGAGAATTTTTCCACTCTCAATGTGCTTTTAGATTTGATGTAGACATTGACCCAGTGCTTCAAATTGTATAATTTTGAATGGTTTCTTATTCTGAAGATCATCACTTCCACACACACGCACACGCACTTTCTCTTATCCTCTATGGTTATGATTCAATCTACATTCGTCCTTAAATTTGACTTGAAATAAAATGCAAGCAGTTTTGTTTCTGTCATCCAGAGACAGGCTAGATCAACAATCACTAAAATTAATGAAAAAAGCTTTTTCAATCAGCTGGTAGCATGTTAATTCAGTTAACTTGTATTTAAGTTAAGGAAGAATGTTGATCGAATCCATGGTCAATATGTACTTATTCAGCCCACACTTCCTCTCATAACATTCGGCCATTTCTCCCTCCTTTGCACGTTTAGGTGAAAAGCCGTTTAAATGTGATTTCGAGGGCTGCAATCGGAGATTTGCAAACAGCAGTGACCGGAAGAAGCACTCTCACGTGCATTCCAGCGACAAACCTTACATATGTAAGATCAGAGGGTGCGAGAAGTGCTACACTCATCCCAGTTCTCTTCGCAAGCACATGAAGCTACATTGCAAGGCATTCGTGGCGAAAACCGACGAGGGGTGTGGCAATGACAGCGAGCACCTTGCAGAGGTCACGTCACCCGAAGTAACGGATCATCAAAGCGCAACCTCCCCTAATGCAACAGTGACGCGCACGTTGCCGCCTGCTTCCTCGCGAGACTCATTATCACCGAACATTCGAAATGGTTCTTCTTTGGGGCCACGCGCCCATCACTCATACGACAACAGTTTGGACTATTCGGCGCATAGGTCCCAGTCGCTCTTGGACCCCTTGCTGCTACAGAGAGGTCATTTTAGGACGGAGTCGGCAGAGTACTCATCTAACCAACCGGGCCACAGTTTCGGCCAAAGCCACAGGCCTTTTCAATGTGGGTCTCCTTTCCAAAAAAGTATCGTCAATGGATGGTACACTTGTTACAAAGGTTCGGAGTCTTTCTCACCAAAGCAGTGCAACAATAATATTTAACATTATTAATTATTGTACATACCAATAGGTGTTCCTCTTAAATGTTGGCATTTGTCTTGTGGTCATATTTTGTATATGCGGTGTTTTAAATGAATCGTTAGGGGTTATATATTCTGAGAAATTAAGACTTGCAAATTTGAATCATAATAAAAATTGACGCCTGGCTGTATTTAAGGTTGTCGTTGTGTAAATATCATTCGTGGAATTTAACGCATCAACGTGCAATTTGTGACCTATGAGCTTTAACTGTTGCATATTGCTATTTTTCCTGTTGTAATTAAATTGATCTGTGACCGTTTTTGATAATCTTTAACCCGTTTTCATTCACGTGCTGTAACGGCCCCCTCCCTTTGGGCCACTGCATTTTCACGTTTGTGAAAAAAATGAAGATATGTCTGCGTTTTTACGGTGAAATATCGATAACCATTATAAAATGGCTATTTGTGATGCCTTTTCTACATAAACAGAAACACATTAAACTAAATGGAATCGCGTGTATTTGTATTATATGTTCAGTGTCTTTCTGACAGATTAAACCTGGTAAAGTAGGTCTAAAATTAACCAGAAATTATTTAATATGAAAGGAAAATATCAGTCTACCAATATTTTAAGGCTAAAATTTGATGCTTGAGTCCACTAGAATCCCTCCTTGTATAGTCATATGTATTATGTCAATTGTGGGGAAGGATGGAACATGTATTTCACCGTGTTTGTAATTTAATGTAAAGAATAAATACATTAAAATAATGTTTTTTTTGGAATCGGTGCCCTTTTTACGTCGTGTTTTTGATCAACAACATTAACTCCTCGTTGACACTTGACAGCTTACTGTTTCATTTGCAGACAGTTGCAAGGTCACTGCAAATGATATTTCAAACCGTGGCGGCATTTTCTTTGTATTTTTATTGCATTTTTAAATAGGAAGGTATATATCAAAGCACTGTTTTTAAAAACAAAATCTTGCATTTTACATGCATTAAACGGTGAATGAAGCATTCAGTACTGACTGGGCTCTTGTTATTCTGTACGGTGTGCCCATTCGGCTGGGGTAGATGGGACTGCTGGTGTATCTGTTGGGGGCGCGTGACTAAGAAAAAAAAAACAATCTCCCCTTCCCCCATCCATATAATCTCGTATGTTAGTATTTCAGGCGTTTGTGTGTACGAATGTTATTTGGGTTCATCTGAGATCACAAGCTACAGTCTCCATGATAGGAATTAAGATATTTAATGAAAACCCTACTGTATGTACTGTAACATTAATTATGCATACAATATTTCATTAAAGTGTCTCAATTCTCTTTGATCAGAGACTGTGTGATTAAGTTCCATGCATTCTCAAAGAAAACGTAGTATAGTTCCATAGTGACGCCTCCCAGCTTCGGCACCCTATGTTTATTTAAGTATTACTAGATTTCAGTGGATTAATTCAGGTTTCCTGGAATTAAATTAGTACTTTAATGAAATACAATTAGTTAAGTCTGTAACAAGAGAACCGTGCTGGTTTCGGAAATACGCCATACTTTATGTGCTCACTCTACTCTTTTCAAAATAACCGTTTAATTTAATAGTGCGGTTCATTCAATTGCCTGCCAAACGGAACAATCAGGATGGAAAAATAACGTGTGAGTAGACTCGATTAGATATTTTCACAGAAAATCTGTTGCACATTAATCATTTGTACATTTACAGGTTTTTATATTTACGGAAATGATCATTACTGTCACCAGTTTGCTCCGAAAAAAGAATGACAATGTAATAGGGGAAACCAGGATAAGACGACAAAATAAACGATCTGTTTTTCAGACGTTTCATGGTACAAGCAAAGATGTCCTTTCTCAGAGCAAGGTTACCGAATCTTATTATAATTACTTCATTCCGAAATGAGACGAGTCATCTTGGGACATCGGGAATATGCGATTACAAGGACAACATTGTGTAATGTAGCATAGCACCTCTCATGGAATATGACGAAACATACAAGGCACCCGTAATGCAGTATTCATGAGAGACCAATTATGTTTCGTAAATCAGAGACTAGGGCTATCACTCAAACCTGTGAGTGCGCGCGCGTGCATCAGAGATGCGACCATTGACTATGTATTGTTATTGCTATTTATTATAATGATTTCTTGACAAGAGACATAAAACGTTTGTCACATGATAACAAGAACAAGGGTCAGCGTAACAGAATTACGGGTAATGCATCAATAATAACAGTAATGAAGCGTCTTGTCGAAAACAAGATGTAAGCGCAGGCCTTGACAGCGACACCATTGTGGTTTGCAAAACAATGGCTTGAAATCGACACAAAAAGTATAAATCAATACAATATCTCATACGTGATACCTATCAACGGTGTCTTGATAAAACAATACCTTACGCCAAGGGCTTCTGAAATGGTTTTGTTCTTATTGAACTTGATAAACTGAGTTATGTTTATTAGATAATATATTTAATATATTTATTTGACAAAACAGCACAATGCAGTCTCATGCACGACAATGCACATGTTTATTAAGTTGTCTTTTCTCAGAGAAATACAATTGTCGGTTTTTAAGAAAGTGGATGGCATAAAGACTTTGTGTCGCGAGCAAAGCATTTTGCTTGCAGTATTGTTATTGCAATTTATTATAGTCTGGAGTCATAACTAGGGGCAGCCCCATAGTGACTTTGAGAACCTGTTATCGATTCCCGAGGAGGCTGCAAAGCGCTTACAAAGGATCACAGAGACACCTGGTCTACATTATGGCAGCATGGTGCACGCGGCTGGGCCTCGGCTATCCTAGCGCTTCTTTAATACGCACATGGGCACAAGAGATCTAACGAAGTCGCAATCAGTATTTGATTGATTATGAGTATTGATTTTTTATTTATTTATTTTTTTACCTGCATCCAGCTTTAACACGCACCAAGTCCCCCACACCCACACGTGAATTGTAAACTGAATGCGTAGAAGCCCGTTTTTGTTTGTTTTTCACATAGGACTGCAGTGTATTAGAATTCGACTTCTGTAGGAACATATTTTCATAAAATTCAGCCGCGATGATTTGGAGTATGTCCATTTTTCATCTGAATGGATGATTTATATTTTTTTAGTCTGATGTATTTGTGGATAACACACTCAACAATTAAAATACTCTCAAAAAGACATTTCAGTGTTAAATGAAATATAATACAGTACACGTGACACCGCTTGGATGTACATAAACTCTGTTAGAGTTAAATTAACACTCAACATTGTATAGTGCAACAGAGTATATCACGTTTTCAGAAATTTATAGAGAGCTACAAAACCCAACACATCCGGAAGCCAAAAAAAAAAACAAAAAAAAAAAACATTTTATTAAGAACTGAAGTAATTACAGTTCATAATCTCTCTGAGTGAAAGGGTTCAATGCAATGTAAAAATGTTTTTTCATTTGGCCCTCAGATGTAACCTTTTTGGTGGTGTGTTGAAGTCCTCATAAAGGTCATATACGGACTGGTCTGCAGATGGTAATACAAAGAACCATCTGCAGGCATAATGGCGGCATAACACTTACTCCTCATCATTTCGAAATTGAAGGCCTTTCCCCCCACAGCTCCCTGTCTGAGTCACGAAGAGGCTTTCCAGCGAAGCAAAGACAAAAGAATACTATACAGCTCCACTGCATGTTACACATATCCATTATGGAGCATAATTTACAGTGTGCAAGCATTTGTGACACAGCTGTTTAATGTAAAACAAGGACGCGCATGTTGTGGTTCACAGGAGTTCCCTTGTCTATATCCCGGTAAGGCATGGTCCCATGAACCCCTCACCTCTCTTATTTCATATTCATCATCGTCAGATTTTAAAAATTTTAATTTTTTTGGCTTTGTGGTAGCTGGGAAATGGTATACTGACATCAATGTAACAGAAAAGCTGGGATTGCCGTGTATGAAGTGAGGTATGGATTTGCGTATCACAGCAGGTTCAGAGGGTTGGCATTCAATGGGTAGAACCTGTGAGAAAATGTAAATGCTTTTGAAATGTGAGAAACTTACATGAAAAATAGACGTGGAAAAGAATATCAGAAGTTAATATCTCTCAGATAATTTCAAAACTTTTTTTTAAAAAATGATGGTTGGAACAAGCTTATAAGAAGAATACTGAACATTGTTGTTTTCATATTGATTTTCTTTGCCTTGTGTACATTTTGTATTCAAAACTAAAAACCTTTATTGCTTAATTATTCTCATGTAGGGCTGAGGGGTGAGCAAAACACACTGATGTTGTGTCTCTTTCAGACAGATGTATGAAATCACATATTACAACAATATTCCATATAGATTCTCATGTCTGGTAAAACAAAAAAAAATTATGCATTAATTTGAGAACACAGTAGAGATTTACATTGTGACATTTCACCTGCATAAGTCATGGCAGCATGTTATATGAGAGGCCCATTCTCTAACAGAAAGTGTGCGGGTAATGCCGCAATATGACACAGGCATGTTTATGTGTTCACCCTGTGCGGTCTGTCCTGATTGATGTTGCTTTTTTGTTCTATTCCAATACAATGCCATGATTGGCTGTCCCGTAATAATGTTTAAGGGACCCTTTTAATCCTGGGCTGGTATGATAATAATATTACCCATTCATAGACTACCCTCCTAATTCACTCATCTTAAGATGAACACTCTGCAGCCCATAATCGCAGCCTACCTCAAAGGAACGAAATCCTGAAAATCAGAGTGGTTATAGTGTTGGCCCTTTAGCAGTAAACCGAAAGAGATGCAGTCAATTATCACAACTGACTGCATCTATTTGATTTCCTTCGGAATTAGACCATTCAATAGATGGAGTATGTGTGGGAGAAATATGATGTGACCTGATTACCAGTTTTTAGGATGGAAATGCTCTCATGTTTCGCTCATATGCCCCCTCCATAGCTGGCTAGCAGCCTTCAAAAAGGTCTACAGGATTATTTATTATCCACACTAAGATTGGCCACATCAGTTCACTGTGGATATTGTTCTTGTCTTTTTGCTGGAAATGTAGTAGGAGAGCTGAAGTGATCTTACGATAAGTGATTGTTCTGCGCAAATCTGCAAACCAAGGGAAAGCAACAATGCCATGAGTTTGGTCCGAAACTGTGTGAAGTAGTCTGTGCTTGGGCATCAATCGCGGTAAAACTGTGTGTTCTTTTTCAATTGAGAGCAATGCACTACCTCCTTGAGAGATATTAAAAACATTTAAATTCTATTATTATTTTTAAAAATATGTTAGGTTAGAGATAGGTCAGAATATATTTGGCCCTTCATTAAGTGAAATCTGGAGGGTTTGGGAACCGCTGTTCTATAAAAGATATCTCAATCTACAGGCAAACAAATAAGTACCCTGCTCAACTTAACTGTGCTTTGATTTTATATTTGCTTTCCAACATTTCAGGTTAAAATTTTGGCTTAAGCACAGTCTCTGTACTTGTATTTTTCCTAGATGTTTTCTGCAAAGGGTGATAAAATAACCATCCCTTTGATTAAAACCTAGGTACATGTACGTGTTCTGTATCCGTATTTTATTTCCACACACTTATTAGCTTTCAACTCAATAAACATGTCTATGTTGCAGTTGTATGAAACATCTAATTGTTCTCTATTACTGAAAGGCGTAGGTGATGCCTCCATCCGTAACAGCTGCTAAACAAATAACTAAGTGCCTGCTAAAGATTGTCCGTCTTGCCATCTGTGTGAAAATCTACCACGCAGTTTCACGCCAAGGAATATAAATAAGCAGGCAGTGGTCACAGCTGGAATTGGTACACGTGTTTGAACTGGAATTAATCAACTGTCCCCCTGGGCCTCCCAGAACCCGATCCAATCTAAACTTTGACCCCGCCTACTTATAAAAGATGCACACCTGATGCAGTAAACACACGTGTTTTGCATTTATATCAACGATTCGCATGGTTTTTCAACTGTCCTCAATCTGCAGGTTCCCTGATTCTGTAGGACAGAGCGAAGATGGGAACCAGAAGCAACAGGGCAGGGAGAGTGGGAAAAGAGGGTGATAAGCAGAGAAAGAAAGAGAGAGGGAAAGAGGGGGACAGAGAGATAGTGGGGCAAGCAGTTGTCATGAATGTTATGGAAATTGATTTTCGTGTTTGAATTTGCACCCTACTGTAGTTTCATGGCAGGCTATGTATGATTATTTCCTTTAGTACAGCCAAAAATGGATTCCGATTTTTCTCTGCCCAGTTTGGTCAAAGTTATTTTTCCCTCAGATTCATGAAACAGGAACCGATCTAGAATCTGTCATGTTTATGTATTGGAAATTTTGACTGTGATTCTAAAATGTGCTGCAGGAGCCTAGTGAAGGCTTGCTGTAGAATTAGCTAATGTGGGGTTTGTGTTAGTTTACACAATCTGTACTCTTTCCTGTATGTCTTAGCTTGACTGCCCTTGTAATAATCTCTAAATCGAATCTGCAAGATAAGAACAAAATCAGGACAGACCTTGAGTCCTTTGTTAACACTAAATAATACCCCTGTACGAAGTTTGCACTGTAGTTCAAGCATGCAGCAGGGAGTTAGATTTGAGTATGCTGACATGTTATGGTCCATAATAGCAGAGGTCTTTTGGCGCAATGTATTTGGAGACGCCCTATCTACAGCCCGGCCAATGACAGGCCAATGTCAGCCTGCAGTGCCCCCTGCCCCCCAGCTCTACGGCGCCCCCCAGTGCTCTGTGAACGCGGTCCTCCGTGTCTGCGTGCATTCCTTTCAACGTCCTCCATTTTTGAGGCATGTTTTCTGCCTAGCAACAGCAAGAGTTAGCGTCTCTCACCTAACTGTTTTACGCTACCACATCAGGTTCGGGTGCTGCGGCGCTTTCCAGTCTCTGAGGCTGAAAATTTTAGGGTATGTGTGTGTGTGTGTGTGTGTGTGTGTGTGTGTGTGTGAGATTGGGGAAGGTGAGGTTTAGAGGGTTTGAGCTCATTCAGGGGTTGGTTTGATGTGGTGCTGAAAATCACCTGGGTGGGCCAGCTTGGACAGTCTCTGTATATATGCGCCATTCACTGCGGTTCCCCACTGTTAATGGGTAGCTGCTATGTAAAGAACAGCTTTAGGTGTGTGTGTGTGTGTGTGTGTGTGTAGGGGTGGTGTGTGAGGGCGTGAGGGGTTTTAATTGCAAATGGAGTGTGATCTTAATTGGATTCCAGGAATTTTCCATCTTCCCTAGGTCAGGCCAGTAGTGTTGGTGCTCCTTGACTCCTTTTCCTTTTCATCTAGCCTGGTCGGCCTCACCCCCCTCCAACCCCCCACGTCCACCATCCCCTTCTCATCTGCCCCTCTCCCCCTGCTTGTGGCCATCTCGCTCTCTCTCTCTCTGTGACTTCCTTAGATTGGCCCCTTAATCTCTGAGCACCACTGGGCCCCTCACCTCCTAATGGTGCCCCCACCCCCACCCCCACCCCCAGCTCGTTGACCTTCAGCAGGTGCACTGGTCGGAGTCAGGTCCACTCCTCGCGCCAATGGTGTTTCACAGGCCACGCCCCCGTGCTGGTTCTGACCAATCGGTACCCACCCACCCTCTGCTCTGACTGACCCAACCGGCCACTGGTGGCACCTCAGTCTCTCTCTGTGGATTTGCGTTCGCCTCTTCAATCAGGATGCCACATTAAAAACATACAGCCGCAGAATGCATGAGCACACACATGCAGACGTGTGCAGACACGCGCGCACACACACAGCCACAAATATATATACTCTGCAAATCTGAAGAAAACTGTTTTATACTTGTGAACTACTGGAGAACAGCTGAAACTCACTTGATAATAAGGTAATAACTAAAGTAATAGTATCAGCCAATGGCGATAGATAATGGCAGCACCTAAACAGAATATAAAAAACTGTCCTGTATCCTTTTTATCTTCGCACTTGCCTCTCCTAATTTGTTCTCTCAAGTCACATAGTCACTTGAACACACAACATTTGTATAAATGGTGTTCATATTACAACTTGATTAAACGTTTTCGTAAATGTGTTGATATTTGGGAATAATCCCATGTTAATGTAAACACGATTGTCTTCCAACCATCACCCACAGATACCTGGATTTCCTAGAAGCTGAATTTGACAAGAAATGAGTCAGCAAGCATGAGATGACTTGAAACATTGTTCTGGGTCAAATAATTTTCAACTGGCAAAAGACGTATTTACAATTTTCAGACAATTTGCAACAATTTTCAAATTTGCCTTTTTTATAACTTTCTTTGTTAGTTTGCTGGCCTATAGCCTTGTGTGATTATATCTCTGACCCAGGGTCTGTACCCATGTGTGCATTCTCGTTTGGTGGTGAAGTTGATCGCTGACCCAGGTTGGGTTGATTTAAAAGGACCGCTCATTGCGATTCCCTGTTTCTGTTCGCTCCATCCCCGCAGTGCCAGCACGGACCTGCCTGGTTCACTGGGTAGCAGGGAAGAACAGTGGTGTGGCATAGTGGGTAGGGAGCGGGGCACGTAGCTCTGCGGAGGCCTACCTGATTCCCAGCAGAGCCTTTGCACCCCAGAGCAGCACGTTTCACCTGACACGCCTTGGTACCTGGCCCTATGAAAGCTTTCTAAGGCACTCTGTATACGGGATACCTGCAGTGTAAAAATGCACTGGGTACCTCTGTCTCATTTACTAGACTCTGAGCTGAGTTGTTGACTTCAGCATAAGCCCCCCCTCCCCCCAATACACACACACACACTCTGAGAGGCTTTCAAAATTCCCGTCACCAGTTCTCGCCCAAAAACCTGTCACCCGCCAACCAAGTTTCAGCAAGACGGGAGGGGAAAAAAGTAAAAAAAAACTCTTTTTTTCCTGCGTCTGATGTATTTTTGTCTTTTGATGCATTTCTAGTTTTCCAATTTCCCCCCGTGGACAAAGTTCTTAAAAAGACAGCTTTCTTTTTTTCACAACCTCCCCCCTTCGCTTTTCATTATCTATGCAATACATAAGAGATAGCACTGACAGTTTCTGATGATGTAGTCTCTGGGCAGCTAGGAAACATTAAAGATCTTTTTCCAGCCAATCAGCTGAGACATTACCCCACTGTCGACAATGGTTATCCAAGTGTCGGGATGCAACAACAGGTCGGCGGCAGCGGCGGCGGCCCCTCTCGAGTCAGAGGGCCGCGTTCATCGTGCGAGCAGCTTGGACCGCTGCATTTTCCACATGGGAAAAGGGGAATCCTTTTTTTTTTACCCCCACTATCCCTCAGAATCCAAGTCTCTTCAGGGGTTTTTTTCTTCTTTCGGTTGTTTGAAGACAAGTGACTTTCGCTGGCCTAAGCCTCTGAGGAGTAGTGCCATCCTTTTGAGTGGGGAGGGGGGTGACCACAGCTTTCTCTCTCTCCCTCTTCCCTCTGATCTGCCTCCCAGATCCGTGTCATTAGAGATCGACTGAGGCGGCTGCCTTAATGTCCTCCTCTGCTTGGCAAAGGCAGCTGGCAGCCCCGGAGTCCGTATTGAGTCCGGATGACTGTGCCATGGAAGATGGAATAAAATGAACCACATTTCAGTTGTCTAAGCCTTGTGTGTTTGTGTGTGTGTGTGTGTGTTTTACGCTGAATTACTTTCTGGATGATTATTATATTTTAAGAATTAGACTTTATTATTTAATGGTGATACTTAATGATTTACGTTAAATGGAATGCATTTTGAGCTCTTGAGAAAGAATGTTAAAGAGCCTTTGATCAAAACACCCAAAGAGAAGAAACCCTTAGATTTGACAAACATGGCACCAAGAAACCTCAAGAGCCTGTTGTCTTTGCTGTCTCTCAACACCATCAAATTCCATTAATAATAATTTGTAGTTGTTGTAAGATGTGGCATTTGATTTTTTTCTCTTTTTTTTCCCCCTTCTGAAAAAAAAAAAATCCTTAAATCTCATCTTTTGAGGGAGAGCTCAGAAAAAGAGAGAGAAATCGTGATCACATTGATCACAGTCCAGGGTTATTTCAAAGCAGGCGTGTAATCGCGAGTGTTTAATTTTATCTGTAGCAGGTTGCGTCGCGAGGGGAATGCGTAATCTACCCTGTGAACTCCACATCTGATGGAGGGGTACAGTTTCTGATCATATACCCCCCCCCCAAACCCCCCCACACCGAACTCTGTCCATCCTATGAGCGCTCTTACCGTTGACGTTCTGACGCTAACCCTCTTCCACTCTCATACGCTAAATTGACATGCGCTTGACATACGGGGGTCTTGCACGGTTTTTCGCTGGTGCCGTGTGCACGAGCGCTCAGGCCTGCAGGGCTACGGTCAAGCTAACAATAAGTTAGCGTCGCGGCGGTGATGCTGCTATTAACCTCTCAGCGCTACGCTAGCACCTCGGGGCCCCCGTCCTACGCTGATGGATAACACTGGGGTGGGCAGGGACCGAAGGAAGCGACCCAGGACTCCCCTTTGGGCTATTTCAATTACAGTTTGGGTAATCTGTCCCTTTTCCCTGGAGTGGATTTAGGTCCTTGACATTAATGGTAGGCAAATAAGATTTATTTCCGTTTCGCTGATCTCTGAGTGTGTTGAGGGTAGACCATTCTCCAGTCAGGGCTTGTAGCGTGGTCTTAAGTATGGAGATAAGCGCCTCTTCCATGTGAATTGTTTGTTTTTCCCAGTAAGCTGCAGCTCATCCAGTTACTCAGTTTTGCCCATGGAGGGAGGGGAGTTTGTGTGCTGTTGCCATCACTTGTCACGGTTAGTTCATCTAGTTTGAACTGGCTGTGGAAAGGCAAACCTTTCATTCCATGACTAATAACCAGTATATGGGAACGCAAGTATTAGCATCACTGGCCATCACTAATAATACATAGGAAGTAATATAATTTTTCAATCAGCGTAATAATGATAATTATCATTATCATAATCAGCATAATAATAATAAACATAATAATAATAAGAAGAAGATTTAGTTGACTCGAGTTGTTTTTGCGTATATCACACCTCAGGTTACACTCTTACTTGGAAAGTGATCCTGGGCTGGCAGAAGTATGAGTTGGCGATAGAGAGCTCCACTTTTAGCCAGCCAAGGCAACAGGCCTAGGGCCACGCCCCTGAAATTCAGCGTTTGAGAGATAAAGCGTACCTGCTATCTGTGTGTCTTTGGGTAAAGCGCACTGTGAATTTCCTGGTTCTGATGTGACTGTGGGCCTGCCGCCCTTCCTTGAATTTACACCAGCCTTGTCTCTGTCTTAACTTAAAACTCAGAATAGAATTTCTTGTCTGTAAACAATCAAACATTGAAAAGGAAAAATGGTTGAAAACACCAGGGTACAAATCTGTATTGCAAGAGCTGTTCCCGTGCTTTTTTCAAGTGTGAACAAGTATGTCCAGCTGAAAACTTTCCCAGCTCCCCAAAACTTTAACTCATAGCCTCTGTAGAGCATAAGGGTTATTCTGTCACAAATCAACCAATGTCCTCTAAGATGTACCACATGTTTTTGTAAAGTTTCTACTGTCTGTGTGATAAAAAAGCAAGCCTAAATTTAAGAGCCTAGTATTAATATTTTTTTGCATTATGTCCTTCTGAACCCAATGGTATATTTAATAATATGTTTATGTGTGCGTGTGTATATGTTTGGTGTGAAAATGTGTGTATGTGTGTGTGTATGAGTGTGTCAATTACTTTTTCAGAAAATGCTTATGAATTCTTCCAGCACCAGTAAAGATGTTGTCTGTTGTCTGCGGACAGTGATGGACTGGGAAGCACAGGTTGTCCTTTTAACGGTGACCTCCAGTGATTATATCTGTCCTGTCAGTGGCACCAAAATCAGACACTGCTGTGTTCTCTTCAAGATTCGCACTAATAACTCCTTGTTTTAGATGTACAGATAAAGGTGTGCAAAAAAAAGAAAGAAAATGAAAGAAAAGTCATTTTCAAACAGTGTCTTGAAAGGACAGAATGTATTTCCGAGAATTCCTTGAGCCCTGTTATTAACGTGGGATATAGCTGCAGTAATTACCTCTTCCATCCTCAGCCCAGCGCACATCTCGTACATTTCCATAAACCCGCATTATGGATGCAGGGAATGTCATGTATGATATTCCCACTGTTATGTAAGTGACAGAATTATGTAAGCGCCGACACGGGGTGGGAACAGGTTAAATATGAGAAAAGACACCGTGTATGAAAATCACAACGCAAGCGAACAAGGAAAAAAACGACATAAACTCATTTTTTGTTGACATAAAGGGAGCTAGCTCTTCTTTTTCTTTTTGACTGGAAACAAACACACAACAAGCGGACTGTCTCCATGATATTAAAGCTTTTTATCACTCAATGATTGCTCACATAATTGCATCAGTTTAGCAGTAATAACAGCTTTGTATGTCTTTTAATAAATGCCGTGATGGCTCAAAGCTTTTAGCCCTCCCGTTCAAGGTAGCTTTGAAGGTCACCGATTCCGCTTCACTATAAATACAGTGCTGTGGAGATATGCAAGACAATCACAATTTTACTGAGACTGAATATCAAACCAGATGGCAAGACGCATAGCCAGAGATTCCGTTTTCCTGACTGAGGGAGAGGAAACTGAAGCCAATAATGGAATATACTAAACATAAACAATCTTAGCAGCTTTTAACATGATCTGAAAAAAGAAGGAAGAGGCTAAAAATATGAGAAGTAACTGGAGTCAGTTGCATAGCCTTACAGTACTATATCAATGGTTTGATTCATCTAGAACAGACTGCTGACAAAAAAATGACAGGAAAAGGAGAATAATATCAAAAGTTTGTACCAAAAAACTCACTCTGGGTTTTGGATATCGTACTGAGAGCAGGAGAATTGTGGAAGGGGTGGTTTAACTGTACCAGTTTCAACTGCTTTCTCAATAAAGCTAGGTCAAAATCATACTAGTTTTGACTGTGGATTTGCCTTATTTGGAGACATTGCTACTTTTGCTTACAAGGCTCATAAAGATGATGCAAGGTTGATTAGGTTTGTTTACAAGAACATGGATGCCAGTTCCCTGTAGTCGGAGCAGTGTTACTGTTCTGTGCTGTTACTATCCCCATAAAGTTTACTTGATAGAGACCATTTTCCTTGGATCTGTCATCAGTGAATATTTTATTTCTTCTTCCTTTTTTCCTTTTCCTTTCCTTTGTCTTATTTTCTCCCCAAATCTCCTAACGTACCAAATATTTTATCAGACATTTGAAGTACTTCTGTGAGATCCAAGTTGAGCAGCGCTAACAGAAAGACGTTAGCTGTGCGCTGGATTGCACCCAGATTTTATAGGCTGGTGGTAATAACCAGAATGTGGGGCATTTTCACAAGGAGGATGTCACCTCACGGGGCTCTGCTTTGGCAGCGCTCATATTCTGTGTGTGGCAGAGTGCTAAAATGGTTAGGGAGCTGGGCTTGTAGCTCAGAGGTTACAGTGTAGTATAATGGTTAGGGAGCTGGGCTTGTAGCTCAGAGGTTACAGTGTAGTATAATGGTTAGGGAGCTGGGCTTGTAGCTCAGAGGTTACAGTGTACTATAATGGTTAGGGAGCTGGGCTTGTAGCTCAGAGGTTACAGTGTAGTATAATGGTTAGGGAGCTGGGCTTGTAGCTCAGAGGTTACAGTGTAGTGTAATGGTTAGGGAGCTGGGCTTGTAGCTCAGAGGTTACAGTATAGTATAATGGTTAGGGAGCTGGGCTTGTAGCCCAGACATTACAGTGTAGTATAATGGTTAGGGAGCTGGGCTTGTAGCCCAGACATTACAGTGTAGTATAATGGTTAGGGAGCTGGGCTTTTAGCTCAGAGGTTACAGTGTAGTATAATGGTTAGGGAGCTGAGCTTGTAGCTCAGAGGTTACAGTGTAGTATAATGGTTAGGGAGCTGAGCTTGTAGCCCAGACATTACAGTGTAGTATAATGGTTAGAGAGCTGGGCTTGTAGCCCAGACATTACAGTGTAGTATAATGGTTAGGGAGCTGGGCTTTTAGCTCAGAGGTTACAGTGTAGTATAATGGTTAGGGAGCTGAGCTTGTAGCTCAGAGGTTACAGTGTAGTATAATGGTTTGGGAGCTGAGCTTTTAGCTCAGAGGTTACAGTGTAGTGTAATGGTTAGGGAGCTGGGCTTTTAGCTCAGAGGTTACAGTGTAGTGTAATGGTTAGGGAGCTGGGCTTGTAGCTCAGAGGTTACAGTGTAGTATAATGGTTAGGGCGCTGGGCTTTTAGCTCAGAGGTTACAGTGTAGTATAATGGTTAGGGAGCTGGGCTTTTAGCTCAGAGGTTAAAGTGTAGTATAATGGTTAGGGAGCTGGGCTTTTAGCTCAGAGGTTATAGTGTAGTTTAATGGTTAGGGAGCTGGGCTTGTAGCTCAGAGGTTACAGTGTAGTGTAATGGTTAGGGAGCTGGGCTTGTAGCTCAGAGGTTACAGTGTAGAGTAATGGTTAGGGAGCTGGGCTTGTAGCTCACTGGTTACAGTGTAGTATTATGGATAGGGAGCTGGGCTTGTAGCTCAGAGGTTACAGTGTAGTGTAATGAATAGGGAGCTGGGCTTTTAGCTCAGAGGTTACTGTGTAGTATAATGGTTAGGGAGCTGGGCTTGTAGCTCAGAGGTTACAGTGTAGTATAATGGTTAGGGAGCTGGGCTTGTAGCTCAGAGGTTACAGTGTAGTATAATGGTTAGGGAGCTGGGCTTGTAGCTCAGAGGTTACAGTGTAGTGTAATGGTTAGGGAGCTGGGCTTGTAGCTCAGAGGTTACAGTGTAGTATAATGGTTAGGGAGCTGGGCTTGTAGCTCAGAGGTTACAGTGTAGAGTAATGGTTAGGGAGCTGGGCTTGTAGCTCAGAGGTTACAGTGTAGTATAATGGTTAGGGAGCTGGGCTTGTAGCTCAGAGGTTACAGTGTAGTATAATGGTTAGGGAGCTGGGCTTGTAGCTCAGAGGTTACAGTGTAGTGTAATGGTTAGAGAGCTTAGGCTATAAGTGGTCAAATGTAGAAAGGCATTTTTCATAGGAATTTGATTGGAACTCCAAGGGTAAACACTCCTATGGGCATAAAGGTAATGGCCATTAAACAGATCCTGGTGAAAATATGTTTACTTTCTTTAACCTGCAGGAATTTTGCTGCACTCTACATGGTTGAAGTATTTCAGATAATTATTAAACCAAGATCTGTAAAATGTAGTATATCTTAGAACCAAATGTAGCAATTTATCACACCAAAATATACCTGTGGAATGGTACATCCAACGCTTTTCCCGTGAGCTGGATATTCTTCCTTAACTCCAAAAACTGGATGAGTTTTTCATTTTACGTTAGTCTGTTGTATCATCGTTATTGTATTTTAGATTCCTGCCGATGGGTTTTGTCCATCCCAACAAAAGCGTTTCCCAAAAACTGTCCTGGCTAAAGCGTGCCTTCAAAGGGGATGGTGAATCAAACCCGGTGGCTAAAAACGGCTATAACACAGAACAGTCTTCGCATGGTTATGCCATTTCCACTGTTTTTACGCTGATTAAAAGGCTGCGGCGCGTGATTAGTTATCAAAACAAGAAGTAAACTACTTGGATAGAAGCTGCATCCTTTAATTGGATAGATGAAAGATGCAATTAGCTGCACTTGAGTCAAGAATGTCTCCTCTCTCTCTCAAGTCAACACGTCTTTCGATAATGGGAAGAAGAGGAAAATAGTGTTTTTTCATTCTTTGATTTTGTTTTTTTTTTTATTTTTCAGACTTAAAAATAATTGTTATTTTACGTCTGTTTACGTATCGTGTCTTTTGATCTTGTATTACCAAGTTCCAACGTATATGACCTTGCGTCTTAGAAACGGCAAATGTCCAAAGCACATGCTGATGAGAAGTGAAAGCCTGTAAATGCCGGAGATGGTGCGCGCTTCATAATGTTGAGCCGCATGCCAGGAGATAACATCTGTATAGTATTTACAAAGCAAATCAAAAACTCCCTCATGAATACCAGTCACATTTGGATATTCAGAAGTGTGAAATGCCTACGTTAACATCTATTAATGTTAATTTGGCAATTATCACGGCCAGAGCAGATCTCTCATTAGTCCTTGAGAAGTCCAATCAGAACCTGCTGTGAATATTTTGAGGGAAAAAAAACATTTCAAACATGTGCAAACATGTGTTACAGGATCGTGGCACGATACAGAACTTGTTGTCCGGAAGTCCCAAATGGAGCTGTCTAGGCCGGCTCAAACCAGCATAATGTCAAACCTCCAAAAAAAAAAAAAAAAAAAGAAATTCACCAATGCTTATTCACAAGCATATTCAGTTTGCAACTTCCCAACTTAACTCTCCCATAATAATAATAATAATAATAATAATAATGGCCCATGTCCCACAGCAGCCTTGGCATCCTAATGGGACCCAGGCGATTTTGTTCGTTCTCGTCAAGGGCATATGTGATTCACACCCATTTACAGCACACATTCATTGGAGTATTTCCTTTCATTGGAGACAGTCACAGATGTCATTTTAATGTGTTGCATACCCTTAAATACGATTGAAGTTTGTTTGATTGAATCTAGCCCGGTAACTTTCAGCCAATCAGGTGACTGCAGTCTGTCTTTGCCAGTATATACTTGGTGTTCTTGCTCCTCGTTCCTGGATGTTGTGAAATAGGCGAAGGTGTCTTCCTTTTAGTCAAGCACTCTCTGCCAGTTAGACGGACAGCATTGCTTTGCTTTGGAATACTGATTGTACTGTATTGATTGCTCTATTGATGAGTTATACAAGTCTGATAGGGTCTTGTAGTAGGTACTGTCAGCCCACCTACTCCGTCTGAATAATCCATGGCACTCTCGGCTACTGGCTGAACATAGGAGTGACAGAGGGACGCGCAGCATCCATCCTCAGCTGTGTGTGCATACAGATCACTGGCCTCTGGCCTTCTCACCTATTCAGCATCGTCATACCTATATCGCTCAAGAAATGCAGGCGGCGCTGGGATGCTACCTTATAGATTCAAGAACATAAGCTTTGTGCCAGCAGTAAAGAGAGGACTGAAAACATGCTCACCAGCTAAGATAATCAAGCTCACATGAGGGAGTTGCTACCTGGATAACGTAACTACACTGAAATAAGGAAAGTTGGAGCTCTTGGAGTTCAAAGCAGGAGGCACTTTTAATGAACCAATGACTCATTAAAAGTGTCTGCTGTTGTGAGCTCTGTGTGTTCAAACTTTATATTCTCAGGTTATCGCTCACAATGATATCCAGGTAAAGACTCCCTTATTCATTGTTCCTCAGAGAAAAAGGCCTGAAGTCCATCAAACATACATAGGCTGGTGTTCCGTTAGTAGGAGTTTCTTTTTTATATCAGCCTCTTTTAAGCTTTATGTAATTGTTATTTTGATTCGAGTTGATCAGAAAGTAAATCCAGTTGTCACACTAAGGTGCTGGCATCTTGGGTCCACAGACAGTCTCTGGAGTGTAGCATTGTCTTCTCTCTCACAACAAGAAAGCAGGGAAGTTGAAATTGGAGGGGATGATGGGATATTGACCACTGTGATGGTTGGAACCTTGCTGTGTGACCCCCCCTCCTACCCCCTACCACACTCCAAGGGAGGGCAGAATGTGGCCAAGAGAATGGTTCTCAACCCCCATATCTACCCCGCTGCCAGAGTCTGTGGAAGGTTCCAGAAGGTTCCTTCTGACCACCCTGCTGTTTGGCAGCCATTCTGCTGACCCATTGGAAACATGTCTGTCAAGGGTCTCATAGACCAAACACATATGGGCTACGCCAAGTGTACCCAACCCCCTCCCATCACCCCCCTGCTGGTAAGGAGAATATCGCCACCATGTTGGGGTACTTTTTCACTCTGAGTGGGAAAGAGAACCACCTGCCTCCCATCCAAGGAGCCTCCACATTTTTGTAAAAAGCTGCTCAAGTCTGAGGCAGGCCATTGACTCCAACAGCCATTCTGCTCAGCTGGACCCAAGAGAGTGTCCACTGTGGACTCAGTGAGGTCAGCCAGCAGTGTAAGTTCGGGCCCATTGACACTGGAGAAGTTTGTCTACTTTTATGAAGTCGACAGTTGCTATTTGTATTTTCGGTAGAATTCACACAACTGTGGGGATTTTTCATTGCGTGTTGCAAGAAAGGGTCAACTAAAGAGGGGATACTCTCTTGGCTAGTTTGTCGAGACGAGTACATGGTCAGAACCCTATGATAGAGAGAATGCATTTTCAAAAGGAGTGTTTTACACTACTCAATTTGGGGAGGGGTAGCCTTCCTATACTACCTGTGAAGTGTGGAAGGTCTCGTCCCAAATTGAGATCCTCCTGTTAAAAAAAAAAAGAAATTTGGTTTGTGTATGCGTTCAGCCACAGACACAAGCAGGTCGACGTACATTCTCAGAGCAAAGGCATATTGAGAAAATTCACCTGTGAACAGGTGCAGATTTAGTCTCAGAACGAAGCCAGTCATATCTAAGGAGATCTCAGCTGAGATCTCCAACATCTGGAAACAATGCTTCTTTGAGAAAATGGCTCGGATACGATCAAATGCACTCAGCGTCTTTAACGGTGTAAGAGATTCAATCAAAACAGACTGAAGTCCTTATCATATTCTATCTTAGAAGTAAAAGATTATATTGTAAAGAACATTTATGCTTGTCTCTGAAAAACTGTAACATACCCAAAGAAGATTATGTTGTAACGTAAAGCCTGTTTTGGCTGAATCGCATACTCCCTAAAACATAGTACTGTAGGTGCATGTTGCTGAATATTGCCTGCTGTCGATTGAACCGCTTTTCTCTGGAACCTTCCCATGACTGCCTGTTATTTGGGTTGCTCCTGATCACAGGCATTAACATGTTAAGTATCTGGCAGATAGTGTGAGTTGCACAGTCAGTGCCTTTACAAAATATACACTGGATATTTACTGATACAATTCAGTTGAGGAACAGGTAAAATAGCAGTGTGAAGCCATAATGAAGTACTTCCTATGGATACAACAACAGAACCACACCTGAGAACTGAACTAGCATGCTGTAAGTATCGTCTAAGCACCCTCAACCTCAAAGAGCCCCAGCTTCCCTAGATGTGTTGCCTCCCACCACTTATTAGACTTCATTGCCAGCATAGTGTTGGTTTGCAAGTCTGCTGTAGGTTTGAGGCGTTTCACAGCCTGTCGCTGGGGATGTGATCGCTAATGAAGACATCCAGATGAGAGATCTGTGGAGCAATGGCAGAGGCACATCTCTGAATTGAATTAGATGTATAGTGTACCATCAGTCTCAATGCATCCACATTGCTGAGAGTATTTTGGATAAATAAGAGGATGCTCAGAGTCATGCGTATATGCAGTTTTATGTGCAGTAATGACTGATAATAGACATAATGTAGGAATATTAAGTAAGACTTATGACGTTTGTGAAAAATAGTGTTGTTTGAACACATTGTTTCTATGCAGCATAATAATGATACAGAGACTCTGCTGTTAAATGGATGAGATATGCTTCACCCATACTCAGCACATGAAAAAATAAGAGATGAGACATGATCAAAAATTGTATCAATATTTGATTGCTTGAATATGTGTGGGCGTAGTTCTCAAAATACCAGCAGTGCAAATATTAGCCTCGGGTTTGATGGTTCGTTATTGGTTTATAATTCCTCAACAGCTGCTCTCAGAGTTGGGAGAAAAGGCTTAGGTCTCACTAAAGACTACATGTTAGGTATTTGGCAGATACACTTATCCAGCGCGATTACCCATCCCCCCTCCCCTATACAAAGCCAGAGCGGGGACAGGACTGCGTTGAAAACATAGTTTGAAAACACAGTTTGCCGCTTTGCGTGTTTGAAGTTGTGTGTGATGATGCGGGCAGAAACGCAGGCCGGTGCCAGCACATGCAAATTATACTTAAGCTGATAGCCCTGGTCCTTTATTTGCCGCTGGATGCATTGCGGTCATCCACAATTGTTTACCCAGACTTAGAGGCTGTGGTTCAACCCCTTCATTTAAAATGTTTATAGCTCGGGTATTTTAGACATATTTATGGGCGGCTAGTGCATTGTGGTGCCTTCTATTTATTTAATGTAATTGTTCTGTGAACAGAGGTAAAATAAACAGACGGACCAAACACAAGATTCTCCTTTTTCGTGGCGAAACAAAGGGGGACGTTTTCACCGCGGAAAGTAAATTCTTTTGAAGTGGAACTAATGATCTGAGGGATAGTTTTCGTTGTCCTAACAACGCAGCTGAATTGGAATGAGCCTCCCTTTTTGTTGAAGATATGTTTTCTTTCTTTCATTCAAAACTGATGATGATACTAGTTTCACGCCCTGTCCTCCCACATTGTCAGCTCAAAGTTTTTTTGTCGAAAAGTCTTTACTTGGAGACGCCGAGCACACGGCGGGTGACTCCTGGACTGTGACGTCAGCCTCGGCCTTCTGTCTAGTATTCTTTACGCTTTTTAATACCGTTACATTGAAAAGAAAATAATCTCACACCAAATCTTCCACTCCAACGCAATATGTGAATAGAACAACACCCCGACTCCTTTCGTTCCTTGTCCTTTTCTCCCCTTGATAAATAATGCAGTTATCACTTAAATGTAAAGACCTGTTTTAAACCGTAACTCATATTTATATAGTTAGCAAGGCCGCTATGTACCATGCTCGCTATTAGTGGCTTAATTGTTTGCAGTTCCAGAAATGCTAACGTTTTAATGAAAAGCCCACGGTTTTATTCGACTTTCAACACTCGCTCTAATGCATTGGATTGAAGTTATATCGACCTAAAAGAAACTTTATTTGCGTCCCAGCGGCTGAGACAGCCAAGTTCATCGTCTCTTATGATGTCGCTTCTTTAGCGTAGGCCTACATTTCTCACAAGGGTTTGGGCGTTACATTCCTTAATAGCTTTCTAGAACAGTATTTTAGGCATAATATTGGGCGATACATATACTTCCAACTAAGGGGAAATGCTGTTGAAATTATAAAATCTGATTTTATGAAAGTCAGTCAGTTTAAAATATTGGTCAAGTTAGCTGCCCCAAAGGACTTCCCGAGAGAAATGAATGTGGCCATTTTAGTCCTTCCAGACCTTTCACTCAAGAATCCGAGTTCAGAATGAGATATTTAATCACTTTCTTTGACGGCACCTTGGATTCACAACGTAATAAACTTTTGATCTTTAATTTAAGTCCGAGTAACTGAAGCATTTGAGTGTCGCCACAGGGGGAACGAGTTCAGGGAGCAGTCAGGAGAAGTGAACTTTTAAGAGGCTGAAGAGGGGGCTCAGTTACTCGCCCAGTGACCCAGGCCTGCTGACATTTAAGGCACAACTAATAAACCAAAAAAGAGAAACACGTTTTTAAAGATAATGTATATCGTCGTGAAATGTTTTGAGTCTGACACAATAATGAAAAACTCACACCATTAGTTGTTAAGCCTTCTGTTAATGTTTCATGGCCCTGTGACCAATAAAATGTAATCAAAGTGCAATGTTATTTAACCTCTGCACATGCAATATAATAAAACAGTCAAACGTTTTTTTTTTCTGAATTCATTTAAAGTTGTCTTTTTTGAATTTCACAATTTTATGTGCAAGCTGTGGGCTAGGATATTTAAATGTCATCATTCAGTGATAATATCCACGAGTTTTGGCTGTTCACTGGGTTTTTAGCGATATTACATGGTGAATACGAGCTTGGTGTAGCAACAACTGCAGTTATGATCTTTCACGTTAAAGCTGAAAATTGATAGAACACTGGAATTATTGTAGCAGTTCATGTTCTCAGATATCAACAGGTAGTCTATGTTTTCTATGGCTTTGCTTTGTGTCTCCTTGTACTTTCAAATACAACTGACGTGTCTTAATGAGGCTTTACAGCTCGCTGTGCGAAGAACCTCTTATTTTGCTTTTTATTAGAATTGGAAATATTACGAACAGACGTTCCAAAACGTCAAAACAAGGCTGCTTGTATGATATTGGTAACTTCTGAATGCAGACTAAAGCCAAGTTTGGGTTTTAAATGAGCGCGTAGTGCAGGGTACAACTACAGAGTACCAAAACTGAAATAATATTTGTTGTGGTTGTTATCAAAGTTGCATTTAGGCTGTTTTGAAATAATTGGGTTGTGTGGATATTTTAAGGCTCGCATGTTATATCAATAGTCGGTTATTTATATCAATTAAAGTACAGTACGGATATGTCTGCTACCCCTTGAGCTTTTCTTGCAAGGATAAACAGAATATCTTAGCTACCCAATTTAGGCATTTTTTGTGTGTGTGCGTGTCTTTATTTGGAGTAATAGCACATGCACATTCTACAGTAGTAGCCTTCATTCTCAGGCGTATCCTTTTTGTTAATGTGAAAGTTCGTATTGTGTAGGTAGTCTTCGTTTCATTAGCCTATTTGTGGGGAAATCTGATACAATGAAGAGTTTTGGCATAACTGTGATATATAGGCAATGTACTTATGTGTCAGTAAGTCGTCAGTGTTTTGGACAACAATTATAAACTAATATCTTGATAAGGCAATGACATGGCC
The DNA here is from genome assembly GCA_019788955.1 of Albula glossodonta. Taxonomy (NCBI): domain Eukaryota; kingdom Metazoa; phylum Chordata; class Actinopteri; order Albuliformes; family Albulidae; genus Albula; species Albula glossodonta. The sequence goes on from JAFBMS010000123.1 coordinate 535,444, forward strand.
ATATTATGAAGATATCATGATATCTTCGTAACATAAACGTTTATTTTCAGTTATTCTATGAAGACATGGAGATGTGCTGCAAGAGAAGGCTTTTTTAAATCGAATGCACAAGTTTTGACCTTGTAACGTGAACCTATCAGACATACGGTATAGGAATATGAAAAGCGCATTAGATGCACATATTCCCAAGTGACGTCTCGTGGTGTCATAGGCGGCTTGACAGCATCAAACACATTTTTTCTGCCTCCTACTCTGAACGTTTCCCAGACACAAGAACGTGTTGTTCTCGGCTGCTCATTAAAAGAGCATGCTCGCCAAGACGCCTGATAAACATGAACATTCAGAAGCGTCGCAGTTTTAAACAATTAGCTTATTTTGAACTCGCACTGCACAGTTTGGTGGTACCCTAGATGAATGTACTAAAACAGTCATTTCAATTTGACAACCATTAAAAAGCAGGTGATAAGGTTATTGGTTACACCCTCCACTGTACGGAGTGAAAGTAGATATCACTACTTAATGGGTGAATGCGCAGTATGGGTAAACCTACTGCGCATTCGCTCTTTTTGTGTGATTAGCATTTGCCTGGAATATGCCTGACAGCCCCAAACCCATAAGTCTGACCATCACTGTAATATTTAACACTGTGGTATTTTTCTACCGTCTCAAGTTCGGAATTGCGTCTTTGTACAACACGCGAGCGTGCATGTTGTTTCACTGCTGCCCTTAGTAAATGACTTTTGAAGCGCTTTGATCTTTTTCTTTTCATTTTTTAAACCGCCGTCGTGACGTTTCAAAAGCCGTGTGCTCTTTCACGAGCACACGTGGAGATGCCTTTTTCATTTTCAGCCTAATAAAATTGAGCATGAAATATTAAAAGCGCCTGTATTTCTTTGTGTGCCAACCCTAAGGAGAATTATAATGTTTCATGCCATGAAGGCTATAGGTATTCACTAAGACAAAACATCAACATTCTCCCTCATCAACCACACTTCAGGCGAAGTTGATTCTGCTCAGGACTCAATCAGAAAAAGAGTGCGTTCCCCTCACGAGAATCTCTCTCTATCCCATCACAGAGCTTGCGCGGCGTCTATTGGCGTAGGCAATCCATCCAGGTATCAAGCACGCTTTGTAGAATGTCGGTGAAAGTGATCGCGCGCCTCGAGAGCAGCACCGCTACAGTGCGTGATGTCACGCAGGGGAGGGTCCTTGGCCCTATGACTGGGGAAGCGGTGCATGATTTCTCACACAGAGGGAGAGAAAAAAAAAAACGAAATAAGGAGTACACTGAAGGTGCTCTCTGGCTGCGGAGGCAAAACACCATTGACGTGGAAATGAGCACGTTTTTCAGCGTTGATCTGGATATCTGTGATAGCAACACAGCGCTACGTGGAGTAACAAATTCCTGAACAATATTTTATTTATTTATGGGTTTATTTATTTATTTCATGCATTTAATGCAGTTTGCCATCCCGTGGTTGCATGACTGTGATATACAACCTAAAAGAAATTGGTAACAATTTAACAGTGTTCTGCAGTTAAACACCATCTTTTTCACACATCATATATATACATATATGTACATCATGTATATACAAACCCTATATATATATATATATATATATATATATATATATATATATATATACATACATACATAAATACAATTATATGATATATTTATTATATATTTAATTTTTTTATGTACCTATACAACATGTATTTAAAGTTTTGTGGGTTGATGTTGTTCCATGTACAAGAGTAGGAGGACTTGCGTGATGTTTGCATGTTTGCCTGGAAGTTGTAGAAATCCATTTGTTTGAAATCCTTTGGCGCGCATGTATTTTCTCCCGTCCGTGCACGCCATGCGGTATCTGCTTGTCATTGTCACCATGGCAGACGGAGGGATGGGAGAAGACGCTCGCGCCTTGCCAGTTGGCTGGAGGCTTCTCAGGCAGACTCAGCACGATTCTAATCTTAATCGTTCCAGACATACAGGTCACTGTCTTGGCTATCACAGTTGTTTTTCGCATTAAGACAAACTAAACCCCTTCTCTTTAATATATCAGCTGAGCTAATTTATTCACCAAGACTTCACGTTGAGATGGAGCGGAGGTTATGGCCTTGAAATCGCAGACTGTATTTGATTAATTTAATGCTATATAATGTGTATACCAATACATCACCTATAGGTTGTACGAAGTTGTTGATTTCGTAGTTGCTATTGTTTGTCTAGTTTATTTAATAATTATTATGATGATTATTATTATACAATAATAAAAAAAAAGAATTTTGCGATAGGCATTTTGGTGACCTACGCAAAAATCAGCCTACCTGAATTATTCAGATGTGCATCACACTTATATTGTGAATGTGTAACAAATGTTATCCACGTGCGTATATCATTTGATCATATGTTGTGGCATTTACTTCAGGGAGAATTGTCCGTTTTTGACCACTTCATACCATTATTCCTTAAAAGGAAGGCCGAGATCAATGCATAATCCAGATTCATACAGCATATTTACTTGAGTGTCACGCAAATGAGAAGACCAACGAGTTACTCAGAATCAAATTGAAACGTATATTTGGAGCAATAAACGTTGTAACTCGTTTGATCTGAAGTAAATTGTTGCAAAACTGGGTATAACTCAGACTTGTAATTTAAAATAGAAGTGAGTTACGTTCTTTCATTCGATTGAAGAGGTTGGAGTCAACGCTTGGTAATTTACAATCGGTGGAAATTGTTTGAGAAGAACACTATTTGCTTGGGCAATTAATCACGGCGACTTTTAGTGGTTCATGGTAATAGTCTTCAGAGCGTGGACAACTCCTTGGATAAAGGGTCCAAGCCGCGTATTTCTTTCTCTGTTCCAATGCAACGCCGCCAATGTTTCATTTAATTTGACCACTGGAGCTACATTTAGCTAATTCAATTAATCCAAACCATGATGCCTAAAAACATCAGTCCTTTCCGTTCAGATCGAAAACATTTAAAATGGTTGCGATGCCATTCCCAGGAAAAACATCTTAGAAACATTATGAAATAGGCTACAATTGACCACAAATAGCTACCACCAGTACAAGTAGAGTCATAGCAGTGTTAATGAAATGTCTCTTTAGATAAAAAATGAAAATAGGTATAAAATGTAATTAGAGAGCTTTCTTATAAAGATAGCTTATTGTTCGTAGTAGTTTGAATAACGTACTAAATGTCTCTGTTCCTTTTTACGTTAATTAGCCCGTGTATTATTTCAAAAGTGTCCTCCTCAATATTTAGGTCGTGATTTAACTGATAAGAAAATAATCGGTATCCTTACTGACATTGGTCGAGTGTTACAGTGATGTGCTTTATATTAGTCCATCTTAAACTAGGCCTAGATTGTATTAACTGATGTTGCTGAGGGAAGTAAGATACAGAAGGATGAAAGACTTTGAAACACTGTAAAGAGTCGCAGCATTTAATATCCAAAGCGGAATATACATGTTGCCTAGTTACCCAGGCCTCTTATTTTATGGTCACTTGCGGTAGCTATGAATCGCACGTTAGATGACCACTACTTTGCATAGTTGTTAAGTAAAAACAGATGCCCGAACAAGATATTTTATATTCACCAGTAGGTATCTCACACCGCGTATCTCTATATAAACTTAATGAATTTAATTGCGGCTGTTCCTTTGAAATCTTATGAGTTTAGCATTTATTAGGCCTAATCGTTATTCATGCAGGTGCCAGGAAGAAGTAATGGTCACATTGTCCACCAATGTTTGCATCATGTAATCATTTTAATTTATTTGTTCGTATTTTATATGTTCTTATGCGTTGGATGCTTGGACAGCAAAGTCTATAAATGGTACATTCGGAGTATAGCACCCCAAATAGCGAGAACTGGTTGCATTGTAGTCAATCTGTAAATATGTCTTAGCCCATTGTGTCTGTTTTCTCTTCCGCAAGCACCAGCATTATTGGAAAATAAAACGTGTTTGCTGTGCAGAATGCCTGTACGGGTGTTTCCAAAGCCTCGTTTAAGTGAAACAGGCTTTTGTTAGCCTGTTTATGTGATTAAAATGCATATATTTTTAAAATTGTGTACGATAGATAAACATCAAATGATTATGAACTCGGTGCGCCATATTCCTTACATCTTTCCTGCCCCACTTTAAATTCAGAATGAGCTTGCAGTGTGCCTTCAGAGGCAACGCGTTTATAAATATGCAGCGTTGTAGCCTTTGGTTATTACAGCACAAGGTTATGCTTCATGAACTGGTTAAATTGTACAGGCATTTGAAGTGTAACCGTCAGTTTACTTCGGTAGACTTGGTAGGCTAGTTCAATATCCACCTTTCTATTCCAACGAAAATCAACCGAATTTGCCAATCTGCCCGTGACCAAGACCGGTATATCAAGAGATCATTATTTGTGGGTCTTTTTTTAAAGAATGCCCTCAGTAAATTGCAAGGCAAGGACTCAAATACACTGCGGTCTTAAAAATTTATATTGAAAATGTTTTTGATCTCCTTGCCTACTGCAAACACTTTCAGCCGTCTACAGGTCTCCTAGCAACCACAAACAAAGGCAGAGCACATTTCGAGTTTCCCGCGGAGCGGCCGGTCAGACGGCCCCTTTGATCTTGGACTGGGAAAATAGCTGAGTGAGCATTACTGCCATTTTTCTGTCGTTTTCCCTCCAAAAATAGGTTTGGAACCGCCGACTCTTCATTTGTCCCAATAATCTACATTGCCTGTAATTCAACCGTTGCAGAATGGTCTATTTGAATGTTGAAGTTCTGAGAAAGTTCTATCTTCTTGTTTCTGCATAGCACCAGGAGAAGGCACCAAACTAAAGAAAAAAACTGTGGAGAATATGTGCAACAGGGAAAATGGTTAAAACAACAATTATGGCCATGCTGTTTTCATCCTTTTATACTGAAACAGAGTGTAATTAAAGCATGCAAGTCTGTCTGTACCTTAAAGCAGACAACAACTCCTTAATGATTACACACAACTCCACTCCCCTCCCCACCCCCAGTACCACCACCTCCAGTCCACCAAAGTAAAGCTTTGTGTTTTTTGATAGAGTTGGAACTACTTATCTCCTAAGAAACTACGGACGCCTGGAGCTAACAGACAAATAGTGGATCCGCTGTGCATTTTTGGGGTCAAAGGGTGCCGGCGGAGCCCTCCTGTTTGGAATTCGACAGAAATCAAGGCAGACTCACAAAAACATTTCGAGGTTTAGCGCTCACGGGGCCGAAGCATTTCTCATTGCCGCCCTGGCTGCGGAAACGTCTGGTCTCCCCCGGCTACTGCATGCATGTTTAAACTAGAGTGGGATGGACGAGCAGAATCTGAATCTTCATCTGAAATAATTTAAAATAAACCCCAAAACAGGATCTGAAATGACTGCAGCTCTTTTCCTGATTGTTTCCATGTAAATGTACACTAATGGGAGCTTCTGCTATAGTGAATGGGCTGTTTATATGACTGGTCAGCATTTGATAGATGCCCAAATCGTTTGTTTATATTTAGTACAGCTGTTCCCATACTGTCCCACATAGACCTGAGTCTGTAGTTGAAACAACGGTATAATATCTTTGAACAATACACATTTCCTCAACTTTATATCTACTGCAGCTAATCTTTTCTACTTTCTTCCCTCATACATGCAGATCAGTTGAGTACTGCTCTCTTGAGCTGCATGCAACTGAATAAGAAGAAACTCTCACAGGGTTGAGACATCACAGATCAATGATAAGAAGAGATTCAAAAATAATTGAAGGTTCCCATCCTCTTTTTGCCAGCAAGTACATACTATTTTATGTGAAATATTTGGTCCACGTCGTTCCATCTTTTAAGTGAGTAAAAAAAAAAGTACCTCTCTCATCAACGCAGGCTTATAGTCAGGTACAGTGCAAAATGATATGAGAATATGTATCTGAAGTAACTGTCCTTTTCATAGAGGGACCAAATATTCTTTTTGTGTTGAGGCCATTCATATTCTGGCACAGCTCTGTTTCATAACCATCATCCCAGAAAAATGAATGAATGTGCAAGAATATGATAATGCCAAAAGCAAACCAATGGAAGAAGATTCATGTCTATGCCAATTATGTGACATTAATGCAGCTATACTCACAGAGTTCATTTAACAGGGAAGTTTGTAGCAAGTGACTTAACGTAATATAAAGTTGGGCAAAGTTAAAGGGATTTTTCTGCTCATGCATGGTCACATAGTGCGTATTACACAAGCACAGCATTGCACAAGGTTGTGTTCTACACAAACAGACATTTATTCTGCGTTAATTTAGAGAATAACAACAACGACGAACACAATTGTCGTACAGAAGGAGAGGGGGTGAGGTGATATTCCTCAAACGCTCTCATTTGGGGTACAGGGGGAGGCTTCTAAAATGCCTGTCTTTGTGATTGGTGCCACACATTTTATTTTTAAAACGGAAAAAATCTGTTCAGGGACCCCAAGATTTCGAGACTATCAAGGGTGTCATTCGCAGAAAAGTGAGACAGAATTCCCACCCCCAATCCTTCTGTAGAATGGCGTGTTGTTTCCAAGATGAAAGGTGGGAGTGTGCCTTGGTCTAAAAAAAAAAAAAAAAAAGCGGTTGTATCCCATTGGAAAACTAACATTCCCACCTCCTACATAAGTTTGCCCCTCTTTGCCTTCCCTCTCTGTGTTTTTCCCTGTGTTTGCACCACATGTCCGCTAATCCCCTCTGTCCTTGTTAATATTCATCTTTGGAACTCGTTAAGTTAAGTCCCTGGCCCGAAGACTGAGAGATTTCCCATAACCCAACATCACAGCCTTCCCCTCCGCTGCGCCCCGCCATCCTCCACCTGCTCTCCATCTCCATGGCAGAGTGACGGTGACTCCCCACTTCCCCCCCCCCCCCCCCCACAAGAACAGCCATCCAAAAAGACAACAACATTAGCAAATACAGAGCAGTTAAGATCAGCCAGAGGTGAGCAAGGCTGGGCACAGCCCAGAGAGGAGGCACGGATAGAGAGAACAGGAGAGAGGAGGGGGAAAAGGTGCATGTGTGATGAGGATGAGCAGCAGACGGCAAGCGGCAAACGAGCGATTTCTGACTTAAAGCCATCCCCCAACTGTTAAAGGAGCAAGCGCAATGTGCTTCATTAATGAACCCCAAATTCAGTGCGTACCCATTCCCTCTATGCCACCTGTTCCGATATGCTCAACCCTGCGAAGGGGCTGCTGTCCTTGGATGTTTTCATTAAAGGGAGGGGGGAAGAAGGAGAGGAATCTTGGTGTCTATTTTTCCCTCTTTATTAAAGTCAGGGCGCTTCTCGCGAACGCATTCTTTGTTTGCCGATGCCAGTCCCCTACCGCTAAGCCGCAGAAGAGCCCCCGCCCGGCGGGGCTTTGAAGTGCTGGCGAGGTCAGGCTTTTACATTATGGTCTGCCGCTCGTGGCCCACGTCCGTCCCCTCCCTTGCTCCTCACGCAAATCCTTTCTCCACACAATGCATTTCGAATCAAAGCAGCGTCACCATAACACAGCCTTAGGAGACATTAAGCCATAGTACGTTACTTTCATGTATGATAGCTCGGCTCCTCGCGAGCTTTGATCTGCTTACTTTTTTAATACGTTATTAACAACACGCAGGCCGCGCGCCCGAACCCCAGCCGCTTCTCCCACCTCTGCTCTTCCTAATTATTTTGGTTTCGGCCCTGCGCGGCTGTGAGGTGAGCGGGAGACTGTGGAAGGATGGTGAAATTGAGAAGGGGGAAAAAAAAACACTCGCTGGACAAGACAACACAGCACAACAGTGGGCAGAAGAACAAGATTAGCTTTAGCGTTTTAGATTTTTTTTTTTTTGTCTTAAAAGTCTGACTACTTCTTTGTTTTTTAATTCATCGATCCATTCCCATCTCCTTTTTTTTAATCCAAACCCCAGAGAGAAGCATTTGGACTTCATCTATCCTGTCTGCTTCCTGTGCTTGTGTCCAATGAGCATTTTAGAAACAGAAGGTGTTGGGTTTAGCCCAAATTTGCCCTCCCCCCTCCTCCCTCCCCATCTCCACTCCCATGCGCCTTGCCCACATTAGCTATGGCGCTGGCGTGTCCCACTCATTACTCTAATGAATAATTCCAGTACCTCATTTTATTGTTAATGGCAACAGAGAGCAATATCATATCCAGCAAAATGCTGTCACATTTATCGGCATGGATTTTATTTTTTTGGGTAGTGGTGGGGGGTAAAATATTGGTAGTTTGAGTTGTTTACTTCTGAATTGCTTTTGGGGTTATTGCATGTGGTTTAGGATGGACAGGAATCTCCAGGCCAAAGAATCATTTGTCTTACGTCTTTGTTGCAGTGACAGTTTAGCAAGTATAATTGTAAAACATTATTTATGTGTATTTTGTAGAAAGAAAATGTGTGTGTGGGGGGGGGGGGGGGGGGGGGTGCAGTTGTGTGTGTGTGTGAGAGAGTGTGAGTGAGAGTGTGTGTGTGTGTGCAGTTGTATGTGTATGTGAGTGTGTGAGAGAGAGTGAGTGTGAGAAAAAGTGAATGTGTGCAGTTGTGTGTGTATGTGATAGTGTGAGTGTGAGAGAGTGTTTGTGCAGTTGTGTTTGTGTGAGTGTGTGAGAGAGAGTGTGTGTGTGTGCAGTTGTGTGTGTGTGTGTGTGAGTGTGTGTGCAGTTGTATGTATATATGAGTGTGTGAGAGAAAGAATGCGTGTGTGCAGTTATGTATATAAGAGTGAGAGTGTGTGTGTGCAGTTGCGTGTGTGTGTGTGTGAGAGTGTGCAGTTGTGTTTGTATGTAAGAGTGAGTGAGTGTATGAGAGAGTCTGAGTGTGTGAGAGTCTGAGTGTGTGTAGTTGTGCGTATGTGAGAATCTGTGTGTGTGAGTGTAAGTGTGTTTAGTTGTGTGTATGTGAGAGTTTGAGTGTGTGAGCGAGTGAGTGTGTGTGTATATGTGTGAGAGTGTAAGTGTGTGTGTGAGAGTGTAAGGGTGTGCAGTTGTGTGTATGTGAGAGTGTGAGTGTGTGAAAGGGTGAGTGAGTATGGCTGTGTGCTAATGTGAGAGTGAGTGTGTGCAGTTGTGTGTGTATGTGTGAGTGTGTGCAGTTGTGTGTGTATGTGAGAGTGTGTGCAGTTGTGTGTGTATGTGAGAGTGTGAGTGTGTGCAGTTGTGTGTGTGTGTATGTGTGCAGTTGTGTGTGTATGTGAGAGTGTGTGCAGTTGTGTGTGTATGTGAGAGTGTGAGTGTATGTGTGAGAGTGTAAGGGTGTACAGTTGTGTGTGTATGTGAGAGTGTGAGTGTGTGCAGTTGTGTGTGTATGTGAGAGTGTGAGTGTGTGCAGTTGTGTGTGTGTGAGAGTGTGTGCAGTTGTGTGTGTGTGAGAGTGTGAGTGTGTGCAGTTGTGTGTGTATGTGAGAGTGTGAGCGTGTGCAGTCGTGTGTGTGAGTGTGTGCAGTTGTGTGTGTATGTGAGAGTGTGAGTGTGTGCAGTTGTGTGTGTATGTGAGAGTGTGTGTACAGTTGTGTGTGTATGTGAGAGTGTGTGCAGTTGTGTGTGTATGTGAGAGTGTGAGTGTGTGCAGTTGTGTGTGTATGTGAGAGTGTGAGTGTGTGCAGTTGTGTGTATGTGAGAGTGTGAGTGTGTGCAGTTGTGTGTGTATGTGAGAGTGTGAGTGTGTGCAGTTGTGTGTGTATGTGAGAGTGTGAGTGCGTGCAGTTGTGTGTGTATGTGAGAGTGTGTGCAGTTGTGTGTGTATGTGAGAGTGTGAGTGTGTGCAGTTGTGTGTGTATGTGAGAGTGTGTGCAGTTGTGTGTGTATGTGAGAGTGTGAGTGTGTGCAGTTGTGTGTGTATGTGAGAGTGTGTGCAGTTGTGTGTGTATGTGAGAGTGTGAGTGTGTGCAGTTGTGTGTGTATGTGAGAGTGTGTGCAGTTGTGTGTGTATGTGAGAATGTGTGCAGTTGTGTGTGTATGTGAGAGTGTGAGTGTGTGCAGTTGTGTGTGTATGTGAGAGTGTGTGCAGTTGTGTGTGTATGTGAGAGTGTGAGTGTGTGCAGTTGTGTGTGTATGTGAGAGTGTGAGTGTGTGCAGTTGTGTGTGTATGTGTGAGTGTGTGCAGTTGTGTGTGTATGTGAGAGTGTGAGTGTGTGCAGTTGTGTGTGTATGTGAGAGTGTGAGTGTGTGCAGTTATGTGTGTATGTGAGAGTGTGAGTGTGTGCAGTTGTGTGTGTATGTGAGAGTGTGAGTGTGTGCAGTTGTGTGTGTATGTGAGAGTGAGAGTGTGTGCAGTTGTGTGTGTATGTGAGAGTGTGTGCAGTTGTGTGTGTATGTGAGAGTGTGTGCAGTTGTGTGTGTATGTGAGAGTGTGAGTGTGTGCAGTTGTGTGTGTATGTGAGAGTGTGAGTGTGTGCAGTTATGTGTGTATGTGAGAGTGTGAGTGTGTGCAGTTGTGTGTGTATGTGAGAGTGTGAGTGTGTGCAGTTGTGTGTGTATGTGAGAGTGTGAGTGTGTGCAGTTGTGTGTGTATGTGAGAGTGTGTGCAGTTGTGTGTGTATGTGAGAGTGTGTGCAGTTGTGTGTGTATGTGAGAGTGTGAGTGTGTGCAGTTGTGTGTGTATGTGAGAGTGTGTGCAGTTGTGTGTGTATGTGAGAGTGTGTGCAGTTGTGTGTGTATGTGAGAGTGTGTATTTCACATCCTCCCTTCCTCATTCTGATGAACTCAGTGTTTTTCCCTCAGGTTGGGACCGTAATGAAACAGCAGGCCCTAAGCAGGGATATTACGCCATGTTTATCGTGCTGTGCAGTTTATGCGTGTCTGATGTGAGATCACTTCTGCTGCCACTGCAGCACGCCCCGACATGTCTTTGCTGCCTCTTTATTTGTACCCACATATTCGGAGTCAGTCTGGGTGACCGAATGCTTGTTGGAGAGCATATGGAGAGTCCCAAACCCCAAGAACAGGGTTTCTTCCACCCCCAGGTCCTTCAGATCCAAAGCACTCACTGAAGGAAGCCCGCCAGGGCTGGGAACGACTTTTTCACAGAGATCAGCGGGAAGTTGGTGTTTTTCATACATATTTACGTTTATGTTTAAGACGTTTAGTGGAAGCTCTTCGAAAGCATGCTCAGAAAGGTGAGGAGAAGGAGGAGGTTATACATAACAGCCGAGTGACAGATGCTTGTGATTCTTCCATGAGCCATGGTGTTCTCTGTCGGGTGATTTTTTTAAAAAAAAAAAAAGATCATTTTTTTTGTAATCTTATTAAGTTCATGCTCATTTTAAATAGTTTTGAGGTTGACCAAATACACAAACACACACACACACATTTGCCATATTCTTCCTACAAAAAATGTAATTAAAAGGGTAAATGGATCTGAAAGGTAACTGACTTTTAGTGGTCACAAATACTTGGTGAAAGCCCTTAAAATATAAGCTGGCACCCACATCATTAAGAAGATGGGAGTCAGGTAAGAAGTCATCGATAAAAGCATTTAACCTTCCTAAACTCCTTTGTCGACATGGGTGTCAGCATTCAGGGTAACTGTTATGGTTACATGGCTCTCTGTCCTGCATAACTGGATAGTGTTTGACAAACATTTATGGGGTACATTTAATCAAGCACAAATAGCCTTTAAGATTGAATGTGATTCAATCAAAATATAATGAACAAAATAGTTGGACTCATAACTTCTTTTGAGTATGTTATATTTTATTGGAGACAAACAGACATGTCCTTTGGGGTGTGTTATTTACATTCTTAAAACAATAGTATATGCCTGGAAAGAGACTGAAGTCGATTTGGATTGAATCGCATGTTCCCTTTAAAGGACTATGTGCATGTGATTAAATTCAGTCATAGCTCTTCCTTTACTTGCTTTATTTCAAAACACCCCTGTAGATCCGTGAGAACTTTCTGTGAAACCCCGTGGCTGATAAAAATGCTCTGTCATAATGAAAGAATCGTTTTATTCTGAATATTGGTGCTAATATCATTGGCTAGATTCAATTTTTCAAACAAACTCGGTCTTTTATATTCTATTCTAAATTGAAAAGAACACATTCCTAAGGACATGTTTTTTTGTCTCCAAAGTGTGTTTTGGTTGAATAGCGAATTGTCTTAAAGGGACTAAGTATGTTTGATTGAATCTGGTCCAAAGGGATTGATTTAGGCTGGCTGGCATGAGTATGCTGACTGCTGTTGGACGATGTAGCATAAGTCTCTTACCCCTGTTCCTGTGGTCTGTCCTGGTCATTCCTCAACCCGGGGGGGGGAGGTGGGGGGGCACCTGGCTCGGTTCCCTCAGATCTTTGGCAGGATCAATGGACCCAGTCCATCTCAGCAGGACGACCAGGGTCGGCATCAAAGCCCCCTGTTTGTCTGTGCCCAGGCCACCTGGAGCTCTGCTAGGGTCATGTGGCAGGACCACCCCCCCACCATGGACGTGGCGCTGAAACACAGCCAACGTGTGACCTCCCGTGACCTTCCTGGATGAGGTCAAAGGTCAACCACACAAGCTCTCCCGTTGGTCCAAGATCCAAGGTTCTTCAAGAAGTTTAACTTTATTTTCATTTTTATAAATCAGATGCTTTTGTGACAGTTTGACTTTTGTCTCCTCTACTCCGCACCTGAGTTCAGAATAACGAATATTCAGAATAATGACCTATATGTAAAAACAATTAAAGACAATGTGGAGGGCTGAAGTCAGTGTAGACTCCTTTTGCTGGATTAACAGAATGCAGGCATGGTAATTCCATTGTCGGTGGATTAAAACATATTTCCAAATCTTCAAAGGGGTGTCTGAATTGGGGGGATCCCTAGCCCTAGAGGCAAGCAGTGAGTCCAGATTTTTGTAGTTTCGTTTTGATCCAAAGACAGTGAAGATGTCTTTAGCCAATCTGCAACAAATTAGACACTCACATTTTGTAACAAACACCAAAAATCCAGCAGTGCTGCGTCCCTCAAATCCTTAACAGTAAAATGCTCTGTGTTCCGTCAACACTGATAGAATACATCAGTGGCATCTAGTGAGCTCAAAACAGGGGAGGAACAAACTTTTCCTTTAAACCTATCATTGTGTTCAACCTGTTGCCATTTATCCTCCTTGATTAATGATAAAACAATCTATTCACAGAGTAATCAACAACAGCTGACGTAAACAGAGTAAATGGTCAGTGATTTCATTTTGTAATGGAATTGCTGTTCTTTGCAAACTAGTGTTACGTTTGATATATCCATGGATGTTTTTAATCAAGCTACATCAATGGGTGTTGATTACTCCATGAATAGTTTGTTTTATCATCAATCAAGCAGGATACATGGGAACAGGTCGGACATAATGATAGATATAAAGGTTAAGTTTGTTCCTCCCCTGTTTTGAGTTCACCAGCCGCCACTGGGATACATGACGCAAGGGTTCATATAAACTAAATTATCACAGAGTATTTTACCGTACAAGTGTAACAGATGCACCTCTAAAACTTGGGTTCATCATGAATCCAACATCCTGTAAGTCTGGGTTATATTCTAATGTGCTTGTTATTCAGAACGGGGTAGGGCTAATACTGGATTTGGATGATCACTTATAGATGAGTCAAAACACTCAGTCCAAACAAGATGGAGAAAATACACATGAAAGGCTTGGCTAGTGAGCTGGAAGACCCGGTGACTGTTCGAATAATACCTACGCATTTACAAGAAGGTAATATTTCTGATTCAGCGTGGAGATCAAAGGAGACGGTAATTATGGAAAAATGTGTTATTTTCGCAGACGCACGGGCTGTCAATCTCACCCGGCGCTGTCAGAGCAGCGCAGCTGCCGTCATTCTCATCAGTCAGTCGGTATTGAGGCTAAGGTGTTCCGCTAATAACTGTGTACTGTTGCAAATGTCTAAAAGATGTTTTGAAGAACGTGTTATAATTGTCATTTGTGCAGGCCTTTTATGCAGGTATCGATAACCTCAAGTTTCACACACATTTTTCAACTCTGTTCATGGATGGTTAGCATTAACAGGTTTGTTTGTGTTTTCAATGCGTTTTCCTTGTTCAGACTCTATTGTTTTATTTAGTGAATTGTGCTTGTGCATGTACCATAATAACCAAGTGCATCTGTGTCTGACTCATGCATTTATACAATGCTTACCCTGAAGAAAAACTTTGTAACATGAAATAAATAAAAACTTCAACTCTGCGAATCCGTGTCTTAGTGCATTAAAACAGTGTTTGCGCTAAACAAAAAGTTTAGTGCTTTTGTGAGTACTATTCAACATGCAGTTATTTGCACACAGCTCTCATGTCTGTCTGTATACCCATTCATCAAATGTGCCTCAGCTTTCAGTTAAATTAGATATTTTTATGTTTCTTCAAAAGGGTCCCCATTAATCTCCAGTAATATTTCAATAAAATTCACTCCAGAGAACCACCTACTAGTATTATGATAGTGTATGTGAACAGAAATGAAGAAAGCATTAAGAAGAGAGAGAGACAGAGAAAGAGAGAGAGAGAGAGAGGGAAGAGGGGTCTGATGAATTTGGCAAGGACCAGACCGAGGGGGAGACAGATGGCTCAAAGTCTGCATCTCTGGCGTTGCTCACATGGTGCTAAAATCCTCCTCACTCACATTCCAACAAATCCAACCAAGAGGCTGGCGAGAGCGCCTCCGTCGCTGCTCGCCCCGGTCTCACAGGGCGCCTGACACCCTCCGCTCATCTGTGACCAATGCGGCCGACACAAAAAACGTGTCATCGCTCCGCGACATATCTGCGCACACACATTTCCTCTGTGCGTGTGTCTGTGAAAGGTCCGGAAAAAAAAAATCCGAGGCTTTGTTAGCCTATCGGGCTAAGAGGCTCAGAATGGGAGAGCAGGAGGGAGCGGGCCCTGATGGCGGAAATGAAAGAACGAGGGGAGGAACGGGGCAGGATGGTGGTGGAGTGTAAAATCTCATTGAGTAAACACTGGGCCAAAGCATGACTGAGAAGATGGCCGCATCCGTCTCTATCAGAGGAAGAAAAACATAAGGAGCTTTCAATTAGTTTCAGTCCCTTTGGTATCCGCTGCTGCTCCTGACAAGGAGCCCTCAGCGACGGCAGCGTCTTATGTGCTGCGCGAGTGCGTTTCTGTTTATCCAACACAAAGTTAGTTAGTGACAAATTAAAGGAGTGCAAGGATGAAATTTGGACCTTCGTCTGGTGTTTCTGGGGAACCCTATAGCGGTGGAGGAGGGGGGGAGGGCGTTTTCTCTGTTGTGGAACAGAGGTGTGAAATGTTGGGAGATTTTTTTTCCTTGACTGCTTGACCTGGCATTGGCTGGTGTGAAATACACTGGAAACCCCAGCTGAATGGGAGAATTCGGCGCTAAGAGCACCTGTGTGTGAATAGCGGCGGAGGGTTGTGCCACGTAATCCAAGCACGGAACGCAGATCCAGCATCGTTACATTTCCAACAGCCAAGTGGTTAACCGAGCTGGGTCACATGACAGGTGTGCGAGTGCCCGTGTGTGAGAGAGAGTGAGAGAAAGAGAGAGAGATACTCCTTGCCTTCTGTTTGTATGGGCTCACTCATGAATGACTCATCTGTACATGTAAGCCTCTGTAAAAGGTTATGGCAGAACATTCTGTACAAAATCCATATTTTTCTGTATGTATGGATATGAGCCTATGAGTGTGTGTGTGTGTGTACATATGTGTGCGTGTATGTGCATATGTGCAAGTGAATGTGTGTGTGTGTGTGCATGTGTGTGAGTGTGTGTGTGTCTGTATGTGTGTGAGTGAGTGTGTGTATCTGTAGTTGTGCGAGTGAGTGTGTGTCTGTATGTGTGTGAGTGAGTGTGCGTGTATCTGTGTGTGAGTGTGCATGTGTATATATTTGTGTAAGTGAGTCTGTGTGTGTGTTTAAGTAAGTGTGCATATGTGTGTAAGTGAGTGTGTGTGTGAGTGTGTGCGTGTGTATGTGTGTGAGTGAGTGTGTGTGTATGTTTTCTCTCATTATTACTAATTTATCTAGCAGGTGCTCTCTGCACCAAGCAGCACATTTAACACATACTATTGAGTCTACAGCCTATTTTCTATTTTCAAGTTTATTAACTGAAGCAAATTAAGGCAGCGTTAAGGGCACAGCATGTGTTAAGCTCCATTATTCATCAGCCTACCCAGATAGCATGTTCACACCCTCACCATCACATCAGCAAATTATAAATCCAACACGCTAAATGTTATGATGTAAACGAACATGACAGATTCACCTGATGCACTTCCAGAAATATGAAAATATGGAAAATGTCCTCTAAATGGTTTTCATACGCCTACGTTAAACGTTGAGGCTGTCAGGACAGTTCCAACACTGAGGCAGAAGTCCTCAGCCCTGGTCCTGGAGAACAGCGATGTCTGCAGGTTTTTATTATCATCTCAAATTCCACAGCCAGATCAGACCGGAGCAGTAAACTGAGGTTAGAGAACTATGAACTCAGCAGTTATAGCAGTCAAAACGATCAGGGTGACAATCGCAACTGGCGCAGTTACTTCCTGTGTAGAGGAACATACTTCCTGTGGCCTCAGTTTATACGGCTGTGTCTAACGAGAGACTGCAAGAGAAGGTCTACTCCAGCTGAATTAAGTTTCTTGTTTTGCTTAATGAGGTACTCTAAACAGAAGTGGAGAGTGGTGATGTGGTAGTTCATGAAACTAGGGGGAAAAGAACAACCTGCAGCTCAGTCACTTTACAAACAGGACTGCCATGTCACATGGGTAATGTGTGCAAGACCATCACACACACCCTGAGAAGAATTCAGGACTTTTATGGCCAAACCAGACATACTTTTACTTACATCATCAAAATTTTCAAACTTGGTGCAGCACCATTTTCGAACGACAGGATGTGATATTTAACCGATTGATGTCAGAATGAGTCCAGTGGTCCTGTAAGAGCAGATTAACAGTAGAAACGAGCACACTGCAGTTCTTTGGGACCAGGGCTCTGGACCGCTACAGTGAAGGAGATGAAAAAGCTAACATAAGCAGTACATGGTGAGTATCAGTGCCCTGGATGCATTGAACATTTACATTACACACACGCTCCCTTATGCAACGCCACTTTCACAGCCCGCAGTTTTACAGTTTCATGCTGTATCCGTTTACGTTCCTGGAAATTATGCATTTATAAAGCTATTTGGGAGAGGTGTGTTGCTCAAGGGGACACAGCAGCTCTGTACTAACTGGAAATGGAAATCGTAACTTCTGAGCAACGAGGCCGCCCTGCAAACTGCTCCCCTTGTGCCCTGTGTGTCATGGCTCTGTGGACGGGGTTTTTCGTCAGCAGAGCGCTGGAGTGGTGCCCATGGGCGTGCCAGCGGGGCTGCCAGCTCCAGACAGAGCACAGGGTCGATAGTCGCACGATGGCTCTGCGTTGGTATTTCGGAGGTCCCTTTGAAAGAAAGGGCAGGAAGCAGGAAGCTTAGCGCTCGGCCAATCGACCCGTCACAGACAGCTCCATTAGGCAAAGGTTAGGCCGGATTGGGGGACGGGACCCCGTGACGTGACCCCCTCTCACCCCCAGGATCGATACTTTGCAACATTCGCACCCCACTGCCTTCATTAACCCCCTCCCCCCACCCCCAGCCCCACCTGCACAGAGCATGGTCTCCTCACTCCGAACCCCAACTTCTGACCTCCCCGGCTGGTTGCAGCCGAGAGACTGAAATCCAACCTGCCCACGTCTCCATGTGGGGTTTCCCTTCAAAAGACACACAGGGTGGTGCTAAGCATAAACACAAACCCAGAGAGAGGCGCTTGGCCATCCATTACGCTGATTCACCGAGGGTCACTGACCTGATGTGTGTTTGACACTTCCAGCTGGACTTCATTTGCTCACAGTTTACTGGCTTTTCCTCCAGATGAAAATGAAGCTCCATTTTAGGTTCCAGTGATATATACATGTTAGCCTCAATTTCAGGTTCCAGTGAGATTAATACATGTTAACCTTCATTTCAGGCTCCAGTGATGTTCACATGTAAATCTTCATTTCAGGTTCTAGTGACATGTACATGTTAACCTTCATTTCAGGTTCCAGGGATATATATATATATATTAACCTTCATTTCAGGTTCCAGTGATGTGTATATGTTAACCTTCATTTCAGGCTCCAGTAAGGTATACACATGTTAACCTTCATTTCAGGTTCCAGTGATGTATACATGTTAACCTTCATTTCAGGTTCCAGTGATATATATATATATTAACCTTCATTTCATGTTCCAGTGATGTGTATATGTTAACCTTCATTTCAGGCTCCAGTAAGGTATACACATGTTAACCTTCATTTCAGGTTCCAGTGATGTATATATATTAACCTTCATTTCAGGTTCCAGTGATATATATATATATATTAACCTTCATTTCAGGTTCCAGTGATGTGTATATATTAACCTTCATTTCAGGTTCCAGTGATGTGTATATGTTAACCTTCATTTCAGGTTTCTTTGTTAACCTTCATCTGTGTCCACATGTGAATTGTTCTATCATAGCCTAATCCACACCTATTCTACACCAGTTTGTCCCAGCCTGTCATAAACCACTGGGCTTTTTTATTCACTCATGGAGCAGCCATTAATGTCCTTTACATCATCAGAATAAGTAACATCTCACATCTTACCCCATAATTAGACTTAGGCTATGTGTAGGCTGTCCATTTGTCCGACATTGAAACAGGAATCTGAGCACAGGATGCAGTAAATTCAGAGGGAAACTAAATGTGTGCAAAGTGAAGGGCATATATTTGCATAGTTGAGGGTATTCCTCTGACCGCTGTGGACCGTTCAGTTTGCCACTGTTACATTGTGACTCCCATTTTTCAGTTTGTTTTGAACATTTGTATGTATTTACTGGCTTCAAGAAGCATTTCCCTGTCAGGAATGTTTATGGTTGACAGAACAGCTGGTGATCTACTCCTTCCATCATAACCTGCCTAAACATATGCTTAACCATGACACATTAAACATTTAAACACAAAATATTCCCCAGACCACAGCATGTGAAACGCAATGGCAAAATAAAATATTGGAGCTAGATGCCGTAAAACGCATTCATTCTCTTTAAGGGCATCAAACTTTTCACAACAGCATACTTCTCTTTGAGTACGTTACACACACATACTTATATTCTGTTACAAGCTGACGTCCTTCGGAATGTATTCTTTCAATTTCAATACATAATAGCATATGCCCTTAAATAGACTAATGTCTTGTTTTGAATAGTATTGTGTATGGCCTTAAAATGACTAAACTCTAAGCATTTTTTCATGTCTCTAGTTCAAATACATGTTAGAAATGAGGGGTGGTGCAGATCTGTAATTAAAATGATATGGCACGGATAGTGAAAAAACTGCTTCAACTAAACAGCGACACTAAAGATCAAACAATGTCCAAGCCGCCTGAAACGCATGTCCCCATTTGAGCGCAATTACTGCGCCCCATAACAGTACATTGCAATCACTGACCTCCAAGGACTCTGTTCAGATAATGCTTTCTGGAGGAAATATAGGATCTAACAGAGCTTCGCTCCGACAGAGCTTCACTCCGACTGTGACAGCAGTTGCTTTATTAAACTAAATCGCTTGGCCCAAAGGCGACGTTTCACACGCGGTCGCTCGTGGATGCCGAGCGCTTACATACATGTTTTGCATTAATGAAGGCTGTCTGGGAATGGGGGGATAATTGCGGTGCTAAACGTTCCGTGAGCTTCGGCGCAGAATCAATTTCCTGTTGCAAAGGGCAGCTGGGCGGAAAAAAACACGCACACACGCATGCCGTGTGCTCGCGTCTGAGCCCGAGAGGACAAGACGAGCGAGTTGAATGTGGACAGGCACTGCGATAACGATCTCTGTCTGTCCCTTTCTCTCTCCCTCTCTCTTTCTCTCTCTCTCTCTCTCTCTCCTTCAGCCAGGAGTCCCATCCAGGGAAATCGGGCAATCTGATTGAAAACAGTTCCTGTAATTAGAACGCATGCTATTTGTAACCACTTGGCATTGCATTAGTATGCAAAGCTGGCAGTCGGGCTAATCTGGGGGAAAACGTTTTCTTCCCTTAATTGCCCTCTTAGGACAAAAGTGAAGGGGAGCGAAAAAAAGAATGGAGCGAAACGTTCACGTGCTGGAGGTGGAGAGGGTCTGGCACACGTGGCAAATGGGGTCTCCCTGAATGCGGAGGTTAAACTCCTCTAATGGTCCCAAAACAATATGAAACGCCCTGTCCTCAACACCAAGACATTGTCAAATGTATATGAGAACCCCATGGTTGTAGGGACAGAAGTAGCAGAGATAGACTCTGAAATGGGGATTGTGCAGGTGGAAAAAGACTAGAAACACACTCGTGATCCCTCTTGTCCCCAAACCCTCTCGCGTCTAATACCTTCATAATGTACTTCATAATGTCATAATGTCATATCTTTACAGAAATACTCTGTAACATGTCCACCTCGACCCCTGCCATGACACACCAATGAGAATGTGGACCCTGCTCTGCCCCTCCCCACCCCCCTACCCCCACAGGACGAATGATGTGCAGTTTGCTGCATTCAGCCCCTCCCCCCCCACCACCCCGCCCTTCCCCGCCCCGCCCCACCCTGCCCCACCAGTTACATGAAAACAACTGATCAACAGTAAGATCACATGGGTATGGGTATGGACACTTTTCATCAATAGGAAATACCATTTCAATTCACCTCTTCCTTATTACCCAAGACGATACAATGCTTTTGTTTTGATTAACTTCCACCGTATGTGATTCTTCCTAAAGCCATTACTATCATTAAGTGTTACATGAGAGAGCAGTGCTTTGCACTCACTGTGCAAATCATCCAGACTCAAAGAGATCTTTGGTACCAAGAAATTTTTACTGTTCTTACATGGTGATGAAAATTGAATGTGAAAAGAGCAAAGCTGTATTTGAAACAGCAGCAGGTAATTCAGCTGGGTGCTTTTTCAAAGCCAGAGAATAAAAAATACCAAAAACATGCACACTGGACTGAGACAGCAGACACAGGTTGCACAGGCACGAGACACTGCAGTCCAATTAAGCAATTAACAATTTGGAATTAATCAATGAATGCTTCAATGTTTAAATTGCTTAATTGGGAATTGTTAATTAGTTAATTGGACTGCAGTGGTCCATGAGGTAAGATATGGTTCCAGTACCTAATTTCTCATTGGACCTCAGATGAAGGTGGGCTACATTCAGTCAAATGCAGTCAGTCCCTATAAGGGAATATGTTTTCTGTGCTGGAGGATCCTGGACTGGCCACAATCATCCAGCCGCAGTCAGCGTATTCATGCCAGCCAGCCTAAGTCAAACCCTTTGGGCCAAAATCAATCACACAAACTAAGGGTCTGCAAAATTCAACCAAAGCACATGTTACCTAACACCATCATTTTCCACTAGTGTGTTCTTTTGGGTATTTGTTGGGAGACAAGAAAATATGTTCTTTGGAATGTGTCCTTTTCGTTTTAAAAAGAAAAGCTTATGTCTTTTAAAAGGCAAGTATCTGTTTTAATTGATGTACATATCCCTTAATGAGGCTAAATGGGTTTGATGTAATCCATCCCTGTGCTTGTGTGCTGCTGTACTGAAGCTCAGGGGGAGTATAGTAAATATGTTTAATACAAAAGCCCAAAAGTACAAGGACATTTTCACAGCCCCGCTCACTTCTCAATAACTCGTTTCAAGCTCCATACAGCTGCAGTGTTATTGTAAAACGCAGCATTTTTTTGTTTTGTGTATAAGAATGCTTTACGTATATTTGTCATCAAGTGTTTGAATAAAGTTTCAAAGAACCTCTGAACTTGCTGTTGGTTTTGGTTCTCTCGTTTCACCATTGCTGTGGCGAGCCCACCCAGGATCCAGATTCCAGATTTTTTTAATTATACAGCAGACATAACTCACACCCTGGTTCAGACCAGGGAGGCAGACTTCAGCCTGGATTCAGTCAGCATGCAAATCTATGCAAGTGGATTTTTCTTTTACAAATACAGTGTGTAGAGCTGAATCAATCATCTATCTATCTGTCTATCTATCTATCTATCTATCTATCTATCTATCTATCTGTCTGTCTGTCTGTCTGTCTGTCTGTCTGTCTGTCTGTCTGTCTGTCTGTCTGTCTGTCTGTCTGTCTTGCTGTCTGTCTATCCTTTGCTTTCTCTGTTGTTTATCCATCTATCAATCCACCCATTCTCTCTTTCTTTATCCATCCTTCTTTCTTTCTTTTCTTCCCTTACTGCCTTGTGTTCATTCTAGCCATTAATATGCCATTGAAGCGATTCAGACGTACAGCGTTTACCAAAACACAATGGCAGTGCCCACATGGAATCAAACCTGCAACCACCATGCCACATTGTTGCATGTGATAATTGAGTCCATAGAATAAATCTCCAACTTTGCATTTCATCTGAGATTGCAAATGCAAGTTTGGCCTCACAGGACCTGGGTTGCCTACCACTGATGTACTTCATATCTGCAAATGTTCAGCCATGTCAAAATAAAAGTCACTGATCCGTTGATAATGTAAATCAGGTTACGATATACATTTCCATTCGACTATCATAGCAGTGCTTTATCTCGTAACTTTACTCTGCCACTCAAATGCGGCTTGCTACATCCCACATGCCATAGAGGATGATAAGATGACTGAATATAACATGTGCTCAGTAAGCGCACCAGTTATTTATGAATGTCAAATACTTTGCCAGTAACTCCACTTTTAAACTGGATTTCCATATGAGAAATAAATCACGTCTCCTCAAGAGACAGAGCAATGTGCCACAGCTCCTGTTTGAACGTGTGTCTTGTTTTACTTATCAAGACATCTTTGTAAACCACATACAGTTTCTGAAAAATTAAGCAAAACCTTGTCTTCCAGCCTACGGCCACTGAGTAGTGACATAATTCATTGCTCCAAAGTTTTATAGTGGATCAGTCATTCTGACACAGCATCTGTGGTATAAGGCACAAACTCTCCACTGAAGTTCATTCCGTTTTGTCTTCAGTGCGAATCAGTGTTCACAAATAATGTGAATCGAATAACACTTGAAATGCAAATATATGATACGTAAAGAAATGTAATTTATGGCAGAAGCAGAAGTTGCAGCAGCTTAAGGATTTAATTAGTATCATCCTAAATTTTGAATAAAAAACAGAACTGTTCCTTTTTCCCTTTTGAGGGGTTCTCAAATGGAAAATATCTGGATGATTTCTTTATTTTGTATAATTATTGCTCTTGGATTTATTGTTAGCAAAACACATTGCTAGCATTGATGTCTTGATTGATTACCTGGGGTGACTGAGAATGATAAAGCAAAAGCCAAAGGCTTTTTCCTCCCCCCCCCCAAACTTATAGTTATTAATATCTCATTTAGATGCCATGCATCTATCTAAAATTAAATCTGAATAATTTAACTGCAAAATAAAACCAAACTGAGCGTTTCTGAGAATTGCAATTGAGCAGTAAATTTCGACTTCAGCTTCGACGGTGACAGTCTGATGTTAACAGGTAGAAACTGTGAAAATTTGAACCAGACTGTGGCAGTACTCAGTAAGAGTGTTCTACAGATTATTTTGTTTAGTATAGAAGTTGATTGGCAGAGTATGCATATACAGATACAGAACACTAAATTAATATTGCAAATAAGTGCACTTAAATGTCTCTCTGTCTGGCATTTCCTTTTTTCAACACTGGCCATGCATCCAATGGGCTATCACTACCGGCTTTAATAATGTGAAATAAACTGACATATACCACTGACATTTACACCACCAATTAAACCACTGACACAAAATGCAGCACTATCAAAGGCACCACAGCTCTGGTCAGTGATGTTTTCCTGCATTTAAATAAAATGTGGATAACATTAAAGTGTTATTTCCTTTATTCTGTTTCTAACATATATGCAAAACAGCTTAGCCAAGAGTATTACAATTTGTTGTAATACAATTTGTTGTGCCAATCATACAAAAGCTGGTCTTTCACTAAGGCTTTGTAAATTACCAGCTTAATTTAATTAACTATTATGTTGATGCAGAAATTGTATTTATCTTATCTACAACAGAATATTAGAAACACTGTTTGCCTTCAATTAAAACATTGAATGTTGTGTGGTATATTGATTGTGGGGACTGAATAAAATAACAGTATGCAGCCACTGATCTTATGATTAGACTTTTTCATTGAATGCAGACACATTATGCAGTGAATAGTTTGATGTTTTTGTTCTAACTTTGTTTCATCAATGTGCCGTCAATGTGTTTTAGGATAGCAAAACATGCCATTATGTTTTATATGTCGGAATTTTTGTACAGCCATGGGGACAACAAGTGAAGTTAGAATGTGTGGTACTCTTTCCATTCCCCAGTAAAGTATTAAATACATATACTGCTGTTTGAAATGTAATACTGCCATAAACTTTTGTTGAAAGTAATCTTTGAAGAGGTTGTATCTCTCTCTCTAACTCTCTCTCTCTCACACTCATTCACTCACACACGCGCACACATAAACACACCTAAAAATACATACACAAAACCTATACTTTTATGGTGTCATCAAAAATGTGTTTTTCAGGTAAGGGTGTTAAAAAGTGAAAATGTGAAACAAAAAAATAAAAACTATTTTTAAAAGTTTAAAAATGATCGAGAAACCTCTCTCTGGGTTGTAGGTACACAAGGAGATCACGCTTTAAACATATATCTTCAGAAAAAATACAGTTTTAGTACAATGTAAATATCACCCGCGAGGCCAAAATGTATTGATTGACAATAACATTTAAAGGGATGTTCAATATGGCAACCGTTCAAAATAAATAAATTCCGCAAAATGGACACTGAAATTGAGAAAGAAATTAACACTGGACACCGAATACACGAATTGCTCCTAAAAAGGTGTCAGTAAACCATATCAGTTTGTACAGAGTGATGACTGTGAAATTAAAAAAACATGGTTTGTAAACATAAATAGTACGATTTCTCTGGGATTTAACTGGGGTAGGAAAAATGAAGAAAATATTTTACAATATAGACGTTTTAAACAAGAATAACAGCGTTTGTGGTTTCTGGCTCTTGAGTATAGATTACCTTTCTTCCGGTTAATTAATACTTACCTCAATGTTTTCTGTTGTTTTCCAGCTCTTACTCGCACACCTTCTTCAGGAATTAAAGCTAAAATTTTTATGAAAAGGGAAATTACGACTTCCAGATGTCTTCGTGTATTTAGAAAGTTTTCTGTTTTATTTTGTTTAAGTATAATTTATCACCCATGAGGAGACTTAGACATTGTTCGTATTGTCATTTGGTCATTTGTGCGCACGTTTATCTGCTAACAGACTGAGGAAAGATCGGTTGCTAATTCTACCAAACATTAATCGACTATTAACATTTGCTGCAAGGTTTTAGGATGGTCAGATGTGTGTTTTTATTGCTCAGGAAAAACGCTGGTATGGTAAACAGCATGTTCACATTTCCTTCTGTTTTAAAATTGGGCTTCCAATAAGTGAAGCCACAAAGCCTTTAATGCCGAATAATTATTCAAAACAAGTTCATCAGGCTTGGGCCAAAGCCTGGTAATAGGGTCTTACGTTAGCACAACCACAATGTGTCATTTAATTAATTAAGTCGAAGTTATAGTGGCTGTTGCTTATAGTGGTAGAATTAGCTGAACAGGGGGAGGGGCTGCGTTATTTAAACAATTGCAAAGGATATTTAATGCAGAACAAAAAAAAAAAAAAAAAAAAACTTCGTCAGAAATAATGAAACAGGAACCTTTCAATCGAAACAAGTAGGAACTACTGAGCTAGCGCGGAAACGGGGTGACGTCAGCGTGCTTCCAATTTACAACTTCCTTGCGTAAATTTGGTAAGACGTTTAAGACAGACAACTTGCCAGTTTATTATTTAAAAAGTAAATTCACATTTAGACGTGTTTTGCACAAATCAGAGAAATAAAGGGTTTTCTTTGCGTCTTATTTGCTTAACCATATGAAAAGCGTTGACACTGAAAAGCGTTGACAATACGAAAAGGAAAGCCAAATTTGGATCATGACGATGATGATGATTTTATTCTTAATTGTAAAAAAAAAACACCCGAATGCAAGCCATCAATGGATGCGCGTTCCGGTCACACAAGGAATATTAAATTATAACCGACCAACAACTGCTTTCACTGCGTCAGGTCATCTCTTCGAATTAAAACAGCAATAACATTACATCAAATTTGATTGACTTTAACTTTAAATGGCAATCGACTATTTTTTGCTTCATACCTTTGTGATATTTTTAATAGACTGACGGGCACAGCATTGAATGGAAAAACGTAATTTTCACCCATATTAAAATAACACCCTCAATTACTGTTGGATTCAATAAGAACCCAAAGGGACATTTCAGTCAAACCGTTTTTAGTGTTTCATTTTTAACACTGCATAAAATCAAGCCAAGAATATTAACTTTAAATTCGAAAATTACACTTATGATGCATTCAACAGATGTATTGAAGTCTGGAGTGATTCAACGTGCGAGGAAATTCGAATTTTGTTAAGGACTTCAATGAAGAGATCCACATCGCCGTTGTGACCTTGAGCAATGTCAAACCCGAACATCTGCTCAAGGGCGACTGCATCGCCTCCGACCATGCGCTCCGACCAAGCCAAATATGGATATGCATGAGATGTAAGTGTTTCAAAGCGGGTATGCGGAAATGCACATTTCCATGTAAAATGTAAAAGATTTCCTCTTCCAGAAGTGAATCCATTTTTTGTTTCTGTTTCAGCGTGCAGTGCCAGGTGCCCAGGTGCGCGTGGGAGTTTACTGCCAGCAAAAACAAAATCTTCTCTCCAAGTCAATTACCTGACACACAGGTAACATTAAGAGTCTATCACAAATCATATCTCAGACCGCCTAAGCTCGACACATTTTTACAATTAACAAGACATTCTGTTTCAGTGATCAGTCTTTTTGAAGCAGAAATTAGCATTTGACCACATTTATTTAAGGGATGAATCGTTCTCTGCATGATCAATGCATAATTATCTCTGACTCTGCAATGATTTTTCTTATGCTGTGCATTTCGAAGAGAACTAAAAGTTGTTAAGTGACAAGAGGGCGCTTATTATTGCTGATAAACACGTCAAGCTGGATGCATTAGCGGTGTCAGTATTAACAACTTATAAGATATGAATGCAATGCCTACATGTACTGAAGATTTTATCGATTAAAAATCGTCATTTAAATTTCAGCAACTGTAGTTTTTTAATTCACGATGTTTTCAGATGCCGAATATCAATCAATCATTCATAGCAATGAGTGGAGTGGCTTTCTTCATTTGGGAGGAAGTTGTTTTAACATCTAACATCTCCGGCTGGCATTGCACTGCACTAAGTCTGACTTCACACTTAAAGATACTTATTTTTGTATAGCTTGTTTGTTAGATGTGTGTGTGTGTGTGTGTGTGTGTGTGAGTGTGTTCTTACTGATCTGTTTTTGCTTAAAATATATAGCTTTAAATACCACGCAATAGTGATAGAAGTTTTTGGTTTTGAGAAGTAATCAAATTCCCTTCGAATTTATTTTTGCTCCTAAAGTGTGCACATCAAATTTTCTCGAATGGCAAACTGCATGAATGATAAACATATTTTATTTTGTTAGACCACAATGGTCGAGTTAAATAAATTTGTTTGATTTCATTTTTTTCTTTCGTCTATTGAAGTGGATATGAATGACAAGTCAGACCAATACAGCTAAGGAGGCACATTTTAAAAACATAACTTCACATGTTTATAACAACCATCGTATATAGTTTTTTTTTTAATTATTGTATTATTTGACTCGAATTAATGAGCAGTAGTACTTACAACAGCATAAGCAACAGAATGTAGGCTTGCACAGGCAGTGAACGTGTAGAATTGGCAGGCCCACCTCGTAACTGTTGATGCAGGCTGTTGCATATAGTCTTCATGCTAAAACGTAAGATAATCCAAAACAAATTTTGCCTGTTAACAGCCCCTGGTGTTTAATCATGTACCACATTCACGTCTTAGGTGAAACACTAAAATTTTGCCTTAAGTGTACATTAGATTCGGATGCAATTTAACCCCAGTTTGTTCTTACAAATGACATGAGAATTTAAACAACCAATACTTTCTCACTTGAAAGTAGTTTCAAAACAGAATGCATCGACGTTAGCAGAAGGGACGCTGACATAAAAAATTAAATAGTTCTTACACTTATTTAAATGTGACATGGGGCATCAATGCTAAAGCTCGTTATGCTAAATTCATTTATAGGCAAATTAAAACTTTGGATGCAAGATATAAACTGTTATGCCCATGACTGATAATAAGATCGTATCAACATATTGATTCGTTTAATGAACAAGACCTCGTGCTGCTAAGACCGTTAGAACGAACCGATACACCTGTGGCTCCTGCATGACACGTACCGGTACTTAACCCATGTTATTATCATATAAAACTCTGTATCCGTGTATACCTTCACAAAAGTTGTACAGTGATCTATTTTGTACTGATTATTTTCTAAGAAATATTTTCGCTTTTAAACAGTTTTACGATGACAAAGGAATCAAAATCAGAGGCCTGGCGCCAATCAACCGAGTTAGACAGTTCAAGAATATTTTTAAATTTAACTTTTGTCTTTCTAACTGCATATGCTTGTGTATTTTAGTATGAAGAGAATACATTCCAAAGGAAACATTTGCTGGTCTCCAATACGATCCTCAAAATACTCAATTAAACGTGTGCTATAGTGTAAAGTTTGATTTGATTTAATTAAATGACCCTGAAGAGATCGAGGGCGTTGGGCGTTTGATTCAATCCCAGTCGAATATTTTACTGAAATATTACAATTTAAATTGTAAACAGGTATACAGAGTATTATTATTATAATTATTATTATTATTATTATTATTATTATTATTATTATTATAGTACAAGTAGATGTCAGTTATCTTGTTTTATTTTTCTTTTTTCCCCCCCGAAGAAACAAGACATGCTGTTTTAAACAATTTTCAAGCGGATAGAAATTTAAACCCTTTAAGATGCAATAAAAACGACCCTTCTTGAAAAATTTAAAAAGAAACATTCGCGTTTCATTGGCAAACAAATGCATGATTTTAGTTCTGAACAAACCACAGACAGGTAAGATAGATATTACATTTGTACAACAGTATAGAGTAAAACGAACAGTCATACACAACATCAGTATTCTATTTCAGTCGTTAGAAATCAATGCCAGTGAAATGTTATTTTCAAGGAAACTTCACAGAGGAGTGTGGGAGACGGAAGAGAATCATTTCTGAACCAGATTGCTTCGTTCTGAAAATCGGTTTGACCACAATTTTTTCAGCCATATCGAACACCATCTTTTCCTTCCCTAGCTATATGTTAAGTGGACTGCTGATAACACTTCCTGAATTAAACAGATAACACTTCATGAATTACGTCATTGTAAGTAAAAGGCCAAACCGCTTTGCGGGAACTGAATCGGGCCCTCTTGTGTACATTGAGAGTCCAGTGTTCAGGCAACAAAGGAGAGTTAATCCAAGTAATTCACACAATACACAGGGCCGTGTTTACACGGGATAGAGGGAAAAAGCTAGGTTCCTCTTTCTCAGCACATAAACGCTGAAGTGGTGCGTCGCGCTGATGTATGAAAAGGGGCCTTTTCATGGCCACGTATAGGACTAGGAGACACTTCAGGAGACTTAATCACGTCCATTGTACCTCCCTCATTTTCTTTCCCCTTCAGACTTACACTAAAAGACCAGCACATTTCACCATTCAATCAAGGATAGGTAGTTACGCAAACGTGCCTATAGGATCTTCGGGTGTGAGTAATTCCGATGGATTTACTTCAGAACAATTTCGTCTATATTCCTCTCTGAATGTATTTTTTTATTATCAAACCTACAGTTGCTTCAACGTGTTAATGTTCTTTGAAAGAGAAAGAAAACGATTGCAATAACCTAGGTCCGATAAAAATAATGAATGCACAATTCGCAATCATTAAATCGTTTACTAAATTGAATCCAGAACTGCGCTTAAGTGCACCTTTGAAAGAGTGACATACGCCACCAGAAAAGTACGTAAGCGGAAGTCTAGATTTTGCGTGACTGACACATAAGATTTGCCTTTGACTAGTCGAATCAACCAATAAAATAAAACCTTGAAACAATTCTTAGATTTTCTGACAAAAACTTTTCTGACATTACTTCTTATGATATCAGACATGCAAAACAGATCTTTTTTTATGATTTTTTTTTTTATAAAACACTAATGTGTGCTACTAAAGTTTACTATCACTTATTACAATGCAATATTCCAATAGTATGTACCATTAGGCATAGAATCATACCAAAAGCGATGGCAAACAAACAGTACATATCAAACACAAGGTTAAAACGGAAAACGTTTCCCATTCCATTATAGAGATTATACTTAGGCAACGTAAAAATATTTTGAAATATTACATTGCGGGCATGAACAATTAGAAATATCAGTACTAAGACCGATTATTTTTAACTTTCAGCGAAAAATGCATGAGTGCCACTTTACAAGCCGTGATGGAAACACCTGCAAGATAGTCTGAATGTAAACTAGTCGTGTAAACTAGATGCAAAGTGTAGCCTGTTTATTCTTCTGATCTTCTCAATTGGTTTTCGTAAACACCTGAACACAGATGTTGACCGTTTGCAGTTCGTAGAGGCTCGCATGCTGCACAATGACAATATATTAGCGACCATACATGCGACCCGCACCTGTCAGAACGAATGTGCGCCAAAATGGCCTCATTAAAACCCTTTCTCATTTTTTTCGGTTGAAGACTGACATTTCATGGAAATCTTGTCTAAGAAGCAAGAAATTCAGTTAATGGTTACAAACAAAATACAGAGCAACGAATTTAGTGCCCTCAATAAATGTAGGCAATTTGATTTCAGTTTCGAATGGCGATTTGGAGCAGGTGTCGAGGGCCGTTGCTCCGGTGTGCTGTCCTCTCTACTCTGACAGTAATTTGTTATTGATTCGTTTCTGGAAACTCTTATCAGGTTGAACAGTTCTGTATACCATTAATGTAATGGAAAACAGATTTAAAGACTTAAGTACAATGTCCTACTTTGTAATTGGTTAAACGCACTCCAAATAACACGTCTGCTTGTCTCTAATAAAAAAAGAAAAGTGTGTTATGATGTAAATTATGATTTGATTGAATTCATATAGGCTACGTGCGTTTGATTGAATCTTGTTCAATGTGTTTTAGATGCAGGTACCGCTCACTGTTATGCGGAGGTGGAATACGGTCAAGAAATCTGTAGTAACAGTGATTTGTCACCATTTCCGGACGTAAGTCTGAAAACAGATTTACTAATATTGTGTCATAGTGGATCATTACTAATTTTATTAACACATGTGCCAAAAAGTGCCCAAATTGAATACGATCAAATCAAACTATTTCCCAATTTTAACGTACACAAATGTATACAATTGTCTGCATATTTGGGCGTGCGTGTTCATAAAATTAATAAAGACCCACTAAGATGTCTAAGAGATAACTTTTGTGTTCATAGAAATGAATGAGATATAATAATAATCAATATTACATATTTGTCTTTCACATATATGCAACACGAACATAATAATAGCTACATAACGGCGAGTTCCTGGTGACAAGACAATGAGTAACTAAAATACTATCGCCTGCTGAACCAAAAAATTAGAGTGCATGGAACAAACCAATCATAAAACTCTGACATGAATTTGACAAAATAGATCAGAAGCCGTTCATTTCTTCACCATGTAGACTATTAGTTTAGACTTTAAACTGTTGACAGTTAGCACATATAAATTGTCCAACGAGCGACATGACCACTAACATTATAAAATGTCTTCACAGGCTGATTAAATTGATTATGTATTAATTTGTTTTAATCGTTATCTTTGTCCTATTTGGAATACTTGGGTAATCTAACCACATTAGAAGACAAATAAACTGTAACTAATTTTATGTGTATGTACAAATCAACTACAACTGTGTGTTTCAACAGTCTGTCTCTAAAAGTATGTAAATTGCAGTATGATGTTAGTCCATCTGACAATTCAAAGTACATTTTATAAATATTGTATTTTGATCCCTATGCAACACGTTTCTGTAGACCTGAGTTCTAAACGGAGCCGGACAGGGGCACCCGAGGCGACAGGTGATTCTCGCTCTGTGGGAGAGGAGAGGCGCTGTCCCTGGTCCTAGCGACCACCGTACGAGGACCATATATTTATAAACCGAAACATAACATGTAATCATATTAAAGTAACAAGATATAAATAACAATATTATTATCACTGCAACTGCAAGTACTACTGCAAGCCTAGTAGCGCTGCTGCACGTACTTCTACCCTACTACAACTAGCAATAACAGGAATAGTAATAAAGTAACACATTGTTAATATTATTATTTTTTTGTTGTTGTTGGTTGTAATAATAGTATTGTAACAACAACAGTAATAATAATAATAATAATAATAATAGTAATAATAGCTTAGTTAAGAAGAAGAAATATTTATTGAGGAAAAGCTGGGTAACTTAATATTTTTCTAGTCTGTAAAATTTTTAAATGTATTTTTATATATTTAGAGATTTGATTACGCTACTTTTAATATATTTATTGGTTGTTTCTCTCCAAATATATGCTTGCTATACATAAACCCAATATGAAAACATGAGAACATGAAATTGAGAAAGAGAAGGAGAGAGCGAGAGAGAGAGAGAGAGAGAGAGAGCAGGGACTGGGAGTTTTCATTTGCAGATGAAATGAAAGACTGTGCCTTCGCTCTGGAGATGTTGCCTAAGTTCTTGTGTTTCGTGAATGAATGTCAATGATAAAGTTCAAGCACTTTTACAGTCCCATCAATTGACAAGAGAATAGCCTGAGCTGTGTTTCGTCAAATCCCAGGCGAGACGAGGCCTCAAAATTCTTCACTTGGCCACACGCGCAGCTTTTCTCCACTTACAAATGCATCTATTTTCCAACATCTCCAAATTGCACTGAATTTTTGGCAAGTTTCTCTAGATATCGCTCGTGGGAGACACGACCCGATTTATAGATGAGTGGTCGGTCTAATCCCGCGCACTTCATTTCTGAAGCTGGAGTTTTGACCTCACTCAAACTGATCCACACTTGGGAACAGTGAAAGAACTGCTCTGTCTTTGGTACACTGATTCAACAGGTCTTTCACACTCCAGCCTGTCTGCAGTCACTATTTCAGAGCGAAATGTGATACTCAAAGCACTTCCCTCTTCAAAAGTAATCGCCCGTTGTGCTTTGTGACCACAAGAGCGTCAATCTCGTGTTTTCAAAGCCTCTTCTCTTTGTCAGCCATGCACGCTGTCCGTGTTTGTTTTTAATAAATAAATTCCTCTCTTCAACGCCCAATATAACATGCATGTGCGCCTCTTAAACTCGCTCTACTGCATGAGAGTAAGTGTTATTTCTGTGTAGGTACTCACAGCTGGAGCCGAATGACATCAACTGGGCCAAAAACTTTCACGGAAATGGCAACATGATTATAAAACTGACATGGTAATTTTTCGGATGACAAAATACTTTATTTCAGGTACAATAAGTTCAAAAGAGATTTGTTTTTAAAAATATAACCTTCAATGAACTGTGGTTTGGTACTTTCACGCAAGTTTTTTTTCTTTGCCACAAATGATAGTTTCTTAGCAAACTGCAATTTTTTCATCAAACTTCACAGTTAAATGGGCGGTATTAACTGTACTTTGAGAGGTTCAAATGGACCACTCGTCGGCCAAGTAACTTGTATCTATCAGAATGGATTTAACGCTTAGCATTCAATGTTCACACCCAATGTACAAATAATTTAAGAGTCTATTACGTTTGGGGTGGGGTTGATTAAGACATTCGTCATTTGCTGTCATTATAGTATTTCAGTATTGTAATAACTACCCACTGCGAGTCGAAACGTTGGCCATGTTGTGCTGAGTTCACCAAGTCCAGGCCTGTTTTTGAATATATTCATAATAATTTTATCAACAACAACAATACTACTTCTACAAGTATTATATAATAAATTTATCAACAGCAACAACAACAACAACAATAATAATAATAATAAAACGTATTAAGACAAATTATACAAATTACTTACTTCAGCTGAGTACTATTGGTACTACTACTGTTGTTATTATTTGCTGTAGTAGTAGTAGTAGTAGCAGTATTCACCTGAAACTAAATAAACTAAGTAAGTCATTACTCCGTCAGTTCACCTTAATTAAAACGTTTTACGCCCGAGGGGAAAAACGAGCAATGCCGTTTAATCACCACCATCGATTTGGACCTAGCTGTAAGTGAAGTATGTAAATGTAACAAGAAGGCTATGTTAAATTATGATTAGTTTTAGTGTATGACTAAAACTCCGTACATATTTTTATATAAGGCATGTTCCTTTGAAAGGCAAAATAATTTCTTTTCAGTATTTTATTATTCAGCACGAAGTCTCGTGGAAGATTGACTAATTCAGTATTTTATCCATGATCATGTGGGTCTCTTGTACTTTTGGCGGCAGACTGCCACGACTTTCACCAACGACAAACAAATCATTTCCACCCAGAACGAGTCCATGACAGGTAATATTGTGCATTTTAAAAATATAATATATATTTATATTACTTTAAATTAATATTAAACGATATGCCGTTGTAGTGTTCATAGACTAGTATAGGCTAAGTAGTTGATACCTTGGGCTGCTGTTCTTCTGCTAGAATTTGTTGCTAGCCTGTGTTCATCTGTTAGCATGCGTAGGTAACGAGTAATTAGAAAATAGAAAACAAACGAGGTTGTAAAAAGAACTTCAACAGAACTAGAAAACAGATGGCAAAACCGGAGGTTTTTAAGGAAGACATACGTATTTATTGTGATGAATGGGTGTATTTGATCATAAAACTGAAAACGAGATAAGATTTTAACCAATAAGCGTGAGGGTAAATTACGCAACCCATCAAACGCCGCTGAACAAAACTAGCAAAGAAAATGACAAGTGGTTTGGAAAATGCGCATAATAACGATCAGATGAAAAGAGCGGCGATCTCAATAAACTTGTCATTCAGTCTTACAAGGTTCAATCATATCTGGGGTATTTAGCATAACTATGAGCCCACGTTTCTAATCCTCAAAGGGACTCGGTGGTACTTGGCTTTGCACTGTAGTCATTCAAGGTCGCAACCCTGCAGGAAATATGGGCTACCATAGCAACACAGAAATGGCTTCTAAGGGCTTAGCATAATTCTTCCCTAATAGAAAAATAACAGCGCCAAATCCCGTCCTTAGTGAACTGGCTTATTCGATGGAGGCTGACTACCACCTGTGTTCCTCACAGTCGCGAATGGTCAAAGACCACTGCAAAAATAAAAAAAAGGCTTAAAAAAAGGCGAATGCGAGTTTGGGATTTTTGACCAAGTATAATTATTTTTCCCTGTCTTCCAACTGAAAAGAGACCACGATTTGACTCATAGTCATTGCAGGCAGTAAAAGTAGCACTGTTGTTTGAGAATACTAATGATTTGTACGACATAACACTCACCTTGAATGGCCTAAACGCGTCTCGCAGATCTTTTATATTGTGAAAGCTGGACTTGGCAGTGTCTAGTGGGAGACAGAGCAAATTTGAGTTAGTTTGTTGTGGTTTTCAATTATTTTCAAACATGTAATCAGTACAGAAATCGTGTAACAGAAATGGGCGATGAAAACGAAAAGACACGAAGGATCGTGAGAGCATCTTTTCCCGTGAATGCGCGCTGGCTCGCGCGCCTCACGGTCGGTGTCACGAGATGTGTCTGATTTAAGAGAGGGGCTGTTTCCCATATGCGGCACGCCAGTGTGAGTGACAGCGCGCTTCCTTTGTGTTCAGGAGGCCACAGCCTGTACGTGTGACACACAGCAAGCTTGTCAAGACCGAGGAAGCTGCAGAGTACCCCTGTAGAAACATCTGTGACTGACAGCCACCAGTACAAAAAACCTGGACTTAAAAAAAACAAGACAGGGAGGATTGAGAAATGTTAAGTTGCAGAAACATGAGGGGGCGATGGGAGATGGGGAGGGGGCACAGGGCTTTGAGTGTGTGCGTGTGTGTATGTGTGTGTAGGTGTATGTGAATATATATGGAGGGTGGGTTTGGGGATCATGGATTCATGTCCACCCTCCTAGGCCCTCAGCACCGTCTCAGCTGACCCGTGCTGGCCCCACCCTCCCTTAGCATGTGTCAGAGAAAGGCATGAAATAACTGTGTTCCTGTGTTCCCTTCTCTGTGTATTGTTTTGGTGTTATTGTTGTTGTTGTTTTTTTTTTTTTTGTCTTTGTTGCCAGCAGTGAGAGAGATGGATTCTCGCGCTGTGATCTGTAGCTGAAAGACGGGAGCCGGGCTGGAGCTAAGAAAACATGTATGTTCCTCTCCTCTGCTTCTCACAGTCAGTACCTCATGTACTCTTGAGGATCCCTGAAAGCTACAGAAGAGAATTCAGCCCAGCAAAATCATATCTAACATTATTCAAATACATTCCCTGACTAATGTAATAATTACAAATGGGGTGCAATGTTCTTTACACACACATAAATTAAGCCACGGGGTGTCTTTTGTTTTATGTCTGCATGGGCCTTACAGTTCAGAAATCTTTAGAGGAGGCAGTTAAGACTACAGCATATGTCCTTCAGTTGTTTACCACTAACTCAGGTTTAGGGGTCACTCTCTATTCATTTCTAGTATCCTAGAACATCGAAATGGTGCCATTAATTCTGACCTTTGCTTGCTTTTCAAAATATGTAAAGTTGTGTGCATTGGGATTTGAGTTTGAATTGGATAGTATCGATCCAATTGGTTGAACAAATAAACAGCAGAGTAAAGTCCAATGTTTTTCACTCTGCCATGAGAGGCATGTAAGAAAAAATGCATATGTGTTTGTGTTTTCACTGTGACTGTGTATTTATGTATGAGGTATAAATGAGGAGCATGAGGTATACATGATGCGTGTATGAGGTGTCTCCCATGATAGCTCCATGACCCTCTGCTTCCGCCCGGTGTTTTCTCTCGGCAGAAACTTCCACCAGCACCAAAGTCCTGAATGAGACATGGGTAATCGCTGCATTATTCTAAGCTTTTTATACGCTTATGAGCCTTAAAGCTGATTGGGAGGCAGGTACCTGCTATTCATATAGAGGTGGAAAGCACTCCAGCTGAGGCGAGGGCATTCCCCCCCCCCCCCCCCAGGTGGGGTAAAGGCACGTCTCTGTGCCCTGCGCCTCCCCCTGTTTTTTGTTTTATCTTGCCAAGTACTTTGTGATAAGCACTAGAAGAGAGGTTTTTGTTTTGTAAATGTCAGTGAGTTTGTTAGTTATTTAGTTCGTTGGTTAGTTTAATTTAGTGACCACACAGAATTTGTGCTTGAGCATGTATGTTACAGCTCATTACAACATATCAATAATCAAAACAAACCATCGGCATACACGTATAATAACACATGCACACACGTCACAGAGACACAAAAAAATGTTTGCTTTCTCGTTTTACCTTTCATGTTTCTCATCAGGATGTTGGTATGGTGGTCATCTGCGAAAGTCACGTTGATCACTTCATTTGAATGTGCATTGTTTGTTCATATGGTGGCACAGTTTTCTGCTAAAAACAAATGTCATTAGAAACCCTCATAGTTTCATTTCTGCCAGTTTTTTTAAAAGAAGAGAAAGCATGTCCCCAGTCCCAACGCTTCACCACTGTTTGATCAACAAAGCTATCCAAGGCACCAGGTGAGTTCATGTACTGTCACTTCTCTCAGTCATTTTTATCATAATGTTATTCCATGTATGTTGTCTTACTTAATTCTCATGATAGTTTACACTGTTAATATTGTAAGAATGTGTCCATTTTATTGACTGTGTGGGTTATCTCTGCTCACCAAGGGACTGGTGTTGGAAATTAGCTTTGGCTATAAACACATGTACAGTACATCGGACAGTGCAACAGCAATTGACAATGTTCCCTGTGCTTGTCCCTTACAAATAAACTAATAAAGTACTCGTAAAGTAATAAAGTAAATAAATAAATACTCAATGAATAAATACTCAGTAAAGACACATCCCAGTTGTCAGTTTTTGGGATATTTTTACGATAATGTAATATAATAATATAATGCTAGCACCGGTGATCCGTCTGTTGTCAGTGTTGTTTATCTTCATTCACACTGTGGTCTTGAGGCTCGTCCTGCACTGCGAGCTGAGCTGAATGGGGGAGTAGGGTGCCTGCAGAGGTTCTGTTGGGGCATCCTGGGAGGCCTGTAACTGTCCACTTTCAGTATCGGGATTCAGGAGCAGAAATGTCTCATGGTGTAATTAAACTGCCGTGAGAGAACTGGCAAGCGGGCCGAATTCCCCCCCCTGCTGCTCACTGAATGGAGTCCCGCCCCATACACTGCAGCGTTTAGCGTACGCTCTAATCCACAGCGACATGCACTGGGTGTTTACTGAAGCACTTCAGGTGAGCTGCCATGCTCAAACATACAGCAGCAGTTCCCTGCCCGGCAACTGAACCTGAAAACTCTGAGCTACAAGCCCAGCTCCCTAACCATTATACTACACTGTAACCTCTGAGCTATAAGCCCAGCTCCCTAACCATTATACTACACTGTAACCTCTGAGCTACAAGCCCAGCTCCCTAACCGTTATACTACACTGTAACCTCTGAGCTACAAGCCCAGCTCCCTAACCATTATACTACACTGTAACCTCTGAGCTACAAGCCCAGCTCCCTAACCATTATACTACACTGTAACCTCTGAGCTACAAGCCCAGCTCCCTAACCATTACACTACACTGTAACCTCTGAGCTACAAGCCCAGCTCCCTAACCATTATACTACACTGTAACCTCTGAGCTACAAGCCCAGCTCCCTAACCATTATACTACACTGTAACCTCTGAGCTACAAGCCCAGCTCCCTAACCATTATACTACACTGTAACCTCTGAGCGACAAGCCCAGCTCCCTAACCATTATACTACACTGTAACCTCTGAGCTACAAGCCCAACTCCCTAACTATTACACTTCACTGTAGTCCTAAGGTAGGCACCTTTCCCAGATCAAAGCTGGTGTGGGGCAGAGTTCACCCACTCAGAGACTCCGCTGAGGCACCTTTATAACCCCCCCCCACCCCACCACCAAAAGCCTCTCATGCCCAATGCCCATACCCCAGTATGGTGTTCAGAATCTGGGCCCAAATCAACACCAGCATTGCTATCTAACAGGCTTGGATCACACAGAGAGGTGTGGGTACTTGAAGGCAAAGGGGTTCCGGGGCATTCTATCAGGGAGCAGAGATGGGCTCCATTAAAACGTACTCAATATGCCGGTCAGAGTTTCAAAGTGCTGCTGCGCCCTCCAGCCCTGGCAAGCTCAAAGGGCCATCTGAGCATGCTCAGTGAGGGGCCATCTGACCCCCATTAGTTTAATGAGTCAAAGAGGGGTATTAGTATTCCGAGGTACACGTTCGGCCTGCTTTTTCATCTTTCCAGGAGTTTTTTCCCTTTTTTTTTAGGGAGTGATCAACTAAACTTGTAGGTGATGGGGAGGGGAGCGTGGAGGGGGGGGGTCTGGTGTGGGAGGCGCATGGCTGGGGCAACACTAAGCCAAGATCAATATCACTCTCTCCATCCTCTGAGACCAATTTCCAGTGGTTAGGAACGCTTTGAGGGGAGTCGGAAGCACAGGCATTCGCAGACAAAGTCAAACATCTACTTTCGTCTGGAGGATAGCTTTTTCATTGCCACTTTTCTGTTGCCTGTGATCGAAACCTGTTACGGTTTTTCCTTTTTTAGAGGGTAATGAAAACAAAGTGTGATGACATAGCCGACAGACGAAAATGGGTTAGAACGCCCTTTGTTTTGCATTGTTAAAAATGCACTTGGCAGGAAGTGGAGAAAGCTCTGGACTCAAGACAGAAGTTGTTACAATCAGAAATTTTTGTGAGATGCCTTGTTAAGTGGGATAAATTAAATCTCCCCTCCTGAGCAGGGCCGTATCCACATCTTTAGGGCCGTACAGGAGAAATAAAGGAGAAAAAAAGAGTCAAAACATGTTATCCTTTGAACAAGCAGACATTCGGTGGAGAGCTCTTTCAGTATTTCATGACTCATACGAATAATGCTCATTCAAAAAGCCATTTTTATAAACCTGGCTAACGCTATGCAATGACCAAGCAGTTCTGGCTTCTTGAAAGTAGTCTTTTTGAGCTGGATAGTTAGCAATGCAATGTACTTACGTTCTCCGTCCATTGCTGATGTGCCACCGAGGGTCACCTGTAAGACATTAGGGGGAGACACCCGTGTGAGGAGGGGCTGGAGAAACCAGGAAGTGGCAGCTTCTGGAGCTAATTAACGGCACGGTAACAGAGCCCAGCTCCATTCCACATCAAACGCGCATGGGACACCGGCCTGGGATGGCATCCAGGGGCAAGAGGGTGCCTTTAACCCATGGGGGGGGGGCACATGCTGGGCTTTTGGGGCGTGACCCGTGGGCCATGAGTGAGCGTGCATGTCTGGAGTAGGGAACCTTCTGTCCTGCAGAAGATAAGGATGAGAAACAAAACGTGGTTGATGGGTGGAATGGAGAGAGGAGAAGAGAGGAAAGGAGAACAGAGGAGAGAAGGGGAGGGTGGAGGTAACGGACAGCTGGCAGCGGCTACCCATAATGATGACTGCTGGAAAAGCACACAGGTCCATATTCAGCTCAGACAGCAGCAGATGAACGTGTTTACTCTTGAGAAAAAATGGCCCTGCACCGGATATTGGGCCAAGTCAAAATATTTCCGTATACTTAGTGGACTTAACAAAAACTCCCTTGTCCGACAAAACTGTACTGCGGTAGATGGTCGAAAAAGACAGAACAAAGAAAGTGCTTTGCCTTGACTATCGAAGGTGAATTTAACTGGTCCCTATGAGAAGTGTGAGGCTTGTCAAAGCATAAGAATACAAGTATATGAGTGTGTTCACCACCGCAAACATCAAGATACAATGAATATTACTTTCTGTTTCTGTTATTAAACGTACCTCTCTATTATGTCTCAAAAATGAACCAAAACTCAGGCCAAACATAGAGTGTTTCCTTATGAACACTTTACTATATATCAGATTTTTTTCAGTAGCGCTGAATGATTATGGCACATGAAAGAATCACTCATTTTTAGGAAGACAGAAACAAAGCGTGAACTTGAAAATTTGAATGCCGCACTAGTTCATGCTGCCACTGCTTGTCAATCATGTCAGACCGTAATCTGAAATAAAGCCTCTCCTAACCTCGCATCATAGAGGTAGTCAAAGCGGAGGACCGTGGGGAGCACTGAGACAGTACCTTCAAAAGGAAGGTGATCCTGCTTGGGTCTTACTTGATCGTGTGGATTACGGGAGAACCGGAGGAGAACAGTCACACACTCAGGTTTCCACTTAGGTGAAGAAAACACACAACAAGCACGGGTTCTTGGTTTTAACTTTCAGTGTCACTCACAGATGAACTATGTGGGGGAAGATGGGAAATAACCTAATTAATTCTATAGTGTGTAGTAACGTATCAAGATAAAGACGGTCAAAACCATTGGACAAACAGGAAATTTCAAGCTCATAAAAACCGCAAATACAAAAATCACGTTCCCCATAAAACAGACATTATATCCCCAAACCTGAAAAAAGTCATTGTGAAATGATCATAAATAAACTATCCAGCAACAAGAAACAAAGACTTGCTCTCACCAATTTTGGAAGTGTCTTTCCAGGACCAATATTTTGCATTTTCTCTGTATTTCCTTCTGTCTGTGAAATCTTTTATTAGATTCATTTTAGGGTGACAAAAAAGAGGACATCGGCCAAGAGCTGAAAGCACTGTGACTGCAATAAAAAAGAACAATAAAAGTTGCAGTTTCGTTGTTCCCGCGGTTACAGAAAGGGATTCCTTTGCTCTCGCGATATATCGCCCCCATGACTGCTCACATGTGAGGTAGAACAGGGTTACCAGAGAGAGGTAACCATTCAATAAAGAAACTGAAAGAGACTTCTTAAAGAGACAGTGTCCCATTATGACTGATTGAGCAAGAGTAATTAGTATTACATGAATGGAATGGGGGCAGAATCCTCTGTGCCTTTAACACATGTACATTCTCCTGGTTTTATTCACATCAGCTTAAGGCCAAGTATTTTTTTTCCTTGTGAAGGGTACTGAGCCGACTTTTAGTTAGCAGGTATGGGAAGCTACTCTGGAATATACTACACAGTGATTGTTTTCTAGTATTTATACCGCATCTATCTACTGAGCTATTAATGGAGAGGAAATTTGCAAGCAGTCATTCACGTTTAGTTTCTGAATTTGGGTAAAAGCTGTGCTGTTGGTCCCAGTTTCATATTTATAAAATAATTGTGAGCGCTGAAGCGTGGACAGCTGAGGGAAAAGTGCAAAACCCCTATGAAAGACAGAGATACTACTCATCGCACACAGTTCTATTACAAATGAGTCGAGAAGATCATTTGCATGTGCCTGTTATCTTTATTACACTTTAATGTGACGGGTATGGTTAGCAGTTGAGAAAAAATATTGCACTTTTTTTTTTCTTATTTTTTGGCATGTCAGTTGAAAAACATAACTTTGTGTTCATGGTGGAAATTCATGTTTATGGTGAAAAAAATCATAAAAGCTCACTCCTTTGTAAAAACCAAAGAAAATAGTGTTCCATAGGCTGAGCCTTATCCTCCCAAAAATTACTTGTTTACAGTATTACAACCCTTGTTTAGGAAATAATTTCTTTTTGACTGCTAAAATGATTATATTGAATGTTTGTTTTCATTTGTGCGTCATTTGCTTGACTACATTGGGAGAAGATTCAATTTGAAAAGCTGGAAAATAGTATTCTTTTGAATGAAGTGAATATGGTCACATTTATTATAATTATAATTTAACCGTATTACAGAAAAAATATGCTAATTTGCTTCTATTCTCAGTTATTATTTGGCTTGGTCTGACAAAATATATTCCAGATGGATCCAAAGAAAATTTCTGCGTCTTAGAGACACAAGCATAAGACAGACTGAAATTCACCACAAAGGATGCATGCAGTATACTGTCCTCAATGTAATTTTTTAAAATTTATACTCCGACATATAATAATCACTAGACATCAGTGATGGAGGGGCAGAGATGGGCTGTCATTAGGCACAAAATCGGTGGATAGGAAAATACAGAGCTCTGCTACAGAAAAGGAAACTTGAAGCATGACTAGAAAATAATGAATTTCACCTCACATTCTGACATGCCACCAATATGAGCGATAAGTATCCTAAAATCGTAGTGGTTTCTGGATCTGTCTGTCCATCTGCCAATTCCTTTTAATTCTGTCGGATGGAAAATATATAGCATGAAAAGCTGGCTGTGAAACGATCCTTCAGTCTCTCATTGTGTCTTAGCACTGATACACAAATCAAAGACAGCTGAAGAAGTCTGCTTTCTCCTTCACAGAATGAACGATTCAACTGACACCTCCAACAGCTGCCCAACCCCACTTCTTTTAAAAAAAAGTTTCAGAGATATGAAGTTTTTTTTTCTTGTTTTCCATCTTTTTTATCGTCACCCTATTTCCCTCTCGTAAAAAGAAAATTCTAACTTAAAGAAGCCTAGTCCTGAAGCGTTCAGACTTTGCATGTGTTTGCATGAACCACCTTTGCGACAGCAACAGCAGTGGTTAGCATGTGAACCGCCTGAAAAATAGCAGTAGCATTGGTTAGCATATGAGCAGCCTGTATGATATTAGCAGCAGTGGCTAACATATGAAATGTTTGTACAATATTAGCTGCAGTGGTTATCTCTCCCTTGACTTGTGCTCTATCTCATTAAAGGTGCTGTCCCAGGATCTGGAACAATGTAAGTTGGAAGAACATGCTTCTGTCTTTATACACTAAATTCCTGTCTTCGCCAGGAAACCACCAGTAGTACAAGCCAGTGTGAGGTCAACTCTATCTGTAGCCTTGTTTTCCAAAACGATCTGTGAATTAATGGATATTTTCCTCTGCAATTTGAGAGTGCACTTTAAAGTACTATTGTCTTATTATATGGCAAAAATCACAATCAGCTACAATAAAATTATAGTCAACAAACTGTGGTGTCTACCCATAGGTAATATACCGTAGAATAATTGAAATATTTTGTGAGGGATTTAAATGAACTAAATACATTTAGAATATTCTACAGTATGACCTTAGCTGTGTCTCGTTTGAGGAAAGTGGCGCCTCGGTAGAGTGGGCGACCTTCAGAAAACCTCACATTCACGTTTACACAGGGATCCATCTACATGCTGATCATGCAGAGAAGGAAGAAATCTGACTGCTTGCAATTAGGGGTTGGAGGAAAAAATTCTGTTAAATATTTCAATATTATATTCTTGATGCAAAAATGTACTATGAGATATATCTTGTTGTATCTTTTTGAACCATCACATTTTCCCATTATTAAAATGCATGTGTAGCTACATTGACTTGACATAAGTTCTGTCTTAAGGTGAATGTTTTCCAAATGTCACATTGTAGTAACACAAT
Source organism: Albula glossodonta (assembly GCA_019788955.1). Lineage (NCBI taxonomy): Eukaryota > Metazoa > Chordata > Actinopteri > Albuliformes > Albulidae > Albula > Albula glossodonta. Next base: position 580,106 of record JAFBMS010000123.1, read on the forward strand.
ATTTAACAGGAATACTCGGGAGTGAGTCGCAGTGGTAACAGCGGTCATAGAATCGCAGTACTATCTTATTGCGGCCCATTTAAGATGGTTATATTTTATCATGAGGTTCCCAGTGATTACAACCACTGCATACAGTTTATATACAGAGATAAATTGAAGCATTCATTTTATCAAATGCCAGTTCACACACCCAGAACTTGGTGTTGTGTTATGTTTTGCATTACCTTGCGCAAATGGCTGCCATTGAAATGCACTAAAATGGGATGTAAGAAGTAGCGAATAAAGAAAGGAAAATTCTAGGCAATGCACTTAGACCACTACACCATCACACAAATGATGACACGTCTTTAAGAAAAATAGTATAATGAAATGCATTTTCGCTTTGATTTGTGTTTCTAGAAAGCAAGGCCTCATGTGGGTCCACACTCAAGTATGTGGCGTTTCAGAAGCCAGTGTCACCGGGAACTGACCGCACGATCCTGGTGGTGCTTCGGTAAGATGATGTGACAGGGACTGTCTGGTTCTGTGACTGCACAGCCGCTCGCTCACTTGCTCACTCGCTCACTCATCCGATCGGCGCGGTGGCCATCTGTGCGGGAGCGTCAGGTCTAAATCCACGCGAATTTAGCATTAGCGGTAGCAGTATCGCGGCCAGCCTCCCTACCCAGCTGGGCCCATGGGGGATCCACCACAAAGCAGCAGATGTACACAGAGGACCAACGTACAGCTGAGACGGAGTGGGAGCGAGAGAGGGGCCTCCACTGTGCTGTTTTCGTTTGCAATCTCTCTATCCCTCCCTTTTAATTCCAGTAGGTGGTGAGCCCTTTGAATTGGGTTCAGCCCCCACCCTCTACAAGTTAAAAATTGCACTTTATTCCTCACATGCAGAGCACCCAGTGTCACATCCCAAGAATACCAGATATCACAGCGTTATCAGCTACTCCTGCCGAAAAAAAAGTCAGTAGTATCCCCGCTGCAGATCGCCTGCCTTTTTTTCTAGCAAATGGAAACATCGTTCGGATCACAATGGCGAAGTCAGTTCACTCACTTTTCTGCACCTTAAGTGGAGAATGCTACTGACAATATGGGATGTTTCCAGTGAAATCTACAGGCTTGTGTGAGCATAGAGTGCCACGCTGATTTGTAAAACAGCGGTGACATAGTAAAATAGGAAAACGTGTTTTTAAAATCATGAACCGTGCGGTGTTTGATTCATCAGCATGATCAACCATCAACTACAGAGCTTGTTGCAGTCTTGTTTCAAATATACCCCCAAACTGAGTTTGTTGAGATTTCAGTAATACACGATTATGCAAATAGTACCCAGATCAAATTCTTTTGGCTTTCTTTCTCTTCTGTTTTCTAGTTTTTCGAAAATATATATATTTTTTACATGCACGTTACATTGCAAATCATTGGCGAAACAAGTCATCGTTTCATACATGCCAGAGTTTTTATTTTTATGAAGGCCGGGAAAAGTGCTTAAAATGTTTGGAGGAATAGGTCGTGTGAGGTTTTGGAGGATGGATGGCGAGGGGGCGGGCAGGTGGGAGGGTCTTAGGGCCACGCCCACTAGGTGCTGCAGAGCGTCTGGTTTTCCGCACCAAAGTGCCGTTCTGACTGGCACGCATCATTTCTGCCGCAATGCAGAGCATGGAAAGCGCATTCCGCTCACTGCAGAGAGGACACGCTGTCCTAAATGCACCGTCGATGCCATTTTATCTCCGTTATTCACATTTCCACTAAGTTTCAGTGCCATAATCTTAGCCAAATGATAAAAAGATATACATGATAGCCTGGCGGACCTGCTATCATGACGAAGGCCCCATATGTGGTAAAGAGTTTACGTGGTAAATTGTTGGGAAAAAAGTTTCGAAATTACATTTGTCGCAGTTATCCGATTAATTTTTTACAACTACAGTATGCCTTAAAAAGAATGCGGCAAGACTTATCTTGAGATATGTTGTGTTTTTCTTTTCTCGGGTGTTAAATTCGATGACAGATTTGTTAATATTGTCAATTTCAATTCTCAATAGCTATTATTCTACATCAGAGCAAGTACTTAGTGTCGATATGCAGACTTTGCATGCTGCAGAGGTTTGAGAAGTCCTGACAATTAAATAAACTATTTTTTTTATGTTCCTATGTTGATGGCTTTTACTGAGTTTGTTTTCTTCTCCATAATCAGTTACCTTTAGTGTGTACATACTTGTTTGATAGTTAAGTAAAATTTTTGATTCGTCTTTACAAAGTAATAACTTGGACCTGGCTTTAAAATTAGAGTTTAGTAGCCATCATTTCCAGCTGAGACTCAAGGGCATAAGTCCACCTGAAGGTGGATGGGAATCACTGTAACAAATGGGAACCAGGAGAAACGGGGTAGGCTCAACTATTTTGCCTCAAGTTATTGTATCTTGCCAAGCTGACCTTTAATTCATAGAAACCAAACAAGCTTCAAAACTCTGTGTGTTTCTAACCGCCTACCCCCTGCTGTAGTGTACTCCACATATTTCGCTAAACAAATATAGAGCAACAATGGCATAAATGACCTGAAACTATATACAGCTGTATGCTCAAGAGACTTTTGGCACAGATTCTTCTTTTAAGAAATATCAAAGCAAACATATAGAAAAAGAAACAAGCTACACAATAAAAAAACAAAATGAAAAATACTGTCTCCAGTAGAATGACAGAAGAATCCAGAATAGCGGCATTACTAAATATGACTGAAAAAAAATAATACTGTATATGTACGTTAGCCAGTTTGGAAGTTGCTTACAGATGTCAGTCAGCCCTTCATTAATTGCTCCTTGTGTAGATTTTAAAATGTACAAAGTTGCATTCATTTAGATTGGTGTTCCTATCCAGTGTGACTTGAAATACAAGATAGCATGCCCAAACTATGGCACAAAAATGTTGTTCGTGTGAATGTTGGTTTGTTTCTAACTCTTTGAGGTTAGTATTTCAGTAGCGCTGTTCCCACATTGACTTTGGGAGGTATTGTAAAGCAGAACTAGCCCTGCTGCTTGTCATGTCGGGCATGTTTGGTAATGCTCTCCTTTATTAACGAAACGCTAGCTGCGTGACAGCGCCTACTGCTGCTCCACTGGAGGAAAGGTTGCGGCCTTTCATTCTGAATTCAGCTCTGAAGTTCAAGGGGAACCAAAACAGCGTGTCGGAGGGTGTTTAAAATTTGATTATTTTGCATTTTATTATTTACTAAAATGGGCCCTGTTATCTTGTTCTCGTTAAATTAAAAAAAAAACAGATTTCTGTCCTCTGTAGATAAAATACAGATAATATACATCTAATTAGATTGGTGTCTGGTGGGGGAAAATATCTATTGCTGTCTTATTTCCAATATATTTTGTACTGGCCATACTTCTTGATGCATTCTTAATAGAACTGTTCTAGTGAATGAGAGTTGAGACAGTTTGACTTACATGTTCACTTTTTTGTTCTTAATTGTTCAAACTGTTGAATTTCATGTTGTCACCAAATTGAGGGTCAAGAGGCAATTGAACAACTGCAAGTTCATCGCTCTGCTGGTAACAGGCATAGAGACACATGCAGGGGCCTCAGCAGAGTGTAAAGTGCGGCTCTCCTTATTTTGGAAAGATTATAGCAGAATGGGTCAGAGAGATTGGATAAAACCAGTCGTATCTGTATGGAATTGAAATGTAGGGTTTTTTTTCCCCCATGTCTGAAGTTGGGCAGATCTGAGCAACTCCCCCCAAAAACCCCGCCCCCCACCCCCCGCCCTCCTCAGGGCCATGCCCCCAGAGCGGGACCGCAGGGATGGTGAGGGCTGACTCCTGCGCTGCGCTGCACTCCGCTCCGCTGCCGGAGACTGGCCATGCCAGTCGCGCATGACGGCTAATGAAGACACACGCTGGCAGGACCTCATCGCCCTGGCAACGACATGTCACTGTAAACAAGCTAGAGGGACGTTGGCAGGCCACTTCCTGGTTATATAATGTCAACCCCCTTTTTTTCCCCAGAAAGGAAGATCACAGGCCCCCCGTTTCAAGGGGACGTGCGCAAATTAAAATGGCAGGCGAAAAACGTAAAATTATATAACCGTCTTTTTGTCGTCCTTGACGGCGAATCAGCTAAAAATACGACACACTCCCCTCTCTAGTCCCCCCATCCCCCCCCTCGGTCTCTCACCAGCCTTCCTCCTTCGTCTGCACCCCAGACAATTAATATCATTGTTAACTCTCTAACCTGTCTCTCTAACTCATTGGTTTGGTTACGAGTGGTCAGACCGCGTGCCCCTTTCCGCTAAAGCTATGTACGGCGTCTTTTTTTGCAGCGAGCTTCCATGTCCCTTTAAACCTATTTTCTTTGGAACCGATTTGATTAAAACATAATGTCAGGTTGAAAAATGAAAACTGAGCACATTTGTGTGGCGATAAATCTATTGTAAGAAATGAAGAGATCTCTAAATTGAGAGGGGCACGAAGATGAAAATACGTGAATAATTCCGTCACGTTTCGAAACGTTACAAACCAATTCTACAGCACGAAAAAATACATTCAGAGCCACACTGTTTGCACAGGAAAGGTGAAATAGTAAGCTGAGGCTTTTCGTGTATCCTAATGTGACACAAGCGATCCGCCATGGTGTTTCTGCCACTGCAGACATTTTGAATTTTGCTTTGCATAGCAACGAGGGTGTCCTAAAATGCTCTGTCTAGCGGCGACTGTAGCTATAGTCAGACACACGTGTTCCAACATCACCACCATGTTCTCTCTCCTCTGTGCTACTTTTTACTACCAAAACCTCCCCGTACTGCATGGATAAAATAATAACCTTATTATTTTACGTTAATCAGCTGAAGGCAAAATACACAATTAGAAAATATCAGATAAAACATTTGCTTGGCATGCGATATCAGATAAGGAGAAAATAGAAACAGTACCCATTTTCTGCATGGAAGTGACAGCTTTGTTTGCAACGAACTTCAATATCGAATCGGTGTACATACAAAATTTTGTTTTTTGGGCATTGCTTAGGATTTATGCCATGTGTTCTGTGTTATATTTTATTTCAACAACTGTCACAGATTTTCTTTCCACATATGTCTTAACTGTGGCCAACAACAAAATGTAAATAGTTTTTCAAATCCCACATTTATTCATTGATTTTGGTAATTTCTGAACTCACCCACATATGTGTCTTCATCCAGAAAAAGTTACACTTAATTCTGAATGAATGAATCTTGAACTATTGTATGGTTTATCCACCACAAATTTTAATTGTTTGCTACTTGTACATTCCTTATTTTTCCTATAGAATAATGTTAACAGATTTAAAGCGCTTTAGAAAAAATTGTGGGACAAAATTGTCATCCCAGAAATTCTATCAAGAAGCATACATATACATATATAGTATAAATTGAAATAATTTTGAAAGCTTTATTACCGTGACATAACTGGAAGTGTGGATGAACCATTTGCACGTAGTAATCAAAATTAGAAGAATTTGCCGTCTGTCGAAGCTTTTCAAATGTCTGCACTGTCAGGCAGTGTTTCTTCAAAAGTCAATGAGGAAAGCTATATGTAGGTGCAGTGTGTACTTGTTCAAATGAACATTCAGACCCACAGCCTAACATAGAATATTTCCAGTATCAGAAAATGTGGAATAGTTTTCGATTTAGGCCTACCAGCTAGGAAGATCTTCTGCCTTCATTCGCATACGCATATATTGTCCAGTTAAACAGCATTGTGAAATGAATGTTGGAAAATTAAAAGAAATTAAGAATTCAGATCAGTGTGCATTTTCATGTAAGAATCATTACTCCAAACAGATAAATGTATTCCCCAAACTGTCTACAGTACGGCACAAAACAAAACAATAAACAAAACGACATATTGCACCGAAAAACATCAAATTGGAGTTGATATATTTTTCTTTGAATTGTATTTTTCGGATCATAATTTTTCCTGACAAAATCATTTTCATTTTAGTAAAGCAAAAATTTTTATCTTAAAGAAACTGAGCGCAGAAATAATAGTAATATACAGAGTATTTGTGGAAGTTTTCATTTATTTTCAGTGATCATACCTAAGTTATAAATGGTTGTTTATCGTTCCATGAAGCAAACGACACTGAAACAAGGTTTATTCGGAGGCCTGCTCAGTGGAACCCAGGCCAGCGTAATGCAGAGGAGAAATTATAACACTATGAAAGTTACAACGATGTGGAGTATTTTTTAGAAATATTACACAAATGTTGTACCACTGTTTGTTATGAAAAATGTATGACATTGTATGCATGACATTCTATAAGTGCAAATTAGCAAACAGTGCACTAGAAATTGCTGCCACAAGTCTGTATCCTTAAATTAACACAATATATTTATTTCCATGAATCAATCATATAATTATTTAGTTGTTATTTTCAAAATATCAAATTCTAAAATACCTTCTCTCGTCTCAATAAGTTGTGGTAGAAGAGAATTTATTTGGTATACCTGCTGTTCTGAGCGAGGCTCTGTATGTTGGTAGACGGAAGGAGAAGGTGACAGTACGGTTAGTTACTGTACAGCCTCAATGGGCCAGAGCACAAACAGAAGGCTGCTAATGGCCAAAGAAAACAGTGATGATGCTAAACTACCAAGAGCAGTCCTCATGTTCCAACGAAACCAAGAATAACACGAAAGGTAAAAAACAGCTGAACCCTTCAGTGGGCTGCGCTGCACTATTTTGAAGGAACTGTCAACACACACAATTACGAGTCCCACAATCTGCAAAATCTCTTGCTCCCTGAAAATCGCCAGGCCGTAAATAATGGGAGTTTAAAAACCACATATAATGGCTATTACAAGCAATTATTCACAAGTGGATATTGTGAGAAGGCTCCTTGCTTGAACTTACTTGACCTTGTGTAAGAAACATTAACAGTGAATTGTGCTAGCTTCCATTAAAACGCATTCGTTTTTTAACCCTGATTAATTTCTCTTATACTTTTACGAGGTGATTTTCTCAATAAGAAAAGTCTATTACATAAATAGACTGGCAAACAGGTGGCAGATATTAGAACGGTCATGTAATTTATAATGTATTTTGTATTGTTCAACATATTTCAAATGTAAGCAGGTTTACAGTTAAGTTAGGTCGTGTATGTGTTTTCTGAGATTGACTGCTCAAGGATCACAGTGCAAAATGGGTCGTTAGCTACAGCTTTAATTTTCATTGAAAATTCGCTGTTTTTTTCCAGGTCAATACAGATAAAATGTGTGTAAATGAGCCACAATTGTTTCTTTCTCTTCTGGCTTGCACAGACTTTAAGTGTGAATTTATTATTCTTTTATTGCATGTTGTCAGTTGAAGTGCAGAATCAAATTTAAATACAAATAGAGAAGTTCATCGGCTATTTATATTACAATTCGAGGCAGGCGGTGAACATTCATTTGTTTTCCTTTTTAAATGTTTTCAGACAGAATCTTGTAATCTCGTAACTGTATAAACCTCAGCAACCTATTCAGATGTTTTTTTTTAATTGAGTAGGAAACATTACCTGTTTAACAGGCTTCATTTGATTTACTTGGTAGAATCTTATCGTTAGTTGTGTGCATCAGCAAAATTCAAAATGCTACACACACTGTACGATCCACAAGGACTGCGAAGATGCCCTGAGGAAACCAGTCAAATGAAATGTTATTAAGTGGGTGAGGGCGCTATTAAGAATGTAGAACTGTCTACCTTCCTTGGGTTATGTTGCCTTGGGATATAATGCTCTGCTATCGCCTCAAATCTTCAGAGTGCAAGAGAGAGCCATAGCAACTCTATGAAAATGTACTATGTGGTACTGTAGGCTAGCCAACATTTTTATTTGACCAGAGCCATTTGTAATTGCTGGTAGAAAAAGTGTCTTTTAGTTAAGTAAAATAAAATGAAAAAGTGTCTTTTAGTTTCTTTTCATTCCCACAGACAAATGATATTCAACAGTTAACTTCGTATGAGTTGACGGAAAGGGAGGGTGATGAGTTATTCCAGTTTCATACCACAAAAGCTTTCAAGAACAAAACCTCAAAGAGACTTTAATATCAAGCTCTAATTTTTGATAAATCAATCAACCTTAATGAAATAGTTGACTTTAGGGAGCAGAAGCAAATTGCAATGCGCAGCAGTCCTCGTCTCAGACAGAAAAAGGAATGTTGTGTTAGCATGTTAATATATTTTCCCCATTTCATTTTCGTATTACGTTGTCATTTAATGACTTTGTGGAGCAATAAAAAAATGTTTACATATAAACATGAATATTTTACATTACGTTGTTTGTTTCATGTTGTCCCATTTCAAAGACAGTCCAGGATAATGAGGTCATGACAGCTACAGAAATGCTCAAAATCGCAGGCTAACGCAGGAAGAGGAGCTAACGCTAATGCTAAATATAATGTTTACAAATGGGTGGCAGGGGTTAGACAGCATGTGTGTTTTAGTCAGGTTTTGCCTGTGTGGCATTTAAATCCATGTACTGGGGAGAAATGACAAAACAGAAGGAGGAACAGAGAACAGATGGTGGGCGTTGTGTCTGTAAGGTGTGGGGTAAAAACGAGCATCGCCCTGATGCTCAAGGTCCCCTCTACACACCCGTCACAGCTGCCATCATTTGGGGAAGTGTGGGAGCAGAAAACAGAGAGTTACCCGCTCAGGGTTCGTCCTTACACTGCTGTGTTCGGCGGCTGAGGAAAGGGGCAGCCATTTTGTTTTCCGTCGTTTTCCTCTGGTTTTGCATGTTTTTCATTTCCCACAATAATGTTATACTATAATTATGTGAAATATGCACATATATAAGATGCTAAATTTAGCCTTTTATGTCGAAATAATGTCTAAGAGAAGAAAGCAGTCTCTCTCGAAGATCCAGGCCCTGCCTGGTTGCTTAATTTCCTGCTTTGAATGTTCCAGACAGTACCGAGCACTAATGTATCACATGCTGTGTCACACCCACACACGCTTACCAGCACACACACACACACACACATGCACACAAACACCCAAACACACACACGCTTACAAGCACACACACACACACACACACACACAAACACCCAAACACACACACGCTTACCAGCACACACACACACACACACACACACATGCACACAAACACCCAAACACACACATGCTTACCAGCACACACACACACACAAACACCCAAACACACACACACACACACAAACACACACACACACACACACACACACACACCCACACACACAAACACACACACACACACACACCCACACGCACACACACACACACACACACACACAAACACCCAAATGCACACACACACACACACAAACACCCAAGCACACATACTCACACACACACGCTTACCAGCAAGCACACACATGCACACACAAACACACACACACACACACACACACACACACACATACACGCTTGCCAGCACATGTACACACACACACAAACACCCAAACATACATGCACACATGCACAAACACGCACATGCACACACGCTTACATACAAACTTCCCAACACACGCACACACAAACACACACTTACACACAAACCTCCCAGCACACATGCATACACAAACACTCAAATAAGCGTACACAGAAACATCCCAACACACACCCACCCCTACCCCCTCCCTCAGACCAGAGCAGCAGTAAGCCATGTTGCATGCTAGGGTTGACCTTGGCGTGCGTTTACGCTCAAACGGATGAACTGAACTGTGAAAACCACGCTGGAGTGGACCGGAGCCCATTGACGGCAACTCATTTGCACCAAAATTACAAGCGTCCTGCCATTGTTACAGGGCAGACATGGAACTTCCATAGGAGGCCAGAGGCACGGTCATGTTGAGTGGCTTAAGGTCTGGGTGAGTAAGTCAGAGTAAGTCCCTCCAACAGACGGAGGCCCCACTAAGCAGCAGAACACTGAGGCAATGCGCCTCTCACGATTCCATTACCTTCTCATCGAACCATGTACTTTCAGGATTCTTAAAGTGAGAAGTAACATCATTCATATATATTCTTATTGTATCGGATGTGTTCCCATTCACTGAGCTTTTCTCTGATGTCAGCCTTATTGTATACATTTGTAATATACTTTTGACTGCAGCAGCTGCAGGAACACAGAATATTTCAGTCAGTCAGAATATTCAATCCATATGATTTTTTTTTGCAGTTTTTACAGCCACTGCTTAAAAAAATGAAAGGCACTCGATAAGGATACAAACATGGGAGATGAATTACTGAAAGCACAGATACCTTCTGAAATAAAGATTTGGGGTTCCGCGCTCTTATAGGCTTCACTTCTGTCAGCAAATTTAACTAAACGGCCCACAAAACTTCATAAAAGTCTAAATATGATTATCCAGCAAGCGGCAAAGTTAGAAGGGCAGGTCGATGAGTGAGTTCACACGGCCTCCCGTAGCCCCTGATCTCAGCCAATGGGGCCTGGGAGGCACGGGGAGAACCTCCTGTGGAGGCCGGAGGCTCCACTCGGCCCAGGCCTCCAGCTCTCAGAGGAGCAGCGGGCCGCAGAATTACTTACCTTTCAGATCGCGCACGCGTGCCTCCCTCTCCATGATTCAGGATCGTTGCTGGCAGCGGTCACCGCGGCGCCCAGGCAGAACCAACGACCATGACACGGGATGGACAGACAGACGCTCTCCAGCGGGACGGGACTGAGGCAGGGAAACCCGGGACAGTATGTTCTCCTTTCTTCCTTTCTCTCTCTCTCTCTCTCTCTCCCTTTTTTAAAATTCTGTATTTCTCGAGGGAAAGGTGTGTGTCGGGGGCCGCTAGGCCGCCCCTCCCGGTCGTCCCCCTGGTGAAACAGAACCGCGCGGTGAGTCCCGGCCAGGCTGGACCAGGGGAGGCTCGATAAAGACCCGGCGCAGGCAGGGTCCAGGGAGGGAGTGGCAGGCGCTCCTGCAGATTTCTGGGGCAAGGCTTTGGATTGAGACGTACAGCTGAGAGGCTAAAGTTACACTTTTAATTCCAACTTGGAGGGGGTCTCTCTCCCAGCTTTCTGCAAGCCAGTCAGATTTGTAGGGATTTTTTTTCTTTTTTTTCTCCCTTCAAATGTCCCAAACTCTTACTTGTTTGGTTTCATTCCAAACAATTATTCTGCAAATAATAACTTGAATAATTAAAAAAGCAACATTAAAACATGGGTTGGGACCTACCAGTAAATCGAGTGAGTTAGTTTTTTTTTTTAAATCCAAAGAATTTAAGAATAAAAGAGAGCGGACACGTTGAAAAGTCCTCTTTCACCAAAGCTCAGTGGAAAGAGAGAACAGTGTGCCCCCTTCTGGTTCGTCTTGTTTTCACCCTCCCTCTTTTTTTCCCTTTTTTTTCCAGGCATCTCGAGATGTAAGTGAGGAAATATCTTTTGATCAGCCCCAAGTGAGCTGGCTTTCTTTCGTTCTTTCCTTCGTTCGTTCTTTCACTCTCTTATCGTGTTGTGGAATGCTTTCACCTGATTTGAGGGGACGGTGTCCTCAGGAAACCTCAAAAGGATAATCATGAAACGACTGTCGAGTGCAAATCTGATCGCTGGGTTCCAGCTCTGTGGAAGAACAGGGTGTGCGTGCTTGTCTGACTGAACGCTCTGATTTTTAACACGAGCGTTTGGCTTTCACCTGTCCCACGCTGCACGGCGTTGAAGGACGGACAGGGAGATGCACGTGGAGCTCTGGGTAAGACCTGCTTCTGTGCTAGGCAGAGCAGTGCCACAGACTCAGTTATGAGTGCCTGCCTACTCTAGCACTTAAGCTCTAAACGAAGCTCTAAACACAACAAGCGGCCAGGCGCAGCTGCGTCTCCAACGTTAACTGCGGTGACTTTGTCAGAGTTGTCATGACATCAGCAGCTTGTTAACGGGGCAACTTCCCCCCCCACCCCCCTGCTTTAGCGCCTTAAATGTTACCGCCGGGCGTGTGTTTACCACCGTGTCTCGGCGGAACAGAGGCAGAGAGGAGGTGAGGCTAATAAAGTCACACGTCAGGGTGCCCCCTGACCCCTGACCCCTGACCCTTTCTGTCTGCCTCATCAGCGCCGTGTCAACGCTGGAATAAACATGTCATCTCAGGCTGGGGGCGGGCCATGAGAGCCACCTCGCCTCGCCATTCGCCAGTGTCACGGAAACGGATTATAGCACAACATAATGTAAATGTATGACTTTGGGACAATATAGTGATACGTATCTTTCACAGAAAGGTTTTTTCTTTTCTAAACATATTACAAAATTGCAGTTTATTATACATTGTATTGTATATCTACCACATACATCATATGGGCATGTTTTATTTGATATATTGCACTCCTTTCCTCAGATATGTTGCACCACTGTGGAAAGTTCCAGCGACAGGCAGATGGGCCAGTCAGGGCCTGGGTTATGGGGGGGTTTTGGGACATGCCAAACCGGTGCTCCTGGGGGGGGGGGGGGGGGCGGGGCTGGAGCCCAGCGGGGGGGTGGCCTGCCAGGGGAGGGACCAATCAAGTGTGAAGCGGAGAAAGAGAGAGAGACAGAGCAAGAGCAGCGCCCAGGCCCTGGTTCAGTGGGAACGGCCGCACTCAGCCAGCACTTTCAGTAAAGCAGCAGCAACTTTCATGGATTAGTTGAGGCACTATTCTGCAGCCTTGAAAGGAGACACAGCAAGGAGGCGGCTTCAATGCACACAAAAAAAACCCTCAGTCCCCCCCCCCCCTCCCCCCCCCCACCCCAACAGCTGGGAAAAAAGGGGGCTTCAGCCAGCGCTGTCACCATGGCAACGGCATATCTCACATTCGAGTCCAAATGAAGACACTTTGGGGGCTCCAATTGGGGGTATTTATTTTCCCACCTTTAATGCGACTGTCGTAAATTGAGTCCCCCGTACCCCTGCCCCCCCACCTTTCACAGGAGAAACATTTTCCCCTTGAATGAGTAAATGAGTCGAAAATTGTAAATTGGAGTGAAGCAGAAAGACACGTTGTCAGCCCTGAATTTACAGCAAGCCTATGATCTTAATTACTTATTTTCTTCCCGCCGCTTTGCCGAGCCGTGAAGCAAAATTGCATCATTTCTGCGCTTGCTTTTTTTTCTTTTTTGAAAAAGAAAGTTTTTTCTTTTTTGTCAAATCAAGGAGTAGGAGAATTTGATTTGACGCCTAATGTTCAAAAAATGTATTCTTAATCTTAACGCCATTGTGCAGTCTTCACTCTGGGAGGAGGGTTAGGGTAAACTTTTTATTTTAGTTTTTTTTTACACAAAAAGCGCAACTGTTCAAAAACTTCCTCAACTCAGACAAGTGCCACTTTGAAGTGCATTTAAGAACAGAACCCTATTGTTTCTTTTGATCCTCATTGCGCCCTGTCCCTCTGCCTTTCTGATGACTATTTTCTCATTATATACTGCAGAGAGTATAGCGGCTCATTCACGCTGTCTGCGTGTCTCATGGGTAAGCTGACAGGTCCTCTGATTTCTGTGCAGCAGTGTCATTGTGGTCTTAATGGGGAGGGGGATCAGAAAATTACTGCACACTTTTTTCACAGCTACACCATAATAATTTCATTACTCGCCTGAACCACTCGACACTTAAGTAAAAACTGACATGCCATGATGACATCTCTCTTCTTTTTTCAAATTCTTCTAGTTCGTGTCGATGTTAATGTGTGTATTATATCTGTCAAAGGAGGAAGTGAAAATACTTTTGTCTTCAGCTCTCATGCAGTCGAATATGTTTATTGAACTGATTGGCATTTTTTTTTCTTCTTAAGCCCTGGTTTCCCTGGTTCATAGTCATAGGAAAAACAAACAGGCTAGTAAAACTACTTACCTGACCAGTCATGGACACTCCAGGAATAATCAGAGATGTGTGTTAAATAGAGAAATCATTAAAGCAAAATCATGCTTGATCACAACCGAAAAAGAAAATCGTTATGGGTCGGACATCACATGAAGGCTTACCTCGCAAAGGCAACATTTAGTCCAGTTAACAGGCAAAAACAGGCAAAATAAATAACATTTTGGTGATTTTTTTGATGATAAGTATTACAAGTTAGAACTATAATCAAGCCATTGAGTCTTATATATTTTGGCTTCAAATTGTAGCCTTGTGCTCCTCTGCACAAATCTGTACAGATGCATTTTTTGCCTGTCACTGAAGGTGTTCAAAATTTCAGTGAAACTACATGCTGATAGTTTGAAAGGATCTCAATAAGTAATGGACTCTGAGAGCAGAATGACACGTTTCTGTTGTGTAATGTGCATACGACACAAGCTTCCGAGCTGGATAACGTTACACAATGCGGGCCCTTATTAGAATAATTTAATATTAAAATCCATGAGATAAAACAATGGCATATTTATACATTCCTGCTGTATTTGTGATGTGAGAGACACCATTTCCTCCTTGTTTTTCCTTGTTTTGCTTTATTGCCCTTGTATCTTCTAAGTAAGCGTGCCGTTTTGTTCCAGAGCACAGATCTCTTCTCATTTTGGAGGAAAGACAAATGAAACATTCCTCCACTAGCACGATTTGAACCACCATCTTTAAATGGGGAAAAAAAGAGGTTAGACAAGAGCAGAGATCTATTCATAACCCCCCCTCACCCCCCCCATCACATCTCCCAGAGCAACTCGTGTAGCAGTATCCCAGAGTTCTTTGAGCTAAGCAGAATGTATGGGCGAAGACAGGAGGCTTGTCTTTTACTTTCTGAATCTCCCATCATGCCGAGCACTCACAACATGTACCATTTTGCTGCACGCGGACTTTGAAGGAGTGACATTAATGTTTTTTTTTTTTTTCTCACTGCTTTAATGTGTTTAAATTCTATGAATAGTTTTCTTTAATCTCTGGTGTCTTGACTCTCTGTCTCTCTCTCTCTCGTGTTTTATTCCCTCTCTCTCCCTCACTCCCTCTCTCTCTCTCTCTCTCTCTCTATATATATATATATATACACGATGGGGGTGGAATAAAACACGAGAGAGCGACAGAGAGAGTCTACTTAGTTTGAAATGACTTCCCTTAAAAAACAAGTTGTCAAATGCCACATCCCTTGTTTACAACAAATCCCCCGTTTCACATTTAATTGCCCCAATAACACCGGCACTGCTCCGGCTGCCCCAGCCGCTGCACACGCATGCCGGGGTTTGGGTCGGGACGGGGGTACGGAAGCTATTAAAATATTTTCCAAGCTTCACAAGTTTTATGGGCATAATTTGTGTGGATATATCCCACTGAGCTACCACCAACTATGAGCACAGTCTGGGGATGTGGCTCTGCCTGCAACTCCGTGGAGCGGGAGAGAGGGAAAAGAGAGAGAGAGGGGGAAAGAGGAAGAGAAAGAATGTAAGAGGGAGAAAGAGGGGGAGAGGAGGGGAGAGAGGGGTCTGAATTGGCAGTCAGACACACGAACGGTTTCTACACAACCCACACCCCCTCCCCCCTGCACATTAATTTACTACATATCCGCTACGGTCAGCACCACTTCACCCCCCCATGTTAACTACCCCTCTGTGTGGTGTATATGACTGCAGGGATTCGGTTGGGAAACAGACCGCTACCTGAGCAGTGTAAGGTTGAGGAGATTTTTATGTGGAATTATCAGCCCTGCCGTGCTGTGAAAGTGTCCACTGTGAACAATAGCCCCATTGCATGATGTGTGACTGACCATAGTGTCGCCTAGGTGATGTGTGACCGACCGAAGTGTCACCAAGGCAATATGTGGTTGACCGTAGTGTTGCCCAGGCAATGTGTGACTGACTGTAGCATCGCCCAGGGAGCGAGCTGTTTGTTCAGCAGGGATGTTTATATCTCATAGATCGCCAGCAACCCCCGCTAGCCAATCAGGTGAGTCCCTGCAGTCTTCCTGAAGAGCAGGTGCTTGTCTGTTCTTTCGTGGATTCTTAGCATTGGTTGCAACAGTGAGCATGGCTTGCAAATGTAAAAGAAAACCTGGACCGTGTCCGAAATCGTATACTATGCCCTATATAGAAGGCAAAAATCGGTACGCGTAGTATGTAGTGTGTCTGAAATCTCAAACCGACTGAATCAGCATGCGTTACCTTGATGGTGTACTGCTTCCTGTAAAATTCTGCAGTGTGCAAGGACTGCACACTGCGTTATCCCACAAAGCTGTTGGGTGTATAGATACCAAAGAAGAAGATGGCAGAGACAGCAGACTTCTGTGAAGTTTGATGACAGATGAACATCAGTTCTAAACTCCCGGCTATGAGACTGAAGAAAATAGCGACCGTTATTTCTATGATAGCATGTCCGAAAGTTCACGTACTGCACTAGGTAGTAGGCATTACGTTGACGTAAGAGCAGTACGCTTTTGTTCGAATTTTGGAGGCACTGATTAGTATGCCATTTTGGACACAGCCCTGGTCTCTGTGTTTTAGTCCTAGACCACCAGCCTCATCTGTCGCATAACAATGACATCACATTCACGAGCCAGATTAGTTCCTTAGTCCATTTAGTTATAACTATGCCCTGTTGTGAAGGTATCACAGATCAAGCCTTTGGTGTGAGTCCGGGTTGAGCAACCCTGGTCTGGGAGAGCTACAAGGTATAATGGTTTTTAATGAACTTAATTAATAATATAGCAAGGTTGATTACACTGTCAACTAACCGCACCTGGTTTCTGAGACCTCCATTGGTTGTTTGATTTTATGGTGCAAAAAAACAGCCAAACCTGTGGCTGTCCATGGCCATCCCTGAAGTATAGTACAACTATAAATACTACTCTGTGAGGCTTTGATATTCCCTAATTGCAATTAGTCAATCAAATAATTGATTGGTCAATCAATCGACTAATCAGCTGATTGAATAATCCATCCAATAATCAATCAACCAATTCATTAATCTGTCAATGAACAAACATATCATTCTGTTAACTAATGAATGAATGAATCAATTAGTGTATCTGTAAATCAGTTATTAAACCAATCAAATGATCAATAAATCAAACAATCAATCCATTTTTGTTTTTGTACTGCACCATTTATAAACAGGGTATTACACAGCACTTCATGTTCAGAGGAAATAAAAAAAACATATACGACTGGCAGAGTTTGGGAGACTCAGAAAAATTATTTCCCCGACCCCATAAAAGTGTTCAAGCTAAACTCCTGGAAAATGGTGAGATCCATTAAAAACAGCTAAATAAACATTAAACAATGCAGGAAACAGGCCAGTGTGCTTTCTGCTGACAGGGTGAACACCATGTTGGACACGGTGGAAGGTGCACACAGAGGGCTTGAAGAAAGTCATTCTACTGTGCTGTAATTACTTATTTAAGCAAGAATGCTGTTAACTAGCTTCATGATAAATTTGTGGTGTATGATATATTTGAAATTGATTGTTGAATAAAGCAGCATCACACTAGTTGGGAACTAGCAGCTACACAACAAATTTGAGGTTAAAAAGCTAGCGAAGCTGTCCACAGATACTAAATGAAAGCCCATAAGATTAAACAAGAGGCCAAATATCTGCTGTGTGCCTTTCTACTCTGTAAAACTGAGCCAGCATGCTACAGCTATAGCTAACAGGTCTTCTGATACATCACTGGAATGCTTGGCTTCGGAATTAGTGTCTTAGTTACATATTTATAAGTACTGCATGTACCTATGCTGTCCGCCTGCTGTGTACAGTCTGCATGCAGTATCAACAAACACCATCACCGGGCTCTGCAGTGCAGCATCACGAATTGTCTATGAAAGACGCACACACATGCCACAAAGCAGCCACGCTCCTCTTTGTCGAAAAGAAATTGCCTCTGACGTTTAGGCAGTAGGTAACAGATATATCACTTTTAATTAAAGATACTCGGCAGCTGCACTCACGTTTATTATGCTGTCGCTAAGCTATTCGGTATCGTATCGATCGTGAAAAAACGCCGTTGGTGCAACCCAAATAGCTCACAGTCATAGGTTACCCTAGAGAATTGGGACTTTCCTTAACACGCCCGTGGGCCTCACCAGACTTGAAATTTCCTTTTGTTAAGTGTCTTCATTAAGAGGGCTTTGGGCATCATTTATCATGCAGTGTGTACTTCCTGCCCTCAATAACAACCCTCTCCTTATCCACTTTGGAAGTTGCAAAAGCATGTGACGGGGGGGGGGGGGGGGTTGGGGAGTGTGTGTGGACGTAGAGGCACACCTAATAATAATAGTCATCATCATAATAATTTCTGGGGGGGGGGGGGGACGGACGGAATTAACTAGGCCTCTGCAGTCATCATGGGACATCCAGAAGGCCAGAGGTATGACTGGCAGGTGTAGCAGGTGACCCCCTCATGCTCTTTCACAGTAGGGGGGTGTGGGGGGGGGGTGGTATCAGTGAAGGGGTGTTGGACATGGATAGGAGGATCTTTTTCCAGGGATGTGACCTACCCCCAGCAGTCTGGGGGAGGGGGGAAGGGGGGGGGGTTCTTGCTGATACAATCCCCCGCCCTCTGCCCGTACCCTGCAGAGATGATCGATAACCTGCCCCTCAGGTGGGCACTCTGTAGAACAGCACTCTAAACTCCCACACCTGATCCCTCCAGCCTCCAGTCCTGCCCCCCCCCCCCCCCCCGCCATACAAAACTCTTGTCCACACCTGATCCGACGGGCAAACCCTCCTCCCCCCCTGGGCCGAGCGAAGAAGGAATCAATAAGTGGCTCTAAGTGCCTTCGGCTACTGGTGAGAGAATGGTTTCCCTCTCATGTGCTCCAAATACTAATGAATGGTGGCTCCACGGCAGCACATGCACACCCCCCACCCCCACCCCGACCCCGACGACTCCCCAACACCCCGCTCACTACGTCATGATGAAAGCACAGGATTTTCGCTTCGCTGTTGTGACTTACACGGTTTCCCCTACTCTGTTGGTATGGCCTTGTTTTGTAACAGTCCTGTGTGACCGAGATACTGCACTGAGATACTGTCCTTACTGATGCTATCAGTATGCCTGACATGCCTCTGTGTACTGATGTGGTTATCTATCTATGTCTGTCTATCTATCTATCTGTCTGTCTGTCTGTCTGTCTGTCTGTCTGTCTGTCTGCCTGCCTGCCTGTCTGTCTGTCTGTCTGTCTGTCTGCCTGCCTGTCTGTCTGTCTGTCTATCCCAGAAGTCTCATTGACAAATGTGTCATGTGAGAGTATCTACTGTCTATCTGAATGGTACCTGATGACAATAGTATTGATAACAATCAATTTCACAATTTTAGAATTCATTTTGAGGGGAAGATGACATACACATTGCTTATGTACCTGGTGTTTGGCACCAAAATCATATTAAATCTAAAATGAAATCACAAAACAAAAAATGTCATCAGAGTAAACTTCAGTAAACAATACTGGCCTTTTATCTCCCAGCCCTTGAGGGAGGAGAGTTTACCCAGAGCTGCTTTATAAGTAAAGACACTCCAGCTTTGCTGGCGGCGAATAGCTAATGAAGTCCAAACTCACTGTTTGATAAACGCTTGTTATTTTTGTCAAAGTTTCCAGACTGAAATTTTCAAAGAATTTCACCAACTGCATACATGGTGTTCATTAGCATTCATACAGAATGGTCAAGAATTCAAAGCCCAGCAGAGGAGGGAAAAAAACGAGGGCACGGCACCGGTTATTTCATTTTTGTCACATAAATGCACATTAACGTCACCCGGGCAGCTCATAAAGGGAGCTGGAGGCTTTGACTGCTGCCTGAAGAAGAGTCATGTCAGAATGTGTTACAGCATCAGCGTGGGAATACGCGCCCTCCTCACTGTTACCAGTCCTTCACTCTTACAGCATACTCATATATCCCATAGAAATAAACGGTCTGCACACTGAACCACACTCAGGTCTGCTCTACTGCAAACCCACATTGCTCATTAAACAGTTAACTTTCCTAATCCTGAAGCCTGGAAGGTCTGCAGAAACACACACACACAAACACACATAGTCGTCTACAAAAGTGATGGGAGATCAAGGACTCAAAACAGCTTTGAGAGAGCACATATCCAAACAGTCTTTCTGCATATCCTGGATCGAGGCCAAATTATATGAAAGAGGATGACGTCTGCTCACCGGTTAATGCTCTCGTTTTGGAGACTTCGGGAGTGTGTAAACATTGTCGTCTTTGACAGAATCAGGAATCATCATGTCACAATTTGGCAAAGCTGAGTATGCTACCTGTACTTGACTTCTTACCAAGATGAAAAAAATCATTCTGTTTTGTTTCCAAAGATGAACTCTTTTATCAGTCCAGAGAAAGCACTGACTGACAGCTCATTGTACCTCTACCCATTTTGGGATACATGACCCCTTACCTATGCATCACTGACTGTCAGACACACACCTGAGGCTGACTGTGCTGCTGGTTACCCCTGTAAGGCCTGTTGTTACTTATCACATGAGCGTCTGGGACAGATTTTTTTTTTGCAAGCTTTTTTGACATGTGAGATACTTGTTTTGTTTTCATCACTAACAAGGGAGTTTGACGGATTTATCCAGTTAATTTATTTAAGTGCCTTGGACTTCAATATGGAACCCAGACTACAGGGGCTCACAAAACGTATCAATAACATTGATAAACGAGATACATCGAAGTGTTATGTGTTTGTATGGAATGAGAGGGGCGTTGGCGTTTTAACTCCATTATTTTTCTGTTCTTTTCCGGCTCACTGTCTGGCACGGTGGCCGCACGGCCGCAGTGTATTTACTGAGATCATCATAAAGACCCCCCCCCTCCCCCCCCAGCCCAGAGGCCTCAGTGCGAGGTCGGGTCCGGACAGAAGAGTTACAGAGCGTTTTACTATTCTGCCACAGTGAAACAAGCAGCCTCTGCCTACTCTCTCCAGCTGAGACATGTGGAGATCATTACCACAGAACCCTGCACTACACAACTGAGCTTCCAGCCCTGATGGATACAGTGTGCTACAGTGGCTGCCCTGACTCAGCCCGCAGTGTGCTCCACGATAGGCCGATGGCTGAAGCTCAAGGGGAAATGAAACCCTATGCGGAACGCTTGTGGCGGGGTATCTGATGAAATTCATAAATATCTGCGAGAGGTGTTACGTGATGCCTGTGCAGTGAGTTTGAGTATGGCGTGTTGGAGTGTGGGTAGCCTGTTCTCCTGGTGTACAGACCCCTGTTTCCCTGTAGATGAAGTGGCGTGTGTGCGTGTGTGTGTGTGTGTGTGTGTGTGTGTATAAGACTCCTGTCTAAAAGAATTTGAATTAAAACAGTAAATCACAGCTTGTTTTTTTTCTTTTATACTCTTGCAAGACTCAGCCCCAGTTTCCCAGCAATACTTTCACCGTGCAGTAGAACATTGGCATGTTCATCTTGAACAGCACTGAAACCACATCTGTATTTCCATTTATTGTTGTTGCAATATATAGTATAAAATATATAATTAAGTGAATTTTAACCTCTAAAGTAAGATTCATACTTTATTATGATGCCACATGTAACTATGCTCTGCTATATTCAAATACCCTGTTACCCCCAAGGGCTGGTTTATTTGCTAGTTTTGCCTCAAATTCTGCACCTTAATTAAATGTGCCAGGGGCTCTTTGAAGGCTAAATTGTTACCAAAATGTATGGTAGGCTTATGTATTTGACTCCATAAAACTGCTATGCAATGTTGGTCTTTTTTTCTTGGTACAAGATGGCAATTATTACTGGAATAAGAAGAAACAAATGTTGTTTTATGAAGGCTTTTCACATTTTTATATGAAAAGTAAAAAGGTAATCTCTTGACCAAAAAAAATGTTAATGACGAAGAAAATCTTACTGTGCCACTAATTAGGAAACAATGCAGTTCTCATTTCCTGTACATAGTGTTTGAGCTCGGTTGTGGCTATGCTAGTCCATTAGTCACTAAATGATCCTGGCATTTTGGCTGGGTGTCTGTTTAGAGTGAGAGGGACATATGAAACGCCTCCCATATGCCAGTCCTCTGAAAGGGCCGCCAGGTATGGACCCCGTACGAAAGGTATCTGGATGTACTCAGCTTATTCTGGGGCTTTACAAGTAGAAACTGTGTATAAATGGTTCCCTGGGTTGTCTGTGCATGTGCTCTTTTCATACTGTGCCCCACTTTTTAGAGTACCATTAACCATAAAAGGATGGCGCCAGATGCATGTCATATTTTTACACAGGTCAAACAGTAGACTCCTGATATTCTCACTTTGATCATGCTGTTTACACATCACACCTTATTCTCTACTTAATTAAAGCAATCGTTTGGCTACTACGAAAAAGTGGGGAAAACTGGTCTTTTCGGGTGTACATTATTCACGTTGTCCTATTGCGTTAAGTTGGTGCTCAGTTGTTACCCCCCAATTAATTGCTTAACAGTGCTTAATTGTTTTCTTAATTGTAACCATCGCTAGGTTTTAGCAGCACATGGGGGCAACTAAACGCCTCTCACGATAAACAGCACAGCTGTCCTTTCAAGGGATGTCACGGTAAGAACAAGGTTACCATGACATTTGAAAATATAGAGTACTGTGCAAAAGCTTCAGGTAGGTGTGAAAAAATGCTGTAAGTAAGAATGCTTTCAAAAACATAAAGAGTAATTGTTTATTTTTATCAATTAACAAAATGCAAAGTGAGCGAACAAAAGAAAAAGCTAAATCAAATCAGTATTTGGTGTAACTACCCTTTGCCTTCAAACCAGCATCAATTCTTATAGGTAACTTGCACAAAGTCAGGGATTTAGGATTGTAGGATTATAGTCAGGTGAATGATCAACCAATTATACCAAACAGGTGCTAATGATCATCAATTTCACAAATAGGTTGAAACACAGTCATTAACTGAAACAGAAACAGCTGTGTAGAAGGCTTAAAACTGGGTGAGGAACAGCCAAACTCTGCTACCAAGGTGAGGTTGTGGAAGACAGTTTCATGGCACAGGTCATACACCATGGCAAGACTGAGCACAGCAACAAGACACAAGGTAGTTACACTGCATCAGCAAGGTCTCTCCCAGACAAAGATTTCAAAGCAGACTGGGGTTTGAAGATGTGCCATTCAAGCTCTTTTGAAGAAGCACAAAGAAATGGGTAACATTGAGGATTGTAGATGTAGTGGTCAGCCAAGAAAACAGTGCAGCAGATGAGAAAAATCATCAAGCATATTTCTCTTCAAAACTGGAAGATGTCCAGCAGTGCCATCATGTCAGAATGGGCAGAAACCAGTGGGACCCAGGTACACCCATCAACTGTCAATCTGGCCAGGAGTGGTCTTCATAGAAGAGTTGCAGCCTAAAAGCCATACCTCTGACATGGAAACAAGGCAAAGTGACTCAACTATGCATGTAAACATAAGAACTGGGGTGCAGAAAAATGGCAGCAGGTGCTCTGCTCTGTTTGTTCACCGACGGGCTGGAGAGCAGTACAATGAGTGTCTGCAGGTAACAGTGAAGCATGGTGGAGGTTCCTTGCAAGTTTGGGGCTGCATTTCTGCAAATGGAGTTGGAGATTTGATCAGGATTAATGGGGTCTTCAATGCTGAGAAATACAGGCAGATACTTATCCATCATGCAATACCATCAGGGAGGTGAATAATTGGCCCCAAATTTATTCTGCAGCAGGGCAACAACCCCAAACATGCAGCCAATGTCATTAAGAACTATCTTCAGCGTAAAGACCAAGATATTCCGGGAAGTTATGGTATGGCCCTGATCTTGACACAGAGTCTGTCTTGGATTACATGAAGAGATGGAAAGATTTGAGGAAGCCTACATCCACAGAAGATCTGTGGTTGGTTCTCCAAGATGTTTGTAATGTACAAGCTGAGTTGCAGTTTTTTGAAGTGTATCTAGAATTGATGCTGTTTTGAAGGCAAAGGGGGTTACACCAAATATTGATTTGAGATTTCTTGTTCATTCACTGCATTTTGTTAATTGATATAAATAAACTAACACTTCCATTTGAGAGCACTCATGGTTTGCAGCATTTTTTTCCACACCTGCCTAAAACCCTTGTAATGGTACTTTATTGCTAGCTACTACCACTGAGCTCCAAAACAACCCCTGCCTGTACCCCCCCCCCCCCCCCCCCCCTCAAATTCTGTTATGTCAGTTTAACTTTACCTGAAATTGGTAACATGTACTGGTAGTTCATATGATTTGATTATCTGGAATGTTATTTGCATGTTCTCAAATTTGTGAATAAATAGTGTAATATGGCTATGGTTACTACTTCAACAATTTTTCTTGTCTTTCTACAACCAGAATGCAGTGCTTTTCTGGTTATTTTCTGCACTTTAGGTAACATGCCCACTGAAACATACTTATATTATTCTTGAGTGACATGACAAGTAAACTATACAACTGGTGAGATTGTAAAGCGGTGGGTTGTTCACAGGTACAGTACATACAATGTCAAAACTCTACTTTCGTCTGCTCTCAAATCTGATAACGCCATTGGTTTCAACCACAACACAAACATTTCCACATTGCAACACTCTATACATGACAAGTCATTGTCTTTTCTAAATGATCCTATTGACTTCACTGCTTAAGACTAATATTACAATACAGACACTGCAGATTTTTGTGGCCATAACATATGTTTGGAATAGAGGGTATTCATATCTGGCTCTCTGCCTCTGAAGTGCAGTTGTCACATCTAATTAGTGCAGGCCTCCAATAATTGCAGGTCTCTTAGAAGTGCAGAGCGTGTTTTAAGTGAATAAATATCTCAGCGATTTTGTTTTATGGCAAATTGTTTTGGAAAATGCTTAAGGCTTTTTTTTTTTTTTCCTTGACCAATTGAGGCAGCTGCATAATAGACTATGCCAAAGATAAGACAATTCAATTGCCATTAAAGTCTCTGAACTTCTCCGTCACAAAGTTGGGCAATTCGACAACACAGAAGTACAGCTTTTTGAGCAAACCATAAAGGAGACACAACTGCAGTTATGAGTGTTGTTCTTTAAAAAATGTTTTGGTCTCAAATGTGACCAGTTACTTCTTCATCTCCAACTTTTCTTGCTGTCTCCCAGCAACGTATGCCCAAATCTGCCTGATTTGGCATTAAATATACCATGGGTCATTGTGAAGCTAGCATTAGTATCACAATGATCAGGTTTTGCTAACATCAAACCATCTTGTTAAAAAGACTCTTTGACTATACCATGGCTTATTTCAGCTATAGAATCTGATTGATCATTGGATGTGAAGTCAGTCTTGCTGTGTTATTTTATCTCCTTATCACCTGCATGGGAGAAACAACGCGTATGGATATGACAGCTGGTCTGGAAATAGTGTACTTATTACACTTCCAAATGAATGAACTACCTCCCTCAGTTTTATATTTTATTTGTGCCTACAAATAACAGAATATTACATTTTCCTTTCAAAGAGGTGAAACATTTTTTAATTTGAAATTGTTGTATTGTGTAGCCATGACCTCATCAAAATGACCCACATTGGGTTGTGTTGGGTCATGTTACGATACCCAGTGGTGGATTATTCCCTGCATGATCTGGAGTTATATGCGGCAAGTAGGACCCTGTTTTTATGAAATGGTCCCGTTCCAAAAAAGGCCTTTTATTCATTAAATACACGCAACTGAATCAGTGTATATGAATTAATGGAATGCAACACTTCGTAACAACAGATTGCACAACAGCAACAGTGTACCACTGAAAACAAGCTTTTCTCTGTTAAAAACTACATTTCATTCTCAAACAAACATTTACTAACAGCAATTTTGATGACCATTCATAATTGATAAATTCGAAAATGTTCAGCTGAAAACTCATTTGGTTGTTAACTATTGGGTTATGACTCTGGTAGCCGTGGTGTAAGTGGAATTAAACACTCCAGCCTGCATGAAAGAAACCCACTTCAATACATAACATACTGAGTTACGCCACCCTGTGGTAGGTTATTTATTGCACAGCCACTCAAATTTTGGAGGAAGCTGGTGAGTAAATAAGGAAGTGGGTGGGTATATGAGGAAGTGGGTGAGTAAATAAGGAATTGGGTGGGTAAATAAAGACGTTGGTGAGTAAATAAGGAAGTGGGTGGGTAAATAAAGACGTGGGTGAGTAAATAAGGAAGTGGGTGGGTAAATAAAGACGTTGGTGAGTAAATAAGGAAGTGGGTGGGCAAATAAGGAGGTGGGTGAGTAAATAAGGAAGTGGGTGGGTGTATAAGGAAGTAGGTTGGTAAATAAAGAAGTGGGTGGGCAAATAAGGAGATGGTTGGGTGTATAAGGAAGTGGGTGAGTAAATAAAGAAGCTGGTGAGTAAATAAGGAAGTGGGTGGATAAATAAGGAAGTGGGTGGGTAAATAAAGAAGTGGGTGGGTGTATAAGGAACTGGGTGGGCAAGTAAGGAGGTGGGTGAGTAAATAAGGAAGCTGGTTGAACATGGAATCTCTGATGTCACTGTCAGCTGTGGACTTCATGCCTCCTCCAATGGTGTAGCTTGTGGCTGAGCCCGCCATCATTATGAAGCTGTTTGAATGCACCAGGCCACTGAACCCAAACAAGCCTCTGTCCAAGCCTCCATTGTGTGAGGAAACAGTGGCTGAACACTGAGAGGCGGTGGATTTAACACACACACACGCACACACACATACACCCGCGCACGCGCGATCTCCGAAACCCTTTCACGTCAAATTCTAAACGTTTGGCCACTTTCACTAATTAGCCACGCTGAAAGAAGGCCCTCTTCAAAGGGGGCAGCAGTGTATGTGGAGTCTCTGTCATGGCCCCCTCTCCACATCCACCCTACCCGGCAGGGTCAGAGGTCACCCCTTTCAGCATGAGGAGTTTGGATGTCCCAAACACAGACCTCCGGATCACAACCCCTAACCCTGCTGGAGATGTCAAAGACGAGGGGAGTGAAACTGAATGAAACCGAAGAACATCAAAGAGTCCTTCCTGGCGAAGGAGGTGAGAGTAAGAAGCGAATGGGAAAATAAACAAGGCGACCCATCACACTGCCCCCCCCCCCCACCACCCCGCAACCTCTCTTACTCTGAGCATCTTGACAATGACAATGATGGCCATGAATCATCTCTGAAGGGCTTTTGCCATGCAGGTGTGCTTCTTCAGCCACTTCAAGAGAATTATGTCATTAAACAGCCCTATGCATTTTATTGTATGTGATTTTTTTTTTGGGAGAGGACCCTCCCTTGCCACAATGCCCCTAATGAAGTGGCTGGTGGGGTCCTTCAAGCCCCCCAGACCAGGGACCAGGAGGGCCCCCGAACAGCCTGTTCACAATCTGGTTAATGACTGAAGGCGGGGGGGGGGGGCGGGGGCGGCGGCGTGGCTCTCCTCCACAGTCGCACAAAGGAACATGAGGGGCTTGGGCTGAACGAATTGGTGTCCAGCCCGGGATGGCCTCTGACCGTCCCTCAGCCCCCAGTCACAACATCATCAGAGACAGCCTGCGAACGGATCGGTATACCTACTAACTTATTCAAATGCAGAAGTAGTGCTTCAGGTCATATATAGTATTAGCAACGTCGCGTGTTTCATTCAGTAATAGAATGTAAGAAAATCTGTGTGGCTACTTCTCTTATTTTTCAGCTGTTGCGTTGGCTGTCCAGCACCAAATTTTTGATCTGCAAACCTGTTAATTAGTTCTTTAGTTAAAGAGGTCATGAACGTATATGCACATCATTTCACGACTTTTGTGTTTAACAATTCAGTGGCAGATTAGTTTGGTGACTGGGTGTGAGATGTAGTCGCTCAACCCTGTGTACGCCTTTTTAACGTGGCATCTCGGCTGCGCGAGGGCAGCCCATTGGCCAGGGCTTGAGCGGTGGCTGTGCTTTCATCTGTAACCCCTGCTCTCCCCTCCGTGACCCGTCATGTTCGCCTCCTCCCTCTGTCCCCCAAAATGAGACGTGCTCCCCGCCCCCGCCCCCCTACCCCTAATGGGGCGACAGCAGATCGGTCCGATCAGCCCATTCCTGTTATAGCACCGCGCCGCCTCTTAGACGGGGCTCGCAGCTACAAATATAAATCGACAGGAAAAGCAAACACTCAATCCTTCCTCTCATCGTGACCCTGACACTTGCTTTGTTTTATCCTTTCCTCTTCATTGTTTTCGTCTGGCGTTCAGGTAGGGCCACCTTCCGCACCTTCAAGTGCTTTCACCTGCAGGTTGCGAAGGGCAGGGAGGTGTTGGATGGTGGGTTTGCAGAGCCCGGTCAAGTTAATCTCTGTTTGCCAAGCCTGCCTTTTAAGAGCTTCTCCCCCAGTGGTGTGATTTTGCCCCCCTCCTCCTCCTCCTCCTTCTCCATCCTCCGCGCTCCTCTCCTCTTTTTTTTTTTTTTTTTGTTCACGCTTGAAAATCGGGGTCCGCTTGAAGACTCCTCTTAATCCCGCTTTTGGGGGTGTCAACAATGACCACTCGTGAGAGAGGCATGCTGGACTAAGACCTGGGGATGAAGCGGCTGTCTGCCCCGATTGCCGCCCCATTCAGAGAATGGAGGCCGGAGTCACTTTGTAGTGCCAAGTGCAGGCCTCCGCGGGAAGACGTTTGCGATCATAATTTCCTGTCAGGCGCTGCCCCGGCCCCCTCCGAGCCGCCCGGCGACTCCACCAAGCCATTAATTAGGACCGACAACCACAGAGGCGCTGAGACTTCCCCAAACAATGACCGTCCCTTTGAAGAGGGCGCTGAAGGCCAGGGCTGCCCCTCTCTGCGCGTCGTATAGAGACAGAGGGAACGCCAGCCCCATGATCATAACAATAATGACAAACTTTGTCATTATTTGATTGTGAGATACAAAAGGCGGAGGACATCAACGGTATTCACCACAAAACATAGGTTTTTTTTTAATTTTTCATATAGCAAGACAATAAGAATAAACGCAAGCAGACAAGAGACACTGTTTCTGCAAATATTTGCCCTGAGTCTTTGACATTTCAGTGTCTACAGTTGTTTCTGGCTGCAGCTTTAGGTTTTTCAAATGCGCAGTTGATTTACGTTTTCCCCTTAGTTTTATATGTGGAAAATTATCCATACTTTATGTTTTATAACTTGTATCAACAAGTCCTCATTAACACCTGGAGTGAATGGTATTATGTTGTCAGATTTAAAAAGAACAAACATGGATTATTCTTGGATAAATGAACTCTTTCATATTTCCAAGTCACTTTTTATGTTTATCCAAAACCCTGAAAGCTTTGTGATTCCCCTGGACCTAGTATCTGCAGATATGAATATATAAACCACTGTAAGGCAAAGGAAATACTTAGTTGGCTAGTTGTAGTTTTTACTCCTGGACTTCATAAATCTGTCTTGACACGCGTATTCCAACATCTCTCTGAAGGCTAGCAAAATTCAGCTGTGAACAATACCATAGCCTCAATTACACGTTATGCATGTGTAATGTTTATGTGTGCTTGTACGTCACTCAGTGTCATAGACTACACACTCTACACAAGCACACATGCATATATATGTATATATGTATTTATATGTGTGTATAAATTGGTCGGACTCACAAAGGGCTCAGTCCGCCAAGGCAGTGTCATTACTTAGCCCTCTCTCTTCTTACCTTTTCTGTGTGTGACTGTGAAAGGAGACAAAGGCACAGCCCTACTGATTGAAAACTAGCAGAAACGGCGAAAACAACAGCACACACTGATCCCCCATGCATGGCCGGGATTAGGAGAGGAGTATAAAGGCAGAGGAGAAGAAAGGGTGCAACAAAAGGGAACAGGGGCACGGACAAACTTTTTTTCTTTTCTTTTTGAGGTGAAAGAGATGAAGAAAGGGGGTCTGGTCATATGAAAAGCAGTATAAAAAAAGATTAACAAACAGAGGCGATCTTTTCTTTTTTTTTTTTTTTTACCTTTTGTAGGGTCCTCTCCCAGTTCTTTTTAAGCAAGGACATAAAAGACCCAGGTCTCCAGTGGCCAATATGACACAAACCCAGGATAAAAACGAATTTTTAATGCACCGCAATTATTATTCATTTATTGATTATTTGTTTGAAGACTGGTAGAGGGGAGTTTTATTCAATTCTTTGGGAGTCTGTGATTGTTAAGCAGTATTTTTTTTTTATTCAAGTAACTGTGGGCAAAGTACGAGAGGACAGAAGCCGGCTATCAACACTGCTCTTTTCATAGCAGGAACTACACAAAGTCCAAAAAACACACAGTGCCCCCACTGATCTAGATCAGATCCAAACTGCACTCTAATTTTTCATTTTTCCCTTTTTTTCCTGATATTTTTCCCCCAGGAAAGAAAGGGAAGTGAAGGGAGGAGACGGAGGGGAAGAGACATTGACATGTGAGCCCCTCGGTCCACCCCCCCACCACCCGCCACCCCACCCGGTCTCGTGCTAGTCGTGCTAGCAAACACAGGGGTGAAGAAGTGATGTCTTTCCAGGCAACCCCCGATGAGGCTACACCAGCTCCGCTGCACGGATAGGCCTCTGATTTTATGTTTCTGGATTGTGAACGTTTTAGGAGAAGTGCGCATGCTCCAAACATGTCTTTAATTCCATGCACGTTTAGCTAAGTGTCATAAAGTCTGGATGGAGAATATTTTTCTGTGAATTGGCGTCTGATCTCTAAACACATTTCTGTGTTGTCAAATAGGAAAGAACTACTCATCAAATCCATAGGAAACCAAGGATTACATATATGTGACATTTAAACCTGGATTTAATGTGTCAGGTGATGGCGTGTGTTGACAAAACTACAGATAAGCTTCAGTCTCTGTTGCTTTAGGGTATGAAAAAGTCGGGGTGCCCTTGGATACTGGCAGGGTCCGGCAGCAGACTGAAGCATGTGGCCAGGTTCCGAACCTGAGTGATTCAGTGCAATGTCCTAAATATATCAGTGCTATCCGACTGAGCGCCTGTTCACCTGAATGAGTAGGCTGGAGAGGGAGCGAGCAGGAGAGTTGCGGCTGGTAAACGGGCAGTATAAAGACATCTGCAGGACAAAGGCTCAGTGTACTGTGGGTGTGTGTGTGTGTGTGTGCGCGTATGGGTTTGAGTGTGTGTGTGTTAAAATGGTGAACTCAAAATGCATTGCCCTTTATTATTGCAGTATTTGTATTTGGGAGGTGAAGCACGGCTTAGTTCTGCGTTGGTTTGGATTAACACAGCAAACTGGAACTGGGTCCAGTTACTCTATGACAAAGCTAGAGTCACACATGTATATTTAAATTTGACTCCAATTGGCCTTGACCTCTCACCTGCCCTAGAACCCCAAGAAAGTCTACCCCTGTTACATACTATAGGGGATAAACTAATGCTGCTGATTCTCCATCTTAATACCCCAGAACACACAATACCCTGTGTTAGTTTTAAATGGGGATTTGAAATGCAGAGAATACTGTTTAAGTAGCTGAGAGATGGTAAACATTGGACTTTGGCAAAGGAAGCAGAGTGGTCTATTTTTACCAATACCAAGGACAATATTCCAGTCATTCATTTAAACTGAATCATTTTTTTTCCAAATCCTCACATGCAAGTCAATGGCAGCTATTGTTTTGATAGGGGCAACTTTACATTACATGTTAGGTATTGGGCAGATACCTATATCCAGTACTACTTATGCAGTTTATATACAACCCATTTATACAGTTGTACAACTGCTGAGACTATTCAAGTGAAGAGCCTTTGCTTAAGGGTACAGCAGCAGACAATGGCAGGGCTCTTCCTGGGAATTGAACCTGCAACCTCTGAGTTACAGGCCCAGCTCCCTAACCATTATAGAACACTGACAGTTTTCCCCACATCTGTACGCACAGTGTTAAGGGACAGCGATAGTTTCTCATGTGATGGTTTTATAGCCGCACAGATTAGTCAGAGAACACCACAGTCATGTGACCACAGAAGGCCTGTTGGGCTGCATGCCGGTGGCTTTTTACTGTATGTCAAAATTACTGAAGGATCATGGGTAATAATGTCTTTTTTTTAAACTGGCTAGCAGCTAGTAAATCTTCCAGTTAACAGCTTCTCCACATAATTTGCACAGCTTTAGTGTGGCGGTGTGGCTATTTTCACTAGTTGAATATTGTTCCAAGTCACACAATATCACATGCATTCAGCTAACATCTCTTACATTCTTATAAAGACAGAATGCATGGTATGTGATTTTTCTTTCTGCTTTTTTGTAACCAAAAATGTCTCAGAGATCCACTCAACAAGTTTCCTTTCTGTGTTAAATTAAATGTTTTTGTCACAACCCCCATCGCAAATGAAATACCATTGATGCAAACGCAGGCCATGAATGATTTGCATTCCCTAGTTGTGGGAGGGGCCATGAATGATTGACATTCCCTGGTTGTGGGAGGAGCCATGAATGATTGACATTCCCTGGTTATGGGAGGAGCTCCTGAACTGACTGGAAGCTCAAACCGACATGATTGACTGACCTCCAGGGTGCCGTCCTTTTGTAGCTTGCAGGTTTTTACTGTCTTTACTCTCACATCTAAAAGCACCTCTTGGGCACCCTTCCCCCCAAACGCCCCCAGAAGCCTTTGTTCAGATAGCCTGAAGCAAGGAATAGGCCTTCTCTGGTATGTACTTACTTTCTCATGAGCCAATGAAGTTAAAGGAAGGTAGTCAGCGTTAAATGTGGCCCCACGGGGTCCGAATGACGGGAAGTAGGCCCTGAGGCCGAGAGGAGGGCAAGGAGGAGGTGCATGGTGACATGCCAGACGCCCCAATCTCAGGCCAGGTCACACACAATCTGGACGAGAATTACTGTGAAATGAAAGTTTTGTGCCCCTACATTTTTTTATAATGGTTATACTTTTTCATTCTCCTAGGTTTTATTCTCAATTTTATTTGAGCTTGAATGCATAAAAAGTTATAAATAAATGAATAAGCAGTCAAGTGATCAAGGAGGCAAGCACGCAAACATCTGGGTTTCATCTTGAAGTAACTTTGGTCCAAAAACTTCTGTTTCAAACCATCATCACAAAACCAAAGCAGAACAATTTTGAAAACTAAACTGATAGACTAAACAAGCTCATAGTAGCACTCTTCATGAGATTAATCACAAAGTTCTTTACAAGAAGATTAAAAATATAGTTAAGAAACAGTACCAGCTAAGTCCAAACATTTAGTCAAAAGTGGGACTGGAACATTATAAGAATGGCATACACGAGTTCACTAAGGACTGTATGGCTCATTGTGTCAGATTTTTCCAAAATGTTTAATAACGTTCAGCTTGGGAACCATTCAGTCTGTGAACAAAAAAGTAAGGAAATGGGGAGATGTTTTAAATTTGGAACCTTCGAGATCAAATAAACACCATCTTGTGCAGAGTAGCTGTACTTTCACTTTTTGTCCTCTCTTGGGTGTAGTTCTCTGCATGAGACTGTATGTGTGAGAGGCCCCTATGTCTCACACACTCTGGCATGGGGTCCATGGGTCTGCTGCTGCATTTCAGTTTAGGAAATATTTCAGACAGGCAGAGATCGCTGTTCAATCGCTGCTTTTCTCCTATTAAGTTTGCGGCTCCTCAAACATATAGGTGTCATTTACGCTGGGGACACTGGGGAAATGTCCCCAGCACTTTGCAAAGCAAACTGACACCCATGCTTAAACATTTCTGGGAAGTTATGAGAAACTTGCTCCTGTCGTGGAAATTTGTCTTGGATGTTTTTTTATTGTTATCTTCCTGCATTATTTTTCATATGCCTTGGACAAACTTATTTGGAACAATACAATGTTTCTAAAATTGCATGGGGAAAGTTTTTGTCATAAAGTCACCTCACAACTAAGTGGTAATTGTAACCAGAAATTTCCTCATTGATGAGGATTTTTTAATGTCAGTCAGAACTAGTGTACAGTGTGTGCGTTGTGACAGTTGGCACTAGTGATTGTATTGCGGGGGAGGGGACCTGAAGGTGGCAAGCAGATGGAAAATACTGTAATCATAATTAATTTCCAGCTTCACCAAAGCTCCACCAAAGCCATCATCTTCACTGCGAACAGAGGACTGGAGCTGGAACCACCTCCATGTTAGTTCAGTCAAGTGAGCAAGTGAATTCAAAGATGAATCAATTAATTGAAAAATGTTGATAAGGACGTGTTGATAACGATAACTCATTCAGCTCAACAGGTTGTTGAGAAAGTGGCTGGTTTAATGTTGTTCCTGGTGAAAAGGGCAGGGATAGCGACACTCTTGGTGGAAAGGGCAGGGTTAGCGGCGCTCCTGGTTAAAGTGGCTAGGTTAGTGACGTTACTGGAGATAAGGGCTGGGTTAGCGGCTCTCCCGATGGAAAGGGCAGGGTTAGCGGCGATCTTGGTTAAAGTGGCTAGGTTAGTGACGTTACTGGAGATAAGGGCTGGGTTAGTGGCTCTCCTGGTGAAAAGGGCAGGGTTAGCGGCTCTTCTGTGTTGTCGTGGGCCCTCATGCAGCATCTGGCTGTGTCCCAGCACTGCGTTCTTTACAGTGCTTTCACACACAAACAAAAACAAACAAACACAAAGGCAGAAAAAGGGGACTCCATAAAGCGGTGTGAGGCAGATGGGTCACATGCTGTCCATTGAGAGTCCCCCCCCTCACCCTCCCACCCCCTTCACTCCCACTCAATAAAACT
This sequence comes from Albula glossodonta, assembly GCA_019788955.1. Classification (NCBI taxonomy): domain Eukaryota; kingdom Metazoa; phylum Chordata; class Actinopteri; order Albuliformes; family Albulidae; genus Albula; species Albula glossodonta. Next base: position 614,611 of record JAFBMS010000123.1, read on the forward strand.
GACAGCCTGCTCAAATAGCCCAGCATAAGAAAGGCAGTGGAAAAAACAAAAGGAACGATGGGACGAGGGGGGAGAATGACAGAGACAAAATAAATAAGATAAATAGACTGTGTGACTGATGAGTGCGGATGATGCCAGAAGAAATCCCGCCACAAAAGGAGGCCTTGCTGGAGCCGCGGCCGTCGGCCCCTGCCTTCAGCTTACCCGGCACATTTTTATGCGGCTCCCCACTTGTGTTGGCGGACTCCCCGTTGTCTCTTTGTCCTTGTGGCCTGATCTATGGGAAAAGTCAGTCCAGGGTGCAGGGGAGATACGCTGCGTTCCCAAAACGGTGGCGGAATCCACTGCACTGTGTTCCCAGAAAGGCAGCAAGATGTGACAGAGGTGTTTTTTTTTCTTTCTTTTTTTCAGAATGTTTACCAAACATAATTTTTTTGAAGGGGTAATGAAGCATAATGTGAACACAAAGGGAGAGAAGGAAACATCATACTGTAATCCTACAGTACTGCAGTTGAAAGTGGGATAAAAACATAAGCTGGACGAGTCTTTCCTGTCAAACAGTGGAGACAGTAGATAGCCAGGATGCATTGTGGGAAGGCATCGCGCAAGGAGTGGGGCAGCATGACCACAGAAATGATAAGCGTGTGTGTTAATCAGAAATCCATATTTAATGCTCCATATCCCCCCCACTGCTGCGAAAATACTGTGGACTGGGTAGCTGCTTTCATTTGATCTGTGCTGGAGAAAAAAAAGACATAACGTACGAACCTCCAGGCCTGTGATCCCAGCTCAATGCACTGGCAAAAACACTCAATTATATTGTAAATTATGGGTAGAGGATCAGGAAAATGTGTGAAGAGCCAAAGCATTTCATGGATTTTTTTTCCTCATTGAGAAAAAAGGATCTGAAACACAACAATGTGCAAATAAACTAGTCTGAGCGACAGATAATCCCTGTCATTATATTCCAATGCCCCAATTACGCTGCATAAGTGATGCACCCAGCCTGACACCACAAATGGGCCAAAGGGAGTAGAATTGACAAAATCCTCCTTATTGTATCAGCTACATTTGCTGGATGGCTGTTACATGTCATCAAGCCGTTGTGAAAAAATACCTAGCTTGTCAAATGATGGCATCAGTCCTTTGACCAATTAAACCCCTCTCCCAGGTCTTGACCACGCCCCCTCATAATATGCAGTGGATTTACATTTTGGATTATATTGTATGGATTTTGTACACGGGTACAAAAATCAAACTTGTGAATTGATGAAAAGGTCCGGTCATGCACGCCCTGCTACTCTCACGTTCCCTATTGAGCAGCTCAAAGCAGATCGTTGACTCACACTGCAGATGTAGCATTGCCATTGGTCTCTATCACGTCCTCAAAGCATTCAAGCAAGCAGAGACTTATACATGTTGAATATGGTTTGGCCATATTTAAGACTATAAGAATGATTGGCCCCCATCCATATAGAGAGAGCTTGTAATCCACCTGCCAGAGCTGAAGTGCTATCATTAGCATGTTTCATAGGTTCATTGTGGTCCTTCAAGTAATGCATTGGATTGGATCAGTGACACTGCTGTGTCTAAACCTTCATCAGAAGCAGGTTCTCCACCTCACATACTCAGGTGAGAATTTTGGGCTGTAGTGTCAGCAGGGTTTGCACACATCCTGGATTTCCAAGATCGTTCCAGAATCACATCCTCTGCCCAAGATAATTTCTTCCTAAAATACGACAAAATGTCCTGGATTTTTGACACGTTCTAATCCAACAGCAGAGCAGTCCCCCGCCGACACCACCTGCACTTAAACCTGGGTATCCTGCATTGCCAAAATGGAGATGGCAACCCCCAGTGTCAGAATGAAACAGGTGGGCCTCTGAGAGACAGGTGAATCGTGGGTAATCTGTGGTGCTGTGTGTGAGCTCTGAATAGCCACAGTCACGTTTACGGAGCCACAAAGCTGGATTTTCCCATGTCCTGATACCACCTCAAACTGCACTGTGTGATTGTATTGAATGGCTGCTGCTACATTGAACAGGAAGGAACAAAATGTCTGAATGTCAACAAGAAACAGGTCCAAACTTAGTACAAAAATATTTTTTTATCTTAATGTATTGATAAAAGTTTAATAGTTATAAAATGATATTTGCAGCAAAGAATTCACCACGCATGAACTTAAATAGGCTTTATTGTCGTATGGTGTTCATTGATATTGATATTTTGACATAAAATTTCATTATTTTTACTGATAAAAAAGACCTCTCCAACATAAAATGCATCTCAGTTGTATTTGAGTATTTAGTTTAGCTTTCATACCTTGCACCTGCAAACCAGCATAGAATTTAGACAAATATACATGGTATATGAGTGTTATACCATGAGGGTATAACTTACTGTATAGTTTTGGTTATGGTGCATTCATTGTTTTATGTTTTTACTATTAGCACCTACTATACATGTTTTGTACTCAGGAATTACATGTAGTTGACATTAGCATAGATCAGGTGCATTAGTGATTTATTTATGTGGTGAGCCAGGTCTGGCACTATTGCTTGTGCTAATCAGGTGAGTGCAGTCAGGTAGGTAACCCTGGGTAAGAGTGCTGGCTAAATTTCTGTAATGTTTGGTAATGCAATATGGCCCTCATTAAAAAAGCAGAATGTTGTATTACTTTTCAAAAATTGTGTGTGTGTGGAACTGGAAGTTCACTCAGAAAGACTGGATATATTCTGCAGGGCTCTTGTGGAGATTCCGTGAGGGTGGTAGCACTGGCTCAGCTAGCATGCTCATGGTGCAACAAGGCAAAGTATGTCATCAGCCGCAGTGTAAATGCGGACTGTCACACCGAACACGGTCTCCCAATCAGCCTGTCTGGGGGTGGACGTCTTTGGTGATGTCTCGGGTTCAAACCCCACGCAGGGGAACGCAGCTGTGCTCTTGCTCACCTGAATTACCTCAATAAATATGGTCTTTAAATAGTGTAAGCTGTTGTAAATCGCTCTGGATAAGGGTATCTTGTAAACACCACCATCATTACAACTATCTGCATCCAGACATACATCAAGTACTGTTTCAGTTTATAAAAATTTGCAGGATTTTCTCATCTTCCCTGTGCCTATACCTTGCTCTAAACATGACATCACTTCCTGAATTCTAGAGAAACCTCCTGCTTTGTATCACAGCATCAATCTGTAAAATGCTTTTCCAAATTCCCTTCACTCGCTCAGAGTCCCTTCACTCACTCCTGCTGTAATCTGCTTTGTCATTCACTTGAGTTAATGAGCTTTAATTCCTTACTTAGCGCTGACGTGCTTCAGAACAGAGCAGTTCGCTTGAGTCGAGACCTTCCTCGGACAGAGTACACAGTTTACAGCTGCCACACAGCTGAAACACCTGGTCTGACTAGGCAAGCTCTTGACGGAAGGGTAACCGTGCTGAGGTGTTTGAACGCAGGGCTAAAACACAAACCTGCACCCACAGCGGCCATCTTGGATAGGCTTGCGCACCCCTGGCATACAGTTTCAAAACCTTCACAATTCAAACACAGTTTATTGGCAATCAAACCTCAACCACCTTCAAGTCCTTGTGTAATAAGTGTAATTAGCATTGGTCCTGATTATTATGTTTACAGTCTGAGCCATATCAATGCAATATCAGGGGTCTGGAGGAAAAGAGTAAGGCCTAAATGAGAAAAAGTGCAAATGGAGAATAACGGAAACGGTCATTTGGTGTAGCGCAGTTTTGCTGCCTGTCAGAGAACCCCATCGCTGTGTGTGTTTCTGTGTGGAAGCCATCATTGTAAGCTCATCCTCGATCTCCGCCTGCCCCTCACTAGTCTGCTACATCCTGAGTGCATTACACAAAGCTTATGACTCTGAGATTGCAGGTTCAATTCCAAACTAGGGCACAGCTGTTGCACCCTTGAGCGAGGGACTATATCTGAATTTATTCAGTGAATACCCAGCTGTATAAATGGATAGTGTGTAAAAATGTAAGTTGATGCAGAAAGGAACAGCCGCTAAATACCTAAAATGCAACCCTAATGTGGATATTAAAGTAGTGTACATTGATGTTAGTCCTAAAAAATCACTTTTACTTGAAAGTACTTAAGTACACCAAGTCAATTACCTCTGTCAGCAGCGAGGGGGGAAACGGTTCTTATGTACTGATGGTATTGCACACTGTAATTTTCTTACTAGTAAAATTACAGCAATATAGTATATTAAAAATCGATCATGAGTTGTCACACTGTATTTGCACAATAGTTAAGTTTCACGTTTGCATAGGCATTTACATTCAGTGGCTCAGAATTTAAAGCAGCAGATGGTCACCTTTTATTGGTCTAATTCTCAGCAGTACTGAAATTCTTTCAAGGTTAAATTGAGTTGCGCACAAGTCTGTCATTCCTCCAGTCAAATCTCAGAAAAACTCATCCTATACTTTTTATTTTTTTTCTTTCTTCATGAGCTTTGTTCGGACAAGTTGTTATATTAACTCATTATTGGGCTAATGTCGACCAATAATGCTTGCGATGTGTTCCAAATTTTTTGTTGGAACATATCAGAAATGAAACGTTTTGTTTATTTTTTTTTTATACGCGTAATGTGCATATGCATAATATGTTTTATTATTCCCAACTTTGAGAACGTAAAATCAAATCATCATGTCCTAGCTTCAATTTGCTTTTAGAATTATGGTATTTCATTCACTGGCAGCGATTGATTCATCAGCTTTTGTTTTTCGGACTGCTGTTCCTCTATTCATGTACTGAGTATTTGAGTTTCTAGTTTAAAAGAAATAATAATTACTTTGAATGAGCAAATGGGTATGCAGCTGCATGAGTACACTATGCTAAGACTTATGTCAAGATTTTACTGAACAAGCGCATACATTTGATTTTAGGGTGGAAATATTACTTACAGCTGAGGTTATTAAACGTTACTAAATGCGTAGGTTTCCTTCAGTTGCAATTTTCCCACAAGATTGAAGTTTAAAAAATGACATGATGACGGCTTCATCGGGGAAGAAAGTATTGCTCGAACTGTGTGAGGGCTGTGACGCATTGTCATTAGTCTCACCTAAGAATATAATTTGCTTAGTTAATTGTCTGTTCTAATCAAGACGTGAAGGTTTTGGTAATGGAGAACATTCCATGGTGCACGCTGGTGGAGACCGTCGGCACAGCCTTTGATCTCGTGCACTCGCCAGGAAGAGGAAGATTAAAAGGTTTGTGAAATCAAAAATAAATCTCAAATTGGTTTTTAGCAGAAACCCTTAAGTGGAAAATTAACTTTATGGAAAACATCAAAATGTACTTGCATATCTGCCCATTACTTTCGCTGTGGTCTCGCTCACGTTACCGCCAATGCCAAAATATGCTCACTGTTCCCAATTTCAGATGCTGCACGATACTCAGGAGATGATTCAAAACTGCTCGTTAGATTTTCTTTTTTCTACCAATAAAAATAAATACAAAAGGGCCTTCGCGCATACGTGTGTTTGACTAAAAATTATTACGCTTTCTCTTATGGCGACACCGTGTGGGCACAATATGTCATTGCACATGTCCTCCCAGAGGATAAAATCCGTGCGCCGGGTCTGAATTCACTCCCGCGGGTGAGCACTGATTGGTCAATCTGAGCGCTTCAGAGGGAACCGGTGATTTTAAAGAACATTTCGAGCCTGTGGTGTTTTATCTGCCGAACAGAGTACGAAGGGAGGAAACTATAAAAAGAGAAAAGGTCGACATTGAGGATGATGGACTGGCATTTGATCACAGCTTTTGCTCCAGTTACGTCCTGATCAGAGGCCTCAAAAAAAAAAATGGGAGAGGGTGGTGGAGCGTGTTAAGGGGTGGGGGGGGGGGGGGGGGGGGGGGTGGCGCATATGTTTCAAATGGGGGGCAAGACCCAGAAAACACTCTGCTAACTCAAAGCTCAAAGTGGAGCGTCGAAAACCGGTAGTACCCCCCTCCGCGCCCTCGGCAGAAGCAACAAACAAACCACTCTTCCTTTTATGATTTCATATCCGTCCCATTGATTACGGTCTTGAATATGTGGCCCCTTTTTACGAAATGCCCACTCTGCAGCCGGAGAATCAGTTCATTTCAATCCAGCCTCTCGCCAGCTTCGGTCTGAAGCCCTGCCAACTGAACAGCGATGTTCCAATATTTACATTTGTATGTAAATGTAGGGCGCTATCCTATATGGCACGGGAGATGCTTGCTTGCTCCGTATGCGTTCTGACATGTCATAGCAGTGTTGAGCTGAATAATTCTTCTAATGTGTATTTTATTTTAATGTTAAAGCCCCCTTGGGCGCGGCACATCTGACGCATGCTAATTGAGCTGGTGAGGCCTCGCATCCACAGCGCCATGCAATTTGGATACACATCACAAAGCCTGGTCTATGATCCTCCGTCAATAAGAAATACAAAAAAAGTCTTTACATCATTTTTAAAAGAGGCATTACCATTGACATGGGCTGTAATATGTGACAGTCAAAGATAAAGATAAAGCTATACTTGCTTTGTGAAATGTTCACCATATACGCAATTTAACCCCTTTCATGTAAACTTTCGTATTGATGTGTATTGCCACGCTTTGTTTTAACGTATTGTGATGTTTCAACTTATTTCATGTTACAGTTCAGGTCTTCGCTGTAAAGGAGAACTTGTTGTCAGCTGGCATTCTTTGATAAATAAATTTAAGTCACTCCAAGATGAATGGGCTCTCAGTGAGACTCGGGTCATACAGGACAGACTCGCAATTGGTGTAAGGCAGAGGGTGTGCACTATCTTCTTGCTGTGTGCTGTAAAGCGTCGGGTGGTCCAGGTATCTTCCGTGCTTTTAACAGATGGTCTGGCCTGTGCCACAGTCCAAGACCAACCATTGTCTGGCGGGTGACGTCGGCATGGTGTGTCAGGGCCCTCAGCTGGGCCAGAACAGGGTTTCGGTCTGAAGTTGCGGGTAATTCAACTCCTCCAGGACACTTCGGTGAGAGACCCAGTGTTAGTGCGCCCTCTACTGGAAAATTTGTGCATTCCAGAAATTTGACCGGAGAGCTAAAGTTATGTTAAGCATCAGAATAAGGTACATATTTCATGAATGGAATTGCACAAACAATAAATAAATAAAGTGCAATAAAAAAAAAAAAAACAACAAGCATAGACAGGCAAGTATTAAATTCATCAATTAAGTAATAAATACATGATGCTTTTTGAACTGAATTTAAGTTACGGATTGGATTACTGGGCAGTGATTCAAAAGATGTTCTACAGTGTAGTTATTACACATGACATTAGATATGTACACCGTGCTTGTTTTGTTTATAAACACCAGTGTCTCTCCTGTGCATTGTTTTTTTTTTACCACAATGGTGAATAGTAACTACAAAGGCATCCAAACTCCCTGGAGAGAATTTTCCTTTTTTCCTTTGTTAACGTGTAAAAACCGAGAGATGAAAAGGGAAATCCCGCTACGTCTCTGAAGCAGTGCACCCCTGAGTCGCCCGGCGCGGTTCTGGAGCCGATCCTCAGGCCGACGTACGTTTAAACAATGGCAAATTGCATTGTGTGTTCCTCTAAATAAAATGTGTCACAAGGCGCACAGACTCTCTCGCACGGTTGGTTTTTCACAGCCTGTTAACAAGCACCAACACAAAGAGAAGTGGGTATTCTTGCCACTGAAAGCCATGTTCATTGTTTGCTTGGCGGTCCAACGTTTCTCTTGAGCTCTTCCCGGGAGTTACGGAGTCCAACAAGCGTAAGCGGAGCCAATTGCCTCCCCCAGCGGAGATATTGGTGGGCTGGAGACCACTGTGAATCTCGGTAGCTTCGGTGTTCCAAACGCCAGCCGTCTGAATTCCTTATTTTTTCACACTTACCAGTCTTCCTCCAGTTATTTTATTCAAGCATTTAAGTAAGAGAGACTGACAGTCTTAACAAAGACGGATTAGTTCATCTTAGCTCTATGAATTCTTAGCACGGACGGCTTGCTATTTCTGTACGTGTGCAAGCTATGTTTTACCCTCAGTAAAGTACAATTTCCTGAGAGTGTCTAAAAACTTTTGTTTTCTTATTATAATCATTCTTTAACAGTCTGGAAAAAGATAACAAAAATATGTGCCGTTTTAATGGAACGGGTGGGGGAGTATGAGAGCTGTAGTTTAAAACTTGACAGGCAGGCATGAAAGGTGGAGGTTGTGCTTTGTTCCCTGTGCACAGAGTGCTGGGAGCAGAGTGAGCTTGCTGTATTTGAACAGGCGTTGTTTTAAAGCGGGAACAGCGTGGGGCCACCACACAGAAGTACATGAGAGGAGGAGAAGCCACTGTGCCTCTACTACTGTTTATTCACAACTGACATGGCACAATCTGAGAGCCCTGCTCAATAGCACTGAGAGCATGTCACTCACCTTGTGAGTGAAGGGGGCTTGTGGGGGGGGGTGGGTGCTGGAGTGTTAATATACTGCACCTCTAAATTAATCACAGCTATATAAATCTTCAGCTTTCCTATAATCCAGATTGGGGGTAGAAGGCCCTTCCCTTCAGCTGTAAAGCATTTTGAAACTCTTATAAAGTGCAATGCATTTGTAAAATTATTATTATTATTATTATAATTATTCTCCAGTTGTAGTTCTGCTATTTGCTTTAAGCTGTTGGAAAGTAAACTATATATCATAGAATTGCATCACTAACAATCAAAGCCTTAATCTTTTGGAGCCTTAATGTTTTATTGTAAATGATCGATGTATTCAACACTTTGAACACATTGGCTCCTGGCTGTATTGAGCAATGTTATGCATCAACATTTCTCGGTAATTAAGGCAGGGTGTGGCTGAGCCAAAGCCTATGTGTTTCTTGTGTGGGACAAGCCGTCTGTCCCTCTGACTCCTTAGGGTCAGTCCTCAGTCTTTTTGAGGACTGACCCTAATAACTGAGAGACAATGTCAGTTATCGCAGTAAAAGTGATGCATCAGCATAAAGCAGTGAATGCAGTGCATGGGCTCAGAACCACCTGTTACTGACCAATAAGCAAGCAGAGTGAGACAACAGTGCAGAATCTATAAAAACATTATTCATAAGTGATAATTATACTAGAACATGAGGAAGAGCTTCCCCCAACCCCTCCCTCTAATAGAGAGTTTTAAATGTAAAATAATTATACAATCCTGAAAGAACTTAATCACCAATGTCCTGTGTATTTCTTGGCTGACACTGTTGTTGTCTGCCACCAGAGAGCGCTCTTTTATTGATGTAAAATATTTGATGAGGAAATCTGTGGTGATGTAGTGGATGGCACAAAGGCAGAGTGTCCCCACACCTCATGTCAGTAATCCTCAGTTTTCCCATTTTTTACGTTTTAGAAAATGAACACAAAGTGTGTGCAATGCAAGTGAAAGCGGCTCAATGCTCTCTGCTCTCTGTATTTATTCTATTACGATGCAATTTATATAATTTTCTACAGAATTTGATACAGTTTGGTACATGAAAATTGTAACTCGAAAAAGAAGACTTGATGAAATTAAAAACCAGCTTTATTTATCAATTCATTTCTGTAATTTTCGACAGATGTGATGATCTGGCACATGACTGGTGCTCCTTTACATTTACAGCCCTGTCCCCTAAAACTGCAGGGAGTGGCAGGTACCTGTGCACTAACCCAACACAGCCCTGTAGCCCAGTCTAACGGCTGTGTCAGGAAGGAGTGCAAGTTTAACCCAACACAGCCCTTTAGCCCAGTCTAACAGCTGTGTCAGGAAGGAGTGCAAGTTTAACCCAGCACAGCCCTGAAGCCCAGTCTAACGGCTGTGTCAGGAAGGAGTGCAAGTTTAACCCAACACAGGCCTGTAGTCCAGTCTAACGGCTGTGTCAGGAAGGAGTGCAATTTTAACCCAACACAACCCTGTAGCCCAGGCTAACAGCTGTGTCAGGAAGGAGTGCAAGTTTAACCCAACACAGCCCTTTAGCCCAGTCTAGCAGCTGTGTCAGGAAGGAGTGGAAGTTTAACCCAACACAGCCCTTTAGCCTAGTCTAACAGCTGTGTCAGGAAGGAGTGCAATTTTAACCCAACACAGGCCTGTAGCCCAGTCTAACGGCTGTGTCAGGAAGGAGTGCAATTTTAACCCAACACAGGCCTGTAGCCCAGTCTAACGGCTGTGTCAGAAAGGAGTGCAAGTTTAACCCAACACAGGCCTGTTGCCCAGTCTAACGGCTGTGTCAGGAAGGAGTGCAAGTTTAACCCAACACAGGCCTGTAGCCCAGTCTAACGGCTGTGTCAGGAAGGAGTGCAAGTTTAACCCAGCACAGCCCTGTAGCCCAGTCTAACGGCTGTGTCAGGAAGGAGTGCAAGTTTAACCCAGCACAGCCCTGTAGCCCAGTCTAACGGCTGTGTCAGGAAAGAGTGCAAGTTTAAACCAGCATAACCTCTAGCCCAGTCTAACGGCTGTGTCAGGAAGGAGGGCAAGTTTAACCCAGCACAGCCCTGTAGCCCAGTCTAACGGCTGTGTCAGGAAAGAGTGCAAGTTTAACCCAGCACAGCCCTCTAGCCCAGTCTAACGGCTGTGTCAGGAAGGAGTGCAAGTTTAACCCAACACAGGCCTGTAGCCCAGTCTAACGGCTGTGACAGGACGGAGTGCAAGTTTAACCCAGCACAGCCCTGTAGCCCAGTCTAACAGCTGTGTCAGGAAGGGGTGCAATTTTAACCCAACACAGGCCTGTAGCCCAGTCTAACAGCTGTGTCAGGAAGGAGTGCAAGTTTAACCCAACACAGCCCTGTAGCCCAGTCTAACAGCTGTGTCAGGAAGGAGTGCAAGTTTAACCCAACACAGCCCTTTAGCCCAGTCTAACAGCTGTGTCAGGAAGGAGTGCAAGTTTAACCCAGCACAGCCCTTTAGCCCAGTCTAACAGCTGTGTCAGGAAGGAGTGCAATTTTAACCCAACACAGGCCTGTAGCCCAGTCTAACGGCTGTGTCAGGAAGGAGTGCAAGTTTAACCCAACACAGCCCTGTAGCCTAGTCTAACAGCTGTGTCAGGAAGGAGTGCAATTTTAACCCAACACAGGCCTGTAGCCCAGTCTAACAGCTGTGTCAGGAAGGAGTGCAAGTTTAACCCAACACAGCCCTGTAGCCCAGTCTAACAGCTGTGTCAGGAAGGAGTGCAATTTTAACCCAACACAGCCCTGTAGCCCAGTCTAACAGCTGTGTCAGGAAGGAGTGCAAGTTTAACCCAGCACAGCCCTGTAGCCCAGTCTAACAGTTTTGCAGGAAGGAGCCCAGGCGTCTGTGTTTGTGCCATTACTACAAAAATGACTCAGCCTGCCATTACAAGCGTGCTGAAGAGAGCTCTCCACAGTATGGATTTTTACTCTCCCATATATATTACTGTAGAAAAAACAGGGACCTTTTAGCAAAAGGCTGTTTTTTCCCCATTATATATGCTCACAGCCTCTCATCTGAGTCAAGCACATAATGGCATCATAGGTAAGTGCTGCTATCTGAGCCACTGTTCATGTGTGGAAGGGCACTGTCACTGGGGGGGAGAGCATTGACATGAAGCAACATGTAGGGTAGAAATCTCTTGCTGGGTCCATAGCTGCATCACCTGGACTCTGACAAACACAGGCTAAACCCAGGCTAAACATGGGCCAAACACAGGTTAACTACAGGCCAAACATAGGCTAAACACAGTCCAAACACAGGTCAGACAGGCCAAACAAAGGTTAAATGAACTCCAGATACAGGTTTTCTCTCATCCCCTCCTTCTGTGCGAATAACCAGGCTGTGGAGATAAGCAGTGTGCTAATCCCCCACCACTCTTATTAATTATTCCTCTGTAATTCCAGGGCTTTTCACACGGAGCACACATTAGCCCAATGGGATGAGATCAGAACCTGGGATGGCATCCCAGACATGGTCGTTGTCCTCTGGCCTGTCTTGTTACAGATTTCATAACCCAATAGAAATTATTTTTATGTAATTGTGTTTATTTGGTTAGGGATGGTGTACAAGAAACAGCTGTCAGAACACTGGGCAATGATGGATTGCACCAGGTTTATCTAACAGCTTCTTCATGTTCGATTTTCCTGTATTTTCTGTAGAACGGATGAGGTCAATCTGGGACAGTCTAGTGCAAGAATTCCAGGGCTTTTTCTCCACAAACAACTGGACAGATCTAGTGGTGTGTTACGTGGTGTTCAATGTGCTTCACACGCCTGTCTCTCACGTGAGACGCCAAGCTGTAATGACCACACACGTTAACGGCTGCTTCCTGGTTTTACTCAGAGAAACAGTCATCAATCGGAAGCAGAGTGCAATGGTGTAGGAATCCATTGGAGAGCTGGGAAAACAACTTTGCAAACATTAGAACTACAACACATATGTAAAATATTTAAGAACGTACATCATAGAATGTGGGGAATCAATAAATTAACTTTTAATGCCAAAATAATCATTCTTTCACTGGAGTGGGTGGCAGGGGGAGGGCATGAATGTGTCAGAATGAGTCAGACAGCCCTATGAGCGTCCTGTGGCATGAGCTTGCTGCTGATTGGCTCAAAGGCCCCTCCCAGGGGAATCATGGGAGTCCTGACCAAATTTACAGTCCTCCTCGCCCATGCGTGAGCCTTTATGAGCACCTGGAGGTCTGGAGGTCTGGAGGTCTGGAGGTCCGGAGGTCCTTGCTCCGCTCTGGAGGGAGATATCTTGCCCCCTTCCCTGTAGTCACAAAGGGGCTCACCTTCCTTCCCCTTTCTGCAGATCGTGCCCACCACATTAAAGCACCTTTAAACTCTCCACTCTTTCCCAGGGCTTTGTCTTTACCTGCCACAGGGTCCCCCCTTAGCTGCCACAGGGCCCAGCTTTACCTGACACAGGGCACAGGGTCCCCCCTTAGCTGCCACAGGGCCCAGCGTTTACCTGCCAAAAGGTCCCACCTTTACCTGCCACATGGCCCAGCGTTTACCTGCCACAGGGTCCCACCTTTACCTGCCACAGGGCCCAGCGTTTACCTGCCACAGGGTCCCACCTTTACCTGCCACAAAGGATTACAGGAAAATGGGGCTGGCTCAACGCGCTTTATTTAGCGGTGCATACAGACCTTTTCTCTGCCCTGATGAAAGCTCAGTGGAGCAGCCCGAGGATCACTGGGGGCAAACCCTCACACACATCCAAAAAAGAAAAAAATAAACCACCCCGTCACCTTGGAAATGTGAAGGACACTTTGTTTGTGATCGGCAATTTGGGGAGCTACAATAAAAGAGCATCTCTGCACGGTTATTTTACTCCACAGATTACCTGCTGTTGATGTCCAGTTTGCATTCAAATGATGAGTGTTTCAAAAGAAATGTTGGAAAATCACAGAATGATCTGATTGTAATACAACTATTAATTTCCCATTAAATTATGTTTTCTTCTTTTCTGGCCTCTTACATGGTGTGCTGAAACACACACGTGTACACACACACACACACACACACACACACACACACACACACACACAAGATGTGCGAAATGCCTCAATGTAAATGTAGGGTGTACCCAAACATTCCTTCATACACATAAACACACACACACAAACACACACATCACATTCTGATAGGCCTTCAGAAGGTCTTTATGACCTACCGGTCCATATCAGGTTCAAGGGCTGTTCCACGTATCCTGACTGAAATTCCCTGCACTGCTCCCAAACGGCTGGCTCTTTTATGGGAATGCCACGGTATTTAAGATCCATGTTATAAAGAACTGGAGCGTCTCAAAGGCCCCCAGATACCCTCAGAAGGGGGAAACTTCTAAAGGAGCTCAAATCATGACAGTCACTTCCCATAATCCCTCTGGGGCCCTGGCCGTAAACAGGTTTTATTTATTTTGGCAGGCAGGAGCTTAACAGCCATCATGTGACAGGAAGGGGTTTTAAAAGCAGCCCTGCCCCCCTACCCCACCCCCACCCCCTGTTTGGGGAGCGGCCCCCCGTCAGCCTGTTACGCCTCTGACAGGTGCTAACTCTACCCTGCTCTCGATCAATCAGCTGCAGTGAGCTCAGACTCTCAGATCTTTCTGGAGCTTTCTAAAACAGCCTCTCCATGGGCCCTAACAGTAATGACAGAGAGAACTGAGCAGATTTCCTCCCTCTTCATGGTGTTTACAGTCACCACACACAGACATCGACCTGCTCAACAATGACACAGTGTCGGTGCAGTCTTAGCTCACTGTCTCAGGGATCCTTAGCCTTAAATATTTCCAGCTGGAAAAACAGAGACGACGGGGGGCGAAAGTTTATGATACCATAACCAAAACTCTGGCCAGACAAACAGTCTGCCATTGGTAGCATTTGAAGGCATCCTGGAGGCGTCGTCATTGTTATAATCACTGCATCTGGTGGCGTATGGCATTCTGAAGTTCAGCATCTCTCTCTCTCTCTCTATTGTTCCCTTCGATAGACAGGTGGAGCCCGCCATGCCTTCTGCGCAGTCCCTCTCTTTGGCCAAAAGATGGCACTGTTTCTCTCAAGATACCAGCATCCAAGGCAGTGCCCTCTCTCTTGGTCTGAAGAAGAAAAATCTATTATGTGGTAGAAAAGCTTTAATTGAATCCATCTATCTACCTGATGTATTTATGTCTGTCTCTTTGGTAACTTCTTTCTCTGAAGACAGATGCGGTTGATATAGACGTGGCGAGTCAAAACAGTCCTTCCTGAAAAGGATTTGAGTGATGGGATCATTAAGGGTAGGTTTTAATTTTAGTTCTCTGTCATGCTTTTATCCAAATTAAAATCCCCATAAAGTAACAGTTTAGAGCCAGGGTGTCAGGTGGTAAGCTAAAATAGATTTTTGTCTTTCTTTGATTTCAATGACTCGGAAGAAGAGTGGCATTGACAGTTCCTGTATAATTTTCATTTTCTGGCTGGAGAAGAAACAGAAAGAATAAAAGGCACACAGAAGGTATCTGTATCTGCATTCTCTGTCAGCTGGATCGACTGTCCTCCTCCTCCTTCCTCCTCCCCTCTTCACCACCTTTCTCTAAACTTTCATCTTCTGTTGTCTGAGGACAGGGAGAAAACCACCTCATCCCTATGCACAGATATGTGTAATTATTCTACCACCATGCCACTGTTTTTAACCCTTAGTGTGTGGGTATACCAAGTTATACCAACACACCATTGGTCTTTTTACTCCTGGTGTGCAGGTTTGCTTGGATATCACAATAACATGCCATTAGCCGATTAGCTCTGCATTTTTATTGCACTGATTGTGTCACAGAGAATTATTTCGTCGCTTATTTTATGTATTTCAATATAAACTGTTCTAGTATTATTTTTCTAGTATCTATTTTTAGATATTTGTCAAGTCATGCACCCTCTTATAATTGCATTTCCAGCCACGTTTCTGTCTCCAGTTTCAACAGTGTGTACTAAGTAAATTCATTTGTAGTTTGTATTGAACTTGTATTGTACTTGTCATGTTATTCATAGCTTTGGCCAGTGTTTGCTCTTGGTGGAAAATGAGGTAAATTGTAACATCCTCTACTCTGCTTTATTCTGCTCTGATCTACTGTGGTCTTATTGTCTGCCCCCACCCACCCTTCCCAGCTCTACCTTATTATACTATACTTTACGCAGATTTACCTGTAGTTTGTATACTACCTGTCTGTTGATTATATTGTTATTATTTAGTCACTTGCATTTCCCCCTGGGGAATAATGAAGTAAAGTGTACTCTACTATACTCTGTACACTGTGTTCTACTCTGCTTTAACAACATATATGTATATTTTCACTGAGAAAGCCTGAAACAGCAGTGGTTTATGACTCTTTTATATTTGAACTTTGGAGGACCTTCAGTGGTGACAGCCAACAAACTCACCAATGCCCTCCTCACCCCCCCCCCTTTTTTTTTGCTCTCTCTCTCTCTCTCACTCTCTCTCTCTCTCTCTCGCTCAGGGCCAGTTCAGAGCTTGGTACCCCACACTGAAGAGCACTGATCAGTACGAGACTGTGTGTTTATGTCACCCCTTCCCATCTGCCAAATCCAGCCCTTTACTCACCATTGAGGAGGTTATTTGTTACCTTTTGTTCTGCACCGTACGTCCTCGATGCTGATAAGAGCATTACGTAACACTTAAAGTGTAAGACAGACATGTTTGTGAAGATCATATCGGTGGAGTGCTTTGGGGAACTGGTCCCAGGACTTTTTAGGGGGAGTGTTTCTCTGGGTCTGCAGAGCAAAGCTGCTGTCAGATGACCTCACAGCAGGACATGGAGCTGTCTGCCAGCTGTCTGCCTGGGTGCTTCACAGGGCTCACACAGGGGGGTGACAGCTGCGCCCCCTGACAAAAATGAGAGGAATCACAGTCATATTTAACAGGTAGCCCTGACAGGGTGACTTGCATCATAAATGTTTTGCATATTATCTGTGTGAATGGCACAACGATTTATTAATTTAATAATGTCAGTATCTGCAATATTGACTTTTAGCAGACAACCGTATCCAGAATGACCTGCAAGGCTTACATTTGTTAACACACTGTCAGTTTATACCGCTGAGTATTAACGAAGCATGTTATGATGAGCTACTTAAAAAATCTTCAGGACTTGGTCACGTTTAGTGAATTTAAAACTGTTGGTAAGAGTTTGGAAACAGAGTCTATTGGGAATTGCAAATGTTTGTTAGCTGGAAATTGATTGCCTTTGCTCTTCGTTGTCTTCTGCACTTATCCTTGTTCTTTTTGCGTATTTTTATACTTGTGTTGTATTGTTTTGTCTGAAACTTGATGTGCTACTTTTCTTGGCCAGGTCTCTCTTGTAAAAGAGATTTTAGTCTCAATGGGAAAAACCTGGTGAAATAAAGGTTAAATAAAAACCCTGTTCACGGTTTGGTTTTTATGATTATATCAAATGGAGGTCAGTCCAGCTGAACTCAGACTCAACCCCTTCTAGTTTCTCATCCATTTCCTTACTATATAGCTGCAACTACACTGCTCTCTGACCCACGGTCCTCACTAACCCAGCACCATATCACACTGCTCTCTGACCCACGGTCCTCGCTAACCCAGCACCATATCACACTGCTTCCTGACCCACGGTCCTCGCTAACCCAGCACCATATCACACTGCTCTCTGACCCACGGTCCTCGCTAACCCAGCACCATATCACACTGCTCCTTGACTCACTGCCCTTTCTAACCCAGCACCATATCACACTGCTCCCTGACCCACGGTCCCCTCTAACCCAGCACCATATCACACTGCTCCCTGACTCACTGCCCTTTCTAACCCAGCACCATATCAAACTGCTCCCTGACCCACGGTCCCCTCTAACCCAGCACCATATCACACTGCTCTCTGACCCACTGCCCTCTCTAACCCAGCACCATATCACACTGCTCTCTGACCCACTGCCCTTTCTAACCCAGCACATTCAGGAATACCACTCTGCTCCCTTGTGTGCCGCTCATTGTGGTCAGCTGTCAGCAAGGATCTAATGTTTCTGTACCTCTGATCCTTTCTGAGATCAGGAAGCGTTTGTGTGTGTGTGTGTGTGTGTGTGTATCCATGTGTGTGTGTGTGTGTGTGTGTGTGTATATATATATATTCTGGGGGCCCAAAAGTATCACTGCAGGCACACAGGTCTGTGTAGCGCAGTCCAGTATCCGATGAGGAGATATAAATAGACACAGACCTATCTCAGCACACCCACAGTAGAGAGGCCATCTTGGCCATCAAGTGGATGCTTTAGGTTTACTCCACCAGCATAAAGACTGGCTGAGAGACCTGCATTATCAGGATCACAAAGTGGAAAACACCTGCTGGACGAGTTGTGCAAAGCACAAGGCCTTTGGCTGGCCTACCCTCTAATATAGCTACTTACTGCCACTGGTTGTACTCAGCTATGCAGCTCTCATTCCATACAATGTGTGTGTATGTGTGTGTGCATACGTGTGTGTGTTCATGTGCCTGTGTGTGTGTGTGCGTGTGTGTGTGTGTGTCAGGTGATTAAGGCTTTCTGCTTATTTCAAGGCAGTCCTTCAAGATGAAACAACTGAGTTTCACCAAGTCCTGATATTTCCCCAGAGACCGGCTGTCTAAACGCTGGAAGCAGCATCACGCAGGCAGCTGTGATATTTCCACACGTCCATCAGCGGCAGCGTAAGAGGCAGCGCTAACTTCTGTGCCATTATATTTGGAAGAAAAGTTTCCGTGCGGTTAAAGGACAGCAGTGGGAGCCCCACACTTTTAGTTCAGTTCAGTCTCACGGCAGCTTTCATGTGTCATGTTTACCGCTCTCTGATCAGCAATCCGGGAACCTTTTATATTTTATTTTTACCCCAAGCAACTTTTTTTTCAAAAGCAGCTAAAAAAACCGGCACGATTTGTTCCTTTTTGTTAAACGCGTCTGAACACTGACGCTTCTCAACGACGGCCCTGATGTAAAGACTGTGCTGCCCTGATGTTCATAATGGAGCAGAAAAATATATGAAGATAACTACAATAACAACTGCAATGATGACTGTAACAACTGCAATGACGACTGTAACAACTGCAATGATGACTGTAACAGCTGCAATGATGACTGTAACAACTGCAATGATGACTGTAACAGCTGCGATGATGACTGTAACAACTGCAATGATGACTGTAACAGCTGCAATGACGACAGTAACAACTGCAATGATGACTGTAACAGCTGCAACGATGACTGTAACAACTGCAATGATGACTGTAACAGCTGCAATGATGACTGTAACAACTGCAATGATGACTGTACCAGCTGCAATGATGACTGTAACAGCTGCAATGACAAATATGATGAGAACTTTAAGAACAGCTACAATACAGTAACAATACATTTTTGTCCTGCAGCAATAATGTTTACATAAATATTACAATCATCATGTCTATGTCATCTCATTGATATCTGGAAATAATCATAGGCCTATTATTAACTCATTACCACTAGATCCAGAAAAATAAAAAAGTATGCCAAAGATTTAATACTCCTCTGTGTAGGAGAAACAACTCATGGGATGGGTCAAACTGAAACTGAGTGACAAAGTACATGTACTGTAAAAATAAACAATTAATAAACAATATAGAATACAGTAAAATAATTTCCACATCTACCAATATAAACCAATAAAGAAATAGTTT
This sequence comes from Albula glossodonta, assembly GCA_019788955.1. Taxonomy (NCBI): domain Eukaryota; kingdom Metazoa; phylum Chordata; class Actinopteri; order Albuliformes; family Albulidae; genus Albula; species Albula glossodonta. The sequence continues at coordinate 633,756 of JAFBMS010000123.1, forward strand.
GTACATACAGAAATTATATCTATTCTCCCTCAGCATCCTGTCTCTGGTCAGAGATTCTTATCAATAATGTTATCCCTAGCCAGGCAGTGGGGTAAAACCCTTGTATGCTGTATCCACCCCTGGCAAGCCTCAACCGTAATATCTAAACAAGCCTCCACCATGGCTTGGAGGAGGTGAGCATGGATGGACCAGCACACTCTGTGCCTGCAAAACCAGTACAATCTCTGCTTCTGCAGAACCAGCACACCCTGTGTCTCTGAACCAGTACGCTCTCTGCCTCTGTAGAACCAGCACACCCTGTGTCTCTGAACCAGTACACTCTCTGCCTCTGTAGAACCAGCACACCCTTTGTCTCTGGACCAGTACGCTCTCTGCCTCTGTAGAACCAGCACACCCTGTGTCTCTGGACCAGTTCGCTCTCTGCCTCTGTAGAACCGGGACTGTGAACCACGGCAGTGGAGAAGCGCCATATAAACTCAAAATCGAACACATGAGAGAAACTGGGATGTGGCATAACGTATCTAAGGCCAGCAGGTGCTTCCCTTCATTCTCCCTGAGGCAGTTGTAGCACAGTGGGTGCGTGTGTGTGAATAGGGTTGAGCTTTTTCAAAATTTGGGGAAAAGAGAGGAAGATGTTTAAAAAAATCATATCCAGGGGAGTGGCCCCCAAAACACACATGCCCCCCCCCCATCCTGACAACTCCTTTCCAAGGCTGTGAGTCCTGGAGGAGTCATGATCTATAGGGGGGGATCTATTCTGTCACCTTTGGCACTTGGGACTTTACCCATCTCTAGGGTTATCTTTGTGCTTTTTGTACCATTCATATGCACTTTTCCTTGTAACAAATAAATGCCTTTAATGTAATGTGAATTCTGAACAAATGGAAGCACCTGGAGTTTGGCGTGGTGTGTGGTGGGGTGAGGTGTGGAGCCAGGAGCCTTGTGAAGCTTGTGCTGGGGGACCTGGGCAAAAGAGCTGCCTACCGCTGAATTATGGATGGGTCCATTAGCAGGAAGGAACCGCCCTTCCCCCAAAACTCTCAACAACGCCTGGACCTCACAGCATCCACCTGCTCTTTCCTGCTTGCATTTGATATGTTCAATTTTATTGAGCTTATTCCTGTTTTTTTCTTGTCATTGTATTGTCTCATTTTGTTTGTTTTCTTTTGCTTTTTGTCTTGTTCTGTTTGATATTGCTCCGTTTCATGTAGTTTTGCTCTATTTTGCTTCGTTTTTGTATTTTTTGCGTTGTTCTGTATTGCTCTTTCCATTTTAAGATTTGTTTTGTTCTATTCTGTCCTGCTGTTTTTATCTGTTCTATATTCTTCTGTTTTGCTTAATTCTGTTGCTGTTTTGATCTGTTCCATTTGGTTTTGTTTGCATGGCACAGCGAGTGAGCAGAAACACAGGAGTGACACTTTGTTCCTCTCAGCTGAAACAGAGCACAGTGTGACAGCTTCCTCCAGACGTTCTGCGAAAACCCGCGAGCCAATCAGGCGGAGAAGAGAGAAATGGAAGGGGGGAATTGGAGATGGGGGTAGTGGGGTGTAAACGATTTTGTGAAGAGGCACAAATTGCGCCATTTTTGGCTTGTGTTAGTCATCCATTTTTTTTATCCTTTTTAAAATTTTTATTCAAGATGGTCATCCAAACAATAATACAGAAAACATCTTGTTTTTCCCATGAAAATAATGTCCCATGAGATGTGATTTAGGTGTGCTGGCACAGGCAGTGTGGGGTCAAGAGTGTAGTCAGTGGGAGGCACTATGGGATGGTGGGGCAGTCACAGGGGCATTGTAAATTATTCAAGATATATTTTATTTTCCTGACAATTTTTTTAGGGATTCAGATGTGAAGTACCGTGATAAAAAATGCAACAGAAAAAAAAATATTCAGCACAAAATGTTCCAAAATGCCAGTCATACAGTATCTACAGTATTTATCCTACAAAAAGAACAGAAGGTTCTGGCCAATTAAATGTGGTGACACATTCCTTTTGCTTAAAACTCATTCTGTGATTAAAACGTTCAAATGACTCATAGGGCCTGGATACAGTTTGATTGTTTTGCTTTGGAGGCTAATCCTTCACAGCAGTTTAGCAATCAAACACTTTTAAGGACAGCATGTAGGAGTAATAGCATAGTTTATTTCTAATCTACTGTGTTGGGTCACAGTGAAATGGATCTGGCACATATCCACCTTTATAACTACATGTCTACTCCTTTCTCCCTATACCTTTTCCCTTCATCTATCCCTCTTCCCCCCTCCATTCATCCCTCTGTTTCCCCCCATGCTTTCCATCCTTTTCTTCTCTCCCTCTCTCCTCTTCCCCTACCCTTCATCAGATATCCTGTCCTCCCATGCTCCCTGAAGAGGCCTGCTGAAGTGGCTGGTCATCTCCAGTCCAAAGTCTTGCTTTGTCTGAGGTGGACACTCACTGAAAAGTCTCATACAGGGACACACTGACCACTAATCTACCTATTAATAGTGAACATTAGCTCATATTTAGAATTTCTAAAGCTTACTGAGTACATCTTTATCTAAGCTTGCCCACTTTATCCCTCTCCTCCTTCACTTTCTCACTGTCTCTATCCCTCCCTCTCTCTCCCATGCTCCTTACTGGCTGACTCTCTCCGTCCCGGCTTCAGCTCTAGTGGCTGGTTTCCAGGGTGACATGTATAAATGACAGGATGTCCGGTTCCAGAGGATCCAGTGTGCAGCCATTACATAACCCGGTTTTTCTGGTCTGTTTGGATCATGTCATGGGTTTAGAGCTGACCTCGGTCTTTCTCTTTAATAGCAATGCTGGAAGCGTTGCATTATCAGGGATCTGCACACAAGGGGTGCTAATGGAGGACAGAAAGCCTCGTGAGTTTGTGCTCACTGTGGCTGCACACAAACAAACAGGAACATTATGGCACATTCTGCTCCCCAAGGAGCAAATATTTTCATTATTATCTCAAATTATCTCATATCTGTGGTAATGATTATTAACTGCACTGTTCTGTACCCTTTCCCTGCAGGGACTATGATTAATCCTGTAATGGATGCGCTGCACGGTTCCTCCCTATACGGAAGCAGGTATAGGCCTTTGGGGACAGTTTGGTACTTACTTATGAAGAGAGTGCGTTTCTCACAGCAGGTACAAACCCCCAGGTCTGTCACAGACACAGCCCCCAGCCATAACCACTCGCCAGGCCAAAGACAGAGGGCGGAGCACTCCGTCATGAGTAATTAGGAAAATGACAATCTGTGGATTTTTGCTGAGTGTTAGTAGGCCATTACTCTGCAGCGGAGCAGCTGTGTGGGGTGATTAAAGCAGACTGTGCTGGCTCAGTTCCTCTGGTGCATGAGGTAGAGGAGCTCACTGTAGGGAGGGCCGTGGCGCTCTCCAACCCAGCGAGAGGCTACCAGGGGGCCCGACGACTAACAACGTGTGGGCCGGAGGGCAACAGGGAAGTGTGGAGCTGGAGTGAAATCAGAGAGGAGTGGATTAACCTGGTATTAATGTTTTCACATTTAAAAAAGGGTGTTAAACAATCACTAAGAAATAACAACATTGACATATCAGTGAAAACATGGGTCCATTTTCAGATTTTCTCCCAGAACAATGTCCCACAAGCTCTAACATACATTCTTGCTAAATTACAGTTGTGACATAACTAATCTGTTCATGAAGTTACTGAGTATATCAGGGTGCATTCATTTCCCCACCAGCTACAACACCCAGCTCATCACGCTGCTTACGTTTGTGAGTACTTCTGCAAGTATAATCAGGGCCTTCCATCGTTAGGCCTTCGCTGTTTCTAACTCAGCTCCAAAAGGCACAGCATGCTAACAATGTTGTTTGTGGATCTGATGTTCATGCAGGCAATGGCTTTGCCAATTTTGCATGCATTGGCCATTATACTGAAAATGAGAAATGGTACTGTGGTGCCGGGAGGGGTGGAGGGAGGAACAAGCTCCTCAGCTCCCCCCATTGTACTGCTGTCAGTCTCCTGGTTCCCTCTCTCAGCCTGGAGAGCTAACCGGAGCTGCAACAGCAGTGGCCTCACTAACAGGCAGGCTCACCTGCAAGCAATTTCTAATCAACTCAGCTGTGAGCACTTGCCTTCAATTAGGCCTTCTATTTAAGCACAGCCTTATAGGCTAAAGGGAGAATTTTTGGGTTGCATGACACATCAGTGGGGTAAAACTAACCTGTCTCCACACAAGTTCCCTATCAGTGGGTAAACAATCCAGCGCTTTGTGAATTCTGCTTCAGAATGATAGGAAGAGCAATGATCGAAGGATCGAAAAGCAATGCCGCTATGAACGCTTGGCCGCCACAAGCTGGTGGTAACATTTCTGACACCTCCTGCTTGAAACCCAGAAAGCAAGAAGGATCGTGAGTATTCTCGTATTCATACTGAAAATCAAGATCAAGTGGGCTTTTGCCCTTCTGCTCCACAGGAGATTTCTGTCTTCCCTGAGCCAACCCTAGGACCCACCTTGACCCTGTATTTGTATGTTTATTCTTTGTTTGGTGTTTTTTTTTTCCCTTGAAAGGGGGTTGAATGAAAGACCATTGGCCAGGTTTTGTTGAATTTTTGTCTGTCTTCCTCCCACTCACCACCTGGCTCAGTGGCCACACCTATCACCGCACCACAGTGCAATTTCATTTCTGGTGTACTATCGCTTTAACATGTCTGCCCATAAACACTCCGTACAGTGATGCGTTTAGGAGACGCTGTCATCCATTGTGACTCATGAGCTCGTATAACAAGGCAAGAAACAGCACTAGACCTACAAAATCCAATTAAGTCACAGATGAATCTGCAAATCTGACTCAAGCGTAGAGACGAGCATAAGAGCAAGTGAAAGGCGCGAGAGCACGAACGCATGACAGAGCAGAACATTTTCTGAAACCTGCAATTACACTTAGATTTGGATCACAGCGTAGTTGGAAATTTTACCCTTTCAAAAGTTATTTCTACCTCAATTATTAACTAATCATCCATCCACAGTCCATAAATGATTTTGTTCTATCTGTTTCATTATGTGGAGGATGTCATAAGGTTTAAGCTGAAAAACAAAACAAACCAAGATAAAAAAAACCCTAAATTCTGGAGGGGGTTCATTTTGACCCCAACATGAAAGGAGGGTTCAGTAGAAACAGCAACCAAGGAAGGAGAGCCAACGATAGAGCTCAACATATTGATATCTCCCACCTTTCGCACCAGTCAACTAAGAAGAAATACTTTTAGAAGGATGAAGATTGTAACGTTTGAGACACTGGCCATTTCTCATGTTGTCTTAAGTATCCGCTTAGAGTCAGTGTTGTGTGTCTGTTTCCTTAGTTCTTTATATAAAAATCTTTGTGACAGACTAATGAAATTTTAAACACTCATGACCGGCGGCAGGGGAAAGCAGCTGGAATATAACCTCCCTGCTACAGAAGTGAACTTGCGGCTGTTCCTTTTAGTTTTATTCGCATATTTGTTATTTTTTAATTTCTTGCTCTGTGTCTGCCTAAGCTAGAACAGGAAAAGGCCATGAATTGCAATTAAAAGCAGAGTGACCTGTATGTGTGTGTGTGTGTGTGTGTTTTGTCTATGTGTGTCTATGTGTGTCTGTGTGTGTGTGTGTGAGACTTTGCTGTGTAAGGGATCATTAAAGATGGATTAGACAGTGCAATCCCATTTCCTTCCCATCATGGCTGATAGAGCTGGCAGGAACCTCCTCAGATGAATGAGCTGCTGCAGTCGCCGGCTCCCTCGCCACGATTTATGGCTGTCCCCATTACCGTGACGGCGAACCGGCCAGGCCCAGTCTGAGCCACATGCTGCCGGTCAGAACTGGGGGCTCCCTGTGACATGGGTGTATAAGGGGTCGGACACCAGGCTCAGAGTTTGGGACTGGGCTTCCCCTATGAAGGTCTACCTGTGACAGCAGGTGAATACAAGTGCCAGTTAGTTGGATTAATTCATTAAGCTGAGATTATGTAGAATAGATACACTCAAATAAACTCCCATTGCTTTCAAGCTTAAGGGCAGCAGTTTTGCTGGTTTTCTTTTTTTATCTGATTATTGATTGATTAATGTAACTGATTGGTGCTTTGTCTCAGCTGGGCTCCCATGCTCCCAGTCCCTGATTGGAGGGGAGGAATGGAGTCCATCAGCACTACTTGCCCAATTGGTCATATTTCATGAGCACTGCTATAGACCTATAGAAGTGTTACCAAAAAGCCCTTTTAAAACAAATTGTTTTAGAGAATATCCAGATGTTAAAAACAGGTAATCTTGTGAAAGTTGTTTTATATAAGAGCATTGGCTGAATGCCAAAATATGAATTAATTTCTCATAACTGAGCTGCTGGCCTGGATAACACATCGTAATCACACACATAAACCCTGTGTGAGAGTACACTGACCTACCCAGCTGCTCTGCCCCCTGTGTGTGTGTGTGTGTGCGCGCGCACATGTGCGTGTGTGTGCATCTGTGTGTGAGTGCATGCTGCTAACTAATATGGATACCTAACTATGATATAGAGGTGTCCTTTACATTTAACCTATATTACTGTTCATTTTTCACAGTGATGCGTACAATGCAAGAGCTGCAATAGTCATGCTTGTAATCCCTAGTAACAGAATTTTTTTTACTAATCAATCAGGAAACTCAAACTTCTTGGGAACACATAATTCTGGTCAATGTAGTTAAGATACAGCGAGCATGCTAACCTTATACTTTTCTATATAAGTATCACAGTGAAAATGACATATTATTAAAACAAAAGTTATAACTGCCTCTTACACATGAACTTCACAGGCAAATAACCCCTCCCCCAATGCGTTTATGTTTTTACTGTTTGTCTGACTGCTGTTAGCCTATAGCAGAGCTGCAGTGAGTCGGTAGGCCGGGCTCTGTGCATCATTAGTCATGAGCCATGCTACAGCTATTGCCCTCCCGCCTGGACCTCAGCTCAGCCTCACCTCATCTGCCCCTCAAACTCCGTCCCTGTACCCAAGGTAACAGAGCACATCATCTGCACAAATGCTGTTAGCCCACTTATCTACAGCGACAGCGCGATGCTACTCCAATGGCTGTGACAGACTAGCTGTCAGACAGTAACTACTGTAGTGCTTGGACTGTGAAAACACACTGTATGTAATATGCTGAAACCATTTACCAGCAAACTTAATTCCCTTCCCAAGCTGTCCTTATCACACAAAGCCTTATTTAGACATTCTTTGGGTTCTGGCTTTTGGCGTTTGTTTGTTTCCCCCCGACAGTTGCAGCTAAGCATAGCGGAACTTAATTGAAAGCGGAGGGCTGTTTACAAAAGAAGAGCCATGGTGATGATTCATTGGTTCTGTACTGTCATGGCTGCGGCTGGGGCTGGACAGGTTGCTGGCTGGCGCTGAAAAGCTTTTTGTTAAACAAGAAAGTGGTGTTTCACTGCAGGGGAGCATGCTACGGTCACCGTGTCTGCCATGTAAAATCCTGGGATGCCTGGGCGGTTGAGGGGGCTGCAGGTGATTGGTCAGGTTGTGTTGCTGTTTACAATGTTGGGAGTATTGGTTTCATTATTGACTGATGTCACAGAGTGCTCAGGATTCATTCAGTGGAGCTAGTTATGGTGTTAGAGTATTCGCCCCTGAGTATGCTTACTTCCTCATCCTCACATCCTATCATTGACTATGATACAATCTTTATTAGAGGTCCAGAGCCATGGGTCATTTCACTTTGCTTTTGGCTGTGAATTTTAGTACATATAAAGAACATGAGAAATGAAATTAGATCGAGAGCACACAGGTGGTTTAGTTTATTCCACATCATTCTGTTAAATGTATGGATGACATTGATGTGGGAATAAACAGGACATCTGTGTTTGTGTGTTAGACACCATATGGAGGATGGCCTAATGTCCCAACCCCCCCCCCCCCCCCCCCCTTAATGCACCCTGGCTTCAGCATGACAGACATACGCCTGTGTCTGTTTACTATGTTGTAACATGCTTGCATCCCTACAGCTAGCTGTGCAATCAATTTTTCCTGCTTTCTGTTGCGAACATTGGGTCAATCCCCTCATCAATATGGTGATTATTTGTGTTTTCAATTGACCTGACAGACCCTGAGGTTAAGGTTCAGACCCAAGGGAATGCTGGGATATGTTGTCAATCAGAACGGTGAATGATGAAGACTTCACCCACTGACCTTCAATGACCAATCTTTAGGAGGGAGGTAGGGAGCCAGAGAGGGGGATGTTTTGTTTGGAGTAAAAAAATACCATGACTTCTTAATGCAAGTAAATAAATAAAAATATGAGATATATAAAAATGTTTACATATTACAGGGTTAATAAAAATGAGAAAGAGGGAGAAAGGGAAAAAAGAAGATGAGAGTGTTGTATTGATTTTTTTCCCTTTTATCATTGCTGATAATTCAGTCCTTGTGTTCCCAAGGCAAGGTTTTATCTTTCCCATCACTCAGACGTTGTGTGAACTAGATCATCACTGCTGTCCTTGTGAGAATGCCTGAGTGCCTTCACACAAGTGCGTACACCACCTTCTCAGGCCATGCATCGTTATTATAATAATAATGATACAGAAAAAGCTTCAATGAACCAAAGCTGTAACTAAAGACCTCCAAGGCATACAGAAGAGCCTGGACTTATAGGTCTCATAAAATATTGTTTCATGGTGCAGTGCCATTTTTCCGATTTTCTTTTTTCTGGAGTACCATCACTACGCATACATTCTTCACCCAATCAAGCAGCTTGTCTCTCTCCCAAGCCACCCCAGCCATGACTCCTGAACCTTTGCTTGTTTTAAACCTTACCTCTGCCTAATTACCTAACAGGCAGCCACATAAGCATAGGTGATTCACTAAATTCACCACTTCAAGCACTTGCACCTATGTTCCCCAACTATCAGTCAGAGCGGAAACCCAACCAAACTGCAGTAGCTACCAGGCTTACCTCTTCACATTTTATTTTCTAACATTGATCCAAGTAAAGCTTGACATTGACTGGACCAGTTCAGGTTAAGTATCCTAACTGGCCCAAGTATGAATCAAACCTGCAATCTCTGAGCTACGAATCCAGTTCCCAAACATTCCAGTGAAATCCCAAAGCCCAATTAGCAGCCCTTGTGTTATCGGGTAACAGGGCTTGTAGAGTCATGTATCATTTTCTCTGAATGGATTTGTAACAGCAGATCAGTTCTGCTTTTATTGTTCAGATTCCAGATCCCAAAGGCACTGCTGTGAAGGTACAGTCTATGGAAATCTAGTGCCACATCTTTCTATGAGCAAGGTCTATGTACTGAATGCTTTGGCTAAACAAGAGTGTCTCTCATTTTTGGATTGGAAGGTCCAATTTTTTACCATATGAATGTCACACTTTACTTCAAATACAAGTACAAATACAATTTGTAAATAAAGAACACAAGTAATTACAATGGCTTGTGTCATTTTAAAGATGCCTTTCAATTAAGATGACTTGAAGATTTGTCTCTGGAATACTGCTTCATTATTGATCGAAGTAAATTCAAAGGAAAGCAAATTCCTTCTTAATGAATATGTAGCGCCATACAGATTAGTTTGGACGTGTTATGTGCTTTTCACGCCATGAGCCCAGTTAACGGTCTTTCTTAGCAATATCCATGTAAGTGCTTCAATGCATAAGGAATCTCATCAATCTCTTGAAATGGAGGAGAAGGATAAATTGGACAGACAATGGGATTATTCCTATTAGGCTAATTCATTTTACCGGCGCGGCACAAATGTGAATGGATGAGGTTATTAACGAGCTCGACCGCGGGGCTCCAAAAACAGCGTTCCCCTGACAGTGATGGAGAGGATAGATCATCCTCAAATTTTTCCTGGCCCCACGATGCTCTTCTCACACCGAAGGCCCCTGGGTGGGTGGTGTAAGTTAGTTCGTCAGGCGCTACTGTACACACCCTGTTATGCTCCCCTGGTCCTCCTGGGTCTCCATTTTATCCCGCCGTCTATCTTATCTCTTGCCATTCGTCTTTATCAAGACAGATATAATGGTTTGTCTGTGATACCCAAATAACAAAAACAAACAGACCTGAAGATTATTGCAAGTTTTTTGTTTTCAAGGAGTTTTACCACTTCTTGATTTTATGAGATAAATACATTTTCGGATAATTTATGTTCCTAAACTGTACTGCCTGTCCAGGAGTGTATTTGAAGAGTCCATTTTGGTTAATTACAGTCTACAACACTTTTATATGCATGAAGCCATACTCAGCAATGCAAATGTAAGCAAACAAATATTCAAGACCCTACATCACGGCACATGTTTGCTCATTTTTTAAGCCAAAATTCTCATACTTTAATTGAGATGTTGATTTTCTGACTTGAATCTCAATATGACAACATTTTCAAACACAGGATGTGAAGTGCAGCTGAAAACATTGGGTCAAGTCAGCTCGGCCTGTATTAATAGTTAATGTCATGACTTGTGTTATTGTGTTATTATTTTGAGTCACACGTCTTGACTGACACGTCTTTGATTTCAACATCATCTTTATCTGCTCACATTGCTTGATATTTTCTGCAGCAGTTCTGCAATTCTATCACTACATCACTCTGCAATTCAGTTTCTACATTGTAACTCTAAAGGGAAAGAAAAGCAGAAGAACTACCAGCTGTTTCCCTTAATCGAATACATACAGTGTCAGAATAAAAGTACATTTCCACCAGGGAATTATAACAATAAAATATGAATTGTTTGCTAGTGTCCACACCAGAGAACAATTTATCGTTGTGTACACCAGTCAATTACCGTGATGTTCTTCTCACAGCTACAGGTCAGATCGGATTGACATTTTTATCAATAGAGAGGAGTTCCAAAAACTCAGGTCAGATTGATTTGAGCAATTTCATTACAGCTGGCAACCACATGGATGTGAACCTGGTCTCCGTGGAATGGCTGAGGCTAAACAGGTGTGAGGAGACCCTCTTGGGAAATTTCAGATGTTGCTGGAAGTGGTGCTGGAAGGACAACAGAGCAATAGAGCATGGACTTCTCTGTGTATCAAACAAAATCTGACCCTGCCCTCCAATCACTGCCCAGTTTAAAATGTACTCAGTAATTTTCCTCCAATCAGCTGTTGTGTAGTTGTGTGGTGAACTTTCTGGCACAAAATGGCAGCTGGCCATCACTGAGGTGGGCTCTATACATAGCACTGAAATGTAGCAATAAATACCAAAATGCAAAGTGTATAGTAATAATTCAATATGTTGTTTTTTTAATTAAATTGTGGTCATTTTCTATTTTCCATTATTCATTTTCCTCAGTGGCAAGCAAAGCTGGCTGTTCTTGGTTATTTTTTTCTTAAAAAACAAGATTGTTGCGGTTGAATGTTAGAAAGCGAGGCTTTATCCCGGAGCATCCCACTGTGGCAGAATGGAGGAGGCTAATGGACAAACCCTGCCTAGCTGAGACTGCTTACCTTCATGTCAGGGTGCACTTACACCCAGCCAGAGAGCCCTGCCACCCGAAATAGACTGTAGCTGTTACTTCACTTCCATCTACATTTGTGGTACCTGACATGACCCCGAAAAGCACTGCACTTAGAGGAGTGTGAGGGTTTGGGGGTGTACCTCTATACTGTGTCTGCGGAAACTGAGTCTGCATATGTAAGAACGAGAGCAGGCGTGCGTATCTCTAGTAAAGATTATTTCATGCTGCAGCCTTAGAAGCCCAGCAAAAAGGTGAAGTTAACATCTGAAGTGGCTTAATGGCCATGACCCTCCTTGTTTATCACTGAAACCTGGGCTCTTTCCCCTGCCTCCTCAGATATAGACCCCCCCCCCCCCACCCCCCAGGATGAATTAATGATGAGAGACATTTTGCTGTCTCGTCCGTCTTCCTCTGCCCAGACCAGCTCCCCACCCTGTTCTGCACCTCACGGCTGGGGACTTCACCCACACCACAAACATGTAGTCTTAGGCTTTCCCCCTCTTCACTCCACCGTTGACTGTATTATTTAACAAAAGAGCCAGGATGCAGTCACTATGGAGCAGATGAAGTGAGTGCAAGTGTGTGTGTATGTCTATGTGTGTGTGTGTGTGTGTGTGTGAGCATGTGTTTTATCACCCAGCTTTGCTGTTGTTTCGTCATGGCTTGAATCCAAACCACTTAAAAATTTCACTTACTTCACCCTAGCCCCTCGCTTAAGAGGCCAGAGCACTTTTGATTGTGTTTCCCTGCATTTCCGAAATGTTGGTTGAGTCTATTGAAAAACTCCTTCTTGAACCCCCTTGAAGTGTATTTGAGTCTCATTAGCTCTCCACCCTTCTGCTGGAGTGGAAGGGCAATAGCACTGCAGCAATGGCAGCTAATCTAGCCTTCTTAGTGTAAGAGTGTTACTGAATGAGACAGAATGAAAAATGCAGTGGAAGGCAGCTTTAAATATTTAAACCCATAAAAAATTAATTGAAGCTTTTTTTCCACCCCGCCCCCCACCCACCATCTTCCATCCCCTTGCTCTAGCATTATTCTGTTATATAATTTTTATTATTATTTGTTTTGGACACATTCAACCATATCTTTTTGTATTTATTTCTCAAAAATGAAATGTTCCTGTGTAACAGCACTCATATACAGTAACCCCTCTCCGAGGGTCACATTCCTAAAAAAAAACGCAGTGCTTAGTGAATCCACGGTTTATGAAGTTTACTTTATAAAATATATAAAATAATGCTACATACAGGCTATGTAATATTCTTTAAGCATATATTACACACTACACTCTTCCAAATGCATACAAAATCAAGCAAATACCACAACTGACAAAAAAGAGAAATTGGTGTACCTTAAAATTCATTCATTCATCACATTCCTTACCTTCTACTAAATTGTCACCACCGGCATTGTTTGCTGAACGTCTTAGACCTGTGATGATGGAGGGGAAAGTGGAATACGGGAAGCCGCCATTGCTGTGTTGCTGCTGGCTGAAGATTGAGAAGTCGTGCCTTAATCTGTCCTTTTATCTCGGTTTTCCACTTTACCCTTCATCATCAAAGGCACAACATGCTCAGCAAAATGCTTGATTTTGTATGCATGTGGGAGAGTGTAGTGTGTAATAAAGGGCTAAAGAATAGTACAAATGGGTGTCAGTTTGTTTTGAAAAGCGCTGGGGACGACGGGTTCAACTAGCTAAAGGCCTTCAAAAAGTGGTGGGGATGAAATGGGCCATGACAAAAAGTGATGGGGACATGTCCCCAGCGTCCCCAGTGTAAGTGACGCCTATGATAACATGTATTTGTAGCTTTGGTTCCACTAGCCCTACAAACCGTGTATATACAAGTCACAGACCCATGGTGAATTGGTGTACATTAATATAACCGTGTATAAGTGAATTCCATGGCTGGTGAGGGATTATTGTACTGCCTCTCATTTATCCAATTTTTGTTTTGGAACAAACAATGAGGCTCAGTAGCTCAGCAAAAAGGATGTAATCGATATCACAATGTATGGCAGGCTTTGATGAAACATGACCTGCGAAGAGTTTGTGAGATTTAATGTCACAGTTCAGTTCTTTAACCTATTTATGTCATTTAAACAATAGCATGTTAATACATTTAAAAGTGTTACTTTAACCATTTTAGAATTTGTGGAAAGTTAAGTGTAATATATGTAGATATTTGAATGGATAAAAATGCTGTATGCAGAAAAATTGTTTTAGTAGAATAAGACAGATGCCTTCTGTCACTGTCAATCTTACTGTCAGGTTGATATTTTATTCAGCAGCCATACATAAGTACCAATGATATAATTATAGCTGCAGTTGTGTCTAGAATATTTCGAATAGTTTCTTTTAATAAAACCTCGCTATTCATTCTAGGTGTGAAAAAATAACTAGCATTTTGTTGAAGGCTGAATGAAATTGCATTAATTTATTTACTACTCTTCAGAAGACTGTGGTTCTTGCCTCTGAGTGGCATGTCTCTCAAGGTGTTTTTGTGTGTGTGTGTGTTCATCTGAATGTATGTGAGTTAGCGTGAATATAGCTTTGTTCCAGTGTGTGTGTAAGAGAGAGAGCACATGTGTGTTAATACACGTTCCTGTGTTCAGTATGTGACTGTGTGTGTTTGTGAGTGCGTGTGTGTGTGTGTGTGTATGTCACCATGTAAGTGTGTGTGAGAGAGAGAGAATGTGTGTGTGTATGAATACGGGATTGTTCCTGTGTCCAGTGTGTGATGCTGCAGTACAGAGTGGGTTAGAAGCTGCAGCGCTTATCCTCAGATGACTCCTCTGTCTCACTGAAATATTCAGTACCTGTGCTTGTGTTCACCCTGTCACTTTTCAGTACCTGTGCTTGTGTTCACCCTGTCACTTTTCAGTACCTGTGCTTGTGTTCACCCTGTCACTTTTCAGTACCTGTGCTTGTGTTCACCCTGTCACTTTTCAGTACCTGTGCTTGAGTTCACCCTGTCACTTTTCAATACCTGTGCTTGTGTTCACCCTGTCACTTTTCAGTACCTGTGCTTGAGTTCACCCTGTCACTTTTCAGTATCTGTGTGTGTTTCCGCTGTCACACAGCAGTATTTGACAGGCCCAGTGTACACAAAGCAAATGAGTTTCAGTGTCATTCATGGTGTTAAATGTAAATCCACACTCTCACAGGACTGTGTGTCACGTCAGCTCCTTCCCCATCTCCCTCCATCCTTAACACCCACCCCCCCCAGGGTCCCACAGGAGTGTTTGCAAACATACCCCCATCTAATCTGTACCCCATTGCTCTGAGGACCCCTAATGAGGGGCTAACTGGCAGTTTGGGAGCACAAAGGGAGGGCCCGTGTCATTCCTAAAGAGCCGTCTTTGTGACTGGGCCACTGAGCGGCAATGTGGGGCCCCATGGAGATTACCCACCCAGGGGTTCATTATTACCAGCCTGCACCCCGCCGCCTCTCCCTCACAATGGCCCGTGATGGAGAACAGCAGGAGGTCCTCTGTACGAGGCCAGTTCATTTACTCCCACTCAATCACACAACGAGCACTTACAGACACACACACAGACACATGCACACACATATGCACACACAGACACATGCACACACACGCACACAGACACATACACACACACACAGACACACTCACACACATTCACACAGACGCACACACACTCACACAGACACATGTATACAAACACAACTTTGCACAAGCACACATATGACCACATGAATACACAAGAACACACATATATATACACACATATGAACACAGAATCATGAGTACACAAATACACTAACACACATGTTCATACATATACATACACACACACACAACTGATGAAGATGGACTACACAGCAGCACTCAACACTTTTTACTTCAGCCCATCAAATAATGGAGAGCATTATATTACTCTGTCAGGCAGAGTGAGACTGTGTCAGACTGCCAGACAGGGTGAGACTGTTTTATGCTGTCAGGCAGAGTCAGTCTGTGTTAGACTGCCAGACAGTGACACCGTCTTTGACTTTCAGGCAGAGTGAGACCATGTTAGACTGTCAGGAAGAATGATACTGTGTTTGACCGTCAGGCAGAGTGAGACTGTGTTAGACTGTCAGGCAGGGTGAGACTGTGTTACACTGTCAGGCAGAATGAGATTGTGATAGACTGTCAGGCACAGTTAGACAACAGCAGAGAAAGAAGCAGCTCTTCTCAGTTTTAAAATGCCCCTCCACCACTCCCCTTATTTCATCCAGTGACAGAATCTCCCCTGCATGCTGCCCTCACCCCCCCCCCCACGGCTCACTGTGCAGTGATGTCTTTATTCTGTGAATGGATTCATCTTAGTCCATAATCACTCTGCTGCTTGTGGCATGGTTCGTATCATCAGGTCTGTTGTGTGGGCCGTGTTTCATTCACTGCCCTGATTGGCAATGCTGTTTGTGGTGTCCACATGTCTGCTGAAATCAATACACTGTCCTGACAATGCCTGTAAACCACATTAGTACAAATGTCTTCTTAATGTCGAAATCGATGATCCCTTTTGCTCTGGAAAACCGCTGACGTGAAAGAGGTTTTTTTTTTTTTTAGATGTGTTCCTCAGTAAAGATTCTTCTTTCCTCAATTTTTTCCATTCTGTTTGATCTTTTAGTTGCACTCCTCCTTCCCTCCAGCCTGAAATCTCCTTCTCAAGCCACACGAAAGCAGCAAACCTGGGGCAGTTTTTGACTTCATACTAAAGCTTAAGGTTTGCTTTGTTGATGGGCCGTGAATCACTGGTGTTGTTAATGCTAAGCACGGTAGTTAAGACCTCCTGATATCGAGAGAATCGCTGGTGTTGTTCATTGCTAAGCTCAGTGGTTAAGACTTCCTGATACCTGACAGTGAGAGAACCAGTGGCTGTGCATTTGTTCTGCCTCTGAACGTGTGTGAGAATGAGTGTGTGTTCATATGAATGTATTTGTGTGTATGCCTGAGGGTGCATTTGTGTGATCAAGTGATTTGCATTTGAGTACACATACATGTCTATGTATGGGGTTTGTGTATCTGTGTTTTTAAGTATGTATTTTGTGAGTCTGTAAGTGTGTGAGTGTGCGTGTAGGTTCTTGTGTGTATGTGAGCTTGTGTGTGTGTGTGTGTATTTAATGGGAGTGTATGTGTGTATGTTACCATGTCCCACCATTTCTCATCCACCTCTCTGGCTGTATGTCTTATTTTTGCAGGCCATGGGTAATTAACAGCCTGTAGCTCTCCATATTTTCAATTAATACAGAAGCACAGAAGTAAACAACTTCAGGGCTGCAGCAGATATAACTGATAACTGATAAGAATGCACTCACACACACACTCACTCACTCATGCATAGACGCACACACACACAAACTCACACACACACGCACGCACACCCATGCACGTGTGCATGTGTGACTGTGAATGTGCAAGTGCATGCGTGCGCATGGGTACGCATTTATGTGTTTGTTTCACGCAACTGGATATTCTGTTTTCAGTTTCCCTTTTCCCGAGGACACTGCACAGGAGTGTGGTTGACTGTCTTAGCATGCTAACAGGCTTCATCCTAGATTAAGAGTGGAGATGCACTACACATTGTTGGCAGCAAACAAAACAAAACAACTCAAAGGAAGGTAACAGTGGCCTGGATTAACAAAGCACTGGCCAAAACCGAGAACAGAAGGGGATGAGGCTGGGCTCAGACACAAGAGCAGGTCTTCTGTGTTGTGCTCTGTAGATGGGGATGCTGACTTCCACAGCTCCTCAAATGAAAATGGCCGCCTCCTGGTACTGCAGTGTGTCCACACTGGCTTTGCTGCAGCTCTGGAGCTGTTGTTGACAACTGATCGCTGCGTCCACCTCCAAAACAGATTGCTTTGTGTGAAAGTGTGAAATTTTAACTCGGAGCATCAAGGCCTGGGAGGGAGCCCTTGTTTTTTTTTTTATTTTGCCCAGAAGCCTCTGACTTCATCTGGCAGTGGGGGCAAAGGAGAACAGAGACGGGAGACTAATCTGCTGTTTGCTGTTTGTGGTGCTAAAGGGGCATTTTTACTCTTAGACACCATGGCAACAACCACCCCCTCTGATATGTGTGGATGAGTGTGCATGCACACTTGTGTATGTGATATGACTATACAGGCAAGTGATTTAGTGTGTGTGTGTGTGTGTGTGTGTGTGTGAGAATTATTGATTGCACACAGACTCCTTCATATTCCTCCCTCCACCCTATCAACACCCTGCAAAAACAGATCTCCCCATCCAACCCCTCTCTCTCTTTGGACAGTGTGCTAATTAGCTAAGCCGAGGCACCGTATTCCCCCGTAACGGAGGGGTGCAGTGTTAGAATGGCCAGGCCTGATCAGGGACCACTTTCCCTTCTTGCCTCTGGTGCTTGCCCCCCAGTGCTGCACCCTAACTTCTGGACCACTGCACCCCCAAAACTTGAAATTCAAATATGCCATGCTTATGCCATGCCAACTTATGTTGCTAAAATACAAAAATGCATATACAACATTAAGTGCTATTCAGCACTCACCTGAGAGGGACAATACAATAATGGAACCTCCCCCAAAATATCCTGTCACCCCCACATTAAAGAACAGAATTTTAAAACAAAGTAAGAAACTTCATATTTTTGGGGAATAACAATGAGAGCAGATGTTACAGCAGGGGTGTCAAACTGCAGTCCTGGAGGGCCGCAGTGGTAGCTGGTTTTTGGTGTGTTTTAGCACTTAATTGATTAATTAAAATCACTGGTTGGCTAAAGAGTCCACACACCTGGTTTCCAAGGCCTAAAATGGCTGCCAATCGAAAGGAAAGAACAAAAACCCGCAGACACTGCGGCCCTCCAGGACTGGAGTTTGACACCCCTGTGTTACAGTTTAATTCAGCCTGTTCACCATGCCGATGGCCCATCCCCACTTGGAGGAGTAATGGTATTGTTGTGCCCTTTAAAAAAATGTGCATTGAAAAACTTAAAAGAAATGTAAGCCCTCAACTGAAGAGGAAACGTTTTAAAAATCTTTATTTCATTTGTTCGTATTTTACATAGTTGAACAGACACCCTTCGTGTTGGTTGTTAAATAAGGTACTGTCACTTTAAAATACTTACGTTTGTGTGACGACATTAGCGAGCTACCGTGATCCTTTGTTAACCTGAAGGAATGGAAACGGAAGCAAGACGGAGAAAATGTTAAAACTAAACTTGTTGATGTCGAACCGAGCCTTTATTAAAAAGTTGCCTGGAAAGGAAGAGCTGCTTCGTGAGTGTCTTTCTAAGGGTGCAACATAAATTTTGGTGTTTCCGCCCGGTTTTACATCAATACATCGATCCGTAACTGGAGAACGGAGGAAAAACTTGGACGGCAACGAGCGGAAAATGGGTGGAAACTAGCATGCTAACGCTCTGCAGCTAGGAGGTACCATGCTCGTGTGGAGAAACGCAGAAACGAGGTACTGAGTTTTCATTCTTTGATCAATAGACCGAGAGAGACATATAATCGGAGTGGGAATCTGTTGTAAACGAAATTGGAAAAAAAAAATGACCTGGCTTATGTTTGAGCGAACTGAACGAGTTAAGTGACGAACTGAAATTGCAAATTACTGACGATATACGTAATTCATCTGCTTCCTGAGAAGAGCAATTTTAGCGCATTTAGAAGGGAATGATTGTAACTAGCTTGAAAGATGAGGGACTGTCAGTGCGAAGGGCGAAGTTTGTGTATCTGTACCTGATCTCAGGGAGGACGGACAGCCTTGAACCAGCTAATGTTCGGTCTTCGGTGGTGACTGATAGCACAACACTCCCTAGTTTTTCTCCTAACCATGCTGAGAGTGCAGTTGGATCAGAAGCAGCACACGTCAGTGTATCAATGCATGAACATACGCGTCCTATGTACCGAAGAGATCTGAAAATTCAGCGTAAGATTGGAGGTATTAGCCAAAAAGAAACTTAATTTCTACAGTTTAGAGAGACAAATCCAGAGAGCTCTAAAGAAAGGCTATGAACCAAAGTATGTTGTTGTCTGAAACAAAGAAAACCAAACAGAACAACAAGGATGCCAATGCAAAGTATTGAAACCTTTGCGCCATTTGAAATGATCTCAATTGACTATCTCCATTTGGAAAGAAGTAAAGGGGGAGTTGAGTACATCTTGGTGATTGTCGATCATTTTACAAAGTTTGCACAAGCCTATGCCACACCAAATAAATCAGGCAAGACTGCAGCACATAAAATATTTGATGAAGTTTCAGAGTTACAGTGGAACTCAGCACTCCAGAACCACTCCCCTACCACCCTCAGTCCAATCCAGCAGAATGCTTTAATAGAACTTTATTAAGTATGCTTAGAACACTAGAGGAGACACAGAAACCAAATTGGGAGGACTACCTCAACAAAGTTGTCCATGTGTATAACTCAGCTGTGCATGAGTCTACTGGTTATTCCCCATTCTTTTTGCTTTTTGGACGAGAACCGACTCTGCCTATTGATCTTATGTTCACAAAAGAAGTACAGTTCTGGAGCCCAGAGACCATGTCTTAGTCAGG
This sequence comes from Albula glossodonta, assembly GCA_019788955.1. NCBI lineage: Eukaryota > Metazoa > Chordata > Actinopteri > Albuliformes > Albulidae > Albula > Albula glossodonta. The sequence goes on from JAFBMS010000123.1 coordinate 653,777, forward strand.
AATCTCTCAGAGAGAGGAGGACCTGGTAGGATACACACATTGGGAAGACAAGATCAATGTTGTTAAAGAAAGGAGAGGAGTAAATGGTCCTGTCTATGTAGTTCAACCTCTGGATGGAAATGTACGTGAAAGAATTTTACATAGGAATCTCCTCTTGCCTTGTCCTTACCTATTGGAGGCAGATAATGCAACACACATGAAAGAGAAAAAGAAAGAATCAAAAGAAAATATAAGAAAAACAGTGAGAGAGAAACAATCAAAAACTCATGTGTACCTGGAGAACTCTGACAGTTCAAGTGAAGAGGAGTGTACCCTGTGGACACCAAGTCAAAGTAACAAGAATAGTCTCCACCATCAGGAACCTACCTTCATACCTGCAGTGAGAGAAGATCCTGGAGAAGTGGAAGTAGTGTTTGAAGAGGATGCAGCTGACGAGTACGCTCAGGATGAATGTCGAGCTGAGGAGGAGGCCAGGCAGGAAAATGAGTCAAAGGGAGATCAATCTGTGGAAACAGAATCAGAAGGTGAACATGATGAACGAGAGATAAATCGAAGATCTACAAGAGTTCGTCAGCCCAGAACCATGTATACATATGATGAGCTGGGACAACCGACATAGAGACCTGTGAAATAATATTCAGTTTTGAATGTTGAGAAAGGAGAAAGAATTAGTTATGTTAGTTCAATTAAACATGTATTCAAGAAGAAACTGTTGATACTTACCTGTGGGAAGTGAAATTTAAGTTAAAGAACTGTGGTACATGTGAAAGATTACAGTAAGAGCACATCTTGGAGCACCATAAGTTTATTGGCAGAAATGAAGGACAGTCGACACAGTCTTCTGAGTAGATGTTGTTCCAACTCAAAGCATTTAACATGTTGATGTGCATTGAGAGGTGAAATGGTAGTTAGCCATAGGTATCTTAATGGACTTTGGGGGCCCACCAATGTACCGTGAGTTAAGATTAAACACCTCTGCAGGAAAAGTATAGTAGTATGCCGATATATCCTGATTATGCTGTTGTAATGTGGAAAAGATGTGTAAGTACTCTAAAACTGTAGAAAAATGCTTGTGTCACAGTGTATGAAAGTTTTGTAGTTTAATCTTCAGATATGTATAGTTTGTACTGAAGCTTAAAAAAATGTTTTGTTAACATTTTATTTTTTCTTTAGTGGGGGAGGGTGTTGTGCCCTTTAAAAAATGTGCCTTACAAACTTAAAAGAAATGTAAGCCCTCAACTGAAGAGGAAACGCTTTAAAAATATTTATTTCATTTGTTAGTATTTTACATAGTTGAACAGACATCCTTAGTGTTGGTTGTTAAAGAAGGTACTGTCACTTTAAAATACTTACATTTGTGTGACGACATTACCAAGCGACATTACATTACTTTTTTAACCTGAAGGAATGGAAAAAGAAGCAAGACGGAGAAAATGTAAAAAAATAAAACTTGTTGATGTTGAACCGAGCCTTTATTAAAAAGTCGCCTGGAAAGGAAGAGCTGCTTCGTGAGTGTCTTTCTAAGGGTGCAACGCTATCTGTAACCATAAACCATGAATAGACTGTATACATCCACACCAAGTTTAGTCATAGTGCACACTTGTCAATTACCACCATGCAGACAGTTATCTGTGATTGGTTGGATACATTCTATAGCTGAGGATTTGTATGAAAAATCAGAGTTATGAGAAAAAAATGTGTTAATATTATTGTACATTTTTCTAGTTATTGTTGCAGTGTAAAAATTTTCATTCATTTGAATTGCAAAAAGTTTCCTTTAATTTTCTGTTGTGTTTTTGTTTCTGGTGGATATATAGGCCTTCTCATGGCCTGTGTTCTTTTCATCTCCTGCAAGAGACTCTTTTAGAAAGACTTCATTTACAACCAGTCCTTTGTGCAGGATTCTCTGAGGGAAGTTTTTCATTTTCCTTTAGAAACCTACAGTAAATGCCAGAGGTTAAAGGCTGTTACTGTAGTTCAGGAAAAAAAGTGCAATTCCCCTTGTAGCAACCTCATGCCTGTTGGTTAGTCAGCAATTATTATTTTGCCGAATCCAGCCAATATGTCAAGAGAACCTCAACCAGAGAAACAAAAGGAGTCTTGTCATTGCCTAAAAAGGAGCTCTCTCAAAAAAAGCATTTCCTTTGAAAAAGTTTCATGGATTACCAGTCTTCTTTATAACTGTGGGCCATGACTGAGGAAAGTGGGGTGTTTCCACGCTTGGCTCCCCCACTCCGCCAGTTTGGTCTGAGAGGGTTGGCCAGCACTAATGTACTACGCTGGTTGAATCCTTACAAATCATGGTCTCTAAGTGCAAACATGCTGGCATAACACTGGGGATGAAAGCAGAATCCTGTGGCGCTGATTTGGAACTGATTCTGTAGGGATTTGTTGGGACCACTCACTATCATACTCCTGATAATCGAACAGCATACCAGCATACACACTGCCAGCACACTTGCTACAATCAACAGCAAGTTACTTAGTTGACTTCACAGTGTCATGCTGGCCAGCTGGTGTATGAAAGGGAGAGAGAGTGTGTGTGTGTGTGTGTGTGTGTGTGTGTGGGGAAGAGAGAAAGACAGGAGAGCAAATGTAAGAGAATGTGGGATAGGGTGGGGAAGAGTGTATGTGAGAAAGAGAGGGGGAAGAGATAAAGATGGGAGAGCAAATGTGAGAGAGGTAGGGAGTGATTGACACACACCTCCATTATCAACAGCTCTCTTATTGCAAACAGCCAATTCATCAGGCTGAGAATTCCTCCAGAGAGTCTAATGTTTTTCTCTGGTCTTTGTCGCCATTTTCACTCTTTCTCTGTCTTTCTCTCCCCCTCTCTCACTCACACATATGCACACACATTCATTCTTTTTCTCTTATTCTGACATCATATTATACCAAGCGTGGTTTGAATATGTGTGTATGTGTGTGCTGAAAAAATTGTCATACATCATTCTTCTATGCAAAGGATTACAGTCACAGTGCCATGTACAGACACCATGAAATGTGACATCCTCTTGCAAATTTTATGCTCTAATAGGGGTCGTCATATGCTGATGTTCGAAGCGCTCAGTTTTGCAGCATGGCACCTCACAGACTTGAGCTGTTAAACCGCCATCCACAGCTGTGAACATGGAGTGCAATCTGACCTGACCGCAAATGTTGTCGGTGCCATAACGTGATGTGAAACGCGGTCTCTCGGGAATTCTCGAGACAGTATCCCATGTACCGGGGAGAAACTTTGTTCTCCCGAAGCTCCGCCAGGCCAGCGGGTCAACTGTGTTTTTAGGAGCCTCGACGGCCAAACATTCATTAACTCACGAAATTCACAGATGCTGAGAAAAGTTAATCAAATCCATTCACTGTGAAACTTCTTTCTGCGGCTTCTCACTGCAGGAGAATTGTGCCACTGTTACGGTTTTGTTCCTACAGAGAGGTTGGGTCCGTCAAACCAACATAATATGTGTCTTTCTCATTCACCAAAAACCTTGTCATGAAAAACTCAGACAGTGATTGGATTTGAAGAGAAATATCATTTTTAGAAGATACCCTATAGTATCAAAAGTGTCCAGTCTTATCTAAGAACTGGTACTAATGCAAGTTTAAGGTCAAACCAAACGCATTCGAATTAAGAAGAGAAATCCAAAATTTGTGGGGGTCCGATTTTTCTCACTTTTTTAAGGTCTGCACCCCACGTTTCTTTTTTGTTTTTTTGATTTTGGTACCTTTTTCTTCGTGTTTGCTATCTGCAGGTGATTTCCAGCCATTTTATATAGCTTTTTATTTTGTATGGGGTCTGATTTTTGTCACTTTTGTCAGGTCCGCGGGTTACATTTTTTTTTTTTTTCCAGTTTTGGCTCAATGGATTCCTTGCGTTTTCTCCATTCCTGCTTCCTTTTTTCTTCGTATCTACTATCTGCAGGTTATTTGCAGCCATTCTGAGCAGAAAAATCCACAGTTTTTGGGGGTCGGATTTTTCAGACTTTTTTCAGGTCCACGGCTTACGTTTTTTTCGGTGTTGGCCTCAACTGACTCCTTGAGTTTTCTCCCATTTAATCCATTCCTGCTTCCTTTTTTCTTCGTATCTACTATCTGCAGGTTATTTGCAGCCATTCTGAGCAGAAAAATCCACAGTTTTTGGGGGTCGGATTTTTCAGACTTTTTTCAGGTCCGCGGCTTACGTTTTTTTCGGTGTTGGCCTCAACTGACTCCTTGTGTTTTCTCCAATTTAATCCATTCCTGCTTCCTTTTTTCTTCGTATCTACTATCTGCAGGTTATTTGCAGCCATTCTGAGCAGAAAAATCCACAATTTTTGAGGGTCGGATTTTTCAGACTTTTTTCAGGTCCGCGGCTTACGTTTTTTTCGGTGTTGGTCTCAACTGACTCCTTGCGTTTTCTCCCATTTAATCCATTCCTGCTTCCTTTTTCCATCGTATCTACTATCTGCAGGTTATTTGCAGCCATTCTGAGCAGAAAAATCCACAATTTTTGGGGGTCGGATTTTTCAGACTTTTTTCAGGTCTGCGGCTTACGTTTTTTTCGGTGTTGGCCTCAACTGACTCCTTGCGTTTTCTCCCATTTAATCCATTCCTGCTTCCTTTTTTCTTCGTATCTACTATCTGCAGGTTATTTGCAGCCATTCTGAGCAGAAAAATCCACAATTTTTGGGGGTCGGATTTTTCAGACTTTTTTCAGGTCCGCGGCTTACGTTTTTTTCGGTGTTGGCCTCAACTGACTCCTTGGTTTTTCTCCCATTTAATCCATTCCTGCTTCCTTTTTTTTTCGTATCTACTATCTGCAGGTTATTTGCAGCCATTCTGAGCAGAACCATCCACAATTTTTGGGGGTCGGATTTTTCAGACTTTTTTCAGGTCCGCGGCTTACGTTTTTTTCGGTGTTGGTCTCAACTGACTCCTTGCGTTTTCTCCCATTTAATCCATTCCAGCTTCCTTTTTTCTTCGTATCTACTAGCTGCAGGTTATTTGCAGCCATTCTGAGCAGAAAAATCCACAATTTTTGGGGGTCGGATTTTTCAGACTTTTTTCAGGTCCGCGGCTTACGTGTTTTTCGGTGTTGGCCTCAACTGACTCCTTGCGTTTTCTCCCATTTAATCCATTCCTGCTTCCTTTTTTCTTCGTATCTACTATCTGCAGGTTATTTGCAGCCATTCTGAGCAGAAAAATCCACAATTTTTGGGGGTCGGATTTTTCAGACTTTTTTCAGGTCCGTGGCTTACGTGTTTTTCGGTGTTGGCCTCAACTGACTCCTTGCGTTTTCTCCCATTTAATCCATTCCTGCTTCCTTTTTTCTTCGTATCTACTATCTGCAGGTTATTTGCAGCCATTCTGAGCAGAAAAATCCACAGTTTTTGGGGGTCGGATTTTTCAGACTTTTTTCAGGTCCACGGCTTACATGTTTTTCGGTGTTGGCCTCAACTGACGCCTTGCGTTTTCTCCCATTTAATCCATTCCTGCTTCCTTTTTTCTTCGTATCTACTATCTGCAGGTTATTTGCAGCCATTCTGAGCAGAACAATCCACAATTATTGGGGGTCGGATTTTTCAGACTTTTTTCAGGTCCGCGGCTTACGTTTTTTTCGGTGTTGGCCTCAACTGACTCCTTGCGTTTTCTCCCATTTTATCCATTCCTGCTTCCTTTTTTCTTCGGATCTACTATCTGCAGGTTACTTGCAGCCATTCTGAGCAGAAAAATCCACAGTTTTTGGGGGTCGGATTTTTCAGACTTTTTTCAGGTCCGTGGCTTACGTTTTTTTCGGTGTTGGCCTCAATTGACTCCTTGGTTTTTCTCCCATTTAATCCATTCCTGCTTCCTTATTTTTTCGTATCTACTATCTGCAGGTTATTTGCAGCCATTCTGAGCAGAACAATCCACAATTTTTGGGGGTCGGATTTTTCAGACTTTTTTCAGGTCCGCGGCTTACGTTTTTTTCGGTGTTGGCCTCAACTGACTCCTTGCGTTTTCTCCCATTTAATCCATTCCTGCTTCCTTTTTTCTTCGTATCTACTAGCTGCAGGTTATTTGCAGCCATTCTGAGCAGAAAAATCCACAATTTTTGGGGGTCGGATTTTTCAGACTTTTTTCAGGTCCGCGGCTTACGTTTTTTTCGGTGTTGGCCTCAACTGACTCCTTGCGTTTTCTCCCATTTAATCCATTCCAGCTTCCTTTTTTCTTCGTATCTACTATCTGCAGGTTATTTGCAGCCATTCTGAGCAGAAAAATCCACAATTTTTGGGGGTAGGATTTTTCAGACTTTTTTCAGGTCCGCGGCTTACGTGTTTTTCGGTGTTGGCCTCAACTGACTCCTTGCGTTTTCTCCCATTTAATCCATTCCTGCTTCCTTTTTTCTTCGTATCTACTAGCTGCAGGTTATTTGCAGCCATTCTGAGCAGAAAAATCCACAATTTTTGGGGGTCGGATTTTTCAGACTTTTTTCAGGTCCGCGGCTTACGTGTTTTTCGGTGTTGGCCTCAACTGACTCCTTGCGTTTTCTCCCATTTAATCCATTCCTGCTTCCTTTTTTCTTCGTATCTACTATCTGCAGGTTATTTGCAGCCATTCTGAGCAGAAAAATCCACAATTTTTGGGGGTCGGATTTTTCAGACTTTTTTCAGGTCCGCGGCTTACGTGTTTTTCGGTGTTGGCCTCAACTGACTCCTTGCGTTTTCTCCCATTTAATCCATTCCTGCTTCCTTTTTTCTTCGTATCTACTATCTGCAGGTTATTTGCAGCCATTCTGAGCAGAACAATCCACAATTTTTGGGGGTCGGATTTTTCAGACTTTTTTCAGGTCCGCGGCTTACGTTTTTTTCGGTGTTGGCCTCAACTGACTCCTTGCGTTTTCTCCCATTTAATCCATTCCTGCTTCCTTTTTTCTTCGTATCTACTATCTGCAGGTTATTTGCAGCCATTCTGAGCAGAAAAATCCACAATTTTTGGGGGTCGGATTTTTCAGACTTTTTTCAGGTCCGTGGCTTACGTTTTTTTCGGTGTTGGCCTCAACTGACTCCTTGGTTTTTCTCCCATTTAATCCATTCCTGCTTCCTTTTTTCTTCGTATCTACTATCTGCAGGTTATTTGCAGCCATTCTGAGCAGAAAAATCCACAATTTTTGGGGGTCGGATTTTTCAGACTTTTTTCAGGTCCGCGGCTTACGTTTTTTTCGGTGTTGGCCTCAACTGACTCCTTGCGTTTTCTCCCATTTAATCCATTCCTGCTTCCTTTTTTCTTCGTATCTACTATCTGCAGGTTATTTGCAGCCATTCTGAGCAGAAAAATCCACAATTTTTGGGGGTCGGATTTTTCAGACTTTTTTCAGGTCCGCGGCTTACGTTTTTTTCGGTGTTGGCCTCAACTGACTCCTTGCGTTTTCTCCCATTTAATCCATTCCTGCTTCCTTTTTTCTTCGTATCTACTATCTGCAGGTTATTTGCAGCCATTCTGAGCAGAAAAATCCACAATTTTTGGGGGTCGGATTTTTCAGACTTTTTTCAGGTCCGCGGCTTACGTGTTTTTCGGTGTTGGCCTCAACTGACTCCTTGCGTTTTCTCCCATTTAATCCATTCCTGCTTCCTTTTTTCTTCGTATCTACTATCTGCAGGTTATTTGCAGCCATTCTGAGCAGAAAAATCCACAATTTTTGGGGGTCGGATTTTTCAGACTTTTTTCAGGTCCGCGGCTTACGTTTTTTTCGGTGTTGGCCTCAACTGACTCCTTGCGTTTTCTCCCATTTAATCCATTCCTGCTTCCTTTTTTCTTCGTATCTACTATCTGCAGGTTATTTGCAGCCATTCTGAGCAGAAAAATCCACAATTTTTGGGGGTCGGATTTTTCAGACTTTTTTCAGGTCCGCGGCTTACGTTTTTTTCGGTGTTGGCCTCAACTGACTCCTTGCGTTTTCTCCCATTTAATCCATTCCTGCTTCCTTTTTTCTTCGTATCTACTATCTGCAGGTTATTTGCAGCCATTCTGAGCAGAACAATCCACAATTTTTGGGGGTCGGATTTTTCAGACTTTTTTCAGGTCCGCGGCTTACGTTTTTTTCGGTGTTGGCCTCAACTGACTCCTTGCGTTTTCTCCCATTTAATCCATTCCTGCTTCCTTTTTTCTTCGTATCTACTATCTGCAGGTTATTTGCAGCCATTCTGAGCAGAAAAATCCACAATTTTTGGGGGTCGGATTTTTCAGACTTTTTTCAGGTCCGCGGCTTACGTGTTTTTCGGTGTTGGCCTCAACTGACTCCTTGCGTTTTCTCCCATTTAATCCATTCCTGCTTCCTTTTTTCTTCGTATCTACTATCTGCAGGTTATTTGCAGCCATTCTGAGCAGAAAAATCCACAATTATTGGGGGTCGGATTTTTCAGACTTTTTTCAGGTCCGCGGCTTACGTGTTTTTCGGTGTTGGCCTCAACTGACTCCTTGCGTTTTCTCCCATTTAATCCATTCCTGCTTCCTTTTTTCTTCGTATCTACTATCTGCAGGTTATTTGCAGCCATTCTGAGCAGAAAAATCCACAATTTTTGGGGGTCGGATTTTTCAGACTTTTTTCAGGTCCGCGGCTTACGTTTTTTTCGGTGTTGGCCTCAACTGACTCCTTGCGTTTTCTCCCATTTAATCCATTCCTGCTTCCTTTTTTCTTCGTATCTACTATCTGCAGGTTATTTGCAGCCATTCTGAGCAGAAAAATCCACAATTTTTGGGGGTCGGATTTTTCAGACTTTTTTCAGGTCCGCGGCTTACGTTTTTTTCTGCGTTGGCCTGAACTGACTCCTTGTGTTTTCTCCCATTTAATCCATTTCTGCTTCCTTTTTTCTTCGTATCTACTATCTGCAGGTTATTTCCAGCCATTCTGAGCAGAAAATCCACAATTTTTGGGGGTCGGATTTTTCAGACTTTTTTCAGGTCCGCGGCTTACGTTTTTTTCGGTGTTGGCCTCAACTGACTCCTTGCGTTTTCTCCCATTTAATCCATTCCTGCTTCCTTTTTTCTTCGTATCTACTATCTGCAGGTTATTTGCAGCCATTCTGAGCAGAAAAATCCACAATTTTTGGGGGTCGGATTTTTCAGACTTTTTTCAGGTCCGCGGCTTACGTGTTTTTCGGTGTTGGCCTCAACTGACTCCTTGCGTTTTCTCCCATTTAATCCATTCCTGCTTCCTTTTTTCTTCGTATCTACTATCTGCAGGTTATTTGCAGCCATTCTGAGCAGAAAAATCCACAATTTTTGGGGGTCGGATTTTTCAGACTTTTTTCAGGTCCGCGGCTTACGTTTTTTTCGGTGTTGGCCTCAACTGACTCCTTGCGTTTTCTCCCATTTAATCCATTCCTGCTTCCTTTTTTCTTCGTATCTACTATCTGCAGGTTATTTGCAGCCATTCTGAGCAGAAAAATCCACAATTTTTGGGGGTCGGATTTTTCAGACTTTTTTCAGGTCCGCGGCTTACGTTTTTTTCGGTGTTGGCCTCAACTTACTCCTTGCGTTTTCTCCCATTTAATCCATTCCTGCTTCCTTTTTTCTTCGTATCTACTATCTGCAGGTTATTTGCAGCCATTCTGAGCAGAAAAATCCACAATTTTTGGGGGTCGGATTTTTCAGACTTTTTTCAGGTCCGCGGCTTACGTTTTTTTCGGTGTTGGCCTCAACTGACTCCTTGCGTTTTCTCCCATTTAATCCATTCCTGCTTCCTTTTTTCTTCGTATCTACTATCTGCAGGTTACTTGCAGCCATTCTGAGCAGAAAAATCCACAATTTTTGGGGGTCGGATTTTTCAGACTTTTTTCAGGTCCGCGGCTTACGTGTTTTTCGGTGTTGGCCTCAACTGACTCCTTGCGTTTTCTCCCATTTAATCCATTCCTGCTTCCTTTTTTCTTCGTATCTACTATCTGCAGGTTATTTGCAGCCATTCTGAGCAGAAAAATCCACAATTATTGGGGGTCGGATTTTTCAGACTTTTTTCAGGTCCGCGGCTTACGTTTTTTTCGGTGTTGGCCTCAACTGACTCCTTGCGTTTTCTCCCATTTAATCCATTCCTGCTTCCTTTTTTCTTCGTATCTACTATCTGCAGGTTATTTGCAGCCATTCTGAGCAGAAAAATCCACAATTTTTGGGGGTCGGATTTTTCAGACTTTTTTCAGGTCCGCGGCTTACGTTTTTTTCGGTGTTGGCCTCAACTGACTCCTTGCGTTTTCTCCCATTTAATCCATTCCTGCTTCCTTTTTTCTTCGTATCGACTATCTGCAGGTTATTTGCAGCCATTCTGAGCAGAAAAATCCACAATTTTTGGGGGTCGGATTTTTCAGACTTTTTTCAGGTCCGCGGCTTACGTTTTTTTCGGTGTTGGCCTCAACTGACTCCTTGCGTTTTCTCCCATTTAATCCATTCCTGCTTCCTTTTATCTTCGTATCTACTATCTGCAGGTTATTTGCAGCCATTCTGAGCAGAAAAATCCACAATTTTTGGGGGTCGGATTTTTCAGACTTTTTTCAGGTCTGCAGGATACGTTTTTTTCGGTGTTGGCCTCAACTGACTCCTTGCGTTTTTTCCCATTTAATCCATTCCTGCTTCCTTTTTTCTTCGTATCTACTATCTGCAGGTTATTTGCAGCCATTCTGAGCAGAAAAATCCACAATTTTTGGGGATCGGATTTTTCAGACTTTTTTCAGGTCCGCGGCTTACGTTTTTTTCGGTGTTGGCCTCAACTGACTCCTTGCGTTTTCTCCCATTTAATCCATTCGTGCTTCCTTTTTTCTTCGTATCTACTATCTGCAGGTTATTTGCAGCCATTCTGAGCAGAAAAATCCACAATTTTTGGGGGTCGGATTTTTCAGACTTTTTTCAGGTCCGTGGCTTACGTGTTTTTCGGTGTTGGCCTCAACTGACTCCTTGCGTTTTCTCCCATTTAATCCATTCCTGCTTCCTTTTTTCTTCGTATCTACTATCTGCAGGTTATTTGCAGCCATTCTGAGCAGAAAAATCCACAATTTTTGGGGGTCGTATTTTTCAGACTTTTTTCAGGTCCGCGGCTTACGTTTTTTTCGGTGTTGGCCTCAACTGACTCCTTGCGTTTTCTCCCATTTAATCCATTCCTGCTTCCTTTTTTCTTCGTATCTACTATCTGCAGGTTATTTGCAGCCATTCTGAGCAGAAAAATCCACAATTGTTGGGGGTCGGATTTTTCAGACTTTTTTCAGGTCCGCGGCTTACGTGTTTTTCGGTGTTGGCCTCAACTGACTCCTTGCGTTTTCTCCCATTTATTCCATTCCTGCTTCCGTTTTTCTTCGTATCTACTATCTGCAGGACATGTGCAGCCATTCTGAGCAGAAAAATCCACAATTTTTGGGGGTCGGATTTTTCAGACTTTTTTCAGGTCCGCGGCTTACGTTTTTTCGGTGTTGGCCTCAACTGACTCCTTGCGTTTTCTCCCATTTAATCCATTCCTGCTTCCTTTTTGCTTCGTATCTACTATCTGCAGGTTATGTGCAGCCATTCTGAGCAGAAAAATCCACAATTTTTGGGGGTCGGATTTTTCAGACTTTTTTCAGGTCCGCGGCTTACGTTTTTTTCGGTGTTGGCCTCAACTGACTCCTTGCGTTTTCTCCCATTTAATCCATTCCTGCTTCCTTTTTTCTTCGTATCTACTATCTGCAGGTTACTTGCAGCCATTCTGAGCAGAAAAATCCACAGTTTTTGGGGGTCGGATTTTTCAGACTTTTTTCTGGTCCGCGGCTTACGTTTTTTTCGGTGTTGGCCTCAACTGACTCCTTGCGTTTTCTCCCATTTAATCCATTCCTGCTTCCTTTTTTCTTCGTATCTACTATCTGCAGGTTCTTTGCAGCCATTCTGAGCAGAAAAATCCACAATTTTTGGGGGTCGGATTTTTCAGACTTTTTTCAGGTCCGCGGCTTACGTTTTTTTCGGTGTTGGCCTGAACTGACTCCTTGCGTTTTCTCCCATTTAATCCATTCCTGCTTCCTTTTTTCTTCGTATCTACTATCTGCAGGTTATTTGCAGCCATTCTGAGCAGAAAAATCCACAATTTTTGGGGGTAGGATTTTTCAGACTTTTTTCAGGTCCGCGGCTTACGTGTTTTTCGGTGTTGGCCTCAACTGACTCCTTGCGTTTTCTCCCATTTAATCCATTCCTGCTTCCTTTTTTCTTCGTATCTACTATCTGCAGGTTATGTGCAGCCATTCTGAGCAGAAAAATCCACAATTTTTGGGGGTTGGATTTTTCAGACTTTTTTCAGGTCCGCGGCTTACGTTTTTTTCGGTGTTGGCCTCAACTGACTCCTTGTGTTTTCTCCCATTTAATCCATTCCTGCTTCCTTTTTTCTTCGTATCTACTATCTGCAGGTTATGTGCAGCCATTCTGAGCAGAAAAATCCAAAATTTTTGGGGGTCAGATTTTTCAGACTTTTTTCAGGTCCGCGGCTTACGTTTTTTTCTGTGTTGGCCTCAACTGACTCCTTGTGTTTTCTCCCACTTAATCCATTCCTGCTTCCTCTTTTCTTCGTATCTACTATCTGCAGGTTATTTGCAGCCATTCTGAGCAGAAAAATCCACAATTTTTGGGGTTCGGATTTTTCAGACTTTTTTCAGGTCCGCGGCTTACGTGTTTTTCGGTGTTGGCCTCAACTGACTCCTTGCGTTTTCTCCCATTTAATCCATTCCTGCTTCCTTTTTCCATCGTATCTACTATCTGCAGGTTATTTGCAGCCATTCTGAGCAGAAAAATCCACAATTTTTGGGGGTCGGATTTTTCAGACTTTTTTCAGGTCCGCGGCTTACGTTTTTTTCGGTGTTGGCCTGAACTGACTCCTTGCGTTTTCTCCCATTTAATCCATTCCTGCTTCCTTTTTTCTTCGTATCTACTATCTGCAGGTTATTTGCAGCCATTCTGAGCAGAAAAATCCACAATTTTTGGGGGTCGGATTTTTCAGACTTTTTTCAGGTCCGCGGCTTACGTTTTTTTCGGTGTTGGCCTCAACTGACTCCTTGCGTTTTCTCCCATTTAATCCATTCCTGCTTCCTTTTTTCTTCGTATCTACTATCTGCAGGTTATTTGCAGCCATTCTGAGCAGAAAAATCCACAATTTTTGGGGGTCGGATTTTTCAGACTTTTTTCAGGTCCGCGGCTTACGTTTTTTTCGGTGTTGGCCTGAACTGACTCCTTGCGTTTTCTCCCATTTAATCCATTCCTGCTTCCTTTTTTCTTCGTATCTACTATCTGCAGGTTATTTGCAGCCATTCTGAGCAGAAAAATCCACAATTTTTGGGGGTCGGATTTTTCAGACTTTTTTCAGGTCCGCGGCTTACGTGTTTTTCAGTGTTGGCCTCAACTGACTCCTTGCGTTTTCTCCCATTTAATCCATTCCTGCTTCCTTTTTTCTTCGTATCTACTATCTGCAGGTTATTTGCAGCCATTCGGAGCAGAAAAATCCACAATTTTTGGGGGTCGGATTTTTCAGACTTTTTTCAGGTCCGCGGCTTACGTGTTTTTCGGTGTTGGCCTCAACTGACTCCTTGCGTTTTCTCCCATTTAATCCATTCCAGCTTCCTTTTTTCTTCGTATCTACTATCTGCAGGTTATAGAAAAATCCACAATTATTGGGGGTCGGATTTTTCAGACTTTTTTCAGGTCTGCGGCTTACGTGTTTTTCGGTGTTGGCCTCAACTGACTCCTTGCGTTTTCTCCCATTTAATCCATTCCAGCTTCCTTTTTTCTTCGTATCTACTATCTGCAGGTTATTTGCAGCCATTCTGAGCAGAAAAATCCACAGTTTTTGGGGATCGGATTTTTCAGACTTTTTTCAGGTCCGCGGCTTACGTTTTTTTCGGTGTTGGCCTCAACTGACTCCTTGCGTTTTCTCCCATTTAATCCATTCCTGCTTCCTTTTATCTTCGTATCTACTATCTGCAGGTTATTTGCAGCCATTCTGAGCAGAAAAATCCACAATTATTGGGGGTCGGATTTTTCAGACTTTTTTCAGGTCCGCGGCTTACGTTTTTTTCGGTGTTGGCCTCAACTGACTCCTTGCGTTTTCTCCCATTTAATCCATTCCTGCTTCCTTTTTTCTTCGTATCTACTATCTGCAGGTTATTTGCAGCCATTCTGAGCAGAACAATCCACAATTTTTGGGGGTCGGATTTTTCAGACTTTTTTCAGGTCCGCGGCTTACGTTT